>ML677335.1:16272627-16482166 GCA_007922305.1 Dermatemys mawii | reverse complement strand
GCTGTCATTCACTACTTTCACTCTTTTTCCATGGGAGAATGGGGAGCCTTGGAACCCCCTGACTTCAGACAGAAGATAGCAGGTGGAGTGGGAGCTCGTAAGCCCCTTCTTCCAGCAGGAAGCAGATGCCTCCTGGCAAATAAAGGTCTCTTGAATAGCTCAAATTTAACTGTACATGAAGCCTGTCAGCAGGGTGCATAGCCATGCACATGAACAAGATAGTGAGGGAATATTGGTACACATCTATGTATCTGGTAAACATTAGCTATTGCCTGCAAGTGAATAAGCTATTGCCTATTGTGAACTTCCAGTGATTTTACAAACTCTATACAAGACGACTGGGACAAATTCTGCATTGGTGTATGTCTCAAGTAATACCAATGAATTCATTAGAAGTTAGTTTAATGTGGTGAATGTCAGAGCAGAATTTAGCCCAGAATACATTTTGACATTATCAGATAATAGAATGTATGAGATTACCTTATTTCTAACTTGCAGTGATGGATACTACTTTGTAATGACTATGATTTCTCCTCAGCAAATATCCAATTATTTTTTCTAAAAAAAATTTGGGAGTTATAAAACTGAAATAATAGAAAGGGTTTAACTGGAAATGATACAATATTAGTTATTCCTGAGATTTCTTTTACAAAAGCGCCAAGTTTTCCTTTCTTAAGCTTAAGATTTGCAAAATGTAGGAACACCAATTGAGGAAATGGTTTCTAACATTCATTCATATGTGAACACAAAAAGATCAGTAAGAAGAAGGGAATCCTCCAGTGTTAGGTGGCTGGGTCAGCAGATGGCAAAGGTGACCAGTGTAGACAACTTTAAAATAGTTAGCCTGGAAGAAGAGATCAAGATAAGAAATACATCCAACACAATGATAAAGAAAGGATTTGGGAGTTATCATGGGTAAAACTTAACAACATCTATAGCCTAAGTGCACAGTTCTAATAAATAGAACTACATGCTAATGTGTGTTAGCAAGGGACAGAAAGCAAAATGAAAGATCTGACATCTTGAGACCATTACTGTACTGTAACTTGTTGAGTATTACCTGGAATATTGTGCGCAGTACTGGTCATCATTCCACAGAAAGTATGTTATTGATAAAAGGCTTGATCCTGCTCCATGCTAGTCAACTGGAATTTTGCCATTGATTTTGATGAGAGCAGAATCAAACCCTTAGAGAGGCTGCTGCGCAGGGCAACAAATAGAACAAATGTGTAAGTTTTTTAGGCAAGGTTGAATGCACTACTGAAAAAGAGAGATTTTGAAAAAATATGAGGTAATCAAATGAGTAGTGACCATAATATGATTTCTTAGATATTGTTTTATATTTGATGTAGAAGAGTGGTTCACAAACCAGCAGATGAGCTCTAGAAAGTAGAAAACTGCAATAAACTCAGACAATTCACTACTGTTGTTGCACAAAGAATATCAATAAGGCCAACAGAACTCTAGATTTGAGTCTGGGAAAATTTAAGTCTAAATTAGAGAAGATGGGCTCAGTTGATAAGGTCAGGAGAGTTAGATTAAGCAGGGTCAGGTAAGGGCTAGATGGCCTTTTCCTGGTCTTAAAATAGGTTATATACTAGTTTCATATGTTAAATTAAAGATGTGGGGTGAGATCCTCTGCTGGCACCATAGAAGCTTCACCAAATTATACCAGCAGATGATCTGACCCATATAATCAATGTGTATTTTTTCACAGCCATCAATTCTGTTTCATTGGAAGATGTATAAAAGTGATAGTAAACTTCACTAATGTGCATTCACAGGTCATCAAGTGAATAAAATTCTTACATATAAATAATAATCCCAAATGATACATTGTTTCCTTTTAGAATAGTATAAAGTGGAATGGGTTGGTTCATGCTAAAATCCCAAATACTCTAGGGCCTTACTACAGCAAAAAACGGTGGCGCTTAGGACTAAGTTTAGTAGCTATGTCTTACAGATAGTTAATGATTTCATCAGGGCAGTTTCTCTGATTTTCTTTTAGCTCTGAAGAGAAAGCTAATGTGTATAAAACAGTGAATTATTGTAAAAAGGGATAAGTGACCTTACAGCACAAATTCTGGCTTTTCTGCAAGCTTCAGAGCCTCATGCATTCCTGCAGCTGATAGTTTCCGGTTGATATTCCTATATCTGCATTGTAGTAGATTGCGATAGGTTGTCCTCAGGTCCCGATTGAAGAAGGCATATATAAAGGGGTTAATGAGAGAGTTTGCATAACCCAGCCATAAAAATGTTCTTTCAACCCAAAATGGGATGCAGCTGCATGCTGTACCACAGATAAAGGGTCTGGCAGTTGAAAGGATGAAAAATGGCAACCAGCACACAGTAAAGGCCCCAACAATAATTCCCAGAGTAGTGGCAGCTTTTTGTTCTCTCTTGAAGATGGAGATGTTTCTTCTATCATGTTTAAGGAGTCGTGAAAAATTTGTACACTCTTCTGATTCCTTGTGTAGCTTTATAACTCCATTCACAGAAACCATGCCTTCGTTTTCTTCTGGCCGTGGGAAACCAGCAAACTTGTGTTTAGCAGCACTCTTCTTAGCAGCTTTGTAAATCTGATAGTACATGAAAAGCATCACTGACATCGGGATATAAAACGCAACTGCAGTGGAGTAAATTGTGTAACCGAAGTCTTGACTGATTAAACAAACCTTTTCATCATTCACATTTTGGGCCCAACCAAAAAGTGGCGGTATGGTGATCGAGGCAGAGAGGAGCCATACACACAGGATCATTTTAGCCATACATTTTCCATTCTGCCTCACAGGATATGTAAGTGGTCTTGTTATTCCAAGGTACCTATAACAATAAGGTAGAGTTACTACATGGCTCATTGATTTATTGGTAAAACAAATTAATGTAGTCTGCAAAAAGAGATTAAATAAATGTTTTTGATTTTATTTTACATTCTCTATTCCTGTCTTCTGCACTTTTTCAAACTTGCAGTTAATTCATGTCAACTTCATCAACTTCATAGGATAGGCAGAACCTGCTTTCCTGTAGAGACAGTTATTCTCCTACAGTAAAATCCTGGTGCCATTGAAGTCAATGGCAAAACTCCCATTCACTTCAGTGGGGCCAGGATTTCACCCCAGATGTAGAATCTTTTTAATTATGCAAAGATGGAAATCATTTTTTGCTTACAAAAGTTTAGATTCTGAAAGTTAGGTTTTTACTTAGCTAACTTCTGGAATTTAACCTTTGGTACATGATCAACAATTCACCCAAAGAAGTGATTACTCTTTCACATTTTGACTTACAACTGTGCTTAGAGCAATATAAGTGATCCTACAAGAGGTATTCTATAAATAAAGTGTATAGATCCAGGCCAATAAACTGTATAGGATACACGGTGTTACTCTCACCTTTGTGCTTCCAAGAGAAACAATATAGACTTTGCAATTGTATTCCATGATTTGATCATTTCAGTAGTACATTCTAATACATTTTATAATTAGAAAGAAATGCCATTTCTTCAACACTCACATCAAGTGTTTATTAATTAAACAAAATAAAAATACATTAAAACTTTCAGTTGAACAATGCTTGGGAACAAAGGCATCTAGCTATAAATAATAAAATTTACTACATTTAGGATTACAAAAGAATAAGAAAACAAATTACGAGAGCTATAGAAACAATAGGGCTTATTATAGAGTTTATGAATAAAATGCAGTCTACTGCCAGGTTTCCATGCTGTAAATCTTTCTTATATGTTAGTTGTTGAACACAAATATTTTAGTCTAAGAAACTTTTATCACTTGAGTTCTATTTAGATGGTGAGACTACTGTAAAGTGCCACACTGGTGCCCTTATTGCAAGGTAGCAAATTATGGCTAATGCTGCTTCTTTAAGTAAGAATTCAGTGGCAACAATCATTCAGAAACATCACTGACTATAAGAATCACTGGCATGGCAAGAGTGTGAAAGGTAGACTTTTGTAACTGTGCCATATCCTTCACAGCTTGGGCTGGCCAGTTACAGTGAGCTTCTAGTCAAATCATTCTGTACTTTGGAAGTCTGGGCCAGGAGTGGGCTGAGAATGGCTATTATGGTTGTCTGGAATTGCACCTCCATGATAAGTGATCGCATATTGTAACATAGATACTAGTAAAAGTCATAGTATTTTTGTTGTTTTTGTTCTCTCTCACCTTTTGCATTAGAATATTATCTCCTGCTAAGTCTTGGAGTCCTGGAGACAAGCTGGAGATGTCATGGAGAATTCTATTCTGTGAAATCACTGGCTGGAGATTGTGCCACCATGATGAACAGAAACTTCCCCAAGGCTCTCCAAGATGTAGAAAATCAGAATTCACACTGGAAAAGTCTGCAGTTCAATTGTCACGGGACAGAGAATGCTGACCGGTGCAAGAAAACTTCAAAATGACTATTTCTTAGCTGACGCATTTTGAGGTGTGTGTTGCCACTGTAAATGGGTGAAGTACAACAGCTCACACTCACAGTGAAGCCATTGGGAGTATTTAGATGAGGCTAGTATGATTTAAGAGTTAAATTACTGAGCATTAATCAAAAGTCTCTTGTAATGCACAGTTTCGCAGTTCAGGGCAACTGGACCTGTATTTCCGTTCAGTGGTCCAGCAGTGGCACCCACACTCAGGCTTCCAGCTGTTGCCTTTCTTGGGTGGAGTTCTGACCAGGCTGGACAGTTCCCTGTCTTCATGATCTTATCCCAGCAGAGACAGGTTCCCCAACCATACCTGTTTGCTTTCTCTTCAGAGATGGTTAACAGAGTGATCGTCTACAGTTTTAAGTTCCCATATAGTTCTTTCAAGGCAGACCTATTTTATTCTTAAATTAAAAACCATTACAGAGAGAACACTGAGATGCTGCATGCATGCTAATAAGCTTGCCAGAGATTACCCCAATTCTAGCATGGGCTCTGTAAGGTGCAGCCCTTCAATGCCCCACCCAAGGGGTTTCCTTTGTGATGACAAGCTCATAGCAATTTTAGTTCAGAACAAGCATGGTCAGAACATGTTTTTTCCATCCTTTATACAGTTCAGGGGTCTTTAATCTGGAATTTCCAGGAGCAGCTAATTAATAGACAATGGGTTTTTCTTCCAGGGCCGCACCTAGCTTCAAAAGTATGGATTCAAAGAGGGTCATTTGCATTCCCTTTGCCCCCACGCACTTTCCTAAAAAATCCACTTCATGGGTATTGTTAAAAAAGAAAAAAAATCCTTTGAAGTTCCTAATACCTTCCAGAGATTGTATTAATCTCTTAAAGAAGGTACACACATGCAATTCCACAATAACACACTCAACTGCATTTTAAATAAATGGATCCCAAAGGTCTTAAAACTACTTCAACAAGATTTAACTACATTCAGTAAAGTTCATTGAGGGCATTACAGGATATTGTCAGTCAGACAAAGCTTTACAGAAATCAACACAGGATACGGTCCTTTGAGAGCTTTGTGCCTGAAGGGCATGAGCAATAGTAGCAGATACGTGTTCCTGGGATGCATAATACTATCTATGTCCAACTATTTCATACTTTAGCATGGAAAACAATCAGGCTATGATGCTGAGGGCCAAGAGTATATAGCTTGAGGGATTAAACCAAGTTTCAGTGAAAGGCACATTTGTGAATTATACATGTTGGTTTCAGGAATGCCCTGTGCTGCAATTTAATGCATTCAAATGTAACAAAAAAAAATAATGTAAGCAAAAATATATCCATATGAATTAAAATGCCTTTGTTTTTGAAAATGTGGTGTCAGTGGAAAGCTGAGTTCTACAATGTATTCTATTAGAAATCAAAATGTACTAATTTACATAAAAATATACTGGTTTCCTTTCTACCCTATCTACTTCTGTTAAATGTAATGGGCTGGGAGAAAAGTAACTTTCACATCTTTTACGTGAGCGCATAAATTCCATTAACCTTGAAAATTTAGTTACAACTTTAAAATAACATTAATCATTGCCACTGTATAATATGCCAGAGATTACAAAATGGTTTAACAAAACCTCATACCTTGCTGAACTATTGTGTCACTATTGAGTAGCAGAAAGTAGGTTAATACAGTCAGTACCTTGAATAAATATTACCTTCCAAAAGTTACTGAGGAAGAAGCAGTGGCACCATTTAGAGAGGGCAGGGGGCACCAGCCCCTTCCTCCTCCCCCCTGAATTTTGTACCACTAGTTAAGATTCCACTGTTGCTTGCTCCTCTTCCCTCATGAGCCAGGACTTATGCCCCCAAATCTGAACTGGTGATCCTGGTAGGAAGCAATTGTTTTCAGATACCGTTTGGACAAAAGCAGCATCCAAAGAGTCTGTAACCTTTTGAGACCTTGCTGACAAGGAAGGAAAGAGGTTGCATTGTTCAAACTTCCTGTCTGGTTATTGGTTGCTCAGAATCCTTACTACGAGGAAGAGGAAGGATGATCTTGAAGGTACTGGGCTGGGACTCAGGAGATTGGAATTCACTTTTTGGCTCTACCAAAGACATCCTATGTACTCTTGGACAAATCTCTGAGCCTGAGTTCCAACCTGGAAAATGAGAGTAATAATATTTCCTTGTCCTCACTCTGTCTTGTCTACTTAGGTCTTCAAGGAAGGGGCTTACAAGCTGTCTCTTGTTGTGCATACATACAGTGCCAAGCACAATGGAGTTTCAACCTATAATGGGATCTCTAAGCAATGTTGTAATATATATAAGAACACAAAATCATATTGATCTCATACCATTATCTTAGTTACTGGTCCCAGTGGGCCAAGTTTGAAATTAACACCCTATGCAAGCCCACTAATCACAGGGTCCCAGGAGGCATAAACCCACATTGAATTTGGCCTATTTACATACCATTGAATATATTCACACTACTAGCAATGGAACATATCAAATAAATGGTATTCGCTTTCTTTTCCAAAACCGATATGAGCTGTTGAGGTACATAGGACAGTGAGAGAGGCTGGAATTGACAGCAGCCCTGCAGAGTGGCTATGAAAATAAATCATCACAGTAATTTATTATGATGTATATAGTGTGCAGTGGGGCTAGAATTGGTAGTGAATTAGACCTTACAATGTGGCACCAGATTTTGAAAAAGACGGCTCCCTTCTCCATAGGCTGGCTGAGAGCAATTCCGGGTCCCAGGGCAGAATAGTCAATGGGCCCCCACGCACGTACAAGCTGGGCCCGTGGCTCACTTGACATTTGGACAGTGCTGCGTCTGTGCTGGCTGGTGCCCAGCAAGCTGCTGGCATGGCATGGGCTTCCACATGCCCGCTCGGTAGAGTTGCCAAATGTCTAATCGCACAAACCCAGAGACCCTTGCCCTGCCATGCCAACCAGGCTGGGGCAAGACGTTGGGCTGCAGGGTGCAGGTTCTCGGAGGGAGTTTGAGTGAGGGAGTGGGTAAGGGGTAGGGGCTCTGGGAGGGAGTTTGGGTGATTGGGAGGGGAGAGGTCGGACTCTGGGAAGGAGTTTGGGTGTGGGAGGGGGTCAGGGTGCCGGCGCTTACCTCAGGTGGCTCCCAAAAGTGACTGGCACACCTCTCTGGCCGCGGCTCCTTGGCGGGGGGCTCATGGGGTCTCTGTGCACCGCTGCCCTCAGGCACCACCCCTGCAGCTCCCATTGGCTGCAGTTCCCAGCCAATGAGAGCTGCGGAGTCAGTGCTGGAGTGAGGGCAGCACGCAGAGACCCCCTGCATTCCTCCCAGGATCCGCCGGGTTATCGGCCACTTCTGGAATCTGGATTAAAACAGAGCCAGAGTGGGCAAGAAGCCTTCCTTAGCCCTGCTGTATTGCAAGCGGCGGCAGCCAGGGCCTCCTGGGCTCTTTTAAATCGCCTGGGCCCTGGGTAATTGCCCTCTTTGCCCCTGCCGTCAGAAGGCCTGCTTCTCCATGAGGAGAAGAGTGATAGTCACAATTGTTGAAGCTGGCCGCTCTAGATAGTTATTTTCCCTAGGCTCTTGGTCTAGAGATTTAAATACCACGTAGTGTCAAGCCACAATACCAGCAGCAGCAGAAGAATGTACCTTCTGACTCTGATTCTAAACAATATTATAAACATTTACTGTTTCTTCCATTTATGGATGTTTTAATCCTACAAATAAATGACAGACTTGGGGCTGACAGTGAAACTGTTCCAAATTTTATTGCTTTCAGCAAATACAACTAGTGAACTTGAACATTTGGTCACCACTTTTCACATTTATCCACTAATAAACATCAGGCCTCTACTAAATAACGATAATAGATAAGATACTTACAAAGAAAAGAGACCTTACTCAATACTATTAGTAAAACTCCTGCTCAGTGTGACCTAATAGTCCTTCATAATATCTACCATGTTGTTAAGGATATTTATTTTCACTGTGGGTTATGGCTCCTGGGGAACATTCTTTTTTACAGTTTGGCTTTTTTGATACACCATTGATGTGCTACAATGACTACAAAAATGGTCTATAGCCAACTGGCTAATGTAGCTGTGCTTTCATATTAATTACAGACCACTACACTTCACTTACTACAGTGTGTTAAACTATACAGAAAGCTATAGCAAGTGCTTTGGGCTTTAAGATGCACAGAGAAAGCAGCATGCTCTAGAGAATAGGGGATTGGACAGTGTAGCAGGATAGTCACCCCACTCCTGCCCAGAAGGGCTCAAAACAGCCCTGAGAGAGGGGTGCAGTAGGGAAAGGAATTAAGAACAGCTAGGGGGGAAGCTGACTGGGTAGCTGACCACAGCTGTGGTCAATGCAATCAGGGCCCAGCTGGCCCTTATAAGAGGGCAGTGGGCCAGGAACAAACAGTCTCTCTCTCTAGCCTTTTGAGAGGGAAGGACCTGGCTGCTGGAGCTGAGCAAGGTTCCTAGATTGCAGCAGGGCTGGGGAAGGCCAAAGGAGCTGGGGAGCTCCGGCCTGGAAATCCACCAGGCTGTGGGCCTAGTATAAGGCCCAATAGATATGGGAGATGCAGTGGGCAACCCAAGGGTAGGTGGGAGGCAGCCAGTCCAAAAGCCCCCTTGCTGGTGATGAGTGGCAATTATACTGCAGTCCGCCCCAGTGAACGGGGGCTAGGTGATGACTGGCAGTTGCCCTATACTGAGGCAAGGCAGGGATAAGGGGTGGGGTTTACCTGGGGAGGGGAGCCCCAGAGATTTCTGGGAATACAGCCAGGGGGCAGCACCCTAGGGAAAGGGGTACTGGGGTCTGGGAGGGACACAGGGCCAGCGGCAGCAAGACACCGGCCTGCAGAGGGCGCTCTGGAGACTGGAAGAGCTAATTCCCTGAGAGACCAGCAGGAGGTGCCGCAGGGGTGAGTCTCGCACCATGAGATACAGGCACTCCCAAAGGTGGAGTTCTGGCCCTGACCTGGCATGTAAACTTGGGTAAGTCACTTTACTTCTCTGTGCCTCTTTTTCCCCCCTACCCTTTGTCAATGTATTTCATAAGCATGGGATTCCATTTAATTCATATTTATCTGTCATCCTATATGAAATATTGCACTGGCTTGTCACTCACAGCCACTAATCTGACCTGTTATCCCAGCATTCTATCAGAATCAACTTATGTTTTTCATTGCCTGGCTTTGCTCTCATGAGGATGAATGGATGGATATGGAGTAAAAATGGAAAAACTGCAGAAGACAAATACTACTTGGAATCCACGTATTTTGTTTAGTAACTACTTAAATCTTGAATAGGGTTTGGTTTGGCTTGCCATTGTGTTTAGTTCCAAGACCTCAGCTTTTGTTATATTTTAAAAGATTAATATAAATGTTTGCCTTATTTATTTTTAATCTTTTCTAAGAATAATCAAACTTAATATGCTCCCTTTTTGTAATGGGTCAGGAGTTAAATATCTATCTCACCATATTTGGGCCTTTCAAACCTGAGCTGTGGAATCTGGTCTAACTGTTCACTGACCAGAATAAATTATTATAAAGAATTATGCTAACTTAAGGGCTTGTTGTCCTCAATCTTTTGTTGCGGATTGTCCACCTCATCTCCGGAGCTGCCATAAACTCTTCATAATTCATAGTTAATTTTCTATTGAATGCAGAGCAATATTAGTACAAGAATAGTACTAAGACATAACAGATTCTTAGACTCTGTCAAGCATTTACAAACCTTCTCCCTACTACGTGAATGATATTTGATGTCTATAACAACTATTTTTGCCTCTTCATTAATATATTTTATTTAATTATAATGTTCCACTACTTAAATAATACATAACTAATAATGTAAAAGTGACCACGAAATCTATTTAGTATGTTTATTACAATAGCAATAAGAGCTTCAATCAAAACTGAGGCCTGTTATATTGTACATGAATATAGTAACAGAGTACTCCCTGCCCCGAGGAGCTTATGTTTAGGTACATGTGAGAAACAAAAGAAGGGAGCAGGGAAGTATTACCCTCATTTTATAGATGAGGAATTGAGGCAGTTCCTCTGTAGCTAAACCAGGAACTGAATCCACATCTGCTGTACCGTACAAGACTACCCTTTATTTATTAAATGCTGGTGCCTTCAAACTGATTTAAAAAATAATAGTATTGTGTACTTACATTGTGACTTTCGTGCAAAGATCCCAAAAACTTTACAAAAGGTGGGTGAGCATTACTTTACCCATTTTTTTTCAAAAAAGGAAACTGAGGCACGATGTGTTACTTGCTGAAGCTCACACATGAAGTCAGTGGCAGAACCTGGCAATGAACCTAGGTCTTTGGATCTCTGTACTCATGTGCAAACCCATGGGATCACCCTGAATCTTTGATTTGCATTCAGTTAGCCACGTAGGCTCATGAACAATAATAGCAATACCCATGTATTACACAGACATTTTACCACATTCAGTGCTGTCAAATGTACATCAATCAGTGAGCTTGGGGGAGGGGGCTGATGGAGTGTGGAAAGGAATTGGCTTGATTTCTAGTATTACAATAGAGATTCATAAGTCTCTTTGCAACACTCACTGGCTGAATCTTGAGGCCAGTCTGGCTGTAGCCTAGCAAACCACATAACTACCCTGTCAGCTCATGGTGGAAGAGGAAGAGAATAACGTAGAACCAAAGGAAGTAAAGAATGAAATTCTACTCTGCTCTCCTAGGAGGGGGCCATTTTGCTGGTTAAATTACGTGACTTTAAAAACTCAGACTAAATATTGTAAATTTTTGCGATGTCAAGCTAGTATAGGGTGACCAGACAGCAAATGTGAAAAATTGGGATGGGGTGGAGGAGTAATAGGAACCTGTATAAGAGAAAGTTCCAATTTTTGGATCTATCCCTATAAAATTGGAACATCTGGTCACCCTAGGCTAGTAAAGTTGGTTCTTTAGCCAAAATCAGAGTATCGTACTCATTTCTAAACCTAAAACTTTCTAAATTTCATGTTCCCTAGAGTTAAACAATCTTTTTATGAAGTGAATTAGGGAGTAGTTTGTGAAAATCCAGAACTCTACAAAGCTAGCCTAATTCTGTACCCTAATTACATTACTTAACCTAATCCTTTAATTTTTCTTCCTGCTAAACGGCAGATGTCATGAAAGTGCTTAGTTTTACTATAAAAAGTGTTAACACAATATTCGTCATGTATAACAGTTTAAACTTTATATATTGTGCACTTCTTTCCTAGTCTCATGCTAAAATATTAAGTGATAATTTTTCAGTATGTAACATGGGGAAAATTAAATATTTGTGAACTGTGATTTTCTGTACCAAGGTGAACATTTTCATTTATTATTCTAGATTGCAAATGGAGTCTAAGCACCTTTCCTTTTGAAAACAAAGGAGAGTTTATTCCCAGAAAGGTCGCTTATCCCCAGAAGTGGAGTAGATTTGTTACTACTATGCCAGCACCAAAATTAAGAGAGACTAATAAAGTTCTGATGTTTTATTCCCAGCATCCACTCTAAAAGTTCTGGTTAGCTCTGACTGAATCCAAAGAAATTTAAACCTTTACTGATGATTTTTATATTTATTGATTTTTTTTTAAACTATGTTAATACTAAATACATTTTCTCTTCACATATTTACAGCTTCCTTATGGTTCTTTCCCTCTCTTCCATTTCCATGTTTTTCTGTGTTATTCTTTGTTTCTATTTTTTCTAGTCCTCCTTCTACTCTTTTCTGAAAGCAGTTACTGATCTATAGTTTTTGCTTTGTATGTTCTGTATATACTTCACTTTAACTCATTTTTATTCTTCCTTTCTCTCTCATTCCATTTTCATTTCAGTTTCTTGCTGTTCCTGTATTTCTATTTCTTCCTTTTTATCTCATATGTTTCCCTCTTCATTTCTGTCTTTAGATCTACCACTCCACTTCCTTTAGAGACATGCATTCTGCTTTAATTTTAAGGCAATTTATAATCTCCTGGGAATAAAGGTACTTGCAGTGTGTTTGCATTTTATTTTTATTATCTCACATGTAATTTCTGAAATGTTGTTCATTTTTATTTGGCAGATGTGCTTTCTCAGTCCAGCTCACTTTTACCTTGGTTGTCCCTTTTCCTGTCACCCCATTTTGCCTGTCACCCCTCCCTGCTCAATTCTTAGCCTCCAGACACAAAACTTCAGCATCCTGGCGCAGTTCATTGCACAGTCTGACTGAACCCCCACAAAAACTCTGTCTCCTGCAGAGATGACCTTGCCCTGATGGCAGAGTTCCATCCATGCCTGAGAAGCACAGTTGTCAGCCATGGTCTTTGTCCCAGAGCTTTAGGTGACCTTTTAGATGTGAGGCCAAAGCCATTGAGCAACTTAAAGATAAGGACAGAGACCTTGAATCAAGATTCAATGGGAAGCCAGTGTAGGGAGCAGAGGACAAGTTTGGTGTGTTCCTGGGATGTTGCTGAGATGTGCTGTACTAGTTGGGAATTTCCTAAAGGCTGACGCAGCTGGTTGGAACTGGTTCCTGCTGCTGCTCTGTCCCTGCTGGGAGAAGGAGGGACAGGATAGCTTGAAGAGCAAAGACTTGGCCCCCTTTAGGGTGCTCAGGGTCCCCTGTCAATGCTGGTGGTATGAAGACCTGGCTGGAGCCGGTTCCTGCTGCTGCTGTGTCCCTGTTGCAGGGGGAGGGGGATAATGACTCCCTACCCTATTAAAAAGCTTTGACTGTGTCCTCAAAACAGCAGATATAGGGAAACCACCTATGTAACTTACTTGGGCTTGTAAAAAGCCTTGACAAAGTCCCCCCCAAGAGACTATTCAGAAAACTATGTTCTCATGAAGAGAGGTAACTTCTGTCATGGATCTGAAACAAGGGATTTGATTCTCCTTTTCACTGCAGCAACTTTATACCACAGGGCAGCCTAAAATGGTCTTCTAGGGGACAAAACTGGGTCTGGGACACACAGAGTATCCAGGGTAGGCCTGACACAGGACTTGTGGTGTCATCAGGTAGATTTCTGTGATACAAACTACATCAGAGTCTTCTTCACTCAGAACTCATGTATGTTTGATGGCAACAGGTCTTTCTTGATCAGCATCTGTTTTAGTTCAGGTAGCTTTGTGCTACCCTTTTTGGGCCCGTACCTAGGTAATGGTCCTGTGAGTGAAGGTAGTAGATGTCTGGTAGCCATTTTCTTATGTCTATTCTACTGTCTCCTTGGACAATTCTTCCCTATTTGGACCATGATAGGTGAAGTAGTGGGTTGTGTCATAGGATGCTGTGAATAGAGGAAAGGTTGTCTCATTTGCCATATTACATGAGCAGGACATATATTGCCAAAGAGAGTCCAACAGACCTAGCTGAGTCCCAGGGATGGACAGAGCTGGAATAGTCTGTTCCTGTAGCCATGGATATGCTGGAAGCAATGTGGCATAAGAGAAATAATTATAATAGTAACAATAATACTAGGTAGGGTTGAGTACAAGAAAACGGGGTATGAATGGCATTAGACAGCTGTGTGTGTTCTCTTTCCTGCTTTGGGAGAGAGACCGGCAACTGTATTTACTAATGAGTAGGGTGTGAGAGTTACAGCAGTAAAATGTCCACCTGAACAGAAGATGACAATGAAGGCTGGAGGAGCATGGTTGAGATTCCTTGCTTATAGGAGAGGCAAAGCCTTTGAGATCCTCATTTCTACTGGTGGTTCCTGTTCAAAGGTTGCCCACCTGGCACATAGATTCTCCACCCCCACTCCTTCCTCCACCCTCACAATCTAGAGAGACAGCTCATGCGCACAATCAAACCATGGTTAACCTGAACTTACCCATTCATGAGGACTTCCAGAAGGTTCTAAAGACACATCTGAAATCTCACAAGTCTCTGGGATCAGGCTAAGGCTCTTAAATTGTCCTCATTCAATCCTGAAGCACACTGGAAAGTACTCTGCGATAATGCAAACATCCCAAACAAACACCTGATCAGTGAACTTCCAGACTTCAATCTACCCAGGAAACAATGGTCTACACTGAATCATTTTAGAACACTGCATGACAGATGCTGTCATCTCTTACACCTTTGACAGATGAGACAATGCACCTTGTCAATGTGGACATTAGTTGCAAACTATGGACCATATTATAAATCCAGATCCACTTCAATCATGTGCTAGTGGCATCTCCAAATCACTCCTGACGCTACCCACTGGCGCACTAATCTGGACTTGGTTCTTCAAGTGTTGCTAATCATCTCCTTTGCCACACAATAGTAGTAGTGGTTCCTGGGCAGAGAGGGGGAGACCTGGGACATGAGTCACAGACTCACTTTTCAAAATGAGAAAATCTCTCCTCTTTCAAAAATGAACAATGGCCCTTCTGTGATGAGCTGGGCTCACAGAAACCCCCTTAGAAGCTGCCAACTGATTGTGCCAAGGCTACTCCTGCCTCTGTTTTCCTGCCCTGGCAGCTTGGGACTCCAAAATCCTGCCTGGCTTAAGTCAGACTCGCTAGCCTGCTGCAAACCCAGACTTAGGTCTGAGCCACATCTCCTAAGAGCTGTGGGCTTGCCTGGAAACAGGTTAGGAAGTGTTCCTGCCTTTAACACTCAGATGCTCAACTCCCAATGGGGTCCAAACCCTGAATAAATCCGTTTTACCCTGTATAAAGCTTATACAGGGCAAATGCATAGGCTGTTTGCCCTCTATAACAATGATACAGAGATATGCACAGCTGTTGCCTCTCCCCTCCCCCTAGGTACTCACACGTACTCCAGGTGAATTATTAAGTAAGAAATTATTTTATTAAGTACAGAAAGTAGGATTTAAGTGGTTTCAAGCAGTAACAGACAGAATAAAGTGGACTACCAAGTAAAATAAAACAAAACGCACAATTCTAAGCCTAATAAGTAATAACACTAAATACAGATAAAATCTCACCCTCAGAGATGTTTCTATCACAGACTGGCCGCCTTCCTAGTCTGGGCACCATCCTTTCCCCTGGTACAGCCCTTGTTCCTGCTCAGGTGGTAGCAACAGGATTTCTCATGATGGCCACCCCCTTTGTTCTGTTCCACCCCCTTACATAACTTTTGCACAAGGCGAGAATCATTTGTCCCTCTCTGGGTTCCCACCTCCTTCCTTCTCAATCAAAAAGCACCAGGTTAAAGATGGATTTCAGTTCAGGTGACATGGTCACGTCACTGTAAGACTTCATTGCCCCCTTGCCAGCACACAAGTATACAGGAAGACTTACAAGTAAACAGAGCCATCTACAGTCAATTGTCCTGGTTGATGGGAGCCATCAAGATTCCAGAAGTGACAAAGAGTCCTGTGGCACTTTAAAGACTAACTGAAGTATTGAAGCATAAGCTTTTGTGGGCTAATACCCACTTCGTCGGATGCATGCAGTGGAAGTATCCAGGGGCAGGTATAAGTAAGTAGACAAGAACCAGGTTAGAGATAACAGGGTTAGTCCAATAAGGCTGAACCAGCTTGTTATCTCTATTCAGGGAGGGTGAGGTATTCCTCTAGGAGCCGAACTGGAGAGAAGAGAAACCGCTCTTGTAGTTAGCTAGCCATTCATAATCTCTATTCAGTCCTGAGCTGATTGTGTTAAATTTGCAAATGAATTGCAGCTCTGCAGTTTCTCTTTGCAGTCTGGTCTTGAAGTTTTTTTGCTGCAATATAGTGACTTTGAAATCTGTAACTGTGTGTGCAGGGAGATTGAAGTGTTCTCCTACAGGTTTTTGTATATTGCCATTCCTGATATCTGATTTGTGTCCATTTATCCTTTCTCGTAGGGATTGTCCAGTTTGGCCGATGTACATAGCAGAAGGACATTGCTGGCACATAATGGCATGTATTACATTGGTAGATGTGCAGGTGAATGAACCAGTGATGGTATGGCTGATCTGGTTAGGTCCTGTGTTGGTGTTGCTGGTGTAGATATGTGGGCAGAGTTGGCATCGAGGTTTGTTGCATGGATAGGTTCCTGAGTTAGAGTTATTATGGTGCGGTGTGCTGTTGCTGGTGAGAATATGCTTGAGGTTGGCGGATTGTCTGTGGGCCAGGACTGGCCTGCCTCCCAAGGCCTGTGAAAGTGAGGGATTGTTGTCCAGGATGGGTTGTAGATCACTGGTGATGTGTTGGAGAGGCTTTAACTGAGGACTGTAGGTGATGGCCAGTGGTGTTCTATTGTTTTCTTTCTTGGGCTTGTCTTGCAGCAGCAGGCTTCTGGGTACACGTCTGGCTCTGTTGATCTGTGTCCTTATTTCCTTGTGCAGGTACTGTAGTTTTGAGAAAGCTTGGTGAAGACCTTGTAGGTGTTTGGTCTCTGTAAGAGGGGTTGGAGCAAATGATTGTACCTCAGTGCTTGGCTGAAGACAATGGATCATGTGGTATGTCCAGGATGGAAGCTGGTGGCATGCAAGTAGGCATAGCTGTCGGTAGGTTTTCGGTATAGGGTATTGGTAATGTGGCCATCATTAATTTGCACTGTGGTGTCTAGGAAGTGGACCTCCCGTGTAGACTGGTCCAAGCTGAGGTGGATGGTGGGGTGGAAGCTGTTGAAATCATGGTGGAATTCTTCCAGAGTTTCTTTCCCATGGGTCCAGTTAATGATGTCATCAATGCAACATAAATAGAGAAGGGGTGTGAGTGGATGAGAGTGGAGGAAGCGTTGTTCCAGGTCAGCCATAAAGATGTTGGCATACTGTGGGGCCATGCGGGTGCCCATAGCGGTGCCACTGGTCTGGAGGTATATTTTTGTCACCAGATTTGAAATAATTGTGTGTGAGGATAAAGTCACAGAGCTCAGAAACCACTTGTGCTGTGGCATCATCAAGGATACTATTCCTGACAGCTTGTATTCCATCTCTGTATGGGATGTTTGTGTAGAGAGCCTCTACATCCATGGTGACTAGGATGGTGTTTTCGGGAAGATCATCAATGCATTGTGGTTTTCTCAGGAACTCGGTAGTGTCACGGAGATAGCTGGGAGTGCTGGTGGCGTAGGGTCTGAGTAGAGAGTCCACATATCCAGACAGTCCTTCAGTGAGAGTGCCAATGCCCAAGATGTCGGGGTGTCCAGGATTTCCAGATTTGTGGATCTTGGGTAATAGACAGAATAAACCTGGCTGGGGCTCTAAGGGTATGTTAATTTGTTCCTGTGTTACTGTAGGGAGTGTCCTGAGTAGATGGTGCAGTTTCTTAGTATATTCCTCAGTGGGATCTGAGGGAAGTGGCCTGTAGAAATTGGTGTTGGAGAGTTGTCTGGTAGCCTCCTTTTGGTAGTCAGACCTGTCCATGATGACAACAGCACTTCCTTTATCAGCCTCTTTGATTATGATGTCAGGGTTGTTTCTGAGGCTGTGGATAGCATTGCATTCTGCACGACTTAGGTTGTGAGGCAGACGATGTTGTTTTTCCACAATTTCTGCCTGTGCACGTCGGCGGAAGCATTCTATGTATAGGTCCAGACTGTCATTTCGACCCTCAGAAGTTCATGTGGAGTTCTTCTTCTTGTGCTGCTGGTGGGATAGTGTCTGTGTATCAGTGCATTGTTCCATGTTGTCTTGAAAGTATTCTTTGAGTCAGAGAAAGCGAAAGTAGGCTTCCAGATCACCTCAGAATTGTATCATGGTTGTGGGGCAGAATGAGAGTCCTCGAGATAGGACAGCCTCTTCTGCCGGGCTGAGCATGTAGCTGGATAGATTGATGGTATTGCTGGGTGAGTTAGGGGTACCACTGTTGTGGCCCCATGTGGCAGGTAGGATTTTAGATAGTTTGCAGTCTTTTTTCTTTTGTAGAGAGGTGAAGTGTGTGATGTAGATCTCCTGTCTTATTTTAGTAAAGTCTGTTTGTTTGTGTGAAAGGTTGGTTGTTTATGAAGGTCTCCAGATTGGAAAGCTCTTTTTTGATGTTTTCCTGTTTGCTGTACAGGATGCTGATCAGATGATTCCTCAGTTTCTTTGACAGTGTCTGGCATAATCTCTCTCTATGGTCTGTGCAGTATATAGATAGCAATGGATTTTTTCCCCTTCAGTCCATTAGGTATGATGTCCATCCATTTGCATTTGGAGAGAAAAATGATATCTGTCTGTGGTGCCACAGGGCTCTCTGTCACTTCTGCAATTCCAGACTAACACGGCTACCCCTCTGAATCAAGACTCCAGACCACCATTAATGGCCACACTTCGCATAATTACAATAGGTCCCCAGAGTTATATTTTATATTTCTAGTTTCAGATACAAGAATGATACACACTTACATACAGGATAAACACAGTCAGTAGATTATAAGCTTTGTAATGATACCTTACAAGAGACCTTTTGCACAAAGCATATCCCAGTTACGTTACATCCACGCTCATTAGTATATTTTATAAAATTATATAGAGTGCAATGTCACACCCTCCCCGGCTGTAGGAAGGAGGGGAGATGGCAGCAGTAATAGGCTATAACTGTTTCCATAGCTTTGTTTTAAAGGTATTATGGTAACCGGTAGAAGCACCGAGACTGAAGCTCCACTGTACAGCTGTGGTAGCAGAGGCAGTGGCAAGCACCAATATAAGGCTGGCCACCCCAAGTGTGTATCTGGACAGGTTATGTCCTTAGGGCAGCTTTCCTGTGCTGTTGCTCACTGTGTCCATGCTCCTGCAGTTACACTACTATTGTTAGTGTGCTAGCTCAAGGAGAGCTAGTGTGAGTATGCCTGTGCAAGCTAGCAATCACATCCCTAACTCATATATACACAGCCATGGTCCCCATCCAAGAGAGTGCCCTAGCTCTAAATGTCTCCTGGAGCTGGAAGTTACACCTCCTGCTTGAAGTGTGGATGTATACTTTGACCAAAGCCATATTCCGATTGGGTTTGTCAGAGTATAGAGGACAGAAGCTCTGTTTCATGATGGATTTTTGAAAATCTGGCTTTGTTCCAAATATGAGCAAAAACTGAAAATGTCCCATAGAAAATTCAAACAAACTTTTGCTTCAGGTCGATGTAAATGTTTCATTTCAATTTAGACTTGTTACGTTAAAATAAAAAAAAATTTACATTGTCTTTTCAAAACAAGAAGTTGAAATATTTCATTCTGAAAATGTCAAAACATGTCCAAGTCGAATGTGACTCAGCTCTAAGCCCTGTTGACGGTTACAACTGTGAGTCAGCTCCCAACCCAATCGGGACCAATCACTAAAATACAACAGCAATAGCAAATCCCGACATGTTATAATAAACCAGTGGAGTGGGGGAACATTAATCCAAGGAAGAAATAACAAAGAGCAATATGGGGGAGGGAAGAGAGGCACTGAGGGAGGAACAGTGACAGTTTTAAGGTGGCAGGCTGCCTATGCAGCAACAATTTAAGACCTCCCAATCACTATTTACCTACAGTACTTTCTATTGTAAAATCCTTCACTGAGAACTGATGAGAAGATTATAAGCCATCTCCTCCTCCTCCTCTGTAGCTCAGTTAAGCAACTTTTTTTTCCATTTACAGGATCTTATTTATTCTCCCACTGATATTTTGATGACGGTAGGGGAGGACGCAGGGGGGTCCTCTTTTATGATGCAGCTGTGGTGCACAATGCTGCAAAAGTAAGGTAATTTTCAGATAATTTTCAGTACCAACATAAGCATGTACCTACCACCTCCATGGTGTCTCTGAAGCAAACCTCGCTTTATTTCCCTAGCATTTATTATTTCTTCACATCTGTTTACCTGCAATATGCTTACATGTAGTTCTCCCTTCACTTACACCTGTATAACCTAAACTACTTCAGTGTGTTGCCCTTTTCCTGGGTACAGTTAATAGTAGGAAGGGACACATTCAATGTAGTCTAGGGCTGTATCTACACTACAGCCTATCACCACAGCCAGGCGGCAAAACTTATGTCGCTCAGGGGTGTGAATATTCTACCTCCCGAGTGACAAAAATTACACTGGCATAAGCATTCATGTGCACAGTACTATGGTGGCAGGAGAGCTTCTCCCACAGATATAGGTTATGCTGCTTGTGGAGGTGATTTTTTTTTTTTATGCCAACAGGAGAGGGCTCTCCCGTCGGCATAGAGCGGCTTCACCACATGAGCTGAGCCGCTACAGCGCTGTACATGTAGACATACCCTAGGAGTTCTATTTAAAATAAATGAAATGGCTGGATCAAGTTCTCATCAGAAACCTTTTGTGCTCCCAGGTTTTAGGAACTTCACAACTGATCCTGGTCACTTTTACAGGTGTTTTTCCTGTTTGCAAGTACACAGGAATCCTTAGTCAACTCCTTTTATTTAGGAAAAATGAGATGAACATCTAATGACATAAGTAAACCCCAAACACTGTGTTTTGGGGTAAAGCCAACCCCACAGTTCTAGTTATTAACTACCCAGATTGTTAGAGCCCAGAATGCTTATTCACAAAACACTCCTTTCCCCCTTATACGCATCTCACTCACAAATCCATTTAGATTCAGCATGGTCAAGTGAGCACCTTCAGACAGCTCTTCTTAGCCCATCTGCTGCAGCCAGAAGTATGCACCACTGCCAGGTCAAGGTCTACAAAGTCAGCTCCACACAAGCTGCAGATCTGGGGAGGTAACCCAAAGGGGAAGCAAGACCCTGGTCAGGGTCTTTGCTCTCTCCAGCAATCTCTGGTTTCTGACAAAGTCTCTGCTTCTCTTGTTGAATTTGGGCTCCTACATAGTTAAGAGTCCACTACCTGACAGCTTGGCGTGAACTCCTTTTCCCTAGGCCATTCCTCCCCCATTTCCAACATATATTTACACTTGGAATCATTTCCCAAAAGAACCCAAATACCATAATACAACATGACACAATACAGAACTGCACAGAGGTGAAATCACAGTATGTACATGAAGCTTACCAGAGCTGGCTTCCCTTCTCTGGTAGGAAGTGGGGGAAGCCATCTCTGGTAGCCCCATCAGAGTAACTGCTCCAGCAACCTTGATGGGTGCAATGGGGTAGATAGAGGATCAGCAGAAGGCTTCCTGTCTCCCCCCCCCCACCACCACCACCACAGGTGGTTCCATATCTCACTGATAAGCAGTGGGTGTGGGTCCTCTCTCTTCCTATTCTCGGCTGGCAACCTTGAGGAGCTATTGGTCCTTGATGGTACTGGCTGTGCAGGAGTAAAAGGCAACTGTACTTTCAGTTTTCAGTAGTTCTCCACATAGTTCTAGGACAGAAGTTCAAAACCTAGGTATCATAAGTTATGATCCTAAATTCATACTTAGGCACTCATGTGGACTGATATTCATAACAGCTGAGCACCCACAAATCTAATTGCATTCAGTGGGAGCTGCAAGTTCTCAATGTTTTTTGACAACTAAGCCAGTTTTATTTAGATATCTAACTATAAGCATGGAAGCCTAACATTAAGTACCCAGGTTTAGCAATGTTGACCCTAGTTCTTATGTTTTCTTATTTGTAGAAGAATAGTCTGATATCATCTTAAATCACTTTGAAAATTACGTAAACTCTGAAGAAATAAAGCTTGTTTTGTGCTAGTGACCTAACTAATCTAGCAAATAATAAAGCTGTTCCACTCAGGATGTCATTTTGAACTATTGCAATTAGCCCTGTTGCTAAAGCAACTTGCACTAAAAAATGGGTTTCTCCAATTGCAAAGACTTTTTTTAAAAAAATTAAAATATACCCAAAAAGGGCATCTTTACAACTGCAGGAGCCATATTGTTTGTTTGTAATATCAAAACAACACCTTAATAGGCTACTAAAGAAGTACTATGCATAAAAATAACACCACCAGCTGTTCCTGGTTCAGGCATACCTATTTCCATGTAATTCCCTGCACAGATGAACATCTGATCATGGATCATCTATTTTCTCTGCATTATTCTCCATTTTTCAAAGCATTTAATTGTCTAGTTCTGCTACAAACAAACAAGCCATTAAAAAATTACTTAGAAACCCACATAAAGGAGGACTGTTGTTTTTGGAGAATCCTGCTGGCATATGTTGCTGCCAGATACACCGTATTTAGCAACAGTCACACCATGATTTGAAGGTTTACATTTTTAACAGCATGTTGCAAGTTTCATTATAAATTGAAATATAACAGCATGCACTTCTGTTCATTGTGCAAATATCCTTTTCAAGCACATGGCATTAGACAATTAATTATATGAATTTCAACTGTCTTAAAGGAATATGCAGTATAGCATACCTTCAATAGCTTTTAAAATCAGTTGAAAAATGAGGACAAAGATCCTTTGTGGGGAGTTTCTTCCATTGATATGTAGATGATTTTCATGCATAAACACCCCTTTGTGTAAATTGCAGTTACTAAAGTAAATGCCCTGGAAATCAAAAGGCCAATAAAACTTTTAAAGGTAAATATTTTTGAGGATCTGTTTTTCCATTAAAGAAAGCTCCACTTTTTGGATTGATCCTAAGTCCTGCAGTTTTCAATCAGCCATACCACAGAATGCAGCTACTTAAATAAATGCAGTTGACCATAAACGTTAAAGAAGATATTTTCTCATTCTGCCAAGCGCTGCCCTCCTTAGTCTCAAGCCCCCGGGGTGCAAGTACTACTCAATGGAAAGAATGGTAGAATTGCATTCAAAGTTATACATTAGCTTATGCAATATGCTTAACCAGGTTCAATGCTAAGGCTTCTAGCAGCAAAGAAATCACCTCAAGGAAACTATGGTGTATCTTCCAGGTTGAACCTTATGAGCATTTTCATGGCACAGCATAACAAAAGGTTTCACCAAAATGTTCTGTGCCTTTAAAAATAAGGTTTTTATCTTAAAATATCCCATTAAAAACTGTGTTAAAAATATTCATTATTTATAGCTGTTCTCTCCCCAGACTATGTAACACTGAGGCAGACACTGGGGCCTATCATCAAAGCAGTGCTGGGTAATCATTGGGCGTGGCTTACAGAGGAACAGCCATAGAGCTGGTTCTTGGGTCAGTTGTATGCCTTAGGCCTAGGTTGGTGTAGATTGTAGCAGGCTTCTGAAGTTCAGCTCCCTCTTTTGTGCCTCTTCACTGGCTGGTGATATAAGGATTAGGCTGATGGAAGAATCTGAGGTGAGAGCAGGTGAGGCCTCCCTAGGGAGCTTTTTGGGCTCTCAGATATCCCATGGGTGGGAGGTGAGCACTCCTTCTTTTGATCCACTTCTTTTGAACTGCTGCCATGACCAGTGCTTAACTTGCCTTAACCCAGTTATTGTAATGAAGAAAGCTTAAGTATAGGTTTCTTCCATGCCATATCTTTAGCCACAGTCTTTTTTTGACACGAGTCAGATTGTGGCCTGGCTTACGCAACTGAGTAAGTGGGTGAAAGCTGTGCTTAATTTTTAATATAAGAGAGCTCGGAGCTCAAGCACTTTTTTTTTACTTTCATAACTAACACGGCAAGCCCAGAGATGCTGGGGCTGTAAACTGCCAAGCTTTGAAGTGCCGGGGATCAGCCCTGGCAAGTCCTGGCAAAAAGTAAGCACTGGCTGTATGTCACCTCCAGACCCCTTTGTGATGACTCTTTGTTCCACTGGTACACAAAGAGGAAAGTAGGAACTACAGACTTGCTACTTCTCCTGCCCCCTGCAGATGAGAGGGGAGTGGTTGGGGACAGAGCAGAGCCTTGGCTTTGCCTTGCACAATGTGCCAGCTTGCAGAATTACACTAAGGGAAGTAGGCTGTGCTGGGTTTCGGCCTAGGGCTGGGCATTTCCTCCTTGGAGTAGGGGAGACCAGTAGGAAGGCACTGAGGCAGAATGTGACTTGAGAACAATCTGCCTCGCAGTCTGCTCCAAGGACAGAACGATGCATTCTAGTTCATTACTCAACCCAAAGGTAGTTATTTGAAAATGTTTCTAAGTCAAATGCTAGTAATTATTATTGTTTTACTAATTGAAGAGATGAGTACTCAAACTGTTTTATTCAGTTAAATTGCAGTATATCAATGCATAACCATAATAGTTTCATTAATCTTATCCCTCTTCTCAAAGGCAGTTTGATTGTCTACGTGCAGCTGTTCCTTGTGATTACATCCACTGATTTATCTTTCCTTCAAATGCTCTTAAGATGTCAGTTCTGTATATTAGCACTACTGCAGCTATTAGCACTTTCAGTCTTGCTTGTACACTAGCCAAGGAATGTGGGTTACTGCTGAGACATGACTCACTTTCTGATTTCTCTTTCTATTTTAATATTTCTGCAACCACTTGTAATTTTATCTCTATGGATTCCTCACAAGGGGAACTTTTTAGTGGTGGAAATGATTAATTATCTTGGCATGTACAGATACAAAGAGTACCAGACAACTGATGCCCTATGTGAAATTTTCTGGGGCAAAAAAGCAAAAACAAGCAAAGCCATTGGCATATTTTAAAGTATATTCACTCTAAGAAACCAGACAGTGACAAATTCTTCCCTCAGATACATGCCTGCAGCTCACACTGAAGTCAACAGGAGTTGTGTGTTAAGGTGAAATTTGACTCCTTATTGAATGGTTGGTGATAATCAGATTCAAGTGGTCTTGTAACTTTACTGCTCTATTTAATTTTTCAGTCAGGGTTTTATGATGATACTAGTTTTCTGTACTAAGGGAGACTTTGAATTTTGGCAAAATCATTTCAAATGGTTAAATAGTTTTCATTTTCTACAGTTTCAAAACTCAAAGGTTGACTTATTTAGCAGTATGTATCAGGCTACAGACTGCTTTCACAGAAGTCCTCAGAATTACAGAGAAAAGTAAAACATAGGTACCTAATCCCTTCTGCCTATCTCTGGTGCCTGAAATTCTCTTCTTTTATTAAATCTAGGTTTCCCTGCAGCACGCAGAACGAAAATTAGATGTTCTGCATTATCTCTTATTGTCCTGGAGAGCAAATATTCACAAGAGGTTTGTGATCTAGCTCCAAATTTCAGGGATTGAATTAGACTCCGAGACTTTAAGGTCAGAAGGGACCATTATGATCCTCTAGTCAGACCTCCTGCACAATGCAGGCCACAGAATCTCACCCACCACTTAATTAAGCTGGTATAGCCAATTTGCCCTATTGGCACTTCTTGCTGACCTGATGTTCAAGTTCCATTAGAAAAATGTCAGACTTTCCCTTCTCCCTCTGTCTCTGGTCCAACTCTGGCTCCACTTCCTCTCTGTCTCCTTCCCACGAGCACAATTTGTACTTTTGCTGGGCTTAAATGCACAGCCAGCAGCCTCCTCTCTATTCAGATCTGCAACATTGCTATAAAGGATTAAGCATTACCAGGGATCACACAGGCCTAGACTGGGACACTGAGAACTTGCCAAATAGGCAGCCATTCTCTTGGATTTGCCAGCTATAGACTGGCAAGTAGAATGATCAGAATTACTATTTAATCTGCTGACTGCTTAGAGGCCTCAGATGTTTATGGAAGAGGAGAGTGAATAAGAATCTTGGTGTAACTCTCTCTCCTCTAGGGAAAAAAAGCCCCCATTTTCCCTCCTCTGAGAAGATGCAAGGAAATGGACAGTTCCTGTGGCCTCAATAGCCAGCTCCAAAATCTTTGTCTCAGAAGGACAAAAGAGAGAATGGACTGAAGGGAAAAGCGAGTTGAATTGAACCAATCTACATCAGCCGTCCTCCTCAAATACCTGGTGTGGCCTATACTCCCATGAAATCTCAGCAGCTCCAAAACTGAGATGGGTTTGGGTAACTTACTCCTCTGGCTGAACTTTCATTGTGTTTGGTTTTGGCGAGTTAAGTTCATTGTAAATAAATCCCACATTTGGGAAGATATCTAAATACACACACTCCCATCAAAATGGAATCAAGATACTGTTATCCCAGGGTAGCTGTGTCTAGTTTTTGTAATCTGTCCAAATGCGGGTCAAAAGTTAGTGTGTCAGCTTTAAGTGACGGGGAAGGTTTAATCTTTGTGCTGAGAGATGGTTAATTGTTGTGCTAATTGTGACAGTGGGGTATATATATCAGAATTCTTTTTCGCCCTATTCAAGCACTTCCAAACAGCAATCGGAAGTCCCCTAACCTGTTCAGTTACCTATCAATCTCTAAATAAGACGAGGAAGACTTCGTAGCACCTTAGAGACTAACCAGTTTATTTCAGCAAACTTTCGTGGGCTATAGCCCACTTCATGCATTTCCCTAGTTAATTTACCTTCAATAGTTATCTCTTGATAACCATATCAAAAGGTACTTTTTTCTCCTGCTGATAATGGCCCATCCAAATTAAACAGCCTCTTAGAATTGGTATGCTAATGTACAACCTTTTTTTTGCTTTGTGTGTGTATAAATGCATCTTACTTCTGTTCCATTCTATGCATCCAGTGAAGTGGGCTATAGCCCACAAAAGCTTATACTGAAATAAACTGGTTAGTCTCTAAGGTGCTACAAAGTCTTCCCCGTCTTATTTACGGATACAGACTAACACGGCTGCTAATCTTAAACTTATCAATCTCTAAGCATTTCTAAAAGGACCATCTGTGTAACATTTGAAACAAATCTGTTTGTGGCTCATCTGCTCCAGCACGTTACAAGAAGGGTAGATCATATCTAGTAATCAGCATTGAAGTGCAAAATGTGAGATCTTCTACAGGGCACTACCTCAAGTGTTGTGAGTTCTGACATATCTAAGGGTATGGTTACACTTACAAGATTATAGCGCTATTGGTTATAGCGGTCCCCTTATACAGTAATATGTATAGCGCTATTGTATGTCCACACTCAGACGCGCCAGCGGTATAGCATGGCCACATTTGGGGCACTTAATGCAGCATTAAGAGCAGCGCATTAGGGCAGGTATCCCAGCATTCAGCTGGGTGCAACGTGCTTTTTAAACGAGGGGAGTGAGGGGGGGACGCGTTGTGTGTATGTAGAGGGAGAGAGACAGTGATTTTTCCGATCTTCTAAAAGCCTGTCAGTGAGCCTCCATTCACAGAAGGCTTTGTTTTCACACAGGCTCCCTCCTTAAACATTTGCATTGCTTATCTGCCGAGTTAAGAGAGAAACTCTAAAGAGGTACTTCCGCATTCCTCCAGCCGAGTTCAAAACAAAGGGAAGAGACGTCAATTGCCTTAAATGGCTCTAGGCATCTCCAGAGATCACTTGTAGCGCAGTGGGTGTCCACATTCTTGCTGTAGCGTTACAGCAGCTGTGCTACAGCCCTTATTCCCCATGCGGAGGTGGATTAACAATAGCGCTATAACTCAGCAGTTATAGCGCTCTACGTGCCTTGCCAGTGTGGATGGGGAGGAGGTTATAGCGCTCATGGGGGCTTTATAGCGCTATAAAGTGCCAGTGTAACCAAGCCCTAACTTTCTCACTGAGAGTATTTGGAAGGGGGAGTTCTCTATCTTAATAGCAAGAACTTTCACTAAGGTTTTGAGCTGCCTTGCTATTCTCTACTCCTGACAGTATGTGAAATATATGTTTATATTATGCAGACTCAGGTCTATTACAGAACTATCATCATTGAAACACATTGCTGCTTTCTAAAGTTATAGGAGAAAATAAAAGTTGCAGCTTTCACAACTAGTGAATTTTTTGTTTGTTTTTCACATTTCTTCCATCCAGCTACTTACTGCCTCTCGGTAGAACTCCTCCCGCTAGTCTGCAGGCTGTACACGGCCCACCAGAGTATTTCATAACATCCACGGCCTGCTTCAACACAATACACTAACGGCCAATTTATTAGCATTCTGTTGTCCTGTTTACACAAATGTGCAAATAGACATACTGTACATAGAAACAACCCATCTAAATACATACAAAACAAGATGAACTTAAAATATAAATCAATACAGTTGACTTTAAATCTTACTAAAATATGCAGAATCTGTTTGGCCTACACAAGACTGTACTTGAGTTTATGTGACCCTCCTGTGCAATACAGTTGGGCATTAATTAATAAGTAGTACTACAATTAGTCATGGACTAAGGTGGCAAAATCTGACCCATAGTAACTTCAAGCATACAATATGATACTGTTAGTAACTGCTGTTAGAAACTTTTCAGTATACTGCATAAGGAAACTGTTCCTTTTTAAATACGTCTGGAGTTCCAATAATGTCTTATCATTAAGGCCCTGATCCTGTACTCCTTGTACAGTTTGAGAATTTGCAGGTACATAAGAATGCAAGATTGAGTCCAAAGTAACCTACCACAAACCTCAGGATTTTAACAAATTGTATCTGAAGAACACATTCACACATGCAACATCAAGCTGCTATTTATATGGGATTTTCTATTACTTGGATCTCACTGAAGTTACCACAACAAAGTTCCACGTTACAGTGTGGTATTAGTAAGTTTGCAATAATAATTCTAAAAATACCCGTGAACTCCTTTAAAGGGGTAAAATATTTATCATACCTAACTTCCAAATTCAATATGAATATTAGTCATGTCTTTGTAAAAAATTATTTAATAAAAGCTTTAACTATTTCCTTGTGGAAATACTTCTGTTTCTGTGCAAGACAGTGTGATAGAGCAGTTCATTATAAGGTAACTGTAGCAATTTTTTCTTTCCTACACAAACCTCACAGAAAGTAATCACTTTGTCATTCCTAAGCTGACAAACACAAAAATGAGTACAAAATGGCTTGATATTCCATACCAAAATAATATTGATTCAGTTAAAGAAACACTTACAGGACTGTAAGAAAATACAGATCAAGCAAATGTACTGATAAATTTCATTATACACATTCTAATATTTCCCAGATTTTCAGTGCCTGTATTTATGAAGGTCTTCATCTGATACTTAGGCTCCAAAAGATGTGTCTGTCCTACACTTTAAAATGTTTTTAAAAGAATAAAACCCAAAAGCCTTCTGTGGAGTTGCAGCCTTTTTGTCAAGTCAGGGAAGATTTGGTCTGTCCTCATGGAAACCTTTACTATGACCACCAAGAGGGGAGTCCATTTCCAATGTCTCTGGGAGTTACACATATCCTTTAAATTGACTGACAGATTTGAAATAAGTTGTGCAATTTTCTTTGTTTTATTTGGAAAATTATTCCTCTTTTTAACATCAAAGTAATTTCAGGGCACTGAGCAACAGTTGGAATCTTCCCTTCTCTCAGACTGGTAAACGAATTGGGGAATAAACCTTTTTTTTTCTATGCATAAGCTTAAGTTTTCAAAAATGACCAAGAAATTTTGTGTGCTCAGCTTCAGCCACTTTAAAAGGAGCCTGATTGTCAGAAATGCACAGTGCCCATGTGCTGAACACCAGGCCATTTTTGAAGTGGATACCCAAAATTGGGCACATGATATCACTAATCACGTGTTAAAATTTAAGCCACAATATATAGCCATGTGGGAGCAAGCATCAGTAATTAGTTTCAGATGGAAAATGCAACAAGCTGATTTCAAGGAAAAGCAGAGATACACAATGTATGTAGTTGAAAATGTCCATTAGCAAGTGATCCAATAATCCCACCTACTTTGCTGCATTCAGGCCTTCCCAATAATCTTTTGACCCCAAGTGCAGGAACACTTGCAGCTTTCCCCATTCTGAGTAGTCTGTTTTCTTTATAGTAACTAATGTGCTTAAATGTAGCTGACAGCTGACAAGAATAGCTACTAAGCATCTGTAATCTCTAACTTTTTTTCTCATCTTCCTCTGTGCAATTACAAGACACAGATTATGCTTTAGGGCCCATGCTGCTCCCAACAGAGCTATTGACTAAACATCTGGGGGCTTCAGTAGGAGTAGGAGCTCAATCTCATTTCTGAAGTGGCATTGTAATATATCTGACAAACAAGCATATTTTTGAGAATAAGGTTATCTGCATATTTGTGAGGGACTGTATGATGGCTGGCTAGGGATTGTTCCTAAGCCCCATTCAGGAACTCAAATCAGTGAGGCAGGAGAACTTATTGCAGACCTTGGGACCAGTAAACAAATCCAGAGAAGTACCACCTGCTGGAATGAATTGCATATACTGAGGCTATTCTGTGAGGTGGTGCAGTTACCCCAGAAGTATGAAAGGCATCATTCATGTAACTGAATATTTGTTTGCCAGTTTACTATTACCAGTTTATCTGCTTCACATTATTAATATGTTGTCCAGTGACACCTAGAAACCCCACACGTGAATCACCATGGCACTGTACAAACACAGATGCTGCCACAAAGAGCTTACAGTCTAAGTGATCACATCTCTCACTCAAATTTAGTTTCTTCATCTCAATAGTTCACAGGTGGTGCACAGAACATGATGAGCGCTTTGTCTTTTCATCATAAACAATAGGAACAGGCATAGATTGTTTCTGAACAGAATCCTACAAATTCTGCTTAAAAAGAAATAAAACTGGGAAGAGAGAGAATTATGGTGGTTCTGTTTAAACTGATTACATTAGAAAAAAACAAAAATGTAAACTACTTGGCAAAAGTAAAGAGGAAATGTCTAGCTGCTTTTCCATTTTAGGCATGGCCTCACTGCTGTATTATCTAGCTAATTAGGTATACATTATTTACAAATTCAGAAACAGTAAGTTCCTTAAGGGGTTTAGAAATGGAAAGAATTGCCCTTATGATGGTAGTAATGTTTAGGATTAAGCTAATTCTTTTAGTTGATTCTGCTGAAATATATACCATAATTGCAATTACTCCATCACATACTTTTTCTATTATTCCTTTCACATTGTTGATCTCTCAGAATTTTGGTGTAAATGGAAGTTTCATCTTTCCTCGTCAATCCTTCAGTGATATTGCTCTTCCAATACTTGTGCCGGATCCTGGCAGGCATTATGGGGTTCCTGGGACTTGAGTGTACCCAAATCCCCATTCTCCTCTAAGGCAACTTGCTTACAGTGACAGTTGAGGGCACTCAGCACCTTGGAGGACTGAGACCTGAGGTTATGTCTATACTTAAAACACTACAGCAGCACAGCTGCATCTGTGCCATTGTAGTGCTTCAGCGCAGGCACTTAGTATAGCCATGGAAGGGATTCTCCCATCACTCTAGTTAATCCACCACCTTGACAGGCAGTAGTGAGGTTGACAAAAGAATTCTTCAGGGGTTTAGGTTGACTTAACCACATCGCTCAGAGATGTGAATTTTTCATGCCCCAGAGCAATGTAGCTGAGTCAATTTAATTTTTTTAGTATAGACCTGGGCTTAACTGCAAAATCAAATATATCTGTTTATAGTGACAATGAATGAATCAAGATGGAACAGAATTCTATTAGAGAGGAGAAATTTTTCTATTCAAGTATAAATATATTGGTGACAATAAAAAAAACCAATTCTGCATTACTTGCAAACCCTAAATTCCCAGCAACTTAAAGGAAGCTTAGAATACTCGTGGTATGCTGGATGAAGCATAAAGATTGGAAAGGTCTTCCAGAAAGCATGCATGACTCAAGCAGGTTTGATTAAAATATTACAATTCTTTTTAGTATTTATTTTACTAACTTCTAAAGAATCATGAAGCCAGAGTAGTTCTAGAAAGGAACCGGAATGGGTTTTCATTTGAGCTAAAAATTGCTGCTTCTTATGTAGATATTTAGTTAACTGTCTCCCAAATTAGGTTTGTTCAGCAAAATTCACTGGGCATCTCAACCTGTGAGCCACACCAACTTCAACTCCCCTTAGACATGTACCCAGTTAATGAGGTGTAGATGATACCTCTTACACATCACATCTGAATTTTGCTCACTTTTGAATCTGAAGGAATATAAATTTGTGTAATCTATATGCTAAAGGTCCAGAAGAGAAAGCATCAGGGGGAAAGCAACTAATAAGAGGTGTTATTTAAGGTAGGTTACCTCTTACTGCAGGACAACCGTGCTGCCAAGTTTCTGCAACCCATGCCTTCCCCCAGAACTCCCCCTCAGACAGGTTCCTACATCACAGATGCGGTGCTTAGCAAAGTTAACACTGACTCTGTGAGTATATTAAGTTAGCTCTGGAATCTTCATGAGGCTGGTGGTGAAAGAATGATGCTTGACTTCCCCAGTTCCACCCTACACCACCTCTGACCAAGACCACCCCATCCTATAGGTAGATAGCTATTCCCACAGAAGGGCTTCCACAAGATATAGGGGGAATGCCATAGAGGTGCCACTGCTCACTTTTGCACTCCCTGAAGAGGATCTATGGGGTTTTCATCCTGTAAAGGTGTAAGAGATGATACAGCCTGCAAAAAGCCTAAAATTCCAATATTTGATATCGTCAAGGATATTAGCTTAGATTCTCCATTAAGTTCAATCCTGTATAGAAACTCACTGGAATATGCTTTTCATAATTTGGCTGAGTCCCTGTGGAGCCTGTAAAGTGTCAGTGATCACTATTCTAACATTTTAATAAGTGCTTTGTACAGTCTTAATATAGCATTCATTTATACACCATACAGCACAAACATTTAACAGCTGTTTTATTCACGTACTACAAAGTCTGGGTTTCATTTTAGATGCTCAGTAACTGCACTGAGCATCATTAAATCATGTATCTGAATACTAAAAGCAGCACTTAGGGAAATAAATACCCATTTTATATGCTCATGTGTCAATTTGAGTAGCCAGGGTGAGTATGGACATCCTATTCAGAAACTTATATTTGAAAAGTGGGCTCAGAGGGTGAAAAAACAAATTGCATACTATGTCTTGCATTGGATACAGTCCTTGCATATCTTTACTAAGACAGGCAAATTGCCTATCACTGAAGTGCATATAGGTCTACTATTCCACCACCTTTTCAGTTATTTCCTTTTAGCCTTCTGTTTGATATGCATCAAAACTCTCCTTCAATAAACTATTTCTACATGTCAGTAAAGTAATATGCAAATACATTGAGCTGTTCCACTCTCTCCGGGTACATACTGAACATATTTTATGTATTGTAAAATGCCGTCACTTGAAAGGCATTGTGGTCCCGTGGAATTTTTGCAGGGATTTTGCAGGGTGTTGCAGAAAACCACATGCAGAGGATATGTCTAGATAGGCAAAAAGGGTGTGTTTTTCAACCGAGTTAGCTTAACAGATTAAAAAGAGGCACTATGATACAAGCGTACCAGTTTGACACCATCTTAGCTGGCCATGGTGTAAGTTCTGTACTGGGCTACAACAGGACTTTAAAAGTTTTAGACTGCATCTCACAGAGCTTTTGCTTAACATGGTTAAAATGAGGCCTGAGCACACAAGGACTTTCAGTGAGATCTAAGTGATACAGAAGATTTGTTCTGGCCCTATGTGTGGAGTGAATTTCACACACATACTGCAAACCTCGTCCCCTGGGTCTCACAGAAAAGGATGGCTTGTTTGAAACTGTGGTTTTTCGTTTCATTAAATATTTAAATTCTTTCAAGATCTTCCTTGGACTGATGGTGATTCTCATCTCTAGGAAAGAGGACTTGCTGCAGGAAGAGCTAGTTCTGCTTAGAGTTCTAAGAATGAAAAGCAAAAATGATATGCTCAACAGGTTAGTTTTGTCTCCAAGCCTGTTTCTTGCTTTTCCCACAAGAGGGAGCTAACTGTATTACTGTGTATATTCCCTACACTGTTCCACAGAGCAGGTGTTTGGGGTAGGATGGAAGCTCTCCCATCCCAGAGGCTTTTTCCTCTAAGCAAGATCAAATATACAGGCACTTCCATCAAATCCATTGTTTAACTTCTGTCATTGGTTTAACTAAACTAGTTTAACTATAACACTATCACTAGGGTAACGATAACAACTCAGGCATCTTTGTGGATATCTCAATGAAGACCTCTGACCAATGCCCAGCACTGGCCAAAAATAGCAAACAAAAATGTTAGGATGTATAAGAAACAGGATAAAGAATAATACTGAAAATATTACAATGCAATTATGTAAATCAATGGTACAACCTTACTTGACATGAAGTTCAGAGCAGGCAAGAAGAATTATTAGTTATGAATAAATAACAAAATCCACTTGCTGTTTAATTCAACAAGGCTTCAAATTGCTGTTTTTGTTGACAACAGACGCAAAATTCCCAATAGTTTAAATAAAATTATGAAATATCTTTGGAATACATATTCTCCTTTCCTCTAACCCCTTTGCACCACTCAGGTAGCACAGGGGCTGTAAATGGCCATTGGCAAAACCACTGGGTCGAGAGGAAATCCCAGCTGGTAGAAGGTTGATGGAGCCGGTTGCTGCCCCATACAGGCAGCCCACTGAGGGAGGGAATTTGGTGGGGGTGAGGCAGAACACTGGCCGATCTGGGTCGATCCTCCACAGGCATAAATTACAACAGCCTATAGCCTGCTGTAACTTATGTCAGGGCTGGTCCAGTGCAGAATCAGGGAGTCACAGCAGGCTCCCCGAAACTTCCTCTCCCTCCGCTTCGGGGGAGAATCGAGCCCATAAACTCAATTTAAACGTTGAAAACAAATTTTTCTGTCCTGCAGATAAATTGCTGTCCTGCAGTCAATACTCACCATCCCCCCCCCCCCCCGTTTTAGTGCCCACGTTTTTCACATGTATTTGCCTGTGTGCAGGTTAACAATAGGCTGCGGGTGTGAAATAGGCTAGTCTACGATTGAATTGATTTTTTTTTCTTTTTTAAAAATGCCATCAATTTTTCCTCTAAGAATATCTTTTGCTATTTCCCAAGGAAAAATAAGCAAGCCAAAGAGACACCTGGTGGAATTGCCATATAACATATTTGCCAGCTGCAGTCAGCAGTCAAGATTCTTCTCTGCTAACTTGTCAGACTAAATAAGTTTGAGCCCTTTTGCAAGAGTCGGTTGTTTCTACTCTGCATTTTTTTTTCCTACTGTTCAAACGGGGGGTTTCACTCGGTTTGCTTGGCTCAGCTCCGGTCAAAGGGAGACCCCGCTACACGCGCAGCACAAGTACACGGGAGATGTTGGCATCTCGGCGTTTGGCACTCACCTGTCAATACTTATCACACACAAAGTCATAATGGAAGCCGTGCAACACATCACATCCATAGCAATGAAGACATTACAGAAAACGTGGCCAAAGATCCACTCGCCTCCGATGAGGTCGGTGACGCTGACAAAGGGCATGACGGCCACCGCTACCGAGAGATCGGCCAGAGCCAGGGAGACGATGAGATAGTTGGAGGGCTGCCGGAGTTTCTTCACGAAGCACACGGAGATCACCACCAGGCAGTTGCCCGCGATGGTCAGCAGCGTGAGGAGGGAGAGAACGGCCCCGATCACAACTTTCTCCATGTTGCCGTAGCTGAGGATCTGCTCCCCGCAGCGAGTGTCGTTGTCGGGCGCCAGGCTGGGAGCGGGGCTGGGGCTGGCGGTGACATCCTGGAGGATCTTCAGCCAGCGCGGGCTCAGGGAGCCGGCCACCATCCCACTGCTGCTCAGCTCGCGGGGCGCCTCCAGGGCGAAGGCTCGGAGCGGGCCGGACACGTGACTGCTGTTGATGGCCAGAACCATCGCGGCGGCGGCTGCTGCCCATGAAGCCGCCGGCTCCCAACGCGCTGGGTCCCGGGGAGGGTCCCCGAGCCCGCTCGGCCCTCCCCCAGCCCCGGGCAGGGGCTCGGCAGCCCGCGGGAGAAGCGCCTCAGCCCGGTTAGCTGATCATTGCCGCCAGGGGCGGGGCGGCGGGTGCCTCAGCTTCCCCGCGCCCCGCTGGGCTCGCCGGCTCCGCGCCGCGGGCCGGGCTCCGCGGGAATCGCGCCATGGGGGCAGCCTGCGCGGAGCGCTGCCCGTCGGGGAGGCCGCGCCCCCCAGCGCCCGCTGCTCCCTCCGGACCCGCGCGGCTGGCGGGAGGCTCCCTGCCCTTCGCCCGCAGCTGCCGCTTCCACCGCCGCGGCAGCCCCCGCCACCTGCGGCAGGGAGGGAAGTTTGAGGCTCCCTGGCTGCTCCGCCCCTCGCCGGCTCGCAGCTGCCTCCGGGCTTCCGCAGCCTGCCCCTCCGGAGCGGGGCGTGCGGGGCGCCCAGGCTGCGGGAGGCTCACACAGGGGTCCGCCCACCTCCCTGCCCGGACCCCTGGTACCTATGCACCCGTCCTGGGCGTGCTCCGCTCTGCTCCGTCCCCCGCCGCCCCTGCTTGGGGAGAGGGAGCGGGGGGTTAGGACTGCAGGCTGGGGTGAGTAACTGCCCAGCGTCCTGGCTCTAGCCGCGGTCTGGCGCCGAGCCTCTGGCACGCTCTGGGTGGGAGCCGGGGCCCGCTGAAATCACAGGGTCCCGGGAGGCCGTGGGGCTGGAGAGAGCCGGGCTTTGCACTCCCCCTACTTTCGCAGAAGGAAGAAGCAGCAGCTCGTTTATTTGAGATAACAGGGCCCAGGCGTGTTGGAGCTGGAGGACCGATGCCCTGTACTCCGAGGGCTGAGATGGACGTGGGGTGCGCATTGTGGGGTGAAGCGCAAAGCTAACCTGAGCAGCTAACAAGGACTAGCATTAGCAACGGCTCTTGCAACAGATTGGTCATTGAATTGGAGCGTACCCGTGTCTGAGCCGCGTAGGAACTCTGTCCCTTGCTGGCCTTTCTTTCCTAATTGTGGCTCACAGAATTTGCTTGAAGGCTGATTCATTTGCCCAGAGTCTGAATGAATTCCTGCTCCATTCATCTTCACTAAACAGCTGGGGATGGCCTAGTGCAGCAGTGCATTTGCAGACTCCTAAACGTTTTGAATGGCCTCCTCTGGAAATCTTAGATAATCTGCAGACTCCAGGTGGTCCATGGATCACAAGTTGAAACCAGGGCCATAGGGTGTTTCTTTCTGGCCTGATGAAATGTGAGCTGTGGAGGGGCCCAGCCTAGTGATGGATCCGTTCAAATGCAAGGCAGCAGCAGTGATTCTGTGCACCTCAGCTGTGGTGGCCCCTTGTACAGGAGTCAGTTACACCCAGAGAAGAGTTAAGGTCTTGCAGGCTGCTTATCCAGCAAAAGCTTAGTATTCAGCGGTGTGATTCTACATTGTAAAAGGGAGTTTCTCACTGTTTTTGACTGACCTCAGGGCCAGTTCTAGGGTCCCATTCTTGAGAGGTGCCAATGGGTATGTTGGAGCCTTGGATGTCACTTTTTAAAAAACAACTAACCTTCCAAGAGTCCAGGCACTAGTTAGACCCCTGGAAAATCTCGGGTTTAAAAAGTAAAATTTGGCTACAGTGTCAGTATTTTGGTGTGATTTATAATATATAAATAGGACCTTTGGTTTCAGGTTTTTCATTTTATTTAATTTTTCCCAAAATGTTATTAGTGTTTATTGTTACAATAAAAACAGGTGAAAATCAGTGGAAAAGAACTATTTATAATTTTTCTGGGTAAATATCAGGGTTTATTTTGGTGGACAGAAGGATGGGAGGGAAGTATTCAGTAGATTAATGTTTTGATTAATGGAATTCAATGTGGTTTCCTGCAGAACTAAAATAGAACTCCAGACACAATGCTACCTCTAAGTTTAAGAAAACAATATATCTCTGATCCCCAAATAAAACCTGAATAAACAGTTTACTGTTGTAAACTATTAGCCTATAAATGTTTACATTTAATAATTGGGCAACACCATTTGCAGCATATATACTCAACTAGATCCTTTTCTCCCATTCTGGGGTCTTTTTAGACCTTTTGAATACTTTTATTCTGGTAAAAAAAATTGTTTTCTTCCCATTTTAGTGTGTCAGATCTTTAAACCATTATCTGCTAACCACTTGAAATGTGTACGTGATGGGCATGAGATTCATAAGTATGTTCAGATGTGCATGTGCTTCAGAGCTTGTGTGCATGTCTGTGTGTATCTTCTAGAATAATACACTAGACTAACAGGCTAAGCCTTACTTCGGCAGGCAGAGTTGCATATATGCACAGACTAATGTATTATCGTAATACAATACATTGCATGAGATACATGTATTTTCCTAATAAAACAAGTTATTTTTATATATATTTAATGATACAAAAGTAGGGTGAAAGTCAGGAAAAAAATGAATAATAATTTTGTAAAAATCAGGATTTTTTCAGTAAAAAAAAAACGTTTTAAACTGAAAAAGAAGGGGCTTATATATAAATGATGAAGCCTCTCCAGTCTGCTACTATTCTGCTGCTTAACATTGGATAACTGTACACATTTTGGCCTTTCTGACAACAGCTGTGGGGTCCCTTGAAGATCAAATGGGGTGGGGAGGCAATGTCCCGTTTCCCCATCAGTAATACCAGGCCTGACGCAATTAGATTATGATACAGAGATCTGAAGGAATTAAAGAAGTTAGACAATAAAATGTGGAGGAAAGAGGAGCTCTCTGCCAGTGGAAAGTCACGAAGGAGATTCCATTGCCTCTACCTTGGCTGCCCTGACCCACAGTGTAAGGAGAAGGAAGGAGTATCTCAGGTGCAGGAGATGGAAAGAGGCATGGTGGGACAGAGTTCTGCCACAGCTGATCTGCCACTGTTGTAAGGTCCCTGAGAATCTTACACCAAGAGTGTATGTTGCTGCCCTGTCTTGTGCTAGGGCTGGACCTCTATGAATCAGGCAGTCAACCCTGGCTCCCTGTGGCCCCCTACTCTCCACTCCATCCAATGACAATCAAAGCTGTGGTCTTTTCTGCATTTATTTGACAACTAAAGAATACAAAGGAGGCAGCAGGATTAATATTGTTATGATGGAAGATGTTAATGGCTGCCATCAAGAGGCTCTTTAATCAGTAGATAATCACATACCTAATTAAAGCTGATGGGTGGGCTAACCACCCTTTTTTCAGGCTAAATGGAAGAAGCAATTAAACCCCTTTATGGAGTGAGATAACTAGAAACAATGGAAAGCTATCACCCAAGGCATTGTGCTGCATGGAAAAACCTGAGCATAGTGAAACTGCATCGGCCAAGAAGTTTCCTGGGAATGATTGCAATGCAGAGGCTTAGGGAATGACTGATTGCAGCTGCAAGTGACTGAGAGGCAGAAAGCTAGAGAAGCAGAGTGTGTGTGGCCCTGAGAGCAAGGAGAGCTTCTTGGGGCGCAGGACTGGCTGAAAAGGCAGGTTTGGAATTTTTTGGAAAGAGAACTGACAGCTGTTCTTTGTAAATAAACAGATTTGCACCAAAGAGATACCTGATGCATATCATCAATTTCTACCTGTAATGGAAACAATCCAATAAGGCATTGAATACTGGCTAACCACTTGAAGCAAAGGGGCAACCAAATTGACAAAAATACACAAAATAATCATCCCCCTTTTTCCTCCCAAAACTTAAATACAGGATGGTGTCAGGAATGTACAAAAAAATAAAGTAGTATGACTACCAGAAAATTTTTCTTGCTTTTTCCCTTCTGTTTCTTTATCCCTTTTTTCCTTTCCTTCCATATCTGATCCACATTGTCCATCTTCACATAATGTTGTTTGTTTACGTATTCTTTTCTCTCTTTCTTTATTCTTTCCTTTCAACTCTTTCTCCTTTGAAAATCAGCATCTCCTTTCCATTGGTGCTCATAAAGGTCTGGTAAGTTATTGCTGCTCTGAGCATTAATGCCATGGGAATAATAAATAAGACATAGGTAAATGTCCCTCCAGAGGATATGTTGTCAACATGTTGAACATATTTTACCACCTTCTGTATTACATTCTGAAACTATTATTTGAACCTTGATTTCTATTCCTAGCATGTAGTATTTAGCAAATCATGTTTCTGTTTGACTTGTAGCAGAGATGTTGCAGCTGCAATTTTCGTTACTGCCTTTCCTTGGCTTGTGAAAATAAATCATCACCATTCTGTGGTAGTAAAACAGAGTGGTAAACATTCATTTCTTAGGTGTTTCTTTTCTTCTTGTCAAAATAAATGTTAGCATCTGCACAACTTAAACAAATGTGAAATAAATTTTTCACTTTTTTGATGCCAACATATACTGACTGCAGCAGGCAGCACAGCTGTGACAGATACCACATCCCCAAAGAGTATCTTTGGGGGCCATTTCATTTAATTTATGAATGGTTTATACATGACTATGATTGTGTTTGTCTTCATGGAAGAGAGTAACCACAGGTCATCCAAAAACTAAAAATGATGTGTGTATAGGGAAGGGGTATTATTAAAGCAAGTCACAAATTAAACAGCTGGTTCAAGCTGGGTTTTCTAGAGACTATGAGACAAAGAAAGGTCTTTTGGTATAAAAGGATGAGCTTGAATTGTCACAAGATCTTTTCTACTCAAGCAAATGGACAGGACCTTCCATCCTAGAGGGGTCCCACCCACTGTTGAATGGTTGGAAAGTCTTTGGTCTACTAGGGCCTCTTAAGAATGATGGGTAACTCCTAGTATCTTTAGTGTATGTTTAAATCTGTTAATTGCTTTCAGATGTTTTCTCAGTACTACTCAGTAATACTTTTACCTTAAGAATAAATGGGCTTGCTTCAGGGTGGATTTGATTTAAAATCAATTTAATTTAAATCATGATTTAAATCACTAGTCAGGAAGACTCAATTTAATCATGATTTTTTACATAAAAGTGCATTCTTGTTGGTTGTTATAACCTTAATACATATTCTTCACAACTCAGAGATAAATGTAGGTTTCATTTTTAGAAGGTACACACTATACATTTTTAAGTGATTTATTTTGAAAACTTTTCAGATTAGTTTTAAGCTATATCAGAAAATGAATGATTGTTTGGTTATTTCATTTACCACAGGTAATTGAAACAGTTCATCTCACAATGAGTTCATAAATATCTATTTCCAATTCAACACGTTAATCAATATTTGAAGGATTTTCTTGCCATGCTGTATTAGGAAGAGAACATCATCAGACAGACATTTAAATAAAACAATTTAACTAAAACAATGATGTTATGTATTCTGGGGTATTTTTCTTCAACAGCAAACATATAATATAACAAAACAAGCATTTAAATGTTTGAATGTAGTTAAACATTCAGGTTTTTTAAAATCAAGTTTGCTTTTGTTAAAATTGTTTTTAACTAAAATAGTTAAATGAAATATTTTCAAAAAATGTAATCGATTATGTCAGCCAGATCAACATGTGAAACTTAAAATATTAGCTTCTGCAGCTAACTCAGTTCTCTTCATCTTCATTTTCCTGTTTGTTCATAATCTGGAAAACAAAAACAAGCTTTCCTGCTTTTTCAGGTCCCAAACGATATCTCAGTTTGGAATGAATTAGTCCAAAGGAAGAAAATATTCTTTCTATGCCGCCAGAAGCAGCTACTGCTGTTAAAAGTGAGATTATCGCTTCAACAGTCTCTGAATCCAAGTGCTTAAGTGATTTCCACCAGTTCACTGGTGTGACTTTCTTTAAAACATCATCAGCAAACATATATTTCTTGAATTGTTCACCCTTAGCTCTGAAGTTTATTATAGTTGGCATTATGGAGGGATGATTGCTGGATGTCTATGTCATAGCCAACTCCTCCTCTTCAGCAGTTAAGGTTTGACCCTGGTACCAAGTATTGAGAATATTTACCAAAAAATGAGCTGGAGATAGTGCTTGTCCCATTTGATGGGTTTTTTTCATGCTTGTAATTTAATTCTGTCATTGCATATTTCTCTTTTTAAGATTTCACTCTATTCTTTCCAAATGTCAACAGCATCGGAAATAAAACAGCTATTTCCCTGCATTTTGTTCAAGGCTACAGAAATAGGCTTCAAGGTATTCAGCATGTGTTCAACATTTCTCTTAAGCCCAATCTTGAGAACTTTGGCTGTGATTGTGCCATCTATTTGTTCACAAACTGTCATCAGATTAGGCCAGTTCTTGATATAGTGCTCAAAACAGTCCACTACTGAGTTCCATCACACATCTTGTGGGAGAGTTAGCTTGGTTCCTCCCACTTTTTTCAGAGCAGCTGCTGCAAAGTGCTTGTTGTAGAAGTATGTTGCAATTGCAACAACATCAGCCTTTATTTCTGGAACACTGAAGTCTTTGGCTAAGTGGTGCATCAAATGAGCACTGCAGCCATATGTTATTAGCGTGGGACTCTCTTCTAAATAATTTCTTCTTATCTTGGATACATTTGCAGCATTGTCTGTGACCAAGCTGTGTACTAGACATTTGAATTTTTTTTCACACTTTGTTATAGATCTTACTGCTACTTCTTGTAAGTATTCTGCTGTGTGTGCATTTCCTGATGTATCAATTGTTTCTGTAAGGAAGACATTCCCTTCTTCTGGTGTCACACAAGGATCATTGTGAACATTGCTTCACCCATCAAGACTCAGGTTAACAATTTCACTCTCTAGACCTTTTGCACACTGTTCAATTTCTCTTTCATACACTATACCCAGCAATTTGCCTGCAACATCTGCTTTGTTGGGTGGACTGTATCCTGGTCTTAATGACTGAACCATGTTAATGAAGTGTAGGTTCTCAATCATACAGAAAGGTGAGTTTGTTGCATAAACAAACTGGGCAATTTTTTCATCAATTATCTCTTTTTGTAATCTGCTGGTTCTTATTACAAATTTATCTATGGTTGTTTCTGGATGATGGAGGGTTTTTTTTTTCTTTTTGCTACAGGTGATATACTGTGGCTATGTGACATACAAGATGTGACTGAAACACTATAATTGGCAGATAACTCTGAAACCATAGAAAATGATGGTGATCTTGAAAGCGGATAGTCTTCAGAATCCTGTATGTTGAGGATGGATTCTCCTAAACAAAATAAGTCAATGCAGTTATTTAATTATTATTACCATACTGTTTATTTAGTATTACTCATTACTTTCACTGACACTCAGTACTACTTTAAAGGTGAAATTGTAAAAGGAAGATCTGCCTATTTCAGCTATTTATTTTTTTTATCACAACTGCATCTAAAATGATAGTACCATAGAGTACAACTATATTTTTTGCTCAAACATGAGAATTCAAAAGTAGCCCAGAAGGAAGACCAGCAGTCCTTAAGAAAGAAATATGAAATAAAAAAGTTTATGAACCTGAAGATCCTGCATGTTCAGACATGTTCCTTTCATCATCTTCAACACAGCTTCCTCCTGAGAAGGAACACTTCTCATGATGTTGTTTCATTTGGACAACTAGGCCTTGCATTTCTTTGTCGCACTGTTTGCATTTTGCTTGCATGTATGCCTGTCATACCCACAGGTAAAGGAACTTCATTAAAATATTCCCAAACTGGGTATCTTTTTTACGGCCTGCTGCCATTAGAGGTTTTCCCTTCTAGTGAGAGAATGGTATGGTAGATCTCAAATCAATGAAGGCTATCCTCAGAAAGACCTCACCACTTCTGGAATGTGCTGCTCAAACAGTTTCACTTTTGTTTCTACTGCCTGTCCCTCCCTTCTCTCATTTCTCTCCAGACTTATTTTCCTGGTCCAGATCTATTCCACCCCCAACCATCTTTTATTTGTAGGTGACAAATCTGAGGAATTGTCATAGATTGAAGTGTCACTAGAGGAGGTCTTGGAACTAATTGATAAACTTAACTATAACAAGTCACTGTGACCAGATAGCATTCACCCAAGAGTTCTGAAAGAACTCAAATGTGAAATTGTGGAACTATTAACCAGGGTTTGTACTCTGTCCTTTAAATTGGCTTCTGTACCTAATGACTGGAAGATAGCTAATGTAACGCCAATATTTAAAAAGGGCTCTAGAGGTGATCCCGGCAACTACAGACTAGTAAGTCTAATGTCTGTACCGAGCAAATTAGTTGAAACTATAGTAAAGAATAAAATTATCAGGCACATAGAAGAACATAAATGGTTGGGCAAAAGTCAGCATGGTTTCTGTAAAGGGAAATCATGTCTTACCAATCTATTAGAGTTCTTTGAAGGGGTCAACAAACATGTGGATGAGGGGGATCCAGTGGATGTAGTGTACTTAGATTTCCAGAAAGCCTTTGACAAGGTCCCTCACCAAAGGCTCTTACGTAAATTAAGTTGCCATGGGATAAGAGGGAAGATCCTTTCATGGATTGAGAACTGGTTAAAAGACAGGGAACAAAGGGTAGGAATAAATGGTAAATTTTCAGAATGGAGAGGGGTAGCTAGTGGTGTAACCCAAGGGTCAGTCCTAGGACCAATCCTATTCAAATTATTCATCAGTGATTTGGAGGAAGGGGTAAACAGTAAGGTGGCAAAGTTTGCAGATGATACTAAACTGCTCAAAATAGTTAAGACCCAAGCAGACTGTGAAGAACTTCAAAAAGATCTCACAAAACTAAGTGACGGGGCAACAAAATGGCAAATGAAATTTAATGTGGATAAATGTAAAGTAATGCACTTTGGAAAAAATAACCCTAACTATACGTACAATATGATGGGGGCTAATTTAGCTACAACTAATCAGGAAAAAGATCTTGGACTCATCGTGGATAGTTCTCTGAAGATGTCCATGCAATGTGCAGTGGCAGTCAAAAAAGCAAACAGGATGTTAGGAATCATTAACAAAGGGATAGAAAATAAGATGGAGAATATCTTACTGCCCTTATACAAATCCATGGTGCACCCCCATCTTGAATACTGTGTACAAATGTGGTCTCCTCATCTCAGAAAGGATATACTGGCATTAGAAAAAGTTCAGAGAAGGGCAACTAAAATGATTAGGGATTGGAATAGGTCCCATATGAGGAGAGATTAAAGAGGCTAGGACGTTTTAGCTTGGAAAAGAGGAGACTAAGGGGGGATATGATAGAGGTATATAAAATTATGAGTGGCGTGGAGAAAGTGAATAAGGAAAAGTTATTTACTTGTTCCCATAATAGAAGAACTAGGGGCCACCCATTGAAATTAGTGGGCAGCAGGTTTAAAACAAATAAAAGGAAGTTGTTCTTCACACAGCGCACAGTCAACCTGTGGAACTCCTTGCCTGAGGAGGCTGTGAAGGCTAGGGCTATAACAGGGTTTAAAAGAGAACTGGATAAATTCATGGAGGTTAAGTCCATTAATGGCTATTAGCCAGGCTGGGTAAGGAATGGTGTCCCTAGCCTCTGTTTGTCAGAGGGGGGTGATGGATGGCAGGAAAGAGATCACTTGATCTTTACCTGTTAGGTTCACTCACTCTGGGGCACCTGGCATTGGCCACTGTCAGTAGACAGGATACTGGGCTACATGGACCTTTTGGTCTGACCCAGTACGGCCTTTCTTATGCTATGTTCTTATGTTCTATTCATTGAACTTTTTAAAACTTTGCACTTTTAATAAAGAGGTAAGGGATTGACTCTGTGTACACAAATTTGCAAAGGGACAATAGGGTTGAGGTCTGTTATTTCTCACCTCTATATGTTGTTTATTTATTGTAAAACGTTTTTGCTATTAACAAGCATGTTACTCCTGGAGACATAAATCCACAGTCTGATAACTGCAAAACTAAGGATCTCTGTGGTATCTTCTAGACTGAGTACTGAGTCCCCCTGAGTAGATAGAAGGATTAACCTAAATAATCTATACAAAAGCCCCTGAAACTCCATAAAATTGGGTCCCTAATCCATGAACTATTGGAACTCATTTACAAAACTTTTCTTAAACATTACATGACTATATTGTCTTATACTATAGAATTAGAATTTATAATCCCTATTCCGTAATGAGAGATGTTTGAGCTATAATGTATCTTAATAAAAACTATCTTTAGATGGGGTTTTCCCTCAAAAAGCATTTTATCAAAAAATCCAATTTAAATAAAAAAAGTTTACATATAACTGCTCCATCTAGTGGCTACACAGCTGTTCTCTCCAGCAAACACGGAGCCCACCACCACCCCGTCTTCTGTTTCAACTTGGTTTTGGAAAAGGATTCCCGCTCCACAAGATATTTCTATAGGGAGCTGCAGTGTAGCGAAGAGCCAGGCTGTCCCCTCCAGGGGAGACATCCATGAAGGGGGCTTGAAGGCTTCAGAAGCTCTGAGATTCACCTTTCTGAGCTTCTTTGAAAGGTGCCTCTGCGCTTCAGGCACTGGGGGTCAGCAGGCCGAAGCCGGGATCGACAAGGGAGGGAATCCCCAGGTAGGGGCAGGAAGCGGCATTGATGTAGCGCTGCTGTCCCGGGTCTCCGCCGGCTGGTGCTGCGGTGCAGCCGCGGGCGCCGTCTGCACTCGAGGCACTTTGCCGCAGGTTCTCCCCGTTGCTCTGCTGCCGGGCGGGGGCCGCGCCGGGAGGCTGACAGCCCCCGGCCCAGGCTGGTTGCCCCCCGGCCGGTGAGCACCGGGCGCATGAGATGCGCGCCGAGCAGGGCTCGCTGACAGCGCGGCGCTCTGGGGGAGCGGACCCGGCGGTTGCACCGGGTCGGGGGAACCTGCCCTGGCTGTAGCCGGGAGAGTCCGGGGGCGGAGGCGGCTGCCCTGGGCCCCTGGCGCTGGGTCTTGCGCTCAGTGTCGCCCTGCGCTGCTGCGGAGGAGGCCGGCTAGGGGGGCGGATGCACCGCCCCAGCAGCACAAAGCTGCGGGAGGCTGGCACGCTGCCGCCGCTAAACTACAACTCCCAGCATGCCACGGGCTGCGCTGGGTGTTACGCGCACGCGCAGTACTGCCCCCCGTCCCCTCCAGGAGGCCGGTGCCACGGGGTCGCAGCATGGCTGCTGTGTTTGCCGATCTGAACGTCCCGGGCGCGCCGGACAGGAAGTCGCTGCAGAGTTTGCTGGAGGCCGCCGCGCACCGTGAGTACCGGCTGCCCTGCCCCTCTCCCGCACGGCTCTCCCAGCCTGCCAGGCCCGGGGCCGAGCACCTCTTAGCCCCCGGGGGCGGGTCTGACTCCGGCTGCACGGGCCGGGCTGCGGGGGATGCCGCACAGCGCCGCGGGGTGCAGCCGGTGCAGTGTATTCTACTGCTCCTTGGGTTGTACTGAGCATGCTCAGTAACATCTGCTGAAGCCACTGCCCTTCACCCCGCCTTTATTAGCCACAAGGTTCTGCTGACTGCTATTGACAGGGGTTAAAAAGTGGCAAAACGGAGGAGATGCGTGGCCGGGGTCTGAGCAGGGGGCGGAACTGGACTGGTCGGGGCGGGTCAAGCAGCTGGAGGAAGGATTAGCAGGGGGGCTAAATGGCAAAATCAGGGGTCGGGAGGGGAGAGGGGGGAGTTAAGCCCCGGAGCGAGGTGCTGGCAGAGGGTGACAGAGGGCAAAATCCAGCACAGGCAGGGCTTGGGGGTGGGGTTGCAGTTGCCCCAGTGGGACTGAGGCACCAGTATTTGCAGAAAGAGGTGGGGGAGTAGGGGCAGATGGAGCTTTTTTTATTTCCCTTCCCACAGACAGTACCTCTCAGCACTGGCTTGCCATGGCTGGGTTCTTAAAGGCACAGGCATCCCCATGCCTACCCAATGCAGCGCCTCTTTGTCTGATCTAACCTACTGAGGCTATGGGCTTGGCTACACTTTAAGTTTCAAAGTGCTGCCTCAGGAACACCACCTTCACCAGGGGATTAGCTCAGAGCGCTGGGAGCCTGTCCACACTAGCATCATTCGTCCATAATGGTTTCCTACCTCTGAACTGTCTCATGCTCTGGTCTCAGGCTGATGCCCTTTGACATACATAGCAAATTGTGTCAGAAGTACCCCCTTAGTCATACATTGCTACCCGAGACCAGAAGTGTTGCATGGTTTTTGTTCATTTCATTCTCAATATAGTCCTTTTGGTGTTTATCACAACATGCTATGCACCTTTAGCTGCTAGTTATTACATTTACTGTCATTTGTACATGTTCTGGGCAGGTAACCCCATTTTCCGTAATGGTATTCAGGTGTCCTGAGGCAAAGGACAGCTTGGACTCCAAAAATGTGTGAAGCTTCTTCATGGAACTTTGGTAGGAAAGAGGCCAATAGACATTTGGAACCGGTCCCACCTGTCTCCTAGAGAGTTACTTACATCTGAACTTTGGAACATGCATCTTTAAAAAAGTATTCTGAGCACCCATTGCTCTGGGACTTTTCGTTATAGAGACAGTCAAGCTGCAGTCGTCTTCCACAGCATCATTTTAAATGAAGCTTCTTAAACATTTAAAAACCTTATTTACTGTACATACAACAATCATTTAGTTATATATTATAGGCTTAGAGAAAGAGCCTTTCTAAAAATATGAAAATGTGATACTGGCACATGAAACCTTAAATTAGAGTTAATACATTTTTATTTGCTTAGTGAGTTAGGGGTTTTTTACAAGTACGTGTGATAAAATGCTGCCAGTAAGACCATGCAATCTGCAGCAGGGACAGGTCCCACTTTGCCAAAAAGGCCGCCTGGGGTAGCTAATTCAAGCAGATAGCAGTGTGACATACCTGTGCTGCAAGAAACTGCTATCTGTAGGGATTAACTTCAACAGATAGCAGTGTTGCAGGTAGCACATCCCTACAGACAGCAGTTTTTTACATGTATGTGTGATAAAATGCTGCCTGTAAGACCGTGCAACCTGCAGCAGAGACAGGTCCCACTTTGCCAAAAAGGCCACCTGGGGTAGCTAATTCAAGCAGTCTCACATGTAAAACCAACCAGAGTGCTTTCTTTAACAGGGTAAGAAGTCTTGTGGATGCGGGGGAAGTGGTTGACATGATCTATCTTGCCTTTAGTAAGGCTTTTGATACTGTTTCCCATCAGGTGGCCAGATGTCCCAATTTTATAGGGACAGTCCTAATAGTTGGGGCTTTTTCTTATATAGGCTTCTATTACCCCCAAGATTCTGTCCCAATTTTTCGCACTTTCTGTCTGGTCACCCTACCCCATGACCTTCTCATAAATGAACTACGGAAATGCAACCTACATGGATCTAAAATAAGGTGGGTGTAAAACTGGCTGGAAAACAGCTCCGACAGAGTCGTTATCAGTGAACCACAGTCAGGCTGAAAGGGGATTGTGAAAGGGGGATTCTGAAGGGATCAATTCTGGATATATTTCTATTCAAAATCTTAATCAATGTTTAAGATAGGGTGACCAGACAACAGGGGGGTAATAGGTGCCTATAAAAAAAACCAAACCCAAAAAACAGGACTGTCCCTATAAAATCGGGACATCTGGTCACTCTAGAATTGAGATAATGGCATAAAGAGTAAACTTATAAAGTTTGTGAATGATAAGTTGGTAGGTTCCAAGTGCTTGGGAGGATAGGATGAAAATTCAAAATGATCTCAATAAACTGGCAAAATAGTCTGAAGTAAATCTGAGATAAAAATCAAGTAGCATTTTGTTAGAAAAGCTATTTCTTATATTTATACATAGCACATTTCTACACATAGGAATTTCACACAGCAAGAAACTGCTACTTGTAGACATTTGCTACATTTTGTAGCAGTTTTATATGGTAGCATTTTCTTACGCTCTAACCTATAAGGAACTGCTACCGTAGCACATTCCTACGGGGAGCAGTTTAATACAGTCAAGGTGCAAGAAAATGCTACCTGTAGACATTTGCTTCATTTGGTAGCAGTATTCTACGGTAGCTTTATACGGTAGCATTTTCTTACACTCTACCTACGAGGAACTGCTATGGTACCATATTCCTACGGGGAGCAGTTTAATACATTACACCGGGCGGCAGGGAGCGCTGTTGTTCCCCCCCCCCCCCCCCCCGGGTTGGTGGCAAGCTGTGGCCTGCATGCAGGGCAGCATCAGCCTCACTGCAGGGCGGGCACTTCAGCACAGAGACTGGCTCGGGAAACGGGTGCCAACTTAGCCTGGTTCCCAGAGCCTGGGACTCTCGTTTGAAACTGTGCCAGCCAGCTGGGCTCTCTGCACACAGGGACCTGCTCCAGAGTCGGAGAACATGATTTCCCAGCCTCCCTTTCAAATAGCTCCCCAGACTGAAACTAAATGAGACTTTGGGGGGTTTAAATCTCCTAATATGGACTCATCCTCTTGCAACAGTTTGTGTGTCTGTCCGTGTTTGTCCTAGCACTGTTGATAATGCTGTTTAGCAAACAAACTGTGCATCCTGGGACATTCTTAACAAAATACGTTTTACTGGCCAGTTTTAAGTCTCTCTGTTTGCATCACACCATGCAATACATTTTTGATTTCTCCTGTGTATTTAGGATGGAAAGATAACATGGCTAAATTGTGGTAGGTCCAATGAATAAGCCAGTGTGCGTATTCCCTTTCTATCGTGGCAGAGGTGCACTATTGCTAGTACAACTTCACTGTGATACTGTCCACCCTGGGAGTCAGGACTTTTTGCTATGTAGTTTTCCCAGGTCAGGCTGGAGCCCAAGCGAGGAGGAGGGTCTCTCTGGGTTTCAGAGCACGGTTCCCTGAGCCTGAATGTTTACATTGCTATTTTTTAGCTCTGCAGCAGGAGCCCGAGTCAGCTGACTGGGCTCTGATACACCACACAATTAAAAATATGTGGCTGGCCTGTGCCAGCTGACATCAACTCATGCTAAGGGGCTCCTTAAATGTGGTATTGTAGACATTCAGGTTCAGGCTGGATCGTAGGACCCTGTGAGGTGGGTGGGTCCCAGAGCTCAGGAAGCCTGAGCCCAAATGTCTACACTGCAATTAAACAGTCCCTTAGCCTGGGCCCCATGAGCCCACGGTCATGGATGCACTAGCACTTACGTTAGTAAAACTTTTGTCGCCTAGGGGTGTGAAAAAACCACTCACCTGAGTGACATAAGGTTTGCCAGCGTAAGTGCTTGTGTCCACAGGGCTATGTCAGCGGGAGACACTCTCCAGCTGACATCAGTACCACCACTCATTGACCTGGGTTTATGCTGTCGATGGGAGAGCTCTCTCCTGTCAGCATAACATGCTTACATGAGTAATCTGACAGCGGCACAGCTATATAAGTGTAGACATGGCCCAAGTTAGCTGACACAGATGAGATGTAGGTGTCTAATTGTAGTGTAGAATTTCTGCAGTGGGGTGTTTTTGTGTGTGTTGGGGGTGGGGAGAGTTCTGTGTAGAGACTTACCTTCAGTCACTGGTCCTATAAGCATTTGTGCTCTAACGTTAAGAAGCAAGTAGTCCCATTGACTTTATGCAATTACTTGTGTTCTTACAATTCAGTATTTGCATAATTGTTTGCAGGACTGAGGCCATAATTCTTCATGTATTAAAAGGAAAACAGTTTTTTTAATGTTAATGCATCATCTTTCCTACTGATTTTCTGTTTTCAGAAATCTCAAATTATTTCACAAAGAAACCTTTCAGGTTTGTAAATGATGTGTGGAGTTTAATTGCTAATCTTAAATCTCTCTGTTCTGATTAATTTCTATTAAACAGTAAATTGGACAATAAAAATCTTACCATATATTTACCTTTTCCAGTGGGATATTCAACTGTTGCAATTAACCATGTCATTGATTTCAAAGAAAAGAAACAGGTACGACTCTGTTTCAATATTTATTCTTGTTTTCTTTATTTGTACTTATTACTAAGTTTATAACTATGCATACATCCATTCTAGATGAATGATCTAAGAAAAAAACAAATTAGGGAATTACAGGGTCCTTCAGTACATGACTAAACTACCATTTTATAACCCCGTCTATAGAAGCTGTACAGTTTGGGCCTAATTTTTTTGTCCCCCATGTCTAATACATTGTAACCATGGTGTTTTTATTTGTTGGGTTTTTTTTTCAGGAGATTGTCAAACCAATATCTCCTTCAGAACTGTTTCCTTCTTTGCCTATTGTACAGGTATGTCAGAGTTTCAAATTCAGTTCCATCTACACATGATACTTAAGGATACGATCTGGCCACAGAGGTCAGGAAAGTCACGGATTCTGTGACTTTACTGGACTTCCATGACTTTGGCTTCAGGGAGTCAGGGCTGTGCTCACCCCTCCTTTCCCCCTGCAGCTTCGGCCAGGGCTAGGGCTGTCCATTCTCTCTCCCCACCCCCGCGGTCCACCTACACCTTTGGTCCAGGACTGCCCTCACTTCCCCCATGGCTTCAGCTGGGGCTGGGCCTGCTGCTGTCTGCACCCGCCTTGCTGCTTTGTCAGTGTCTGGAGCTGGGACTGTGCCCCTCTGGTAGGGCTGTGGCTGTCAATCCTCCTGCCACCCCCTCCCTCCCTCCCCCCACCCCACCCCGGGGATCCAGGTGTCATTCCTTCCCTCAGCCCTCTATATATAAAAATGTGCTCTAATTCTAAACCTGCATTTGTAGTACCCTTATTGTTTGATTAGAGAACAATAGCAGTAACACAATAAAATGTGCTTTTTACTCCTGCTTTGTTGATTTTTTTTGTTCGTTTGTTTAAGCAAAAACAGACTTCAAAGAAATACAAGAAAAGCCACTATTTTTGAAGAGCAGAAATGTACCAAAAAGCGCAGAAGCAAAGCATTACAATTAGACAGGCAAAACTACTTCTAACTATACACTTCATAATCAGAAAATTGATATTGTCAAAAATATAAACAAAGCATCATTCTGTATTTGTAGCAATAGGCATGAAAATCTATCAGCTAGGTTTTTGCTTTGTACTTTCTTCAATAGTCTCTTTGATGGTTTATTTTGCTTACAGGGAAAATCCAAACCAATTAAAATTATAACCAGACTAACGCTTGTAGTTTCTGATCCTTCTCACTGCAATGTATTGGTAAGTAAATGTATTTATTTTGTAAGTTGTATTTTCTTTTGTAGTAAAATATTATTTTTGAAATTTTATGGATTTCACACAAAAAACTGCACTAATTTGCTGAGCTATAATGTCTCCTTACGATCACATCATTCTCTGAAGATTTCACTTTATAAAACCAGGATGTGCTTTGCACTGGTGGTTTGCTAATGGTGTAACATGCTGCCATGAGAAATCGGAGTTTTCTTCCCATGTCCAGTCCCTTGATTCGTGGGCTTGGAGGCTTCAAGTAAAGTGCTTTTACCAAGCCCTGTGATAAGGTGGGGGAAAGAAGTGTTAAAACATGAAATCATCACCCCATCTCTAGAACTTGAGTTCAGATTTTAAAATATGACAATAGAGTCTATTACATTCATTTAATTTTTTTAAAACTTGAACTCCAGCATGACTCCTCCCTCTGAAGCTCCAGGGAGTTTTGCTGGGTGTTCTAATAACTTGGGCTAGGGGAGGACTTAGAAAATGTAAGTGATAAAGTAGGCATGTGTGTGACTTACGAGGCAAACTGTCACTAGTACTTTACTTATTGTGTAGAATGAGTGCCAAAATAATGACCGTGGTGAAACACTGTCAGCAGATAGGGCTGCTAATAGAGCCTTAAGCAGAGTGGTTTGGTTTTACAACTCACAATTGGGAGAAGCATTTCTTTTTCTATTAGTAGTTGTTTTGGCAATTTTCATGGTACTTACCTTTAGCATCTTCCATAAATTAGCATGATATTTGCTTTACTTTTTTGTCAGAGATCAACATCTACAAATATAAGATTGTATGACATCATAGCAGTGTTTCCAACGACAGACAAACTGTTTCACGTAAGTATTAAATATATATCTTCTCTCAAAGCAGCTGAGAATCCATTTGTGATTGTAACTGTTGATGATAGAATAATGTTTAGTACTTTGGGTTGGATTAGCAAGTGTTCTGCTTGGATTTCATCTCAAACTTGATGTGCAAGGCAGAAAAAGCACACCAAGTGGCAGTGTGAGAAAAGCATCTGTTACCCATGTTAAGCTGTCAGGGTTTAGGAAGTTTGTCTTAAACAACTTGACTTCCCAAATTTGAATGCCTTCCTCAGCTTATTAGCTCTTTAGTTTAGTAGGAATTGTTTTAGAATTTTGTGAAATGATACTTTGTGATGACTGAAGGAATGTAGGATTTAAATGTTTAAGCAGTCGGGTTTTCTGGGTGACTTTCTCACTGACCCACCCCATCCCCAATCCCCCCACAAAAAAAGCCTGAGACCTGTTACTGAAAAGCCATATGGAAATAGCAGCCAATCATTTGTTTTAAAAAAAATATGGGAGGAGGAGGAATAGGGCAGGATACAACTTTGCTTTTATAGTCTCTGCACATATAGAATGTGTATTCCTAAATCAAAATGTTTCCATTTTTTTAAAAAATCACCCTTAGCATTGTTTTTGCCAAATGTAAGAGAGGAAAACTTTACTCTTGCAAAATCTTATAAAATATTTGTGTGCAGTTTTCTCTTTGGCTTCCAAAGCCAGCACTGAAGCTGCAGGAAGTGAAGTAAACCCAGGCAAAAACATTTTAAGAGGAGAAACTGTTTAAGGGAAAGTTGATGTTTTCTTGAACACAAAGGTTAGTGTGATAACCTGAAACTTTGTTTTAAACTAACCCTGTTCCCATGACATTGGTGAAGATTCAGTCTCTGAATGTGTTGCTACACAGAAATCTTATATTTTACACAGATGTTTTGGACACTACGAACTGTCACAGCAAAAGGGCTTCAAACCATACTGCTGAGAGAGATTCACCTTCAGTGGTTTAGTTTTTCTGTAATGTATATTCAGGAACCTTTTAGAGGCAGTTAAATAAGACTTGCTTCTCGTACTGGTTATCACTCAAAATACGGCTATTTTATACCCTTTCAATTTGGTACTATTATTCCTTCAGCTTATGAGAGCAGCTTTGTGTGTTTGAATATAACTTAATGTGGTTCAGTTTTTGTACTTGACAGAGGAAATTTGTTCTGCTTTTATCCAGTAAGGTGACATTCACCCTACCTATCATCTCTCACTGAGTATCAAGAAAAGAACAAGGATCACTTGTGGCACCTTAGAGACTAATATATTTATTTGGGCCTAAGCTTTTTTGGGCTAAAACCCACTTCATCAGATGCATAGTATGGAACATACAATAGGAAGATAGATATGTACACAGAGAACATGAAAAGATGTGGGTTGCCATATCAACTGTAAGAGACTAATCAGTTATGATGAGCTATTATCAGCAGGAAAAAAAACTCTGTAGTGATAATCAGGATAGCCCATTTCAAACAGTTCATAAGAAGGTATGAGTAACAGTAGGGGAAAACTAGCATTGGAAAATAGATTTCAGTTTGTGTAATGACCCAGTTAGTCCCGGTCTTTATTCAAGCCTAATTTAATAGTATCCAGTTTGCAAATTAATTCCAGTTCAGCAGTTTCTCATTGGAGTCTGTTTTTGAAGCTTTTTTGTTGAAGAATTGCCGCTTTCACGTCTGTTACTGAGTGACCAGAGAGATTGATGGGTCCTCCTAGTGGTTTTTAAACGGTATGATTCCTGACGTAAGATTTGTGTCCATTTATTCTTTTGCATAGAGACTGTTACTTTGCAAATATATCTTGAACAAATACCATGGCCAGAAAAATATCAGTTTTAAAGCACTATCAAGTGCAGGGTGGTTTCCAAATTAACCAGTCAGGCAGTAGACATTCAGTAGCTCCTGTGTCTCGTACACAAGTTATTAAAATGTGCGATATTTGCATAGCTGGTGTGAGTGCCCCAGTCACACTGACCGTCTGACACTACCTCACATTCGTCAAAATGTTTTGCATACATAAAATTGTCACGTGGATTCATTGATGAAAACTCATTAGGCTTCTCTGCTAAGTGCAGAATTGCAAGCATGAATAGCAAGTAACTGTCTGCATTTGCTAGTCTGGCTGACAGTGAATAAACTGATCTTTAATGTGGGAGATGATGGGCTACCAACTAGCATACTGTATCGCTTGATGGGAATGTCAGTATTCACTTTCAAAGAAAGTCTGCCAACTTGGAATGGAGTCTATTTAAAAAATGACTGAAAACTATTTTCTGTTACTACAGCTGCCCCTGACTGCTGCTGCCTCTCCAGTCTATTTTCGTAGTTTAACCATCAAACTTCCCTGCTTTTTTTTTTTAAAAAAAAAATTTTTTCCTCTGCCTTGTGAAAGACTCACATGTACAGGAAACTGACAGAGGTAGAATTTGATTATACAAAGTAAACACACTGCAAGTTTTTTTTCTAATATTTTTCAGCCATAGTAATCTGAAATCTTACTTGTAACAACTGTATTTTAAGAAAACTCCCATTTGACTGATTTTTCTTTTAAACTAATGTTCCTCTTTTTGAATAGTTTTTTAAGGTGCCTTGGAGTGTCTTCCTCTTTCTGTTTTTAGGTTTTGAAAGATGCAAATGGCCTCAGATGAAATCTGCAACAAGGGAGATATAGATTAGGAGAAACTTCCTAACTTTAAGGGTAGTTAAACACTGGAACCAATTACCTAGGGCGGTTGTGGAATCTCCATCCATCACTGGAGGTTTTTAAGAACAGGTTAGGCAAACCTTAAAATGGCCTTGATGGACCAGAAAATCTGGTCTCATGTTATCATCTTTACTGTGTATGCATATATAACATGAACAATACAGTGTATGCAATTAATGTATTATTAATTTTGTATTAATTACAAAATTAATACAATTTTGTAGGAGAAACTATATAAATCACGTGGTTCCCTCATGGGAAGTTACCTGTCTCGAGACAGTCCATTGGCCTCAATTAACTCTTTTCTTGCCTTTCTAAAGAAGAGAATGTAAATTGTGGGGATGTGCCCTAGTAGCCTGGAGCCAAGATTGTAAAAGTGAGTAGTGATTTTGGGCTGCCAATTTGAGACCCTCAGAAGGTAGGTGCTGGGCACTTTCTGAAAATCAGCCTCCTTTAATGGGTTTCAAGTTGAGAACCCTAAACCATAGTCACATAGCAGTGTCTGAAGTGCTGCTGTGCTAGGCCAAATCCTTGTTCCTAAAAGCAACAAGAATCATCCCTCTGGGATTTGAGAAGTAACTTTGGGAAGGGAAGGGGAATGACTCTGCAGTTTGTTTGAAAAAAGGAGCAATGTGTCTGGCAGAGGATCAATCACTTTGCTAACTCCACTTTAAGGGGTACTTTACAGCCAACTGAGAGCAAAGGCATGTTGCCCACTGCTAAGCTATCTGTTTGTTTTTAATGGGAAAGGTGCTGTCCTAAACATGGCCAAGTTCTTTAAAAATAAATAAACTCAAAACACCTACATGGCACTGTTGCAGTGTCTTGCTGGTATCCCCATGGAACAGCTGTTGGATTTAAAACATAGACTATGCTGGAAATGCCTTTGACATATCTGTGATATAGCAAATGTCCGTGTCTCCAACACTGGTAACCCACTTAAGGGTGCCTTATCTGTTTGTGTTTTTGTGATGTAGGTTGCTTGCACAAATCTAGATGTGGATCTGATATGCATAAATGTAACAGAAAAGCTGCCATTCTACTTCCGAAGACCCCCTATTAACGTGGTAAATTTGCAACTAAATCATTTGCTGCTATTAAACTCAGTATTTAATATAACACAACTCGGGTTTTCCACTGGAGTGGTTCTTTTCTTGCTCTTGCCTTACAGGTTGGTTCTCTGAAGATGTGTTCCCTCCTTGCTTTTCTACACTATGACTATACTGAGGTCTCATCTGTGTACGGCAGTGCTTCACTAAGTGAAATCAGTGCCCGCCAGTGAAATGGCTGAATGTTTGATACTGGATAAAAGTTATAGTAAAAACAAAGCATCAGCCATTTATAAACTATTTTTTATAAATTCTGCCCACACAACTGAGTCTGGATACTTAGGTCAGATTCTTTCCTTGAATATGGACCACTGTCTGCTCCTTGTCAGTGTCACTTACTCATGGGTGGGCATCCACCCATTTTAATTTTTGATTTTAATCCTTGTTATTGAAAAATGTACAGCTAGAACTGGCTGGAACCTTGAATTCCTGTTCTATGGAAATAACAAAAAAAATTGTTCTGATATGGAACAAAAAATGAAATTTCTCTCAGAACAGAAATTTCAGCATCTTGTTTAGGGAAAAAAAATCTGAAACAACATTTTGGTTTTGACCTCTTTAAATGTTTCTGAAGCTCCCAGAGCCCCAGCAGTTCTCCATGTGGGCTGCTGGGTAGCTCAGGAACCCTGATGGTATGTTACACACCAATGTAAGCCTGGGCTCAAGCCTAACTTCCCCTTGCATCCACACACCAATTGTGATAACCTAGGGCTCAAACCTAATGCCCCAGGACCCTGCAGGTCTGGAGGGGCCAACGCATGTTCAGCTGGGGACCTAGGGTCTGAGCCCTAGTGCACACAACTCCAGCTTGACTCAGATCCCAGGAGGCCTCTGGGTGTATCCCAGAGTTCCCTGGGGGAGCTTCCTTAGTCCTCTCTATGCCAACCATCTGTGGTGCAGTCTGTTGCACTCTGTTGCAAATGAGCACACTGCACCCCAAGTGCTAGGGATACACTTCACCACTCTGCAGCATGCTGGCAGGGGTGGGAGTGTTCTTCCTCCGAAACCTACATTTTATGTCCAACCTCAAAACAGATTAAAAAAAAATCCAAACAGACAAAAACACCTTTGCTGAACATCCCATTTTAAAAATTAAGAATTGCAACATTTCATTTCAGTAGTTTGAAAGTCCTGAGCACTGATGTCTTAATTATCCTGAGAACAGGTGCAAATGGGCATTTTCCTGTGAACGTGACTCAGCCTAGAGGTAGAGAGCCCAATTCTCAGGTTAGATAGTAGTTCAGTATAAAGCCTCTTGAAACTGCTGTCATTGTCCTGAGACAGCCACCAAAGAAGCTAGTTATGAGGTTTATGTACTTGTGGGCTCCTGAGCCACGTCGGTGGCACCACTCCAGTGCGGAAACTGTGGGTAGTGTTTATTCTAAGTGCATCACATTCCTAGGGCTAGAGTGTTGACATTGCGGGGTGGGAGGAGTGGGATGCTAGACACTCTGGGATAGGATTACTTGGACTCAGGTCTGTGCAGTGCTATGTGGACGCCAGAGCCCTAGGTTCAGGCACGGGTCAGAAAATCCTTAACCTAAGGTTGAAATGCAGTGTAGACACTCACACTCAGGGTTCCCTGACACGGGTCAGCTGACTTAAGTCCCACTAACCCAAGACTTACATTGTTGTGTAGACATATCCTGAGAGCCCCAACTCAGGCACAGTCCATCAGGTGGGCTGCTGAGGTGCTGGAAGCCTTGAAACCCAGGCTGCTGAGGCCTGGGGCAGGCAAGCTGGCAGGAAGTAGAATCTGGTTTCTGACTGAACCCTGTTTGGCAGGCAGGTTTCCCTGGTTCTGACCAACCCTAATGACGATGTTTGATAAATCTCATGGTTGGGTGCATGTGGAGGACAGGCAAAGAAGCTAATTGGACAAATGAAATAATAAAGTTCTCTTTCATGTACTGCAACATCTTGCTATGCAGCTCCATAACGCTAGTGTGAGATCGTGTTGTGAAGTGAGCTGCCTAAGAGCCAGGAGCTTATCTGCAAAAGTGAGAATATCTGCTTCACAGAGGGGCTGTGAGGATCGGTTAATGCTCTTTTGTTCTGTGTTTGTACCACACCTACCATAATGAAGTCCTGGTCTATGGATTGGGGCTCCTAGGCACTACCACAACAGAAATAATAAATAATAACAAACTATACTACAACCTACTGTCCTTCAGAAATAGTCAGATGGGGAGAGGGGGATTTAATTAACTTCAGTCTTCTCCCGGAATAACTTCTCCATTAGTGAGTACTTGAGTACTGTGGTGATGGGTGCTAGGGAGAACCCACAACTTTGGACAGTGATATGCTTCTGGGCCAGCTGTGAAACTGCAGAAGGAGTCTGTCAATTTATACAGTGCTTGTCTGTCCATGAAATGCTCTAGTGATTAGCCTATCTTCAGTCTTTGGAGCCATGATCGACCTTGTGAAGAGAGGAAACTTCCCACTGTTCTCTCTCTCATGCTTTGAGACTTCCACACTTGCAGCTGATCAACTGTGATTGTCTCTCATCTGAGCTGTCTTGGAAAGCCTATTACAGCCTGGCAAGTAGAGAGGAAGAGAAGAATTTTTATTTTTTTTATAAGCCTGACAGTCTTAAGTTCAAGTGCATTTACATGGCACACAGACACAATGTCTTTATTTTCACTTTTCAGACTACAGTGTGTTTCTGTCAGAACAATTCCTGCCACATGTTAGCTTTGTATATAAAGCGGTAGAACTGAGAGAAGAAGTCATCAATAATAGACACTAGTTGTAAGATTGTTATGAGACTCTGCATTTGGTTTTTTATTATTTTCTTTCTTTCATGTGAAGGCAATAGATCGTGGCATTTATTTTGAACTTCTCTACACCCCTGCCATCAAAGACTCCACAATGAGAAGATACACGATTTCAAACGCTTTGAATCTGGTACAGATCTGCAAAGGAAAGGTGAGTTCTCAAATTGAAATAAAATCAGTTCAGTCAGTTGTTAATTCTTCTGGAGTTGCACTGGCTGAGCAGTTTCAAGGAAGTTTGATGCTGGAATTTCTGAACACATGACTGAACCTTTGCCTGCAAATATGTGCAAACCATAATTCCAACTACCAATACCCTTGGCTGTGGAACATCTAATATTTTCTAAGGCTGATGCTTTTTAAATGGTAGAGATTTTTTTCAGAGCAACCTGTCATTTACTGCAGCTGTAATACTGGGGTGATGCAGGGCATTCACAAAAAACAGTCCTGGAGGCTTAAGATTTGCACAAAAATTGATGTTTGTACATATTAGTAAAGGTATGTAGTGAATTTCTAAATGCAAAATGCACATCTCGTAGATCTAGGTCCCTGTACACATGTTAAACTATCATATCATATCTTACAAAATACTTTAAATACAGGATCTTGCATGTGTTTAAAAACAATTAAGTGAAACCATCACTAAACTCCTATTACATAAAACAAGCCCATACTGCTGACTGCCACAGGGCAGATTTCTGGCTGAAATAGCTCTGTCCTATATTTTGCCCTGCTTCTGAAACTGAGGAATGAAGAAAGTCTTGTATCTGAAGATTTCCATGTCCCTCCTGTTGATATGTTGCATCTCACCAGGGCAGCCTGTCAGTGTCTTGGTGGGGCCTCACATCTCATGCATAGCAGGATAACAGACTCCTGCCCACCAGTCCTCAGTAGAGAGGGGGAGAAGTCACAACTTTCTTTTTCCCTTTCTCTGTGGAGATGTGATAGGTAGCACCACCTCCTGAATCTATCTTCTCAGCCTCCCATGCCTGTGTGCCTCAGTATTGGGCAGGGACTCTCTTCTGGCCTCCCTCCAGCTAAGGCAGCAGTTCTCAAAGTGGGGGTTGCTGGCCGCCTCCCAAGGGGTCATGAGCCCCTGGTGCCGCTGAGAAGCTGCCAAATTGATTACTTTTCGGCGGACATACCAAGCTCTCCCGACTGTCCGCCCAAGTGCTGCCGAAACCGGAAATAATCACAGAATAATCGGGAGCGTTCGGTATATCCACCGAGAAACCACCGAATGCGGAAGTAATCAATTAGGCGGCTTTTCAGCGGACACACATGGGTCGTGTTAAGAAGCAGACGCGTACAAATGGGTTGCGGTTCTCCTAAGTTTGAGAACCGCTGAGCTAAGGGGAGTTATGGTGTTGCCATCTCCCAGACTCTGCTGGCTGTTCTCCTGCACAGAACCTGGAAGACAGGCATCGCTGATGCAGCTCAAAGCGGCAGGCTTAATTTTTCCAGCTGAAGCGGTCAGCACCCCTGAAACTCAGAAGCAACCTCGAGATCCATAGTAAACAGGTTTAAAGATGAGCTGCAAAGCAAAAAAAAAGTTTCCTGAGATCTTTTCTGATGTGTAGGGGAAAGTTCCTCTGTGTGTTACTTCTGACTTTCAGTGCTCTCTGAGCCATAGGGGTCTGCACATCCTTTCGTGCTCAGCACCTGAAGTCTTGTGCACAATAGAGACAGTGAGGTCGTTCCATGGAAATACAAATAGCTCCGAGGTAGTCAGAGCTCCTACTTTTGCACACAGTTGCTCTCCTCAAATCTGTGCTCCACTCCTTGTGTTGGGAAAGCAGAAGGTCAAGTGAAGCCATGTAGAAGAGTCGCAAATGGGTCATATCCCCCTAACTGGAGACGTGTGGTATGTAAGTGGCAGTGATGTCAGCGGGAAGAGTGCTGAGGCCTCACAGCTCAGGCTTTGTGCTGAGAAGGAATCCCACAGTCCTGTTTTCATCTGTAAAATGATATGAGAGATCTTTAAGGCTGATGCTTTAGAGGGAGGTTTCCACGAACACCTTATCTAAACTCATGACAGTCAGGAGTCTTTTGGGGTTAACCATTAAAGGAACTGTGCCAGTTATGCAAAGAAGTGGGATGTGTGAGCCCCCAGAACAGTCACCCTATGCCATGCCGTAGGGGTCCCATTGAAGTCTAGTGAAGGAAAGAGGGGAGTTAGCCAGCCAGGAAGATGTGGGGAGTGTGGTATTCCTTTCCCCACCGCTTTCATATGAATGCATAGATGCTGATACTTAGGGCAATCAGTATTAGTGGTGATAGGTCAGTGGATGATATTAATGGGTTCTCACTGACATCAGGCTAGTTCTTTTAGCCAGTATAATTAAGAGGGGACAAAATATGCTGCTGATTTGATCTCCCCATTGCTGAATTAATACTTTTAGAATTGGGGTTGTTTTTTTTTTTCAACCCCCATCAAAAAATCTTTTAAAAATCCAGCCCCCCAAAGAAGTAGGGGTTTTATTTTGTGTTCAATTCTAAAACACAGAAACAAACTATTTAGCTCACCCCATAGCTGATGTAACTTCGGCTTTTTTCACATCTGTGGATGAGGGGTTGTCACTAAGGGTACGGCTACACAGCAGTTGCACACCTGCAGCTGGCCTGGGTCAGCTGACTTGGGATCTGGCTACAAGGCTCTAAAATTGCTGTGTAAACATTCAGGCTCAGGCTGGAGCCTGAGGTCTGGGACCCCATGAGTATGGAGAGTCTGAGAGCTGGGCTCCAGCCTGAGCCTGAACATCTACACATCAGTTTCACAGCCTCGCAGCCCGAGCGCCATGAGCCTGAGTCATCTGACCCAGGCCAGACACAGCTGTGCCACCTGTTTTTTATTCCAGTGTACGTGGAATGAGTGTAATTATGATGATGATTTTTTTATTTTTTTATTTATTTTTTTGGTATGGACTCTTGACCCAGCAAGGTCTGCAATTTGCAGAGCTGGTAGATGGTTTTGGTTTATTGTTTCCAAGGAGTCATAATCCACAGTCTTCATGGATTTGCCTATTTCAGAAAGGAGCAGATACTTTTGCTAGATAGGGACCTCAGAATTAACTCTCTACTTCAAATGATACTCCTACGAGTATTAGTTTTGGGTTTCTGTTAATCTTCAATTTATTAATAACATTTATCTAAGATTAATGCTTGTTCTCCTTTATTCTTTAGAACATAATTATATCTAGTGCAGCTGAAAGGGTAAGTCAGAATTTTTTTAAAGTAAATAAATTTAATATAAATTTTTCTGCTAGAAATAGAAGCATCAATATAATTACCCTTTTTTGAATTTTTCTTTCGATTTCTTCTGTATCACTTTATTGTTGCATTTTCTTAATTCTTCTAGTGGAAGTGGGCACTTCCTGTTTTCCCTTGGTGTTAGCAATTGTCTTGCTCTCATGTTAGCATCTCCGGGAACTCTGGAACCCATGATTATATGAGATTTAAATTAACAGTTAATGGCTCATAGTTTCTGTAAATAACCTTATCTTGCAAAATGTAACTCTCTAAAATCCACTGAGGGGGTGTATAGATATTCACACTTGTCTTCTGTTTTAGCCGTTAGAACTTCGAGGTCCTTATGATGTGGCCAATCTGTATCCTTTACCAAGTAAAATCTTATCTTTAAGAATAATGTAGGAAACTTGCCATTGACTTTCAAGTATTTGATATTGCAATAAAAATATTTCTATGCCTTTCTCTCCCCCACCCTCCAGAGCTTTTTTAAATTTGTGACTTACATAGGTCGGGTCCTTGATACAGTATATTGTGACTGTAACATAACTTATGGCAGTGGGAAGATTGTTTGAATGATTAATTTCAGAACAAAATTCATACACTAAAATCTCTTCTGTATTTCTAAAGGATGTCCTCAGCTGCAGTGTTGAACAAAACAAAGTTTAAAAATAAAATAAAACCTTTCAATGAAAAGATAGGGTGCAATTTACCTGTACTAGAACTCTCAACATAAGCACTGCAACTATAAAAAGACTGTTAAATAACTCTAATTTGCTTTGTCCTCAGTAGGAGTGTGATTAGGTAAACTATAATGCTTTTATAATACGGTGTCAGATCTGAGAAACAGATTTTGGTTTCACGCTTCAATACTAGAGAATGACAATACTGCAACAGGCAATAACAAAACAAAGTAAAGTTTCCGCATTTTAGTTTGTCACTGTTGGAGAATATGGGTACGTGTACATCTGCTATATTTCACACCATGAGGTCAGTTGATGATTTCTTTCCTGAATCAGGATTCTGAATGGGCATGGGAGAGTGGCAAACTTGTTTGTCCCAGGTAGAAAGTAAATTCAGGTTTTCATTTCTTCCCAAATTAGGATGATTCTCTCCCTCCCGCAAGGCTTCAGAATACTCTGTAGGATGGAAATTCCATTTTCTGGCCAACTCCTAGTCTACTTCACAGTGTTCTACCAAACCACGTTTCAAACAAGGTTAGATGGAACAGCATTTAAATATGGTTTCCTAACTTCATTGAAAGGCTAGTTTGGACAGGGACAAGTCTGGAGAAGAATACTCAACTGGACTGACAGTTCTATCCTTAATAGGGAATGGGTTCTTCGGCTTAGGGCCTGATCCAGCCTGTCTTAAGGCCTGATCCAACAATAGAATCAATAGAATGTTGATAATGTAAGTACTTCCACTGGCTCAGATGGGCTGAATCAGATCCTCAATACTTTAGGTGCCACCTATACAGTAGTACCAATCTTTGGGTAACGTTATGAAAGACATCCTTCTGAATTGCAGCTTTGATAGTTCCCAGTTATTTGTCAAGTGACCAAATCTACGCCCGGGTCAAGAACCACTTAATCTGCTCACTCTATTTTGTACATCAAGCTCCTTAACAATGGTGACAGAGGTTTGTTGTTTGGCCTGTCTGAAAGTGATGCCAAGGCAGCTATTTCTACCAACTGCAGAGCAGTTCTTCTTCATGGAGGTGAGTGAAGACACCTATCTTTTGTTTCCCATTAATTTATGTAATTTTTTCTAGTAATGCAGCTTTGACACTTTATTTTCCAAATGGTGCTGGGCCCTCTCTTAAAGGAAGAGTCGTCTTGGAATTCTGCCTTCTCTAGGTGATGATCCACAGGTGCCTCTTCTCCATTCCATTTACTTTTCTCTCCCTCAGTGCAGTGACCTCCCCACAAAGGAGTAAGAGGAAATGAATGGTCCTATCCGTGGTGGTGGTTGCCTTGGAATAGTTATAATAGTACTTATGGGGCTTCTCTGGGAAAGCACAGATCATAGAATGAAACCCCACATCAGTCTATTACATTATGTAGCAAAATAGCATTTTGATTCATAAGGGCCAAATCCTGGACTGGCTGAAATCAATGGGAACTTTTGCCAATGACTTCAATTGGATCAAGATTTGGCCTTAAATGACAGCAGATTCTGTTGCATTCATTCTCTTTATTATGTCTGTAGATGCCCCTTTCTTCCCGTTGTGACTTTTCATTTTACATGGACTTTATTCATTGCTCCTGTATGCTGTGAGAATACTTCTGTAAACGAGCCCTTCTCCGCTCGGTGCACAAACGAGTCAGGACCTCACTTTCATAAGCACCAGTGTCGCTTTATTTCCCTCATGCAAGCCCCACCTTCACCTATATACATATATACTTCAGATAGCCCACTGACTTGGCTGCCCTGGGGGACAGCTAGCTAGCCAGGAGCAACAACCCTTCATTTCTCCCTGTTCTCCTCCCCACCCCCCCCCCGCACTTCCTTCCTGCCAGCTTTATGCTCTGGCCTGGAAGGCTCCCAGGTGGTTTGCCTTAAGCCCCACTCTCCTTGGGGCCACGCCCTGCCAGCCAATTAACTCCTCCAGCTGGGAGCTGGGCTAGCAGAGCCTTTCCTGCCCACGCTAACAGAGGGAACAGGGACTCGCTCAGCACTTTCTCGCTAGCAACCTGTTACAACTTCACAGCTGATGTGAAATCAAACTCAGTGTTCTCTGCTTGGTAAGAAATGCTACTTATAGAGGTGCAATGGTCTGAAGTATTAGAAAATTAGAACGTGTATCATTGTGCTTTTAGCATAGAAATCTCTCCAACAACTGTAATTCTTATATCCTCATATATGTCATCATTTAACAATAGGCAGAAAGCAATTTGGCTCTTACTTACTGCATTGGAAATCAACAAGTTTCCAATTGTATTATGTGCTGCATTCAGTGGTGCATAGAGATGAATAAGCCAACATGCCATGTATCAATTTAAGCATCCTAGTTTTCCAGTTAGCCACTATACAGGGTGCCATTGATTCTGTCCCCGCCTCTCCCCCAAAAACTAAAAACTCTGTTACCTCTTAGAAACTTATTTTAATTTGTTTACTCTGGCTTGAATCTCTTTCATTGTGAGAAAAGTCTGTCATGTATACCATAATAAGTGGTGTGAATGACTGGTCAGTTTTGACCACGGAAATAATTTAATGCCAGAACTGAGTTGTTCTATGTAGTGGATACACACTGGGTCTGAACCTGGAACTCTTACTACAAAACAGTTGGGACCGGAACCTGTTGTAAATCACAGGTTTGACTTCATGTGAACGTCTGAGCCTGTTCGCTGTGAGCCTCTATCCTCCTGCCAATCTGCAATGACAGCATCATACTGAAACTGTTGCCCTGACATAAATCTGCTTGCTCAAGTTTACCATGATGTTGAAAAAAACTGATATTTCTGTCCAAAAAACAGTGCTTGCCCAGAATGAGTGAGCAGCTCTTTTGAAAGGTTCTCTTAAGGAAAGTTTCCTGTCTGCTAGCTATACACGTATATAGGAGGTTTTTTTGTCCCCAACACCTAGAGGAGTATCCTTCCAATTAATGTTGGTGAAAATTGCATGTATGGCTTGGGGATGCTAGAATACTTGACAAGTGGTGATGTTAGGTGCCATTATCACTGCCCGGGTCAGTTTTCATCTTTCTGTAAAGTAAAGTGCTTTTGAATAGATTGAAATGCTTTAGGTGCAGGTAGATTGAATGAGCATGCTGAAGAGGGAAACAGTCAAGTCTGTGCTAAGCCATTGCTTTTTAATATTTCAGAATTAAGATGTCCCAGAAGTCAGATTTTTTTTAAAAAAAAAATCTATTTATTGTAAAGTCCTGAGCTGATCCTGACATGAAGTTTGACAATGCATTATGATTTTTAAATGTCCATTTTTAAAATCCTGGGATGCAAAGGAATTTTAAAAAACAAGAAATTTTGTTCAGAAGTGCTGAGCTTTTTCAAATACTCTGGAGAAAAATGTTACATCTTCCAAAATATAACGTGTATCCATTCATATATACTGCAGTTGGCCATTTTGCAGGGCATTTTCCCATAGAATACAAATAAGATTTCAGGAGAGGAAAATAAAGCCTAAACTTTTATCTAGTTGTTTTTTATAGTTTGGTGAGTTTAAAACACTGTGGCTGTGTTGTGACTATTATTCTGCCTTTGACCTTAAGGGCTTGTAAATGAAACCGCATTTCGTAATCCTAGCAGCTAAATAAATGCCTTGTGCAGCACTTGGGTGATAGCCTAGTTCTAAACTAGTTAAACTACCCCAGACTCATAGATTCCAAGGCCAGAACAGACCATTGTGAACATTTAGTCTGACCTCCTTTATAATACACAATAACTCCTAGATGATATCTTGTAGAAAACTATCCAGTTTTGATTTGAAAATTGTCAGTGATGGAGAATCCACCATAACCTTTGGTAAATTGTTCCAATGGTTATTTAATCTCTGTTAAAAATTTATGCCATATTTCCCATCTAAAATCTGTCTAGCTTCATTTTCAAACTATTGGATCATGTTGTAACTTTTTTTGTTAGACTGAAGATCCCATTTTTTTGGTCTGCATGTAGGTACTTGCAGACAGTAATCAAGTCACCTCTGAACCTTCACTTTGTGAAGTTAAATAGATCGAGCTCCTGGAGTCTATCACAGTAAGGCATGTTTTCTAATCATTTGGTCATTCTCCTGGCTCTTCTCTGAACATCTCCAATTTTTCAATATCTTTCTTAAATTGTGGACATCAGAACTAGAGAGAGTATTCCGTAACAGTTGCACCAGTGCCAAATAGAGAGGTAAAATCATCTCTTTACTCCTACCCATGATTTCTCTGTTTATGTATCCCAGGACTGAATTAGCCTCTTTGACAACAAGGTCACACAAGGAGCTCATGTTTAGTTCATTACCTACCATGAGTCCCAGATTTTTTCAGCTTCCCACAGCAGTTCCCCCTTCTGTAACAATGAGCTACCTTTTGTTCCTAGATGTATACAGTTATGTTTTAGCTGTATTAAAACACATATTGTTTGCTTGCACCCTGTTTAACAGGCAATCTGGATTGCTCTGTATTAGTGACCTCTTCATTATTTACCGCTTCTCTAATTTGTGTGTTATTGGCAAACTTCATAAGTGGCAATTTAATTTTTATTCCAGGTTGTTGAATAGTATAGAGCTAAGAACATATGCCTGTGTGAACACACTAGGAACACATCCCCTCAACAATGATTTCCCATTTACAGCTACATTTTGAAACCTATCAGTTAGCCAGTTTTTAATCCATTTAATGTGTGCCATATTAATTTGATATTTTTCTAGCTTTTTAAGTCAAAATGTTATACATTATCAAGTCAAATGCCTTCCAGAAGTCTAAGTCTATTACACCAACACTATTACCTTTATCAACTAAACTTGTGGTCTTTTAAAATATATCATCCTAAAAAAGTATCATGTTAGTTTGAAGGGATCTGTTTTGCATAAAACTATGATGATTTACATTAATTACATTATCCTCTTTTAGTTCTTTATTAATTAAGTACCATATGAGCCACTCCATTATCATTTATTGGTGTCAGTCTGACTGACCTATAATTACTCAGATTGGCCTGTTCACCCTTTTTACATATTGGGAAAACATTAGCTTTCTTCCAGTCTTCTGGAACTTCTTCAGTGTCCCATGACTATTGAAAACCAACATTAAGGAACCAGTGAGCTCCTCGGCCAGTTTTTATAAAATTTTGGATGCAAATTATCTGGACCTGCTAATTTAAAAATGGCTAACTTTACTAGCTGCTGTTTAACATCCTCCTGAGATGCTAGAGAAATGGAAAGTGTGTTATGATATGATGAAATTATATCATCTTGTTTATTTTGCCAAATAAAGTACAGAAATATTTATTTAACACTTCTGCATTATTACTGATAATTCTACCACTTCCATCTACTAATACCACTCAATTTTTTTTTGTTCCTAATATACTTTAATTCCTTATTCTCCTTAACTCCGCTGGCCATAGCTTTTTTCCTTGTATCCTTTCACTCCCTTATCAATTTTCTACAGTTCCTAACTTCTATATATTCATTACTGTCAATTTCTCTGTTCTTCCATTTATGTAATAGGGTTTTTTTAATTTTTTAATAGCTCCCTTTACTTTTCCTCTAAACCATTTTTTATCCAATAAGGCCTTCTTTCTTGACTGTGGATTTTTGGGCATCTAGTAAAATTAGCAGAATTTGCATAAGGGTTATTTATGCCCTACTGCTATAAGAAGGTGCTAATTGATTAATGTAAAGCCACACTGCCACTGCTTAAAACTATTACAAGTCTGTGCAAAACTGTTTTTCTCTCTGGTATTGAGCTGAAACAAATCCACTTGATTTTATATTTTAATCAATTATCCAATTTATAAGATATTTTTAAGCGGGTTTGAAAGTTTTAACTGCTGCTTTTATATGAAGAAGTCCTAAAGGCCTCTTTAGTCTTTCAGGATAATCTTTATTTTTCCTTATTTGTTTGGGTTTTTTTACTTCAGAAACATTAGGTTTATCAAGTCTGATGTTCCCTGATTTTGCTGGAGCATTTCTTGGGGACTGTGGTGGTGTCTCCTGACTCTTGTGAAGTCATAAATATAATTAGTCCTCCCATTGCTGGAGTCTTCAAGCAAAACAAACACCTGAATTCCTATCTTTTAATTTCTGCTTTAAAAAAGCACAAACCCTTTCCAGTCGTCTTCAGGCCACAACCTCACTTTTCAGGTCACCCTCAAGAGCTAGTTTCTACCCTCAGTTACTATCTTGTAGCCTCCTAAATCATATTTGTCCGTTGTCTATCTTATGTCAAGAATTCCTGTCTTCTCTACATTCAGGATCTCAGGAATTGAGACCAGATAAAATTTATAGTATAGTCTAGATATAGTATAGATATTATCCTGCCTAATATTGGTGACTGTCTTGGGTCTCGTTTACACAGATAACTATGTACCTTATAACTGACTAGTGCAAGTCATTGCTTATACCTACGCAGAACATCTGCAATTGGGATTTGCACTGGAACAGCTGCACCAATAACCAATTTTAAACCATCCCCACCCTCTTGGTACACAAGACCTTCAGCTCCTTCCCTACTGTTGGTGCCTGAAAATTCAAAGTGTGCATGCTTCCTATGTCAAGTGAGTGAAGTGTGGAAACTGTGCTCCCCACAATAGTAGTACCACAACAAGTCCACTGAACTCCTCTGAGATATTATGTGAGGATTGTCAAGAAATAGAGGAATGATAGGTAGTAAACTCACTTGCATGCATCAGGATGAACAGATGAACAAGCATGCCACTCCTGGAGATTGAATTAGTGGTCCCACTCCCTTTTCCATTTGCTATTGCCTGTGGAGACTTGTGATGCCAAAAGTCCAGATAATTATGCCTGAAGAAGAGGAGATGGATGTCTGGGAAACCCAGTGAGTTTGAGTGTCCCTTGTGTGAAACATACAGGAATCTGATCTCCAAAATCTGAGAATTTGGGGTCCTCCTTTGGGAAGGAGGAATCCAGAGGTCTCTGCAAAGCTGGATGAAATGACCTTGTTACCCAGTTCTGTGGCATAACACAGGAGACTGAAATACTTAATCTTTTGAATATGTTATTCTTGGGTTTGAGCATCTTTGTCTCTGTTGTCTTTTTAAATGTGTTTGAGTGCACTCATTTTAATACTCCATAGCTGTATGAAATGCACAGATGGAGAAGTACTTGTTAGGCACAGGTATGGAAACAGACTGAAATGAGCAGATAACATATTGGTATCACTTTTACTTGACCTGTTTTAAACTTTGATTTTTTTCATTTTTAAATTCCAGAAACCAGAAAGACTGCTTTTGGGGCAGTGTACACCAAGAAAACCCCCCGCACTTCAGAGGAGGAAGGTGTTCTCCCAGTCCGCAAGAAAGCCAAGACTGAAGTATGAGGATCAAACCCAACTTCCCAGCTTCTACAAAGTCCTTTCCTCCCATGCCACAATTCCTTCGTTCATTATTTTCATTTGTGCAGCTAAGAATCTTTTATAAAAAAAAACTTTTGTGCAAGAATAAGGTTACTGAAATCAATAACACTTCACCATAGCGGAATGATCTTACTGCTGATGGCAAAAGGATAATCTAGGACTGTGTTGCCGTTTTGGTTAGAGCAGTGGTCTCTGACCTACCACTCCCAGTCGCTGGAGGTTAGAAAGATGTAGGGTTTGTAATATTAGAATGTGAAAAATGTTACAGCGTGAATTGTACAGCTACATACGTCTCTCTATACAGTGACATGATTTTACAATTAGCCCTTCTAAAACGTGATTACCACTTCTTCTCTTCATCAAAGTTTAGAAAGTTTCCAGATATTTTACCTTACCACTGCAAGCCAGTACCCACAATCCCCCAACTCACCTAAGAAAAATAGTTGCATGGTGCAGAATAGCACTGTCTGATTATGTTTCATTACGATCATCTGCAGACTCGGAGATTCTGGCATCTTTGAACTGCAAGGAAATCCCTCGGCAGTTATTCGTATTACAGTAGCTCCTACTGGCTTCAGCCTGTTATGTTAGACATGATACAAAGATGTAACTAAAAGACAATGCTTGCTCAGAAGATTTTAAAATCGAAATATGAGACAACAGCTAGTTACAACAGACAGACAAGAAGAGCCTAAGGTAATGCTGAGATGAGTGTGATCAATGCGATAAGCAGTGGTCACAACATGCCAGCTGACTCACCTCCGTCTAAGTAACCTTAGACAAATAAAACTTGCATCACAGTCTGTTCTCCAGCAAGAGCATCTATTCTGTTACCAGTTCCTACCTCAATGCATATAATCCAGCTGCCTGCAGCTTATAATCAACTCCCTCCTGCAAAACATTTTTAGGGCTCTTCCAAGTATTGATTAAGGCTTTCTTTTGATGGTGAACTAATATGAAAGATGGTTAAGAGACTGTAATGGACCAGCTGTGTGTCAAATTATGATGATTTCAGCCCTTTGGCCACCACTGGAATCAAGCTGAGAAATGCTAATTATAGCTTGTAACATGCTGCAGGGGAACTTTTGCAGTAAATTTACAGAAGGTAAAAATCAATAATTGGACTAAGCACCATGAATAAAGTTTTACTTCAAAATACACAGAGACTTTTAGCAATGGAGTTTTAGTCACAAGAAGCTTTTACTGGGAGTGTACAATGCAATTTTGGCCCTGGATGCTGTTGACTTTCTTTACTTTGAACCTGACCTGTGTGCTGCCGTTGTCAGTCATTCGGTATCATTAAATTAGTTTGGCCTTTAATGGTCCTGACCTACTGGCTGACACAAAAGGAGAGACCAAATCCAGCTGACTATTGAATACAGGGGTGGCATTGACTTCTGTTGCCATGGCCAGAGAGGTACTTGCTTTGAGCAAGAGAGCAATTGTTTCTTGAATGATGCAGAGAGAGGTTTGTGAGCGTGAAACAAGCAGCATGCTGATCTGACTTACTATTTGTTTAGTATCAGTCCAAGGCTGGAGATAATATAGGCTGTTAGCAAGGTTATTTGTTCTTTATCTCCTCCCTCCCAAGCACTGATACAAGAGTAGGAGAAACAACATTTAATTCTTTAAAGTGAATTTTTTTTTTTTGGTGTTACACTAGCCTCAGATGCCTGGACTATGTAAATATTTCTCAAATATAAATGTGGACAAACTAAAAAAAGCCTATTTCGTGTCCTAGTTCCAGCAAGGTCTATCCTAGCTCTTGTGGACACTGAGCTGGTCTATCGCACAGAAAAACAGTGTAGCTGCAGGATGTGGGTGGTGGGCAGTGATAGGCAGCTACTATGACTCAACAAAGAGGAGCCTATTAAGTCCCAGCATTTACAGAGAGTTTTGTTAGTACTTGCACATGGGGGGCTGGTTTAATTAGGAGACATTTTGGAAAACACTTGTCTGAGAAGAGAATGATTGTTTCATCCATCAAGATAGGTGGCTGCTGGTAGAATTCTTTAGGTATTGATGCTTTGTAGGGAGATCACATCTGTGCTCTTTTATTGTTATGTTTGGTTATAATCACACTAATATGCAAAACCACACTCTTAATACAATATTCACACACACTGCCAAAGTCTAGATAGAATTAACCGTTCTTAAATCACTATCCATATCCCATCATTTGCAGCAATGTATCACAAGGACTTGATTTAGTTTCTTTCTAATGTTTGCTGACTAAGGTCTAACTGAATTGTGGGAGGGGGACATACACAATGGGGCTGTGGTAGTTCTCTCGGTTGGGAGGCCACGACACTGGTGTGTGATTTTAATTAAATGCAGTGTAAAAAGCCCACTATACCATTAAAAGATCTAGAACTCCCACCTAGTGCATCCACAGGGATTAGAGTAAGGCAGGGCAGGGGAGGTTAGTGTTTCTTTACTAAAAGCAAAGGGAGAGCTTCCTTTCTTCTCCCAGCATGGGTAAGTACCCCCACTTCCTTGGCTGGTGCTCTTCAAGCTTCCCATCCTGTTTGGTTTTGCTTTAACTACTGTTTAGATGAGGTGCTGATGCCTAGTCAAACTCAAATCAAAACTGAATTTTTAACTTCTGTATTGACCCCCCACCAGAAAGGCTAAAAAAACATTTTAATAAGGAAAATACAGTACTTCAGAGCTAGTAGCGCCAGCTCGCTGAGTAATTTTCTAGAGAAACTACGCCTAATCATTTAGCTTACAAAGAGAAAGACGCAGACTGGCAGCATCAGGATGCTCTCTCCTCTCAAGTTCACTTGGCAGAATACACTTGGGAGATAAAAAGTTTATTAAATTTTAAATAAGATCAATACAAAATGTACATAAAAAGCAGTGCACATTTACAAATATACATCTGTCTTTTCTTCAATCAGTATACAGCAGCTTGTCAGAGGGGCATGTTCCTTCACTATCATCCTCTCACCTTCAGAACATTGTTTTACCCAGCAACCAAACAAACAATTATTTAATGTTTGACTTGAGCTTCTTTATCAATGACTAAACAACACCAGTCCAATTACTGAACTGTTCCTTTAATTCCACTTGGCATCTTAGTAAACCTTCCATTGCTTTCTACTGTCTTCTACATATCGCCACTCATTTTTACCAGCTTACTCTACTACTGAGAGTTAACAGAGACAGGGCAACAATGATATGTTAGCTAATTAGGCCTATAGAAAGGCTTGACAGGAGTACACTTGGACTGCTGACTAAGATGAGGGCAGGGAGGGTGTTAATATTGCTGACTGATTCAGGTTACCACAGCACTAACTGTGGCTCTTTGTATAAAAACAGTGGTAACATGATTTGTTGACAAAGATCAACAATGATCATCATTTGAACCATTAACAAAATAAATAAAGTAACTTTAAATCAATGGAATTTTAACACAAGGGTCTTTAAATATTTCTGAATCTTTGTTCTAGAGTATTCCAACAAAGGCAGCTACAAATAATCCAATAGGATACAAATTTTTTCTTCCGTAAATAGCATGTTCAGTGCAGTTTTTCTTGAGATTGGCTGGTGCCTTTCAAATTCTGAAGAGAAGACTACTTTTCTCCAGGCAAGTAATCTTTCTTTCTTCAGAATGTGTTTATATGGGAGTTCTTGTGGGAGTTCTCTTTAAGGCTGTTGAATATCTCTTTGGTGCCATTCTGCCACTGAAGAACAAGATCCATAGGGGTTTTCTCTTCCTATTCAAAAGAGAGGGGAACCAGGTTTAATTTCAGTTGGTAAACTTAAGTAAATTAATGTCCCTGTTCTCTTCTAGTTCTGTGTCAGACACATATGTCTCATGAATGGTCTTTCTATATTTGATGACTCAAGTTCTGACTCAAACTCATCACCATTGTGTTCACTGTCCTACTCCTTTTGAAGATAACAGCTAACAAATATCCATTAATTTCATTGGTTGCAGAAGCAGGCCCTAGTAGTAAATGTCCTGATCAATAATAAAGCACTCTTTAAATTTCATGTTAAAATATCTAAATCTTTTCAGTTACACAAAGTTTATCTTGTTTTAACTTATTATTCAGGAATCTTGTTAGCTAAACTGTAAAACACTCTTAAACTGAAATAAATGTCTTCACAGGGGGTTGCAACAGTTTGACTAAACAACTTTAAAAAAATCACACTGTAAGCTAAACAGGTACAACCTGTGTAGACAAGGCCTAAGAGAGCAGATTAGTGGCTTTCAGCACTTATTGTCCATTCATCATTCTTCATACATGTGCTGATGAATATAGTCATTAGTGATTAGGTTACAAAGGGACTAAATAGAATGGACTGAGGAAGTTGCCTGGCAATTTTAGCAAAGTGCTGTCCCTGCGCAGCAAGGCAGCTAACAATTTGGAAACAATCAAATTGTAAAAATTGGTGACTGATGGTAACAGAAGTCACTTTCCAACTTGTCATGGCTTTGGAATTTTTTTTCCTGATTTTGTGAGCAGTGATGAGCTAATTTGCTGTATTTTAACAACTGGTTACAGACATCTTCCTGTTACTCCATAGCTGCTATTGTCAGAATTACCAAATGCCAAAGGTCAGTTTTTGGGCTTCCGAAATTAATCGTTAAAGTTCTGCTTAGCCAGAGTTCCCCCGATTGATTTGCAGGACCAGCTGGTCTGGTTACTAATTAACTATTCATCCAGACACAGCCAAGACCAGCCCTCAGCTGACTTTCCTTTTAGGGAGTTAAGAGTCAACTGCAGTTTCAGTGATGTTTAAAATATTACAAACATACAGTGCAACAGGTTGTAACAAAGAATTGCTCCAAAAGAATATCATCTCTGGATTTTTTTTAAGATGGGTCACAGGGGTAGATTTAAGGTGGGGTATAATTTTAAATCCGAGTTGGATTAAAAAAAAGATTTTTCAAAAATGTACTGAATGTTTTTCATGAAACAGAAATAATTTTTCACCATGTTCTACTTCAAATTTATCTTCTCTAAGAGGTCAGACACTAGATCATCATAATGGTTCCTTCTGGCCTGGACCTCTATGAATCTGTTTTGATGGGAAGATTCTCTACTAATCTTACTTACATGGTTCTTTATATGTAGATTTGCTCCATACATAATCAGGAGTCTAATCATTTTATAACGATTCAGCCTCACTGCATCATGAAGTGGTGTATCTCCTTCCTAAAATTAACAAAACAAGATTGATTACTGGCTTAGATTCTGCTGTGCTCAGGCATCATTCAAGGCTGAACAAAGTACACAGTCATTTTACAATCAAGTGGAATTATAAAGTCAGTTCCGTGCTAGATTGTAATTGAGAGTTAGCCTCTATGTTAAGTAAAATATATAATTTACTTACTCTGTCTTTGGCATTGAGATCTGCCTCACAGGCAATGAGGTGCTCTGCACATTCATACTGACCCGTCCTCACAGCTACGTGCAGAGGTGTACTGAGCAACTAGCAAATGGGAGGGAGAAAACAGTCAGAGGGAGCATGAAAATTATCAACAAAAATAATCAAATCTGATTTAGAACCAGTACATGAAGAACAGTTGCCAAAATAATGGACTGAGGATCAGTTTTTCACATCCATAAAAGAACATACCTTGTCTCTGGCGTTTCTGTTTATTCCTTTGTTGAGCAGGAATTTCAGAACTTCCAGGCTTCCCCCACGACATGCCCAGTGAAGAGCAGTAGATTCAAGCTACAACCATAAAAGAATTGAACCAAAACTCAATAAAATAAAAAAATTGTGATAATTTTTAAATGAATAAATATTGGTTTTAAATCAGTCTGACCTAAGTCAAATTACTGCAAGTCAATGAACTTATAATGAACTAAGCTGTAGCTATTAGCGGCTTTTGCTTATTTGGCCCGAATGTCTCTAGCCCTGCTGATTTGTCATCCTTCACAATCATTGCATGTTGTACTTAAAGGCAGCAGGAGCTGGCCACACTGCAGTAGTAGAGGTTGTCTGGGCTTGGCTATCGGTTACTTGATGATTATAACATGCGTTAAATTAAACCTGTACTAAGAGCAGATTTATTTTTCTACACAGTAATTTAAAACAAGAGGTCAAAAATTTTCAAACCTGGATCCCTATATGGAAACCCTCCCTCCCCAATTTTCAGTGATCTGCCCTTTCAAAAATGTCCAGCATCCACAAATCTCAGTGGGAGCAGTGAGTGATCAGCACTTTTAAAAATCAGGCTACTTATACTTGAGTGACTGCTTTTATTGGGACTGTCCCTATAAAATCGGGACATCTGGTCACCCTAACTCCACTTAGGGACAGCATTCCAAAAGACCAGCCTCCTCTTTTCTGCTCCAGGCTGAAATCCCAGCCCAGGCATTGGGGTTGTATTGTGGTGCACCTGTGATCAGCTGATGAGACTGTGGGAATCTCTACCACTCTGTAGAGGTGACAGGTCTGGAATAGTGTCCTGACTCCAGGTTTGCTGTTCTTTTGGGCTTTGGTCGGGCTCTGCTGTGAATAAGCAACAGAAAATATGCAGGGCAATCTGTTTCTCATCCTCACATCTTCCAGCAGCCCATTTGGAAGGATGCAGGAGGAGGGGCAGACACCCTTTCCTTATATTCCCTTCTCAATAGCCCTGTTTTGGCGGGGTACACTCTTACAAGTCGCTCTAATGGCTTGTGATGAGCCCTGTAATTCTGAGGTCTCTTGTATGGGTCAGCGGGTTTTATAAATAATTTTAAACAGATGTATATACCATGTCTTGGAGCTCAAGCTGGGCTCCAGCTTCCACTAACTTTTCCACCAGTGTCAGATGTCCTTCTGAGCATGCCCTGTGCAATGCAGTGCGTTGATACTGTCAATTAAAACAGGGATAAGTCAAATACCGTGTGTGGCACAGTGATCTGTGAAATCCTTTTCCTTCTTGTACCCTGGGATGAGAGCAAGCACACGTTTTATTCTGATTCATTTCTGAAAGCGTATGCTAAATTTTAATAGCAACCTCCTAGATGACAGCTGCCTACCCAGCACATTTTAAAGGGCATGAGTAATGTCTGCAATGTGGCATTCAAATTAAAAACCTTCTGAACCTCTTGAATTCCCACATCCATATTATACTATGTTGCAAATGCACTTTAAAGCAGGATATAGTGTAAGGAATCAAAGTTCCTTCCTTGCTTGGAATGTGGCAGCGTCGGATATCCAAACAAAGCCATGCTTTTTAAGAATGAAAGAATCCTGTTTTTGTAACTGTGCAGAAAGGCTTCTGTATTGTAGCTCATTGTCATGGAACCCTGCCAAAGGAAATCAGGGTTTCCTGATTGCCATCACGTTTCCAATAAATATACAGACTTTCCTAGGTAAAATATACTGTGCTCCCAGGAGTCCCTTTAAAGCAAGAAAACTTAATAAGTTGTAGTTTCCTGTAGTTAACTCTCTTTTGTTTATGCTGCAAGAGGATGAGAGGCTACAAAATGTAATGGAAATGGGAATTTTGTCTAACTGCACTCCTTGATGTCTTTTGCCGCTATTTTTCTGCAGTAATAAGAATAAAAGTTGTACCTTATCACAAGCATCTGGATCCCCTTTGTCTGACAGGTATTTTTCAATTACTGGCAATTTATTCTCCAATGCAGCTTTTAAAAATGTAGGTACATCCACTGGTCCTGTCTGATGGAGAGAAATGTACAGAATATAAATGTGTGTTACAGCTGTCCACTGTTCCAGAAATCCCATCAAATCTTTCATAAAAGAATGCACTTTCTAACAATAGAACTTACAATAACTTCTGGTTCAGGTTCCTTTAAAATGGGCACTTTCACTTTTGTGCATTTTTTCCTTTTCTTCAGCTGAATAATTTTTTCAAGATCTTGCAAGTTTTCAAGTTTTGGTCTCTCTTCTAACTTTTTCTTCTTGAGCTGAACAAAAAAAGCAAATGATAAGACTGAGTCCAGAGGGAATGCAAACTCCTTTCCTTTCAGCACCGCAATGTAGTTTACCCTGTCAATAACTGAATTCAAACTGGAAATAAGATGCCAATGTTTAACTGCTTGGGATAATTAGCCCCTAAAATAGGTAGCTAAAGGATGTGGTTAATACTCCATCACTTGCAGCCTTTACATTAATTTGAATCTCTTTCTAAAAGTTATGCCCTTTCAATAGAGCCCTGCACAAATACTAAATTACTATCCATATCCAATCAGGGAGCATGGTTCTCAAATATAAAGTGGATATCCTCTGATTTGCAGGGCTCTAGATATAAAATTTGGATCTGTATCCATCTGCAATTTGTGGATATAAAGCAGATATACACAGATTTGCAGAGCTCTACCTTTCAACCATAACTTGATGTGGCAACTGCAGTAATCACTGGGTGACATCTACAGCTTGTGTAATAAACATCAGACAGAGGATCATAATGGTCCCTTCTGACCGTAAATCTATGAAACTTGTGATGGTTGTACTGATACTATAGATAGCAAAAGTATTTACAAGTAATTTTTGCCTCTGTGTTTCCTTGATCCTTGTTCTGCTTTGTCTAATTTCTGCCTTAAGAACTCATATGGCATTCCCTAGTCAGTGGGTTTGCACACGCTATGAAGGAAGCACTTGGCCTTTTGTTTTTCCTCTATGTAGCATAAAATCCCCCTGTTTCTGCATATCGTAGCATTTCCCATGGAATTTTATGACCAACTAGTGAGAGATGTTGAGTACCTGTAACTCCTATTGACTTCAAATACAAACTCCCTGTTCTCAGAACCTTTCAGGATGTGGCACACCATTTTTTCCCCTACATTAGTGTGTAGCTGATAGCTTTAACTTAAGGAAAATACACCTTTAAATAAATGCAGGGGTCATATTGACCTGTAGTTTCATTCAGTATTGTTACATTGCAGTAATCTACTAAAAATGTCATTGCTGTCCTTAAAAAGAAGTGCCAGTAAATGCTTAAGGCCTAATTCAGATCTGGTGCAAAAAGGTGCAGCTGCACTGAAGTCACTATAGTTACACCTGCTTACAAGTATGAAATTGGCCCCTAATGACTCAAAACTAACTGATCAAGAGCCAGATTCTCCCACTCTTACCCATATTGTGTAGTCCTCCTGACTTCAGTAGGACTACTCAACAGGGCTCGAAGCTAGCAGGTGAGCCAGCCCTCTGATCATTTAGGCATCAGCCAGCAGCCTTAAGAAGGCTGATTGGTGAGGTATAATTATCTGATCAGGTTGGGAGACTGGATGATCCAATTATACCCCTCTGCTGATAGACTACGGTTACAGGAAGGTAGTGTAGGGGCTAGAGAAGGAATAAGCAGGAGTATCAGTACGTGGTGATCTCTGTACTTCCCAGGCCCTGTAGGAAATGGCGAAAGGTAGGGATGAACTGCATGTAATGTTGCTGCATGGGAGTGTATGGGTGTTGAGGAATGGGAATGTAAATCAATCATACAATGTTGCTTCTCAGTGGAGACTCTGAGCAGTTCCTGGGGCATCTGAGGGTGGGACCAGAGCATGCCCTATTAAAGTGCTATGTGAGGCGAGTAAAGGGACTAGAATCTGGCCCTAAATAACTAAAAATGTAAAATGACTTGGTGAGCAGACACTTCATGTCTATTTTTAAGGGAAATTTTAATCAGGTAGCTTCACCTTCCTCTGTTTTGGATGTGCTCTGCAGTGAGGGCCTCACCCAGAGCCCCGTTGAGTCAGTGGAAAGACTCCTGCTGGCTTTCTGGCTAGTAAGCACACCACAGGGTGGTCTGGAAAGGAAGGGCCTTAGTAACAGGAGACCAAGGTACAGAACTTCGCTGTTAGCACTTGGCAGGGGAATGGTGTGAGTGAGCCAATTTGGGGACTAAGGGCTGTCTAGCTGAGGGTGACAATGGTTATGTTTATGAATGGGAGAGCTTTTCTCATATATGCCACTCCTTAACATACTCTACAGCTGGCAGCAGGTACTTTTCTGGACAGAAAAGATTCCTAGTTCTTCAGTTAGAAATTACAAATGAAGAGAGCTTTAAAAGCAGCTTGACAGCATAACTGGCCTGATTCAAAGTCCATTGAAGTCTATGGGATCCCTTCCTTTGACTTCAGTGGACTTTGGATGAGGCCCTCTATCTTGCTCACTGAGCAGTGAGCTGCAAAGGTTTTACTTATGCTCATAAAATTATTTTAGTTAGAACAAAATCCTGTGGCATTTTAGGGTTACACCAGTACAGCAGCCACACACTGATAAAAATCAAAGCACTTGCCTCTGCCTGTAGCTTCTTCTCTTCTTCATAGGTCAGGTTTCCTCGGGTCAGGGAGTGTTCAGGGACTGTTTTCAGGTCCTCTTGTTTCTCTAATCTTACCGCAGTTTCGTACTCTCCATTTTTGAAGTCCTCCGGGAGGAAATCTCCAGTCTTTTTACTGTCACTCTTCTTCCCTGTCACCTGTAAGAGGGAACACAATGTTTTGTGATTGCAGCACCATGTCTTAAGCACCCACCTACTAGAAACACTTAGAATCTAGAAGCCAATTGCTGTGGTTAAAAAACCCCCCCTAAGTGTTCTATCTGTCCCTGGACTGTGTGTGTGACAATGGGAGCCCAATGCTTGATGATGCTCTGCAACGGGATTGGCTTTATGACAGTACTAGCTGCAATTTAATTAGGGGCCTGATCTGACATCTATAGAAATCAATGGGAGTTTCTTCATTGACATCAGTGGGTGTTGGGTCAGGCCCTGTAGCAGTTAGCATGGATTATGAAGCTCCGAATCCCCTTTCTGACTGGTTGGGTATTGGTTGCTGCTATGGAAACAGTAGTACTACTGCAGCAAGTGTCTGACTACAAAGCCACCATCTCTTTCTGTTTTCCCATTAATTTCTATCCTGTGTAACATTCATCAGAAAGTCATAAAATCTCAAGGTGGAAAGACACATTAAAGCCGCCTGATCAACTTCCTGTCAGTGCAAAATCATTCCTTATTACTTACAAGCACAGCTTGCATGCTGCAGTGTGCACACATAGCTGAAGATATGCTAGTTGCTGGATAATGGTAGCTTTAGGTAGCTTGTACACACCAGGTGTTGTTCCTATGCCACAATACAAATGAAAACAGTTCTTGAAAACATTTCCTGTGATTGCTAAAATACCTTCAAAGTGTGTGTGTGTGTGTGAACCTTGGATGATTGCATGGTGGTGTTTGGGATTTCTTTCACTAAAAGCATATGATCTGGAATGGTTTTGCAATCAAAAACTGCCACACAATTTGGTCTGTTGGAGAATTTAGCAGTGCAGAAATTGGAGGGACCTTGCCAAAGAATTTAACTCCAGTATTTAGTAACTATGCTGTACAGCAGTTCCATCTTAAAATATTTCTCTGGGAGGAAAAGGAGTTTCCTAACAACATTCCAATGTTCCTCTACATTTGTCATGTTAGCTCAATTTATTGGTCAAATAAAGTTTTTATGTTAACTTGTGGTGTTCAGAGTATCTTTTAAAAAACTTCTTAAACCAGGAAAAAGGGTTTATAGGAATTTTTGTTAGTGATTCTCAACATTACATTAAAAGTATAAAGGAAACAGTCTTGTGTATATAATCTAGACAAATGAGACTCAGCCTTTCCAGACTACTGTACCGCATTCATGAATCTTAATTTTCTTGCGTATCCCCAAGTTACACCACACTTAAAAACTACTTGCTTACAAAATCAGACACAAAAATGTGTCACAGCACACACTGAGAAATTGCTTACTTTCTCATTTTTACCAAAGAATTATAAATAAATCAATTGGAATATGATAATTGTCCTTACACTTAAGTGTATAGTATCTCAAGCACTATAAACAAGTCATTATCTGTATGATTTTTAGTTTGTATTGACTTCACTAGTCCTTTTTATGGAGCTGCTTGTAAAACTAGGCAAATATCTAGATGAATTGATGTACCCCCTGGAAGACCTCTGCCTACCTCCAGAGGTACATGTACCCCTGGTTGAGAACTAATTAACATCTAGACCTCTTTCTTGTTTTACTGAGTGCTAACCTTTTAAGTGTGTGTGATTTGCATACAAATACAGCAACTAAGCTTAAAAACAAAGTAAAAAGTATACAACAAATGCCAGGCTACACCATTCCTTCTGTGAGTCATCTCCCAATACAAAACCCAGTCAACTACTTAGCTATGTTACATAGTGAACTCAAAACCCAAATAATAATTTAAACAAGCTCCTCCCAGCATAATATGGTATAATAGATATAATTATATACCAGAATATCACAGTGATAGTTGTCCTTTAAGTACCTGTAATGATAAAGTAGAGTGACAAGATGTCCCAATTTTATAAGGACAGTCCCAATTTTTGGGTCTTTTTCTTATATAGACTCCTATTGCCCTCTACCCCCGTCCTGATTTTTCACACTTGCTGCCTGGTCAGCCTATAATAAAGACTCCCACTGATTAGTTACAATAACAATAATCGTGAATGAAAAGTAGCTTATACCTACCAGCTCCTCTACTTTCAGCATCATCATGTTTGCGGATGGTTATAAGTTGTATTCCTTTATGATCGAAATCCCCTAGTGCTCAGGTCAGCTCTGCTGAGACTCACCACGATAGCTTAGCTTATATATCTTTGGGAGAACTTAGACTGAGTGAGATAATCTTCCAACCTGGGAGACCAAGTACATCCCTAATGCTGCCAGCTCAGAGGTAGGTACATTCTCATTCCACATGTGTTAACTAGCCAGACCTAGTGTCGGGGTCAGGAAAGGGTGGGGGTGTTCTGAGGAGGAGGTTCAGCTTACAGTCTAATCACACTGAATATGTGCCTCATTATGCAACATGAGCTCATCATTCCATTGGTAATGACTGAATAGCTCAGCAATGCTAGTCATTCTGTCTATCCAGTGCCCACTAGGACAGCTGTCTGTTGATGTTGCTTTCTCCCTCCCTCCCCCGACTTTCAGACCACTACGAGATATCGGAAAGGGTAAGAGACCCATGTACAGCACTTGTAGCAATATTTTTCGGATAAGTGGACTGACAGCCCCTTAGGTTTCTGGGAAGTCATTCTTTTCATTACAGTCTATTTCTGGACTGTAAACAATTTTAGAGGAAAAGATTTTTCTTAACATGAGGACACACTTCTATATTTGTTGGGAGGAATTCTCTGAAGGGATTACTAAACCGGAATGATGTCTTTGGTGCTAAAAAGGCCTATGATGTGTTAAGTTATAGTCAGTGTAAGATGTCAAAAACAGCCAGCTTTGCATTTTCCCTGGAAGTTGTCACTGATTTATAAAGAGAATAATAACTTACAACTTGTTACTCTACAAAACAGTAAAATAATTGCTGCTTTCTCAAGCAATAGTCTCCTTTAGAATCTCAGGGAATATGGGTGCAAAAATGATCCACTTAGCAAGTGGACTTGGCTGATGCATATTAAACGGGGAGCAAATTATGGACAGAAGCAACTTTTCAGGTTACTACAAAAAGGTTGACCAGCTCCTTGGCTGTCGAAAGCCAGCATAGATGCATTGACTACAGTGGGACTATACTAATTAACATCAGCAGAGGATTTGGCCCTGTGCCTTTACAAAAGGAAGATCAGTTAACCTTGAAATTTCAAATACACGGAGAAATCTGGTTTGGCATTTTCAAATGCCTAGGTCCTCAATTCAGCAAAGCCCATGCTTAACTTTAAGCATGCAAGTCACAAGTTGGACTACTCAGATGCTTAAAGTTGAGCGTGTGCTTAAGTGCTTTGCTAGATCAGGGCCTGAGTGGCTAGGCAGTTGAGTAAAACTGCATTCATAATACTCACCTTTCAAGGTCCCTTTCCCCCCTCGATCTATCCATCAGTAACTTTCAGTATTTCTAAACATGTCTACTAGCCCCCATCATACCTACCCTCTGCCCTCCCTTTCCCTGAAATGAATCTGGACATCAGGTGGTTCTTTTACTACTCAAACCACATGAGACATGGGAGGGTGAGCCCCAGAACTAAAACAGTGTTTGGCTAGCTAGAGAGCCTTTCTGCATCTCCCTTCCCAAACACTAATACCTCCTAGTGCATCACTCCAAGATAGTTGTGTTCTATATTGCGTTTTAACCAGAAAATACTTTTGTGTTGCTGCTGTACATTATCTAGAACAGCAACTAACTCTGGCTTGGCTTTGCCTTGTTTGTGAATGGGCCATAACAGGGGCTCTCAAACTGTTTCATAGGTCGAGTCTACACTTCAAAATTTGATTGATATAGCTACATCACTCTGGGATATGAAAAACGAAACCTCGGCACTATAGCTATGCCAGCCTAACCTCTGGTTTTGGTTACACCCTGATATAAGCAGGATGTGGACGCAGCTAGGTCAATGGTAGAATGCTTCTATCTACTTCTGCTTGGGAAGGTGGATTACCTTCGTCAATAGAAAAATCCACCACTAAAGGAAGTGTGTGCACTACAGTTCTAAAGCAGTATAGCTACGGGGCCGTACCTGTGCCACTGTAGTGCCATGTAGACATGGTCATAGTGTGGCCATGTCTTGTTAGAGAGAGTGTCTTATGGACAGCTCCTTTCCCACTTACAGCTGCTTGGCCCACCTCTGATTCAATGGATGCAGGTTATAGTCACAGGACTGATGTGGGAAGGAAAATATAAGAGTGCTTGGCAGAATGGTTTAAAAATAATGTAAGTTGCAAACTCACCATTACTGCTTTAGTTGAAGCTTCATTTCCCTTTTTTGTTTTTAATTTTTTTACTTTACTTTAAAAAGGGGGAGGGGAGTTCATATATAAAAAAATGCCAGCAAAATCCTAAATTAAAAGAACAAAGGAGATGGAGTTTTCTCAGCAACTGGTTCACAAATCTGAAACGCAGATTAGGTTTCCCACAGAGCCCTATGCTTTCAGAGAAGATGCAAAACCCACTTCTCTGGCCCATTCTTCCTACAGTAATGCCACAACAAATAAATTCTGCAATAATTAATTGTAGAATTCCAATCCCTGATTATTTCATTTATAAAGAAGCAATGGGCTTAAATAGTAGCAAGGGAGGTTTAGGTTGGACATTAGGAAGAACATCTTAACTGTCAGGGTGGTTAAGCACTGGAATAAATTGCTTAGGGAGGTTGTGGAATCTCCATTGTTGGAGATTTTTAAGAGCAGGTTAGACAAACACCTGTCAGGAATGTCTAGATAATACTTAGTCTGACCTTGAGTGCAGGGGACTGGACTAGATGACCTCTCGAGGTCCTTTCCAATCTTATGATTCTAATGTTGAAGGTGCTCCAATAGCAGTAAAGGGTGACCTGTAGAAATTTATGTTGACTGAGTAAATCTTAATTGAATTGGTGCTAAAGGACTGAGGCTAGATCTTTGCCTGATGTAAATCAGTGTAGGATCTACACTAATTTACACCAGCTGAGAATCTAGCCCAAATTCTCAGCAGAGGGAGTAGCATAATTACTCATTTAGCTTGTTCTCTCCTGCTATGATAGTAACCAAGTACTAACCTTTCAACAACTGTATTTGTCATATGTCTGTTAAGGTAATAATAGCAGATGGTCCGTCAGTAGTAGACATGCGCCGTGGAATTCTAAAGCGTACATGGCAACCTGCTAAAGGTTAAGGGCAAAGCAAAGGTCTGCAAAATGTAAGACTGTGATTAAAAAGGGTAATAAGATGTGTATGATAAAGAAGTATTTCTATTACATACCTGACTCTCTCCTACCATTCAAGAAGCTGGTTGCGTATTGTAAAAGATTTATTTGGAGAGGAGGTTGTTTTTGTTCAAAAGGACTAAACAGACTGTATGGAAAACTTTTTGCATAGAGTGTAGAAGGTATTTCCACATCCTCTGAAGTTTACCATCATGTTTTTTGATTCTGTCATCACTCTGCTTAACTATCTTACATTTTAAATACCTTTGCTCTGCCCTTGACTTCTAAGAGATTACCACGTGCACTTTAGAATGCCATTGTACATGTCTGTCACTGTCAATCTGCTACTACTAAATAAGAATAGGTATGAAAAATCAGTTACTGAAAAGTGATTACTTGCTTAACAGGGCACGCATCCAGCATGAGTGAACAAATCATGATTTAATGTTCCTAATTGTGTGTGTGATTACACACACACACACGCACACAACTAGGAACAGTAAACCATAAGTGGTTCATTCATGCTGGATTAGTGACCTATCGAGTGAGTAAATGTAGATAAGTGTTTGTTTATTTCTTTGTGTGTGTGAATGTATAATACATACACACATGAAAAAATAAGCTTTACCTACAATATACCATCCTTAACTTGCTTTTTTGACTTTTTTTTGATCAACTACTTCTTTCCCCATAAAGGAAAGGAATTAATTATTTCTTTGGCACTTCTTGCCCATGAAGACGTGCTGCTGTGTATTTTCCCCTTGGTATGTACATGTATCCCCATTAATATCCATGGGATTGCATATATGTGTGTAGCTATATTAGTGTACATATGAACAACCCCTTACCATGTAGGTCTTGTTTTATTATACTGAAAACATTCAGAAATCAGTGTGCTCATTCTTTACTTAGGAACTTTTCAGTTTTGCATATTAAACAGATTTAGTATTTAGTTTAGTGCTGCATGTATATAGTTATGTAAAAGGCTGCTATTGGGAATTGTATTGGCTCACCAAGACTGAAAACCTGTGCCATTCAAAATTACGAATGGAAAGATATTTTAAACCAAAAAATATACATACAGCAAATTATTAAACTAATGATGATGTCTGTAAATCCCATTTGTTGTGACCAATTGTTCTAAAAGAGATGCTGATGTCTCATAGTCTGACAGGTGTTTGCGCTGAACAACACCATCCCCTGTTGTCAGAACCTAAAATAGAAATGAGTCAGTGGTTGCATCACTTACTATGGACTTTAAAGAGAGCTCTCTAGGGACTGGAAAGTTGGCTTGAGGGTGGGTTGTTTTTTTTAATCATGATGGTAAAAATATTGTGTATTATGTCTGAAACTCAGGATTTAAAATCATGTCAGCTCTTGAGTTTTCTTATGTACTGTTATACCAATAGAAGCAAGCAGGATCTTATGAGGGGGATAAGGCAAAAAGCCACATTTATTGTAAAGATAATAATAAAGAATAAAGAAAAGATAGAAGCAAACAACATTGTTTAACTACTTATTTCTATTACTACTTAACCCTTATACACATACACACACACACACACACACACACACACATATAAAATAAACATTTATTTAATTATTCATTCATTTATTTAGGTTTTGGGTAATTGTTATAGTTACCAGCCTGGAAGTTGCTTGTGACAGAATACTGGCCAGGTATTCTATACACAGGTGATGGTAGTGGGGAGCGAAGTCCTGATCAGATGCGCATCTGAAGCTCCTGGTAGGCTGGCAGCAGAACCTTGGACTCTGACTCCATAGTTTTTGGGTCCAGTTTTTATAGGAATTTTTTCCTATGCCAGTCTATGGGAATAGCTGCGTCATGCTGATGTCTTCAGGGTGGCTGCCAGGTGCTTGTCAGTGATCTCATAGGATGGACCTCCAGTTTCTAGGTTTTTTTTACTTGACACCTTTTGGTTGCACTGGCACCTGACGCCTTCTTCAGCCCTTTGATGCTGCATTCTCAGGCTGGAACCTCTCAAACCATCCATTCATTGTCCAAGCACTCTCTCTCTCTTACATACATTCCCTAATTAATGTTTCACATACAGTATTTTGCATAATAATAATTTTACACATACAATAGTTACAAAAAGTTATAAAAGTTTTTGGGTGGCATTTTTTGTAACACAGCGAAACTGGCTAATTCACACGGAGCAATCGAAGTTACCAAACTGATATAGTGAAGCAAAGAGCAGAAGTTACGCTGTTCATGGAGAGTAGGAAGAAATTTTTGCCTATAGTTACACTTATCAACCCTTAGCACAAGCCAACAAGACTGTTTTCCTGTATTCTTGCTGTACAGTCTGTAAAGCACCTCTTCAGCTGAACTTCCTCATACATTTACGGCAGCTAATGTAGCTATACCAGTTTCGAGCAGCTGAAGTTCTGCCATGTGACATCTTCAGATCTATAACCAATAGTTCTACCTCAATTAGATTCATATGACTGTTATGCAGCTTAGAAGTCAGGAAACTGAGGCAAGGGGAATTAGAGGAATATTGTGTGTAAAAGTATATGGGAGTTTGGAAAGAGCAACAATTTTAACTCTTAGCAAAACATTAGAGTGTACCAGCCTCTCTCTTAGTGAAACCAAGAACATTATATTTCTTAGATACAAAAGTTGTTAGGGGTTGTTTTTTTAGACACAAATTGCTAAACTCTTGCTTCTTTTAATTTATTGATGTAAACATTTAAATGCATAAATCTACTTCCTAGTAAACTTTCTGAATAGCTATCTTTTTTTCTCTGAGATGAGATTTCATTGACAGTGAGATAGTTTTGGGGTTTTATCCAAGCTATTTTTAAAAAATCTCTCTTGTGATTGTCGTAGCAACACTGTGGGAAGGGGAAGAGGAAAGGAAGCCTGGATGTAACTTTGGAATTACCTTACATCTAATTATGTATGACATCCACTTCAGATAGGAGAAATATTTTTCTCTGTGTTTGCAGTCACAGAAATAACTTTTTATTCAACTTGTTAAAGGCAGAGAAGATTTTAAAAAATGCAATTTTAGTTTAATTTTAGAAAAGTTTGTAAAAGAGCCTTTGTTTTCATTTGCAGTTTCATAATGGAGGCAAAACTGGTGCTGGATTAACCTGAAAAAGTATTCATTCTTTGGTAATGCATTAAAGCTTGAAAAGGGTTTTCTTTTGGAATGTTGACATGTGCTTTCTGTATTTAATTTTATTTCAGGCCAGAGTGTGGGGAATATCTAAGTGATGGGTGGAGGGAGATGAATGGGAAGTGATTTGATTTCTCCAGGCCTGCAAGCTGTCTGACTTGATCTGGGAGCAACTCTGAGCTGCTGCCTCAGGGATAGCAAACATACCTGGTCTTTGCAGACATAACTTCAGGCCAGAGGAAGCTAGATTGGGAGAGAGCAGTTCAGGCCCCTACTGAAGGCATCTAGTACACTACAAGGAGCTGGAAAAGTCACAAGGATGTTTTATGCTGCCTCTCTTAGATTAGACCCTGCTACAGCACTGCCTGTATCTAGCAAAGATAAATCTGGGCCCTGAGTGGCTTCTATAGCTTTCCACAGCTTTTCAATTAAACCGGGTTGCTCCTGCCACCACTGCGCAAAGCCACAGGAGAAGTATGTTCTCTCCATTCTATAGGAGGGAGAGAGAGAGAGAGAGCACATGAGAGGCCTCCCTACAATATGACAATGGAGGGGAGACTACAGGACATTGCTGGCCCCGCCCCATAACCCTCCCTTCCTTAACTAGAAGGAAGTGTGGAATCCCAGCACTGAGGAATGTGAAAACATCTCCTGTTGTTGCAAAAACTGCTTATTTCCTTTGGAGTTCAGTCCAATATACCTCAAAGGACAGGCATAACTCAGTAGACTTCTGGAAAAACAAGATTTATTGCAAGCAATAAGGAGTCAGAAGGGGTTATCACCCAAACAACTGGCTCAACTCAATACATGTGTGAGCATATTTTATACCCCTGTGTTGATTAGGGAGGGGGACTTTCAATCCACTTACACAGGTGGGAACACTTAATGGCTGTTACATCCATTGTTGGTATTAATCTATTTCATTTACCTGTCTGGTAAGCAGGAGGTTCAAAACACTTAGGGGTACTTAGACACTATGACGCCTGCACAGCTGTGACAGGGTGAATGCAAGTTTAAAATGCATGTTAAACTAGGGGTCAATAGTACATATACAGGGAGTGAGATTATAAGTCTAAGGTTATTTTAAAATCATACTACAACATTCTAAGTTACATTTTCCTAACAATCATTTTCTTAACACTGTGTCTCCCTTCTGAGGGTGGGACAGACACAGGATGTGAATTTAGAAAGGGAGAGTGCTGACGCACAATCCTCTGTTTGGGCGGTGACCAGCAGCACCCTCTCTGAGCAGAGAAGGGCCTGTAGTTGGTGGAAGCCCCACAGTTCTGCTGAGCAGAGGGCGGCAGGTCCTGGGGGACAGACCACTCCAAGTGTCTCTTTGACACGTTGGAACTTTGCTCCACGGTGCATCTCTCTGTCAGTACTGTAGGGAGTTTGAGACATGGCAGGATGGACCAGGATAGAAAGCAGCTCCACCTCTAGGCAGACTCACAGGCCCAAACTCCCTTCATAGGGAGGCTCACATGGGCCCCAGGTACTACTGTTCTCCCTGACCAGGGACAGTTTTTTTAAAATTGGAATTGTATTAAACTTAACATTAAAAAAAGACACACCGCCAAATAGAGCTGACACAAGCTCGTTGCTACTCAGTCCTTTCAGAGTGTGCACAACTCTGCTGCTGAACCAGAGCTAACCCCTTTGACCTCCTCAACAGACCTTCATTCCATAAAGGCAAAGAGAACAAGTAAATTTAACCCTGGGCTTCCCTTGTGGGTGCTACACTACAACTGCTGGTCACAATTTGTAGAAACAAACACTCTTTGTTACTGCTGGATGAAGTGGAGAGAGTCCACGGACACCTACATTACAAATCCTACTTATTCTAGCCTTGCTTGGTTGTGCTAGAGCAGGGACGGGCAAATTATGGTCTGGGGGCCACACCTGGCCCTTCAGACATTTTAATCCAGCCCTTGAGCTCCCGCCGGCTGGGGAGCGGGTTCCAGGGCTTGCTCTGCTCCGGCACTCTAGCCAGGGGCTTGCCCTGTTCCGCATGTGCTGTGGCTCCATGCAGCTCCCAGAAGCAGCAGCATGTCCCTCCTTCAGCTCCTATGCATAGGAGTAGTCAAGGGCTCCACACATTTCCCCCACCTGAAGCACTTCCCCCGCAGCTCCCATTGGCCAAGAATCATGGCCAATGGGAGCTGCAGGGGTGGCACCTGCAGACAGGGCAGTGCACTGAGCCATGTAGGAGTCGGAGTGGAAACATGCCACTGCTACCAGGAGCTGCTTGAGGTAAGCACCACCTGGAGCCTGCACCCCTGACTACCCCCGGCATCTCAAGCCCCTGCCCCAGCCCTGATCCCCCTTCCACTCTCTGAACCCCTTGGTCCCAGCCCAGAGCACCCTCCTGTACCCGCAACCCCTCATCCCCAGTCACACCCAGAGCCCATATCCCCAGACAGAACCCTTAGCCCCATCTTGCACCCCAACCTGGAGCACCCTCCCTCATCCTGAACTCCTCATTTCTGGCCCCACTCCAGAGCCCAGTCCCCCAGCCAGAGCCCTCACCCCACCCCCACACCCCAGCCCGCAATTTCATGAGCATTCATGGCCCACCATGTAATTTCCATACCTAGATGTGGCCTTCAGGCCAAAACATTTGCCCACCCCTGGGCTAGCGGGGTAGTGGTTGGCCCACTACTCGGTAAGCCATAAGCCAGTGTAGTAAATTGGGGTCTTCCTCTTTGGTGCTTGAAGTGATAAGAACACAAGTGAGCTAGAGAAGGAGGGGGAATTCTGGATGTCAGGGTACTTGGAGGATGGAGAAAACACCAGGTGGCCAATGAGCAGAAGAGGCTGTGCCAAAAAGCCAGGGCAGAATAATGAAAGCAACTGTGAATTTTACTTTAGCAATTTTGTTCACAAAACATAAGGCTAAGGGCTTTTTTTTCTTTGTTTGTTTTGTTTTTTTTTCTTTTGTTTTGCTTGAGGTGGCCAAAAAGCTAGAGAGTGGCTAGATTGTGCTACCCAAAGAATGACCAGAATGCTGTCCCTTAGAACGTGCCGCCCCAGGCATGTGCTTTCTCGTCTGGGGCCTGGAACAGGCCCTGCTAAAGGGATAAGAATATAGGATATGATGTGCTGATTCAGACCATTGGTGTTCTTTGTTTAAAGACTCTTAGTTTCTTTGTGTCCTCTCTTGCTTTCATATTGTGCAACATGGTAAGAAGGAAGAAGAGTTTAGTTTACCCTTCAACTCTCTCAATACCATTAATAGTAAGGATAGGGGAACTGGCTTGGATAATCTAAGAAATTATCCAAACCATTGCCAAAAAAAGTACTAGAAATCTTATGAGACTCCTGAACAGTAAAAATGTGGTACTGCTTCTAGTATAAGCAGACCATCTGTGGAAGAGACCTGTATTCCAAGAACTTCTATCCATGGTTTGTTCCTCTCCAGAGCTGCCCAGCACAGATTTCACTAAAATGTATAGCACAAACCAGCTCTGAAGTTGGAATTGATGCTTTCTTCATTCAAGAGTTTGAGGAGAGAAGAGGACAATTTTCTCTATTTGCCAAAAATTGTTTTGAGAATGAAAGGAGCCTCTCATTCAAAATAAATGTTTGGAAACAAAATGAGCTCTACCTGCTAATGTAGTCTTTCTGAAATTTTCCAAAATTGAAAGACTAATATTCTATGGGAGAACTATTAAAACTTGCAACAATATGTTGGTTTGTGGGCTGTTATAGAATCAAGATGTTAACAATACATTCATTATCCCCTCATGCCAGCAGTCATTTATGGACCATCCCCCTATCAACGAGACAGGATCAAAAATCCAACTTCTGATATTAAGGGGTTAAAGTATTTTTAATTGTAGCTGTATGTATGCTAATCCCACATGTTAATCTCCTATCAAGGTGTCTTATTTTTCTTTGATCTCACTAGTTTATTGAGAGAAGTTGTCACAGACAGCCTTAATCCCTTCTATTAAATTACTGTAGGCATTCCACCCTGAACTATCCTGCTTTGCCACATTCCGCAAAATGAATTGTAGAGGATAGATTTTCCCCTTGTTATGTATATGATCCCCACTAGTATTCGTGAGATTGTGTACATTAGTGTACAGATGAACAACCCCTTAAAGTGTAAGTCTGGTTTTATTTTACTGAACACATTCAAAAATCAGTGTGTTCATTCTTTACTTAGGAATTTTTCAGTTTTGCATATTAATGGAGCCTTCAGAATGGGGGGATCATGTTTCTCTGTATTGTCCATTAATAATGGCAGGAAGACACGTGCTGGCAACTTTGTCAGTAATAATGGCATTTCTGTGGTACCAGAAGGTTTTTGTGTATGGTATTTATATGTATAATTGTATGCTGTATTACATCTAAAAAACCTGTTAACTTTGCAACCTTAATGTTCTTCAGTGCTGAACAGTTAGGAAATGCCATGCTTGAGATGGCACGTGCAAGCTTAATTCAGCCCTGCTGTGTACATAAAACTACTGTGAAATCAAAGAAAAACAGGACACTAATAATGCTATGTATACATTGTAGCCAGCATATAACAATATGTATTATCCACACTCTAGATATAGATATAATATGCATTCAGCACATATAGCATCAAGCACAAATATTATAGTAGTGTTATAGCCAGAGGTGAAAGTAAGCCAGTATGCCCTGGTATGGTGTACCGGCAAGAGCCAGTGCGCTGTACCGGGGCAGATCAGCTTCCCCAAGCACAATGTAAAGGGACTGGGGCTCCCAGCAGCGGCTGGAGCCCCGGGCCCTTTAAACTGCTGCCAGAGCTCCCGCTGCAGGAGCCCTGGGGGGCGGGGGGGGGGGTGCAGGGCACTGCGGCGGGCTCCAGCAGCAGGGCCCGGGGCAGTAGCGGCGGCCCAGCCCCAGGCTCTTTAAATAGCTGCCGGGGCCCTGCCCCCACTTCCCTGGGGCTCCAGCAATGGGGCTCCCGTCCCCGCAGAGCCCTGCTGTCGGAGCCCTGGGGAGGCTGCAGCGGGGCTTCTGTAGCTATTCAAAGAGCCTGGGGCTGGGCCGCTGCTACCGCCCCGGGCCCTGCCATGGGAGCCAGCGGCAGCCTCCCCTGGGCTCCCGCAGTGGGAGTTTATAGGGCCCAGGGAGGTAGCGGCGGCCCGGCCCTGGGCTCCTTAAATAGCTACAGGAGCCCTGCCACAGCCTCCCCAGGGCTCCGGCTGCAGGGCTCCGCGGGGTCCACGGGGACGGGACCCCAATTGCTGGAACCCTAGGGAAGTGGCAGCGGGGCCCCGGCAGCTATTTAAAGAGCCCGGGGCTGGGCTGCCGCTACCGCCCTGGGCCCTTTAAACTGCTGCGGAGCCCCCAGCAGGGGAAGTGGGCTTGGGCTGAGGAGGGGAGTGAGGGGCAGGCCACTTACTGGTACGGGGGCTGGGCTGGGCTGTGCTGGGGCTGACTCTGACCCCCACCCCAGCCCCGCCCCTTCCGCCCGAGGCCCCACACCTTCTGGGGGGGACAGAGCTGGCTCCAGCCCAGCCCCCGTACCAGTAAGAAGCTTGATTTACTTTCACCCCTGGTTATAGCTTAAATTGGCCTATGATTTTTATACAACCCTGCTCACTTACGCTGAGTATCCCATAACCCCTTGCATTTACTGAAGTAAGTTTTGGCTTGAGCAAATAAGGAAGCAGTCAAGATCAAGACAGACAAGTGCTTTACCATAGCAACAGTGTTCTTCTCACCCACCTGTCTTGGAATGTCCCAAAGGAAGAAGACAAGACATATGATTGTTCTACTCTAGAACTGACCTAGATGTGCCTTCACACCCTTTGCTACCTGAAATGCATGTGCTCAGAACAGAGAGGGGAGGGGTACATGCCATGGTACCAGAAAAACAAGGTAGAAAACTGATTGTCATCTGAAATGAGATTTAGCCGTACACAGTACCTTTTAAACAGGTAGAGGTATAAAAAGATGCCCTTAGGGGTGTAACTTTGAGAGCATTACCTTCTGCATAAGGTGAAGATAATATCATTGCATGAGGTGGCTTCCTGGAGACTGCTATCATATAGAACCTTTTTCCTGTACTATATTATTACTGGATTATTACAGGAAACCTTACTGGCCTTGGTTATTTGGTCACTTGAGTATATTGCATAAAGAACCAACATGTGGTCAAGCAACTGAATTTACAGTTTATCAACAAGTATGATATAATCTCTATTTATATTCTATTTTTTTCTATAGGCCTCCTACCTCATTCCGTCAAACTGTCCCCTTTTTCTCCAGTCTTGACTAACTTTCTTTACCCCATTTACCTCTCCGGCGCTTGCCACTTCTTCCTCCAGTTTTGCTTCATGCACCAAGCTCTCTATTCTGGCAGCTTCCACTTTCTCTCCTTTAATTTTCTCATGTATCCCCTAACTTCCACCTCCTTCACTGAAATGGCTCTAAGGTGACCAGTGACTTCCTGGCCATGTCTGAGAGACTCTCATCTTTGCTCATCCTGCTGCTTTTGACATAATTACTGCTCCCTTCTCGACTCGGTTCTTTTGGTCTTCCTCCTCCCTGTCAAACTGCTCAGCATTTTTCCCATTTCTCAAGCAGTAGTCTCAACTGTGCAACTCTTGCCTATGTAAATGCATGTTCTTACTGCTGTTTTGTTTGTCTTCAATCTCTTGTTGCTTCAAAATGTCTGCTGCACCCACTTGTTGCATTGATTATATTGTTAACCCTTTAGGGCAGAGACCATATTTTAATCTATTTGCAGAGTGCTTAGCCTGAACCAGGGAGAAGGCCTCGAGGTGCTACCAAAGTGCAACTAGATGATGGTGATAGAGGATGTCTAGGTATAGGAGTTTTATCATGGCTTTTGTTCTGATCTTGCTTGAAGCAAACACATCATTGATGCACTGCAGACAGATATCTATCAGTAGCATGCCTGCACATCATTTTTAAAATTCCTGTCGAATTTTCTACAGGATCCCAACCAGCTGTATAAAATTGCAATTTATTCATTTTAGCTGGAGTGTAAATAAAATGCATTTTCTGAACATTGGCAATGAGCTACTGTGCAGAGCACAAAATAAATGGAGTGGCAATTTTGTAGTCATTTGACACCTTTTGAGAATAAAGCCTGTCTTCTTTTTGGAACCTGCTCAGCTCATTCTTCCATCAGCTGATAGTTTCCAGCACCACTGGGGTTCTCTGTATATACTTGCTCTCTTCCCAAGGTGCACTCACCCTTACAAATTGCAGACAAAGCAGCTCTGAACAGGAGACACTGTTCTGTTCTCTTATTCTATGGAATATGGTATCTGTAGGAGGACGTATGCAGAGGTGTACTCTTCATGAAAATTTACCTCCTAACCTTCTGAGGACTGAGGGCGCGGCAGCTGGATCTTTAAAATGAATTTTACCTTATTTTGATTTATAAAAATGATTATAGGCACTGTGATGGGGAAACAACCAGGAAGGGGTTAAGTGCTAACTGTCTGTCATATGAACCAACAGGAGATTTAAGGGAAGGGTGTGGCCTCTCTCCCTTGATTGAGAAAAGTAAGGGAAAGGGGACCAAAGCCCATCTGGAGCAGGGGAATTGCTTTGTTCAAGTGTTTCTAATGAGTTTAACTAATTGTACCCTTAGGCAAGGGCCGGAAACAGGCTCAGGCATGGTGTTGGTTCCTTCCTGGGCTGGTGAGTTCAGTCACTTGATAATGGGCACTCATCTCCCAGGTTAAAATATACAGTGCAAAAATATAACACAAAGGTGGCGTGATCCCATCTTGATACACATAAATAGCCACTAGCTAATACAAGGATGTTAGAAATGATCCAATTCCCTCCAGCCCTCAACCTCCTTGTCATCCCAAAAAGATTAACAGAGGGACAAACATCTCAAATGAAGGCACAACAATAGACCTTGAAATGATATGGAGTTAATTTTTGATTGAGGTTGATGATGACTAGTTGTTACTGATGTAAATTATTGACATCAGCAAATGGGGAGATGACACATCTTCATTAAGAAATTTGAATTAAATTACTTGTACAATGTTTGGCATGAATTAATTGAATTTTGGATAATTTAGTTAAAGTACAGACTTGGGAATGCCTAAAAATTTTAAAGTTTTATTAATCTAAATGAAATTCAATCCCTGAGAAATCTCCATTTAACAACAGGAGTTAATGGAAACATATCATCCTAACTCACTCTCTTCTACACAGGCTCACTACTGAACACTGAGTCCAGTTCAAAGTTGCTTTCCTGATTTCCAAGCCCACACTGGAATTTCTCCTGCTTAATTGTAAACCCATCTCGCTCTCAGACTTTGACCACAGGCTCTCACAACAGCTATATTCCACTGTGGGCTCCTAGCCACAGCAAGCAGAATTTTCACAGTAAATAGACTAAGAATAGAGAACATTATGCCAGATGCACTAAAAATAACCACTAAACTCACCACATTCAGAACTAAATGCAAACTCTGCCTCTTTGCCCAGGCTCTCCTGCAACAGGATCCTCACTTTCATACTAATATATTTGTACAGAACCAACTAAGCAAAAAACTACACCTCTTTCCTGCCAGGGAAGGAAGAGAGAGTGCAACATTATTTTTAGTTGTGAGAGGCAGATATCTCTGTGATGGATAAGGTATTATCTGAAAACTCTCTAAGGGCTTGTCTTCGCTACCACTCTACATCGGCGCTGCTGCATTGATGCACTGGTGAAAATGCACTATGCACTATGTTAATGGCAGAGCACTCTCCCAAAGATGTCATTATTTCACCTCAATGAGAGGCAGAAGCTATATCAGCAGGCAAGCATCTCCCGTCAACATAGGGCAGCATAGACACTGCTTTAAGTTGATGTAAGTTATGTTATTCGGGGGATGTGGGTTTTTTCACACCCCAAAGCAATGTAAATTACATTGATTTAAACGGTAGTATAGACAAACCCTAAGTGGTGTTTGCTCTGAGCCTGGATGTTCTCAGCAATCTGGGCATGTAAACACCATTACCTGTTAAGTACTTGTGACAGACTCAGACGAGTGGGGTACAGGAGTCTGGTAGAAGGCAAATATCCTGGCCACTGGATGAATAGTTTTCTGCTGCTCTGAGTGACCAGAGCAGGGGCTGGGCTAGAGCAATCAGGAACCTGCTAGAGCCAATTAAGACAGGCAAGCTAATTGACACCTGGAGCCAATTAGGAACATACTAGAATCAGTTATAGCAGGCAGACTAATCAGGACACCTGGTTTAAAAAGGACCTCCCATCAGCTAGTGGAGGGGCCCACAAGGAGTGAGGAGTAAGAAGGTGTGCTGCTGGAGGACTGAGGAGTACAAATGTGATCATGCTTCAGGAGGAAGATCCTATGGTGAGGATAAAGAAGGTGCTGGGGGGAGCCCATGGGGAAGTAGCTCAGGGAGTTGTAGCTGTCATGCAGCTGGTACAGGAGATGTTGTAGACAGCTGCTATCCACAGGGCCCTGGGCTGGAACCCGGTATAGAGGGAGGGCCCAGGTTCCCTCTATACTCCCAACTCCTGATCAGACACAGAAGGAGTTGACCTGGTCTGTGAGCAACACCAGAACGGAAGGTCTAATTTGGAAAGCGATCTGGCTTGTCCCCAACTCACTAGGGGGGACAACAGAGACTGCAGAGATTGTTCTCCGTTCTCCCCATGCTGGCCAGTGATGAAGTTAGCTGAGTGAATGGCAGGTATGAGCCTCTAGCAGAAGTGGCCAAACATAGGGCTACCGTGAATCTTTGAGGTGAGCAAATTTTGCCAAAAAGTGTAGGATGCACCAAGGCAAAGGAGGAACTTTGTCACAGTACTGAATTAGTATAATTGGCACAATTGCTATAACACTGAGATGGTACGAGCACCAGAAGGGAAGAGATGTCTAGCATACATAGGGTGACCAGATGTCCTGATTATCAGGGGCTTTGACTTATATAGGACCCTATTACTGCTCCTCCTCCTCCAGTCCTGATTTTTCACACTTGCGATCTGGTCACCTTAAATAGATATGAAAATGGAATAGGCATTTGTTATCCATAAAATTCCACTGGAGAAAGAGCCAAATAATGATTGGAACCTCCAATAAGAAGTAAGCATATAAATCTACTTATAGTAATAACATTTAACTATCCACACCTAACTCATCAGAGCAAGTGCAACACAAGCTATGCAGCCTCTGCAGCTGTACGTTCATGGAGCCAGTAAGTCCAGGCAAGATATATGGGGTTAGAAGAATACAGAACCTTGGCTGATGACTAATAAACTTGACCTAAGCAGCTGCCGCCTCTCCCTTGAAATCTGTATATGCAGAGAATGCAAGCACTCCACTTGAAACTATTCCCAGCTGCAGCTGTTGGATATTCATAATAAGTATCTAATTGCTAAAGCTGTGTGTTGAGTACAATGTCAGCTTTCACAGACGGGGACGATTGTGCGTTCTCCACGTTGGTTGAGACACTGAACTGTCAGACTAACACTCTAAAGCAGACCTCAGTATGCTAAGAACATCCATTACTGAGCAAAAAGTGCTGAACTATGTCATTATGGCTATTTGTAGTATCTTAGTATTCGATACCAGTCAACTCTGTGTTCTTGGGGAACCAGGGCACAGTATCTACCTGTCTGACTCATGAAAGACCCACCACCGTCACCAGTCTCTGCTTGAACCAAAACCGATCAGAGAAACAACTTGCAGAGATCAGTGAAGGGCATTGGGAGACCCACCTAGACCTCTCCTGACAAAGGTGACAAGATTTAAGACTTCCCCATTAGCATACAGAATGGAGAACAGAGAACTGCACTGAACTCTGGGACCAGAAAAGCAGGGAAGCACTGCATCATGGGAGATTTGTGCTCCAGATGTTAATGAACCTATGCCTGCACATACCCAGCTTAGCCATTATCAGACTAATTCTAATAATGATTCCTTGACTGATATCCAAAATACTGAAGCAGCCTAATTGCATTGTGAGCTCCCTGGAAGACACCACCACCCATAGCCAAGAGTGATCAGCTTCTATTGTCTAGCCTAAAGAAAACCCTTGAGTAATCAGTTTACCCATAAACAAATCTAGTGTTTTCCCTTGAACCATTGTTGTTGCTTTACAAAACCCCCTACCTCTGCCCAAGTAAATGTTCTGATGCATGGACCCAAAAACTCTGCATCAGTTCTGCTGGGACTTTATCTTCTCCTGACTGATCATGTGGGAGCTCTGCCTGTCTCCAGCACTCAGGGCCCTGAGCTACCACCATCACCTGGGAACCCCACCAGTTCAAGCCTCATGGAGAGGGTGAGATCCCCACCCCACCCTGTTTTCTTTTCTATCTCCAGTATTAACCTTTTAATAATGTAACTGTTCTGCTGGTTTAGGCTTTCCTTGTGTAGTCCTTACTATTATTCAATAAATAACTTTTATGATTAAGCTGGTTGCTTCTCTCTTTCTGAGCTTTACTCTTTTGTATTCTTAGCTTCCCCATTCATTCAGCAGCAACACTTCTTTTATCTAAGCTAAAGATGCCTGTAACACCCAAAATATTGTGGGACTTGCTCATCAAGTGGGTTACTACTAGTACAATTGGATGAGAAAGTGGGGATAGGGATGTGCTAAGCCCATGCCATATAAGGGTTGAAGATTGAAAGTGCTACCTGGCTTAACCCACTGAGTCCAGAGATACATAAAGGTGACAGCTTGAAAGTGCTGATTGACCCAGTCTGCTCAGACTTGCTCTGTTGGGGGCGAGGTGCGTGTGTCCATCTGGTTCTAAGGATGGAGGAACCCAGGGATGGAGGAATCCAGCTGGGAATACAGCATGCAGTTCTAGTCAACCCATCTCAGAAATTTCTGTTAGAATTGGAAAAGGTACAGAGAAGGACAACAAAAATGATTGAGAGTATGGAACATCTTCCATAGGAGGAGAGATTAAAAGGTCTGGGGTTTTAAAGATTGGAAAGAGATTACTAAGAGGGTATATGATAGAGATTTATAAAAATTGTGACTGGTATAGAGAAAGTGAAGTGTTTATTTACTCCTTCACATAACACAGGAAGTAGGGGTCACCCACTGAAAATAATAGCCAACAGGTTTAAAATAAACAAAAGGAAATACTTATTCACACAACAGTCAACCTTGGAACTCATTGCCAGGGGACATTGTGAAAGCCAAAACTTAAATAGGGTTCAAAAAAGAACCAGATACGTTCATGGAAGATAGATCCATCAATTGCTATTGGCTAAGATCATCAGGGCTGTAATCCCCATGCTCCGGCTGTCCTTAGTCTCTGATTGTCAGAAGCTGGCAACGGATGACAGGAGTTGGATCACTTGATAATTGCATGTTCTGTTCATTTCCTCCAAAGCACCTGGCAGGAAGACAGGATACTAGGTTAGATGCACCATTGGTCTGACCCAGTATGGCTGTTCTCGTGTTCTTACTGTTATCGTTTTTTGTTTTCATTTCTAACTCTGATTCTAACATATTGTAAAGAAACTTAATTGAAACCAAAACCTCCTGAAAACAGTCATATGCTTCATACATACTCTATCCCTGCATAATTGAAGGCTATAGGGGCTGTGTATTGCTGTGGAACTGATTTGTTGAGACAATTCAACATGAAAAAGTTTTTGGTATTGATGTTGAATATCATTAGGAAAATCATAGCTTTGTGTGGTGTTTTGTTTAGCAAATATATCAATAAGAATAATGGGGTGGTTGTGACAAAAAGGAAACAGCAGCTGGACTTTGCCAAAACACCATTCTCTGAATCAATCTAGTGGGGGCAACCGCCATTTTCCATTTAGTATCATTCCATAACATCATCTGAAAAAATGTTTTCACATGTCACTCTCCATCTTCCAGCGAGGGAAACGTCCTTCACAGAAATACCATTTGGGATTAAATCTAGATCTTACAGAAATTTAGCCCAAGAGTATCCCATTCATCTTCAGAAATAAACCAATATTTGGGCACATTTTGTTTGAAGTCATGTCTTCAGCTGGAATATAAATATAAACTGTTAATTTAAATGGGAGTGTAAAACATTTATCTGAATTTTGCAATCATCTGATTGCAGCTGATTTTAATATTTCCCTTATTTAAGGACACAGACTATCTTTCCCAGGGAGATAGTTAAACAAGTACAGAATTTTAAAATCTTACTTGAAACTGATCTTTGTTGCCCATAAAACTACTGTCTTCAGGGTGCCTCTCCATTTCGTAGCAATGTGATGTAAAGCATTCTAAAGAGGGCATACGAAGTACTCCGGGACAATATTGGGAGAATGATAGGACATTGAAAAACAATAAGATTTATCATTCTTCAGATCTGACTTCATTGGACTTATTTTATGACCGTGCTAAAAGTCTTACAGAACAAGAGGAAATCTCACGTGCTTCATTCACTTGATAGGTACAAAATAAAACTAAGGCTCCAATTCTGCATGGTGCTGGGACAGGGGTCCTTGGCATCTCCCAGGATCAGCTTCTAAAGGTATTTGTTTGAAATGAAGAAAATGTCCACGTGATTTATTTTTTATTTACAAGACATTATATTATTTCCCACAAAAATAAACCCAACCACAAAGGAGTTTAGCCGAGAGTGCGGGGGTGGGGGAAGCTGAATAGTATTCATAAAATGGTTTCATAAACAATGCAGTAGGAGAAAAGCTTCTATTCCACATCAGAATTTGTGTGCCTGTTCCTGTGTGCTATTATTCCAGTGAAGCCAGCCACTCAATACCAGTGAAAGAGGTGCCAATTTTTGTCAGATCTTTTGATGATTACATTTTCTGGCATGTATTTGTGCATGTGTGCACGCACACATCTGTACTTCAGCATACATTCTAAGAACCACTTTGCAAGCACCTTCCAATAGCAGTTGATAAATAAGGAAGTGGCCTAGATCTGCAGTGTACTTGAGCCACTCCTAGCAGATTCTGAGCAACCTCCCACTTCTATTTAAGTTAATGGGAGGTGAGGGCAGCTCATGTTTTTATAGGATGATCCTCAATATTTATTTAATTATGTAACTGGGATGATTTGCTTAGTCCCGTTCCTGAAATGTTGACAGGCATCATTCTCTTCCTTATAGTTATCATCTAGAATTTGACATAAGGCAAATACATTTACCTTTCTCCTGACATTCAGTCACACAAACCTTTGCACAAATCTTACAGAGGGATGGCAGTAGTTGGTAGCCTTTCCTGTGGAAGTTAATATCTGAGCAAGCCTCTTAGGAGAAGAGCAGAACACCAGCTGTGTTAGTGAACATTTAAATTCCTGATAAGAGCCGGCCCTTTCCTCTGTTCTTTGTTTTCTTCGTACACTTCCTTCAGGTGTTAACCTAATGTCTCATTTCATAGTGAAACCGTCCAAACAGAATGTGAGGCCAAGTTGCAGTTTATAAAAACATTAACTGGGGGGAAGAGGGGATCTTGTTTTATTGTTGAAAAGATTTTGAGAATTAATTAAACCAATTTATTACCTGACAACTGTGGAGTATCAAATGGATTACAGAGGAGTATCAAATGTTTCAGAAATCACTCTTTCATATCAAACTGAACAATAACACTGGCCATCTGAACTGGATACTAAAACATTTAGTAGAGTATTTGCAGATGTTTGGATGAGAGGGTTCGGGAGATACAAACTGAATCTAAAAGGCTAATGAGTTCAACAGCATGTGGTTAAGCATCTAAACTCTTGTTTGATCAGCCTATTTAAAGATGCATGAGAGCAAGCGGAACACAGATAATCTCTCCCAGTCTCCCTAATAAAGGAGTAGTGTATGCACGATATGAATTTCATACATGGATTGGATGCATACTAAATTAGAATGAAATCCCTTTTCAGTGACATAATTTTCAATACTGCCACCCACAGTGATCTTAGACTTCATACTGCTGTAATAAATGTAAAAGGAATTTTGATTTTCACATTGTTGGTACTTACTTAAAGAATGTTTTATACAGTAACATCTTTTCCTCTAGCTAGTCTCCCCCTGTATTTCACTTACATCCACTCTACCAGAGAGCCAAAGTGAACATAACCTCTAATCCATGATATTGTAGTCCAATTTGCAAAATACTGAGTCACCTATGGAATAAAACCCTCCATTAGCTTCTTATTACGCTTGTATTCTCCAACCCCCACCCCCATGTTAGAAAGTACTTGATGCATTTGTTCTAAATTGTACTCCTTCAAACACATTTATCCACAGGGCTGCAGAATTATGTGGTATCATCTTGCAAATGGTACTTATGAACCACAAGATACTTTTATATGAAGCAGTGTTTAATTTAATTAATTCATATTTCATACCATGTCTGCTCACAGTAGTTAAAAATTGAGTGATTTACATAGTATTGTACTCCCATTAAATGGTGAAATAATTCATTAGACTACTAGGATGCTATTTATCAAACTTGGATGCAGATTTTTTTAAATAACATAGTATAAAAATGCCCATCTGAACTCATTGAGATTTAGAACAGCAGAAAACTTCTCTATTCGCTCTGAAATACAAACTTTACAGAGTAGAGTTTAATGTATTCTTATTTTAAAACCAACAATAAAAAGCAAACCAGCATTTCTAAATAAAAGATCTAGCCTTATTGTATCTGCTCACCTTGTTCTTGGCTGATAAAACTGTCTTTTAAACAGAGCTTTCTGCAATCAATTCCTTTTAAGTAATTTTCCAGTGCACTGACTAATGATGTTGAAGATGACTGAGCAATGACAGTCAGGCAAGTTTTTTAAATGAAAGAAAACTCTGGGCAGATCCTGACCATTTTAATGATCAACTGTCACATCTCTCCCAGTTACCCCAAGCTAAGAGATACTATATGAAGAGATTTTTAAATTTCAAATAACTTTAACAAAAATGCTTCATTGTTCAAAAACCTACACCCACAACTTCATATCTGTGCATACATGAATACACTATATTCACCCAGAGAGAGAGAGAGAAAGAGATTCACATACAGATGCTGTGCATTTGTTTTGTTTCTATTCTTATAGCCTATACCACCCTCATCTCTGTAGCATCTGAGTGTCTTCCAGTAATACATTAAGCAACATGATTGACATCTCTTACATCTGGTTCATTCTCTCTCTTGCATCCTCTCTCCCAGTGCAGAATTGTCTATGCAATTTGTAATGTTTTTTCTGTGGTAGGGTGTGGATTTTTTTTTTTAAGTACACACTCCATGGGTTATGTTAGAGACTGCAAGATTGAAGACGTGTACCTTGCACTTAGAGTGGAAGGTGGTGAGATTTATACACCCATTCACAAAAATACTTGAACAATCTAAAATATTTTATTAATGCATTTGAGGGAAAACATCATGGGACAATCAAATTATTAATCTAACTTGTTTTATGATGATCTGTTATAGCAATATACCCTTTTTGCATTTTATATTTATATGGATTAATCTTTATCTACTACCAAAAATAGATAGTGATGATAGAAAAAAATCCTTTAATTCATATGTTTTTGTACATCTGAAACTGTAAATATCTGAAATAATTTGATTTCCCATGAAACACAGCTAGTTAACTGATGGCACATAAGAGAAAGATACAGCAAAGATATTTTGCAATACTACTATGAAACATAAGGGAAAAACAAACAAATGTATCCATATATTTAATCATTCCCTGGTCTGATTATCACACACAAATGTCACAATGATGTTTAAGATGGGCAGACTGTTAGTTACAATAATGACACAATATTGACTAGTTCTCTGAGTCCAGGACTACATATCAGGGTTAACTCACAAGAGCTAATCTTGGCTTTCTCATGTAGTGCCTGATTACTCCATGATGGAAGCAAAAGGGAGCCTTACCATTGACTTCAATGGAGGCAGGATCAAGTTCTTATTTCTTGTATGGTCTTGAAGAAGTCACTTAGGGTGAAATCCTGACTCCACTGAAGTCCGTGCCAAAACTCTGTGTTTTCAGTGAGGTAAGAATTTCAGTTTTGATCTCCCTGTCCTTCTTTGTCCCCATCTAAAAAGCATAGCTAATTATATTTACTCACCTGTAGTTGTGTTTTGAGATCTACTGATTACAGACTCTATATAAATATTAAGTATTGTCATTGTTTTAAAAGTACAGGGTCTTAGAATACATAATGAAAACATCAACAGTAAATTTAAAAAGGCAATTTCTTGCATTTTTCATACAATTTGAATCAAATGTCATTTAACTCTCTTACCTGCTATATTTTTCATAGATGTACCTTTTTTTACAATTATTTCAATAACCGAAGAGGGATTTAAAATACTTTCATTTGTATTTTTCTGAATACTTGGTTGCTATTATTTTGAAACTGTACATGTATAGATAGACCTGAAAATATACTAAAACTATGATTCTTCTCCGTCTCTTGGATCACATCACTGTATGTGAATAGGGCTGGTATGGGCGAAGAGTCTACACACAGTCTGTGGGAGGCATGGGGTTAAAACATCTCCCCAAAGAGCCAGTCACCCCTCCACTCTGTTGTTAAGCATGGCTGGATTAGCAGGTGTTTCTGTCAGGAGTGCTGATGAGCTTTTTTAGCAGTAAGCAGCTGATGAGACAGGTGAACAGATCTACTTGGGAAAAGCAGCAGGAGTGAGGGGGCTGAAGTTGAAGGTGGTTGTGGAAGCAGTCTCTGGGGGACTTGGCTGAAGTAAGATGTCTCTTTATTTTGAGCTCTGGCTGAGGGAAGCCCTGATTTATTTAAGTTTTATTTAACATTATAGTGTATGCTTCGATGTTTAAGGGTTGGCAGTTTGGGACGTTTATGTTTCACAATCAAATACAGTAGACTCTCGATTATCCAGGATGATAGGGAAAAAATTAATCTTGGTTAATAAAATCCCGGATAATCACCATCCATAGGAAATATGGGGGTCGGGAGGTTGGTTCACCAGCCACCCTGTGCCGGAGGAGGGGGTTGGTTCACTGGCTGCCCTGCGCCCTGGTGGGGTGTTTTGTGTGTGTGCTTGGAGTGGCAACAAAGCCAGAGCCAGCCCCGCGAGTTACACGTATTTTTTTTGACATCCTGGTTAATCCACAACCTGGTTAACCCAATCCTGGATAATCGAGAGTCTACTATAAAGGTATTCAAATATCACTCAGGTCTGCACAATTCTTTCTTCAACTAGCTTTCCTTCCAACCTGAGTTTCACAAGGACCTTCTCTTTCAGTCACTTTTTCATCAAAAATATCTATTGATTTCCATGAATCTACAGTTTGTAAAATCCTCTAGTGTACAAGCAGGAGTGTGTGAGTTTCTAGGACAAAGGGTAAGATATATCATGGCAGCGAATAAGAGTGAAACATGTATTTGGGGGCATTGTGATAAGAATAGTGAATATGATCCTTAAATTTGTGCACCAGGGCTGCTCAAAAATTTTGCGTCAAAACTTTTTTCAATGAAAAATTGAGCTTTTAAACAAAATTTTTCACAAAGTTTGCTTTCTGCAGAAATTTTCAATTTTCATTGAAAAAATGGACATCCAAAAATCTCTGACTGAAAAATGAAACTTTAATTAGGGAAATTTGCAATGCATCATGATTCCTATTCTCCTCTACAAGCTGGGGATACATTTCCCATTATGCACTGTATCTCCGATGATGCTCCATGGCAGCCCAGCAATAGGAGAGACTGTGGTGCACCATAGGCCATGTAGTCCAGCCAGGGAACCCCACCGAGAAAAAGAAGGAACACAAAGCACCTGAACTGCAAGTCCCTTGAGACACTGGCAGCAATTTAATGTTGGACTGAGGCAAATTGAAATATTCCCATTCAGTTCCACAACCCAAATCTAAATTAAATGTTTCAATTCAAGAATGCTGAACATCTTGTTTCCATCACATTTTTGGATCAGAAGTTTTTGGCTGTTTGATGTAAAGTCAAAATTCTAGATGGGATGGGGGTGGAACCTGTTTTCTAACTAGCTCTGTTGTTTATACTTTATGCTCAGATTTGAATTGGATATGGATGAGCCGAAGACAATTTTTTTTTAAATAGAGAAAATTACTAACAATAATTTTAAAAAAGACTTCACAGTGAAGGTACAAACTCTTCCTTTCCTGGAAGCAGGTGGGTCCATGTTTCTGACTGCATTGTACTTACAGTGTGTGTGTCTTTCTCAACTGGCAAACATGAAACACTGCACTTCATTTTACTTGGTGTCACCTGATTAGCCAGCTTTTTGTCTAGCATAAAATCAAGGTTGTGAGAAGGCTGTGCTTAAAACATTTGCTAAACATGGCTGATGCTAGGAAGCTTGTCAGAATGTAAGTATGCTGTGTTCTCCTCTGTCCTTTCTTGAATACACAGTGAATTTGAGATGCCTTCTAGTCAGATGTAGGGCTTATCTACACAGAGAGTTATTCTGGAAAATAAGAGCCTCCACACAGGGGTTAATCAGGAATAGCTATTCTGCTAAAAATTCATACCCTATCTTAACCCAAATTAGCTTCAGTGTAGACAAGCCCTTACTTTCTTAGTAAGGCTCACTGCAGGTGCATGTCAGAGGCACAGTTCTTCTTGTCTAACCTGGCAGCCAGAGTTCTCTCTCACCATCACTTTCAGACACCTACAATCAAGTCTGATTGTAGATCTGCTGCCAGAGTTTTAATGCTAAACCTGATCTTCCCCCAATACTATCACATTCATGACTTCGGCAAATGTCACACACTAGAAACTAGTGAGCAAAACTGCTGCTATGTACATTTTATTTCTCAGCCTGACGACTTTAACTAGTCCTAGAACTAATCTCCTATGGATGAAGCAGAAAATGCATTCTGCTGATTGTTCTTAGCCAGAGCTTTTCTGACTCACTGGTAGCCAGCAATCTCCCCCTATCTCCGCATTACAAGTAGTCTCATTATAGGCACTCATTCCCTTTTTCCCTTCCCTGGCAGTAAGGTCGTGGGAGAATAATACACAACAAATAGTTTGACTCATGCACACCTTTCTCTTCACACAATAACAAGACTAGCACTTGCACACAGACTCAAAGTAGCGATTTCCATAGCAACAGCAAGAATACATTAAATAGTCTGAATGCCGCCTCAGTGACAGAGTACAGATCATCATCTTTAGAAATACATAATAACATTGGCTCTGAACTGCATTTGCTGTGTTTGTTTATGGAAAAGATTTGCATAACATTATTTTTAGCTCAGAAAACCTGATCTTTAGTTCTAAATAAACTCCAAAAGAAACAAGAATTGTACATGGATGTAAAAATTCCACTATGGTAATCAAATCTATATAATTACTGATGATACTAGAAGAATCCTGCAACAGGTTCTGAGCAATCACGTTCTCAGCATGTTTCATACAGTAGCTCAGTGGACTAATATTAATAAAGGATCTAGTGGTGAAGGGAAAAGCCACCTGAAGCAAGCAGCAAGAAAATGATAGCACAATAGATGTAGAAAACCAGGATCAATTGGGCATCATTACAAAAATAACAGGGGCTTCCTGGTATTGGAAAATGGGGAGCCAATGTAGCTAGCATTTGACAACACAAGGAGAATCAGTCTTGAAGAACTGGAAACCTTAACTCTGCCTCCTAACACGGATGTGTGCCTTCCTGCTCCTTGCCATTACCTGTTCCATTTCCTCTGTGTTCACCAATGTGTGCACACACCTAGCAACAGAGCTTTCAGGCTCCTCACTTGTGTCTTCCCAGAAAGGCTAACAAATTGGTGAGACCCCAGAGAAGACTGTAATATTTATTTAAATGGTTAGAGGGGCTGATCACTGAGGAAAGGCTAAAAATAAATAGGCGCTGAATTTACAGTGAGTGCCCTAGGTATCTATGTGACCACTGAAGGCTAATGTCACCATCTGAATTTATTTGCAGGGCATCAAATTGAGAAGAATTGCTTTGATTAGATAAAGGAGGAACTAAGTTATTAAATGTCATCTATTACGTTCAATGTGAAAATGTAGGTTGAGTATCAGCAAAACATTCCCAACAAGGGCTGTTATGCTGCCATGCAGTAGGGAAATTGGCATGTGGAATAGTCTTAGGGAAATAGTCGGATCAGTACTGTTGAAGTTATTCAGATTTAGGGTTGATTTTTTTTAAAAAAATCAGCAATTTTGCATCAGGATGAATGGGGTGAACTGGGTGCTCTAATAGAAACTAAGCACACTGGTCGATCCATGAAATACCATGTACCTCTCGCCTCCAAAAATATGACCAAGGCTGGTCAGCATATCTGACAGTTTTATTTCTTTGATACCTTTGACATGAATCTTGTTTCTTTATTCTAGCCAAGTAGGCACTTAACACAGTTGTGCGGTATTTTGTTTTGGTTTTTTTAAAGGTGTCAAGTCTTTTCACTTGGTGTGGTAGAGAAGTGATGATGTTTCCAATTAGCACAAAAGAAGCATGGAGGGCCGGGTAGGAAAGGCTGTGCCTCCCCAAACAGCCTGGATCTGCTTCCTATCTGGCAGGACAGTCCCACGGGTTGTAGTTTGCCCACCTCATGTAGGACTTACTTCAAGGATGATGAATGAGGAAGTGTTCAAAATACAAGTCCTGTGATGATTTTACTGTTGACAGTGATTTATTATTTCAGGTCATTGGCTGAGATAGTGAATTAGTTTAGTGACAATGAATGAATGTTATTGCCTTAAAAAAACAAAAAAGGTTTCAGCCCTAGCTCATCCTGGATCTAATTAATTGTAACTGCTATGCAAAGGTAAAGATGCAAAATTTAGTTGGGGTTGGTCCTGTTTTTGAGCAGGGGATTGGACTAGATGACCTCCTTTGTTTCTTCCAACCCTGATCTTCTATGATTCTATGAAAAGCCTGTCAAGGCTGATTCTCCTACTCTGGCACTTTGAGTGCAGAAGGTGGGGGCCTGCAAGGATTCTAAAAATTAATACTAGCCAATCCAGGCTTGTATTAAACTTCTAAGGTTACAGCTTTTCTCTGACCTTGGATGGGTAGATGCTGCCACCGCCCAAGTGCAAAAACCCTTTGAGGACCCAGGAAGGTGCACTTGGGAATTCCTTCCTGTGGGGTACCCTCAAGCCCTTTCACTCCCCCCACCCCTGCCCCGGGAAAGAACTGAAAAAGAAAACAAAGGAAATCATCTGTTGCCACCAGCAATTAAACAATATGTGCACAAACCTCTTAGGACACACAAATCCAATCCTGTTTTTTAAAAAAAGAAAAAAAAATACATCTGGAAACTCAGGCTATTGCTAGATCTAAAAGAACCACTTAAGAATTAAGAATCAAGAATAACATTCTTGAGGTCCAGCTTAAAGGTTACAAGGCAAACAAAAGCATTTGGGGTTAGCACAGAGGAGTCCACAAGCCATAAAGAAATAAAAAGAGAGAAACCTAATTGTGTCTTCCGAGATGTTTCCTTATCTACTTACATATCTGGGGTTTCAAATGAGTAGTTTCTAGGTACGATGCAGATGATTTTTCATACCTGGCCCCAAGTTTCTTACAACATAGTTCTTCTGTGTCTACTTCTTCCCGAGAACAACAGATAGACAGACAAAAGGGGAGTCTTGTTTCAATTTTAAAAAATTCTAGCCTTCCAATTGGTGCATTTGGCCAGGTGACCACTCTCATCTTTTTACCTATGCATAGCAGTGAGACTTTTAGCCCTTTACCGGTAAAGCAAGTAGAGAACAGCTACTAAGAGGGATTTTGTAGCTAACTGGCTGGCTGGGTACATAAAAGGGAGCTACTTCTCACCCCCTTTATTTATCACAAAGCCACAGAGCAACTGGAAAACAATATTTTCCAGCATATTGAGCTCTTCCAGATTTATGGGGCACTGATAACCCCTTTGGTTCTGTTTTTCTTATTTCAGCTTTTCCATTATTAGCTTTACCTGTTCAGAAGTGATGTAGGGTAGGTCTGGCTTCATGGATGCCACAGTGAAAAGAGCCAGGCAGTTTGGCTCTTAAATATATTAATACAACTTGTATCTTGTATTTTGCTGTTGTTGGCTGTTCTTACCCTTTAGAACTGGCCTTTTAGCTAAATCAATAAACAAAATGTATCTTACACGTTTATTTTTTTCCTTAGAAAAGATAGGGCCTGAGCCATGGGTCCTCGCTTTCCTTCTGTTTTCCCCCAAATTCATCTCTGCTGCAGCTATTTCCACTCAAGTGAATGGTGCTGGCTGGGGACTGTCTTGTTGGGTATTACTGCAGTGGTTAAATGAGCACACAAGTAGCTTTAAAAAATGGTTTATAGCCTTGGTGTCTCAGTCTCTCCTGCTTAACAAATCCTTTAGAAGGTGAGCATGGGCAACCCCAGAAATCTAGATTTGCTTAATAGGACTTTTTTTAATCTCTAATTTCTGTAAAGTTAGAATCCTGCAGAAACTAATCCCAATTAAAATTAGTTACTGGGGAAGAGCATTACTGGAAGCTGCTTTCTTTCATCCCACCCACGTGTCATCTGCCTTCTTAGAAATGCAATGTCCCCATGTCAAAGCCATCAAAAAATAGGTTTTGTGTTTGGTGTGTTTGTTTTGTAGAAATCAATGAATTATTGTGACTCCATAATGTCAGGTGGCATTTCCAGAAAATATACTGAACAGAGAATAAAAAGAGAGCAGCAGCTTGTAATGAAATGTCTTTTATTGAAGCAGTAGAGTCACATGATTCTCCATGTATCCTTTAAGCTAGTAATAAAAATGACTCAACTTGCCAGCCTTGGTAACAAGTGGCTGATAGTCTAAAAGGTCTGTTTTTGTTATAGAAAAATACAGCACTAAGTATACCACTTGATTGATCAGAGATTGGCTTCTGAAATTACAAGGTAAGGAGGAAGGATCTGTCTTTATAATGCAACTCCAAGGTTCATTCTTTTTTTTAAGTGCTGCAAAATGAAAACCTCTTCTACTGCCAATACCAGATCTTGCTTATATCGCCTTAGGAAAGTTTTTAAATGTTTATTAAAAACATTAAAAACTGGGTCCTGGAGTGGAAGGTGCTACAGCAAGTATTATTTACATTTAGTTATATCTGTACGGATCATGTGGAGGAAAAAAGTGTCACCTCATATCTACACTGAATATAGGGAAAGAAAAAAAAAAAACACATGGGGCAGAAAGTCTCGGAGTCCAGGCCAACAGACTTGAGTTTATGGGGTCAGACTGTGGGGCTAAAACTGGACACTGGCTGGAACCTGGGCTCTGATATCCAGCTAGTAGGGGAGAGTCTTGGTTGCCCAGGCTCCGGCTGAAACCTGAATATCTATACTGCTCTTTCTAGCCCCGTAGCGGGATGCCTGCAAGCCCAGGTCAGTTGACCCAGACTCTGAGACTTGCTGCCATGGGTTGGAGGTGGGTTTTTTTGTTTGTTTGTTTGTTTGCAGTGTGGGCATACCCTTAAGAACAAGGAAGAGGTTTCCTTGGGATTGTCAGTGTTCAACCCAAAACTCCTCCCCAGAAAAAAAGTAGATGCCCAGTTTCATTTATTTGTTTGTTGAAGTCAGATGTGGGGACTCTATGACTTGTCGTCTTTGAGCATAATCCATCAAGAAGTATGTGCAGCCTTCTGGGTGAGGCAGGTCCCCAAAGACCTCAAACTTTGCCTCCTTGGTGGAATGAAATATCTAGGGATCAGGATGGCCCATTGTATAAGCCCAAGGAGGAGAAAAAGCACTTGTCCTCATTGTAGGGAGCAATTCAGGAGAGAAGAGCTCATGCAGGTGAAGATTCTGCTTGAGACACTTTTTTGCTATTTACACCAATGACAAGCCAGCCATCTCTCCCACCAAAGAGTTCCTTTAGCTTTAGGACCAGTTAGAGGGTACTGTGGAGCATGGGGGATCCTTCTGATCTACCTCCTCAAGCCATCACTGGCTAATTTTGAAGGATTATAACAATTAGCTCACATGGATGCCCAGTAGTAATGTCTTATTGATTGATGGCAATGTTCAGGCCACATGCCTCCTGCCTGCATCTCCTTTGAGCTTTTCCCTGTACAGGCCGCTGTACCTTTAGTAATCTTCCCAGGCTGACAGATTCAGTGAACCAGAGAGAAACTTGCCAAACTCACTAGAGCTGGCTGAATTATTTGTTGTGAATTTAATTCTTCTCTCCTAGGAACTAAATTGTTTGCTAGCAGATCTGGATTTCAATAAATGTATCTGGAATTTGCAAAATAGGCTGATGTTTTCTGCACTTTGGAGCATTTGTATCCTCTTAATTTGGGTAACATTTTAAAAAGTGCCTGAATGACTCAGGCTCCTAAATCTGAAAGTAATGCTTTCAAGAGATTGAAGTGTTACACGCATCATTTGGTTGCGTCCCCATCACATAGATGTCTGCATCTCGCTCTGTTAGCTACTGTTCATCTAAAAGATTTCAGTCCCTGTTTGCAAACACTCCCATGATACAAAAATGATTCACATTCATTCAGTATTTGAAGGATCAGGCCCTGATTTGGTGCATGCTAACATTTATTTTAAATTGTATTTCTTTAACGGTTTAATTCTAGACTAGACAGTTGCATTGTAATATTCCAAGCAATCTCTTTGATAGACTGTCACCTATTGCTTGATGGCATGGTAGAGGTCTAATTAGAGAAATGTACTATGGGCCTGATTCAGAGCCCATTGAAGTCAATTCCCTTTGACTACATTGCACTTAGGAGGAGATCCTGTGGGCACATTTCAGGCATTTTTCATACATTTTATTAAAATTCTGTGCAGTACAGCTACACCCTGACATTAAAAGCAGAGTCATGACAAACTAACCTGATTTATAATCCTTGATATGTTTTGCCCAACTCATGTAACCAAGGACATCTCTACACCAAGAGTAAGAAAGTTGGTAGTGGGAGTTTAAAATACCTATTTATTCCTTGTACAGAGCAGGCAAGAATTCTCCAACCCTCAGTATTCAGCTTCATGGATACGGACCTCAGAAGTTCCAGAGCTTGAATGGGAAATTGTGGTAGGTGAGAGAAATGCCTGGCATCCTAAGATGATGCTGGTGAAGAACATAACTGTCCAATAAATAAGGAAAATGACTCATGTCTATTTTCTTACTTATCAGTGATAAGTTTGGCATGCTGCATAGTATTTGGGCAACTGTCAGATATTCATGAAAATGGTAAATCACTTTCTGACTCTTTCAAAAGGTGTCCCAGAATCTTTAATAGCCACCCAAAGTAGATGCAGCCTCCATTATTTTTAAAATGCTCACAAACAGTAAACAGCAGTAGGATTCAATGTAGCTACCTCCGATGACTAAGAAACACAGTTGACCTGGTCAATGCATCAGCTAGTGAAATGCAATCAAAAATTAATCTGGTAAAAGAACAGGCCTGTTAAATGAATACTTTTCCTGTGAACCAAACCTAAACATATATCATACAGCAGAGAGGGACCCCTTAAACAAATAGCCGTAAAAGGATAGACCTGCTAACCTTGTTGCAGCAGCATTTTATAATATAATCTGATTTAACAAGCTTCCTGCTGCATACGATTTCAAATACAAAACTCTCATTAGCAGGTTCTCTGACAGTGTTTCAGACGTCAGATAAGGTAAGAGGTCAGTTTCATAACTACTCTGTCCCTTGAAGCTGAATAATTAATGATTAAGAAGAATGTATTTAATATTTTCAATCAGTGGATTTGTGCTTTGTCTTTGATAACCCCAGAATATTAACACCACAAGTGACAATGGCTTGCTAGCTCAATAGATGTAAGCCTCTTGCTATATCAAGGCATAAATGGCCATTGCTGGGTGATTAAATGCTTCTTTAGCTAGCAGACCCATGCTGTATTGGAAAGAGATGCTGCTGTTCCTGGTGTTTTTGCCTAGTCTTCCCACTAATGAGAAGAATAATGCTGGGTGTCTGATACTGAGATTTCGTTTAAAAGCTATTTTAATTATAGAGCCTTCCTTGAATCACTGCACTAGGGTTACAAGGACAGTAATCAGTCTGCTTCAGTCCTTTTGGATTTTCAATAAAAAGGATTAAAATAGTTGATCCAGCTCTAAAATTGTTTGGGGAGGATGAATGAGATTTCTTAGAGACATCTTGGGCTTTCTGGGGATACAGTGAGAGTCCATGTAGAGTCAGCCATATGAAGTACAATTCCGGGTACCAGATATAGCAACTGATAGTGTAGTTAAATCTTGTGACTTTGATATCTCAGGGTGAACATATTTTTCTCCATCGTATTTTGTTGTTTTCAGAACAGGAGCTGTTTATCACCCATTCTTAAAGTTAATATAAGTTGGCATTGGGGTGGCTTATTTCAGATTGATCTGCTATGATGGATGGGAATAGTAACAGCACACAGTGGCACTTCATGAGATAAATATTCGGCGCAGGGGCATTGGATTTATCTGAAAATTGGCTCAACCCTTGTACAAAGGGATTCAAATCCTGGTTGGGGCCTTCACGCACTAGTGGAAAACAGATAAGAAATAGCAGTAATATCAGTGTGCTGCTGCTGTACTTTGCTTTAGCGTTCAATTCTTCCAATAAATCACTACAAATCCGTTTTAGAATAGTTAAGAATGGAGGTATTGATTCAAATTGAGCTAATGAAACAGCCTGAACCTCCACAGCTTTCTCATGCTCTTATAAAGAAAGTTTACTTTTGCTGAAGTTTCGAACGATTTGTCTCTAATTCTTTTGCTCGCTGCCAAGGTACAACAGCCTTTAATTATATGTTCTCTGAGTTGGGTCTCTTTCTAATCGTCAGTGGGAGATATATTGGTTTCAAAACAAAAGCACCATCCTGTATACAAGAATCACACAGAATAAAATGGCATTTTGTTTGCTATCTTTTACTGATGATAAATAATTGGTGAACTGAGGCAGTGTATTTTGGTGGCATTTCAAAGTGTTTCTGTATTGCTCCCTAACTATTCCCATCCATTGCTTTTATCTGTTGGCAGTTATGCAAACTTCTTCTCAAATAGTCTGCAAATAAACTGATCTTGAATTTGTAAACAGGTCTGAAATTGCATACTAGAAAATCCCTGGCAGAACTGCAAGTGGCACAACAAAGAACTGGGATTGTAAATCTCTGGTTCACAGATCACAGCAGCCCCTTCCCCTTCTCAAACAAGGCACTCCACACAGCCAAAGTAGAGAGGGACGCTTCACTTAAAACCCGTGGTAAAGCTATAAAAATAGTAGAAATCCTTGGCTATAAACTAATTCTAAGTAGTGTATTGCACCAACACAGGCTTGTATTAACACTTAATGTAAATAGATCTGGCTGAATGGTGCAGAAAAAGATTTCCACAAATATTCATTTAAATTTTAAAACAAATTGATTTCATGCCCTTCGTGTGGGTGTGGTTGTTTTTTCTCCCTGCAGCTATTTTAGCACCTGCATGTACAGGCAGGAATGTTTTGCCAAAACAGTGACTTGTTAAATAAATATTGCTGGGTATTCACAGAAAACAAACTTAAAATGTGTAATAGTGTGTAGGTGCACTGGAAGGCTGATTCTAAGTGTTACACTTATGCAACAGCTGGGAATTAATTTACTGTTAATATCTGATACCAAGTAGAAATTGTTAATATGGAAGTATAGAGAAATATGGGCACTCTTTAAACCAAGGACAAAAAGAGTGGAAAAATTGCTTCAGATAACATCTTGAGCCAAGTCAGCCTAATTAACCTCCAAAAGTAAATGCAGCCAGCCAAAGATGGCTGGGAGAGAGGGAATTTAGACATAATAGGCTAGTTTCAGCCAGAAACAGACAGCCTATTTGCCCAAGATAACAGATCTGCTACCCCAAACTCTGCTTGGCACAACTGAGGACAGAGGGGGTGGCAAAAGTGGCTTTAAGGTACTGGCCACATTTAAAAGAAACTTGGGGAAAAATCAGAACAGCAATTTTAAAGTCATTTTAGGCTTTAAAATTTTTGATTTCTGATGTTAATTCTTCAACTTTCAATCAAAGCAAAACACAGTTAATTCCTCCACACAAATGGAACTTTATTTGATGGTGAAAAATATAATAAATAAGGAAAAGAAACTGTTATTAAATTCTATCTCAATAACTTGGTTCAGTTGTGTTTGAAAAATTCCATATTTATTTCTTTTCATTTGTTGTTGCAGTTTAGTTGATGGTCATCCAGCATTTCATGGGTATAAAGTACCGCATTAATGCTAAGTGTTGTTAGGAGTAAACAGATAATTCTATTTCACATTATCCTTACTTTTTTTTATGTCCAGAAAACTCAAAAGTAGCAATAAAATTACCCATTTTGTGCGAATGTATTATCTGTACAGGATAACCAAGTTTTGTCTTCATCTTAAAATTCCTGCTGGTTTTAAAAGTTTAATCTCACAGATGGGAACAGCTATCTATGTCAGCTGTAAATAATAATATGCTTATGTTTTCAAAATCTGAATGAGTCCTACTCATACTAATTTCATTTACATTGACACCTGCTTGTAATATAATTTTCTATTTGCACCATTTCCAAGTTACTGTTGTTGTTGTTGTTGTTGTTCAAATGTAAAACTACAATCTTTCACAAAATAAAATGCAGTTTTGGAAGAGTGAAAGCTATCCAAGACTAAAGACAAATTGCAGGAACAACAAAAGTTATCAAATGCTCATTTTACAGACTTAATTAAGTAGCTGAACAGTAATCTAGGTATTTTAAAAAAATATTAGTAGTTTGTACTTGGAGGGATGGCTCTTAAGGATATAGGATTCTGTCCAGTCCTTTGATACAAATCTTGTATCAGCCAATAAGAGTCTAGGAGTAGTAAACTGAAACCTAACCTTTTAATAGTTGGAGGAGGAATTTTTCATGTTATTTGTATTGTATAAGAGTCTTGTTGCTTAAAATATTAGAGCATTTAAAAAACAGATTAGGGGAAAAATTATCTGTGCTTACCTACAAATGTTCTTTCTTCAAATCAAAAGGCCTGCAGATCTGTTACAATAGGTACTTAAGCCTCCTTGCAACTTGGGAGCACAACCAGACATGTCAGTCATTGGCAGCAGAGGAATGCGTCACTGACGTTCACTCCTACTGAGAGAACTTCCCTAGCCAAGGTAGTTCAAATCTACTTTCTTAAATTACAGATTATGTTAAAAATACTTTGAGGGGAAAGCATCACAATTTCTTCTACTGTAGAGCATTGGAAATTCCCTCTAACAATGGTGAACCCAAATCCTCCACAGATCTCTGAGGTTAGAAGTAGGATGGGGAGTTGGTTATAACGTCTGATCTGAAGCAGATGACACATCATTTCTTTTATGCCATGGCTTTTCCATGGGTTGCTGGGAATGGGAATAGAATAAAGCTATTCCTGAAATTCTTGCATTGCTGCACAGGGTGACTCCTCTCCAGTGACCTCATATGTCAAAGCCAGAGGATGCCCTTTTACTTCCAGATTGATAGAACTTTGATAGCCCCAGTGGCACAGATAGAAGGCCCAACAGAAAACTCCAAGTATTTGGGGAGCTGAAAATAGAGTTGAAGAGGAAGTTCTGATCACAGGTACATAATTCAACCACAGAAGTGTCCTCGCAATGAATTTGACTTCATAACAGGTACATGAGATACATCTAAGGCTAGCCTGTTGCGTGCCTATATATCTTTTCTTATAAGTTTCTTATTTTCTTATAGGTTTAATTATTTGTTTTATTATAATAGGTTTATATTTAGCCGTAACACAAGAGACCTGCAGGCCACAACCTATATGTTAAGCTAAAGCAAAGTTAACATACATATGTTTGGGACCTTTCACCTAAATAAATAGTGAAGAGCTAAAGCATGTATGGCTGCGATCTTTAACAAAGAATATGCATTAAAGCAGATTGGCATAGGGCATTCCTAAGTTCATACCCTTTTAAACTTAACAGGTCCATCACAAATTGAAAAGAATCGGTTAGAACAAAAATAACAAATGCAATGCCTAATCACAGAAGAGCCATGATAACGAAAGGGTGTATATAATATGTTAAAATCATTGATCTACTAACTGGTAGGAAAAAGAGACTCCAACATTAGTAAGGTGGGGAAATACAAATAAGGCAAAGGGGAAAAAATCCCCTGCTGAATATGCATCAAACATAATGGCGTCAGCATAACATATTATAAGTTTCTTCTCTAGGTCATTTATACAGTGGCTTCGTAATGCTCAGAAATTTAACAAAATTGCAGAACTCAACCCCACAGTTCTTATACTCTTTCTCACATATACAGCTTGTTCGCATGAAGAGTATGAGAACATTTTCCTCAAAGTATTCCCAGGACTAATGGCTCACTCGTTCTTTGAGTGTGTTGGTTTATGTTTGCTCTTATTTCTTTTAAAGAAGAACTAATAGCATGGCTTTGTATTTGGTGACATAGTTGCCAATTCCATATTCTGAATAAATCAATTGTTGTTGTTCATCCAGTGTTCCACTAATGATTGGCAAACAACATAATGTAAGTAATCCACAGAAATGATTCAGAGTTTACTGTGGATGTAGAATAGTTTATTTCATAGTCATTTTTTTTGTGATTCTACCCATTCACTAAGGAAGGCTAATACAATTTTAAATACATCTTGAATTTTAATGTGTGTTTTTTCAGGTATATTTGGATTATATCAACATACCCAAAATGTTTCTTTTAATGGGTATAAAATTATGAAACTATTGACAAGCTAATTTTCCCCTTTATAAATCCCTAATATAAGGTGATTTAGTGATAATATGAATTCTTGCTTTTTCATTTTTAAAGAGAAAATTCATCTGATCCATCTTTAACATTTAATTTAAAAAATAAAACTCTGTCCATGTACTCCAAACCAAGTAATGCTTTATTCAGAATTGCCGTGCATTTGTTTCACTGTTCTGGGATAGAGGGACCTGGAGCACAGTTTAATCCAGCCTTTTGCAAATTGATTGGCATCCTTTAGAAAGGAGACAATAAGTGAAGAGGTCTTGAAGCGAACATTTTAGAGTTCTGAACCCACAGAACAGATATTAAAGTTTTGCTGGATCATCTCCTTAACTTCACAATCCACAAATTTTCTGAAATGTTAGTGCCAAGCTCTTCAGGTAGTAGTTAGGGTTGTACTAGATGTAATTTCAAGTGAAGCTATGTTTCTTTTGGTTTAGGATTTGGGAAGATAAAAATATCTCTCTCACAGAACACATGGAAATACTCCTAGTAAGGAAGACATTAGATACATTCTCTATCAAGGACAATAAATATGTCTCAACATCAAAGAAAGAGTAAAAGATGTCATGGGAATATTGACAATAAGGCTGTTTACAGAACAAAAACTTAACAGCCTTTTGCTATTATACTGAACTACAGAAAAGTGAGTGAGAATGCTCCGGTGTGCTCAGAGACCAATGATTCACCACCTAACATTCTTCATGACTACAACAGCTTTTGCTATATCTGTACATCTTCCTCCATGGGCGGGAAAAGCAGGTTGCACCAGTATTAGAAAGCTCCACCAGCACTGACCCACTCCTTCCCTTCTGAAGGAACATGGAAGGAAATTCCCATGGAGGTGAGCTTGCAGCATGCAAGTAAAGCAAACTCCCTTCTTGGTCTCCTGGCATCCCGCTGCTTCACTCAACAGAACTGTACTGGTTCCACTTTACTGGCTCTGTAAAAAGGACAGAAATTGCCCTTAATGCAACATGGCAGTGTAATCCCAAACTTTAGCCAGATTTCAAGCCCTATTAACAACAAAGCAACATATTAACATCTTTACCTATTTGCACCAGCATTTATTAAATTAATGGCTTAGTTTTGGAAAAGATTAATAAAAACTACCCTGTCTTTGCTAGGAGAGGTTTCTCCCACAAGTAGTTAAACTGCCAAGATCACCTTGATGCCAATAGTTCTCAAAATAAAATTAAATACTAGTATTGAGCTGATAGGAAAGGCCCCCTTCCCTAAGGCATGTGTAACTATTAATCCAAGTAAGAGTCATACAGTGAATTGTGAGCTAATGTTTTATGCTGTGGTAGGCCGAGTAACAGGCCCCTCAAAGTTGGTTACATTCATATTTAATTGAAAAAGTGAACAAAGCCAAATAATAACAAACCAAGAAAAATAACAATTATAACCTTGGCTTGCTCCCTTCAAGTCCATGAGAGATTTGCCACTAGCTTCAATTGTCTTAATAGAAAATAAGTAATTCTGGCCTATTTTCTCAAGTTTTCTGGTGATGTTATTGTTCTCCTATTTCTGGTAAAATCTGTCTCCCTGTCAGCTTTATGTGCTGTTTGACTGTGTAGATAATTATTGAGAGACAAGGTGGGTGAAGTAATATCTTTTACTCAATCAACTTCTGTTGGTGACAGAGACAAGCTTTCAAGCTTACACAGGGCTCTTCTTCAGGTAGATAAGAGGCAAGTAGAGAATGTGGGCCTGAGCTTGCAGCTCAGTAATAAGCAGACCTCCCAGCACTGAGCTTTCTGAAATGAAATGGAGGCAGCATAGCATCACCAGAAGAACTTGGTGGGGCACCAGCTGATGATTGAAGGGGATATAAGAAAATGTGGGGCAGATCCTTAAAAATCAATTGCTGTACCAGTTTATATTAGCTGAAGGTGTGGCTTTATATGTTCAGACCATAATAGGAACTAGTGTTAGAATGGAGTTTCCAGACAATTGGTGGGAGCGTTTTCAGAAGAGTGAAAGACATGAAAATGCAATGGTGATTGAGCTGATTTCCTAGAATTCAATGTGCACAGCATCTGCTTTGTTAGCTGACCTGACGACACACTGCTATGGACTACTGTATAAACACTGTCTAGAGCATATACACCCAATGAAATGCTCTTGCTCTTTTTTATCAAGTGCTGTAATGAATATTCATTGGAATGGGCTGTGGCACAGCATGGTAATGACAACGGGGTGGTTTTAAATCAGAGATTGATGGTTTAGGGTCTTATTTTTGGTTTTTAGATAGGAATGCAAGTGTTTGTAAGTTATGCTGTATAAAAAAATGCTGTACAACTTCATATGGGGGCAAATCTTGCCCTTTCTTTGAAGGATAAGGTGGGATCCTAGAGACAGTGAATTCCTCAGAGTTCCATTGCACAGAAGTAGGGGAAAATACCTGGGGAGTCAGAACAGGCTGTGTGTAGACCTCCTGTTCACTCTGGAGTGCAGAAGGAGAAAGCGCAGTGGATTCACAATTACATTGGCCATTCCTCTGGAGGGAAGCAAAATGGCTTTGGAGGTTATACCACTACTACATCACCATGAGTAAGTGTGGAGGGGCTCCACTGCTGTGTTGGGCCCTAATGAGGAAGATTTTTCCCCATACCCTTGTGGATCTCCACAGTGCAAGTCCCAATTATTTGGGCTGTGTGCTAGTGGTCAGGATTTGAGCCATAGTATTTGACAACTCCAGAAATCAAATTTTAACACATTTGTAGCTATAGTATAATGAGCTTTGGGAATTGCTCTTCAGTAGGAGTTTGCTCTTCTACAGTCCATGCATATTAGGTCAGGATAAGTGACATACAAACTGAAGTCTTTTCAGTCTCTCTTCTTTTGAATCTGGAGAAGAATAACCTAACTTGGCTATCTGTGCTCTCCTCAAATTAATTAGAGCTGTACTCCTACCTCAGATCTACGAGTTCCTATGTGTCAGGTTGACAGCTGAAAGCTAGAAAGCTGCTGAAACAGTGATGATTAACAAGTTCAGCTCTTCAGAGGGCCAATGGTAAAATTCCAAGATTTTCTTCCTTTTCAGGGGATCATTAGAAGGTAATTATAAAACCTGGAGCTGGCAGAGAGGTTTATAAAGCACAGAGGTGCAGTTTCAGTTCTCCTGGGCTAAGGAAAGACGTGGTCCATAAACAAGTGACTAGAAATAGGGCTAGACCCAGGTCAGCTACTGCAGTGTTTAGTGGGTTTCAAGACTTTAACTGTGTAGACGAAGAAAATTTCAAAAAGAACTGAATAGATAATGACCTGCTTTTACACTTGAGTTGGCACGTTTTAAATGCTTATATTCAGAAAAGAATCTTGAGCACCAGCGGTGTGATTTTCAAAAGGGCTTAGCATTGACCTAACTCTGCTTTATTTAATAGGGGTTTTGAGTCATATGTTGAGCTAAATGGTCTATCTCTGAGAGGAAGCTCTGCTTCCATTAGCAGAAGCACTTTAGTGTGCCAAATACTATGAAAAAGATGGTCTAGTGAATAGAGCACTTGACTCGGATTCAGAAAACCCTGGGTTCAGTTCTTGGCTTAGCCTCAGACCGCCTGTTACCTTAAGCAAATCACCTAATTTGTCCTGTGCCTGAGTTCCCAATGTGTAATGCAGGGATAATCCCTTCCTACTAGACCTGTCAAGCCATTTAAAAAAATTAATTGTGATTAATAACACTTAATAATAGACTACCATTTATTTATATATTTGTGGATGTTTTCTACATTTTCAAATATATTGATTTCAATTAAAACACAGAATACAAAGTGTATACTGCTCACTTTACATGTATTTTGGATTACAAGTATTTGTACTGTAAAAAACAAAAATAGTATTTTTCAGTTCACCTAATACAAGTACTATAGTGCAGTCTCTTTACCATGAAAGTTGAATGTACAAATGTAGAATTATGTACAATAAATCTGCATTCACAGTAAAACAATGTCAAATTTTAGAGTCTGCAAGTCCACTCAGTCCTATTTCTTGTTCAGCTACTTGCTCAGACAAACAAGTTTGGTTACATTTACAGGAGATAATGCTGCCTGCTTCTTTTTTACAATGTCACCTGAAAGTGAGAACAGGTGTTTTCATGGCATAGTTGTAGCCAGCATCGCAAGATATTTACATGACAGATGTGCTAAAGATTCATATGTCCTTTCATGCTTCAACCACCATTCCAGAGGACATGCATCCATGCTGATAATAGGTTCTGTTTGATAACAATCCAAAGCAGTGTGGACTGACACATGTTCATATGAGTCAGATGCCACTGGCAGAAGGTTGATTTCCCTTTTTGGTGGTTCTGGTTCTATAGTTTCCGCATCGGAGTGTTGCTCTTTTAAGACTTCTGAAAGCATGCGCCACACCTTGTTCCTCTCAGATTATGAAAGGCATTTCAGATTCTTAAACCTTGTATCAAGTGCTGTAGCTATCTTTAGAAATCTCACATTGGTACCTTCTTTGCGTTTTGTGAAATCTACAGTGAATGAGTTCTTAAAATGAACACATGCTGGGTCATCATCCAAGACTGCTATAATATGAAATGTATGTCAGAATGCAGGTAAAACAAAGCAGGATACATATAATTCTCCCCCAAAGGAGCCCAGTCACAAATTTAATTAACGCATTATTTTTTAACTAGTGTCATCAGCATGGAAGCATGCCGAAGCATGAAGGGGCATACGAATGTTTAGCATATCTGGCATGTAAATACCTTGCAAAAGTGCCATGCTCCACAAAAGTGCCATGCAAATGCCAGTTCTCACTTTCAGGTGACTTTGTAAATAAGAAGCAGGCATTATTATCTCCTGTAAATGTAACCAAATACATTGTTTGTATGAGCGCCAGGCTAAAGTAGGACTGAGTGGACTTGTAGGCTCTGAAGTTTTACATTGTTATACTTTTGAATGCAGGGGGAGTTTTTTGTACATAATTCTCCATTTGCAAGTTCAATTTTCATGATAAAGAGATTGTATGAGATGAATTGAAAAATACTATTTTTGTTTATACAGTGCAAATATTTGTAATAAAAAATAAAAAGTGAGCACTATACACTTTACATTCTGTGTTGTAATTGAAATCAATATATTTGAAAATGTAAAAAATACCCACAAATATTTAAATAAATTAATCAAGATTAATTTTTTTAATCGCTTGACAGTCCTAGTTCAAACAAGTTTACAAAAGTCCCATGTGAATGCCTGTTCTCACTTTCTGGTGACCTTGTAAATAAGAAGAGGGCAGTATTATCACCTGTAATATAAACAAATTTATTTGCCTTAGCGAGTGGCTGAACAAGAAGTAGAACTGAGTGGATGTGTAGGCACTGAACTTGTACATTGTTCTGTTTTTGAGTGCAATTATGTAACTTGCACTTTCACAACAAAGAGATTTCACTACAGTATTTGTATGAGATGAATTAAAAAATACTATTTCTTTTGTTTATCATTTTTACAGTGCAAATATTTATCAAAAATATATAATTTGATTTAAATTACAACACAGAATACAATATAGATGAAAATGTAGAAAAACATCCAATTGGTATTCTATTGTTTAACAGTGAGATTAAAACTGTGATTAATTGCCACTTATAAAAGTTAATTGCAGTTTTTTTTAGTTAATCATGTGAGTTAACTGCGATTTATCAACAGCCTTATTTCCTACCATACAGGAAAGTTGTGAAGCACTTAGATAATACGACCACCATATAAATACCTAGATAGAACAGAATAGTCTTTTGAACCTGGACCTTATTACTGTCTGAAACACTTGAGAGAAAAAAGTAGCTTTAGTCACTTGCCTTTGAAGCTTTAAAAATGGCTACAGGTGTAACTCTAGAATGGCAGCTGTGAGTATTTTCTCCCAGACTTAGGGTATGGTTACACTTACAGGATTATAGCGCTATTGGTTATAGTGGTCCCCTTATACAGCAATATGTATAGCGCTATTATGTGTCCGCACTGAGACGCACCAGCGGTATAGCATGGCCACATTTGCGGCACTTCATGTGGCATTAAGAGCAGCGCATTAGGGCAGGTATACCACAGAGCACCTCTTCTCGATCTGGCGCAATGCCTTGTGGTAGGGGGGCGTCACTTGCGGGGCATTCTGCATCCTGTTCCAACTACCCATGATGCTTCGTGGCATATCCCAACAATCCCTGTGTTTCCATCCACCTCAGGCGCCATCTTTCAGTGGTTTCAGCAAGGTGCGCTCCGTCTTCCATTTTCGTGTGCCGCAATGAATCCACAACTGCTGAGGGACATGCAGACGACTGTCGCCAGCACATCTCGATGTGCAGTGAAGTTAATCCTTGACATGCAGGATGACAGTGATGGGTCTGAAGATGAGATTGAAGTGGTGAACGCGTTTGACACGAAGCTTCTTGTGTCATTAACGGACATGCTCACGGCCGTGGAACGCCGCTTCTGGGCATGGGAAACGAGCACTGAGTTGTGGGATCACATCATCATGCAAGTCTGGGACAACGAGCAGTGGCTGCAAAACTTTCGCATGAGAAAAGCCAATAGCTGATGAGGTCCAGCACCTCACTATTGCTCCATGCTGGGGATCGCCTATTGTGACGAGGCATGGCACATGGAATCATGATCAATCAGAATGATCACCTGCAAGGATTCCCTGAGAGCACGCCACGCTTGGCTGGAGCAAACAGGAAGGGGATTTTCAAATTTCCCTGGAACTTTAAAGGGCGGGTCTGACGTGTGGTCACCTGAGGACAGGACAAAAGAGTTTGCAAGTGATGACCAGAGTGGCTCGAAAGGGAATTATGGGACGGGCTGGAGGCCAATTAATGTGCAGTGGGTGTCCACATTCTCACTGTAGCGCTACAGCAGCTGCGCTACAGCCCTTATTCCTCATGCGGAGGTGGATTACCAGGAGCGCTATAACTCCGCAGTTATAGCGCTCTACGTGCCTTGCCAGTGTGGATGGGTAGGAGGTTATAGAGCTCCTGGGGGCTTTATAGCGCTATAAAGTGCCTGTGTAACCATGGCCTTAGTCCATGTTGCAAGATATTATTTCATTTTCGCACTCTTGAGATCTGGCATGTACGTAGCTCCCTGATATTCCTGTAGATGGCAGTGGTACACATTCTGAACATACACATCCTCTACACTTACCCTGTTTGCCCCTTAAAAATTTGTGATGTTTGTAATTTTTGCTGTGAGTGATAAATATTTTTTAGAATGCTGCTGAGATGTCACAGTAGATAGTATGACCGGTATCTATCTAATTCCAGCCAAAATGGTCTCTTTCCAAAATACCCTAGAAAAGGAAAAATAGAAGCTCTAATATTGATAAAGTCAAATTGGAAGGTGGGCAGGAGTGAAAATTAAATATACTAGTAGTGCTGCAAAATCCAATCTCTGTTTCTTTCTATGCTTTTTCTGTGGGTAACCATACCCCTACCACACAAATAACTAACTGCCTTTTGCTGGCTAATTGCTATAGAAAGACACAAAGCAAAGATGAGTGCCAACTATGCAAAGTTGTGTGGATAGCCGGCCAAATTCCAGCTGTTTTATTAATTGTGGTTTTTTGAGACAAACACTCTGAAGAGATGGCCAGCTACACAAATAAACTTTTCATTCTGCTTTACTTTAACTTCTTAGATTATTTGTAGTTTTTCAACTGGATTTGACTTTTTTATGAGTGCATTGGAGTGTGGTTCTTCCCAAATGTACACAACCCTGTTATTAGTTTGATATTGTACCAGTCATGCCAGACAATCCCATTTATTGTTGAGAGTGCACTGAAACTTTCCCTCTTTTTTTTTTTTTTTCTCATTTCCCGTCCCTCCCCACCCCATCCTCACAAGATGTTTAATACATACAGTAATCATACTAGGAAACTAAAATGTTCATACATTTTAAAAGTAGGTTCTGTGGCCCAGAAACTAACTTAAATTACATACCCCCATCCTGGGGGACATAACACCACTAGTAATGACTTAAAAAAGAACAAGAGCATTTGCAGTTTAATTACCTATTATAAAAGCAATTGTTGGAGAAAAACTTTTGTTTTTTCACTTGTGCTCTTCTTTGCTGTCCTCTACTTGGTTCCATTGCAACAAGTGATATAAATGAATTTTTAGTATCACCACTGAAAATCTCCTCCAAGGGAAGTGAGCAGAATCAAGAGAAACCCACCTGCACTTGAAATAGCTTTTACCATTTTATCATCCTCTGCTGATGCAAAACCAATGTGCACGCATGAGGGCGGGGAAAATCTTTGGGGAAAAGGTTTGAGTTTTGACCTTTTTATGGGTTCATGTAAACAGGAAATAAAATGATGTGGGGGAGGGAGACACCTCTCAAACGTGTATGATCTTGAGGTAAATTAATTTAATTTGTAAATTAATCTGTCAAATTACATTCAAGATGATGTGCATGAGCAGACAAGCATTTTGTAACGATGTATAGATGGGCACGCTCACAGTGGTACATATTATAGAATAATGAAAGAAAGGGATTTGATATAGGATTATCTGATTATCTTGTTCAGAAAAAAATCAAAATGAACCCTATGCAGAAATATTTAATACCATACATTTAGAAAAGTAGATTTAAGATTAAGCAGGTGTGCGCTCATCTAAATCTGCAAAGCCATAAATAACAAAGAAAAACTTTGCTGTATTTAGATCTCATTGAAATCCTTTCACTTCTCACCAGAAAAAATGTAATTCTGGCCATCAACAGCATTGATTAAATGCTGGGGTTTGTGCGATTATATTTGTCATTTTATGAGCCAGTGCTTCCTGCAAAAATAGAAATATTAATGCCTGGGGATGCTGAAGTGTGCTAACTGATATTAGATCTAGCATACAAAAGAACAGTTCAGGAGATACAGGAATCTGGCAGAGTGCCATTTAGAGATGAAAAAATAATTGTGTATGATAAGACAGTTACAAATACCCTCCATATGACAGCAATAAAAATTGTTGTCTGCATTAATACCTCAGTATTTCAGGATTACTAGAAGCCCAGAGTTTGGTAAACATGTATATGTTCATTTGTATAAATACTAAAATGTTTGTTTTAATGCTGTATTAATCACCACAAATAGATTAAATTCTCCTTAGGGAGAAAAAGAAATCTAATTCTTTTCAACTGTTGTTGTGCTCAAGTTTCAAACTGACTGGCTAATCACTGTAGAAATGTGCATGCATAGCATCCCAAATGAGGGATGATTTTGTTTATAATGAACTATTTCTGTAAAAGGTTACTATTTGACTGCTACAATGTGTGATACCTATCAGCAAATACTACCTTTACAATTGTCACCACTGAACATTATTTAACCATGCTCTGAGGTCACATAAGTCCCCAGTTCAGGGAATAATACTTCTCTGGATACACAAGTCACAGTCCTTGCCTATTCTGCAGATTTTTATGGCAGTCAGCAAGGACACTCATGACTTCAGGCACCCCAAAAACACAGGCCCCTAGCACATTAACTAAAGGAGACTCTCCCAAACATGCTGTATAGTTAACAGGGTTTACATTACACCATAGGCCAGCCATAGAAGGCTAGAAAAAGTTGTGCTCACTGATCCAGAACCAGCATGATATTGCAAGTGGTAAGCCTTGTTTGGAAAGGATTATTAACAGGTGTGGGCATCGCATTTGATTCTGAATGAACAAGAACAAAGGAAAGGGGCAAATAATGTTCTCCTTTCCCCACCTTCTATCAACATTCCAGACAGTTTATTTGCCTTCATTCCCCTAGTCTCTGACACCAATATCGAACTTTATCTGTCTCCCACCCTGAATGTCCATGAACACGATGCCGCCTGTTAATAAGTGAGGCAGGCTGCATTAGGACTCAGTGCAGTCTCGTCTCTCTCTGGCAGGAAGCGCTGCACCCAGCCAAGTGGCTTCAACATGTGCAGGATAGGCAGTTGCTTACAGTGTTGACCCCAGAAAAGCCGGCAAGATGGAAGTACCCACCAGAAAATGGCTGTAGTTGACTCAGTGTTGAATTGACACATCTCACGCTTTCATTTGCCTAGTGCAGATGGCAATAATGTTCCTCCAGTTTATATTAAACACGGACTTGGGACGCAGTGAAGTACTGCATTCCTTTTGCTGCAAGACAGTATCTCAGATAATGCTGAATGCAATTTTTATTTACAGAGCTTCTATTTCTGATCAGTGGAACAGAGTATCTTCAGCTGCTTTGCAAAAGGCGAACCAAGGTTTGAACTTTCTGTTAGGATTTGAATTCACCATAACGTTCATCTTATCTCACCTTCAAACCTATTGTACTGAGCAAGGAACAAAGAGGATGGTGAAGGGACGGTGGGAATAGAAAGGCAAGCAAGAGAGAGATCTAGGGAACGATGGTTTAAAAAAAGGAATAAAAGGAAAAGAAAGAGGGAGAGAGATATGAGAGGATTGTAAACTATTGCTACAATGCTATAATTAGCATTAGAGAAGTTAATTTAGGGCAAGCATTCCTTCCTGGTGCCATAGAAAGCATATGCTCTGTCATCTGTTGAAGTTGTCCTGTAAGTAAAACTAAATCCACACCTGGATGTGGTCATCTTTAATGGCTCTCTTAAAGAAATATAGTTGTTTTGATCTGATGATGTAGTAGTTTAAAAGTTCAAGATGATAATGTAGTGCCACCACCCCCCCCACCCCCACCCCCGCCTCAATGGGTGGGAAATTTGATGGGGCCACAATGTTTGGGACAGCCCCAGTTGAACAGGGAAGGAGGAAAACATGGTGGAGGGAAGATGCCCTTCCCTCTCCAGAGTCTGGAGAGGGGAGGGCTACTTCGACAACTGATTGGCCAACTGGGAGAGGAAGGGAGCTAAGTGGTCCGTCACGCTCCCCTTTCATTAATTTAAACCCTAGCTAGCCCAAGCAAGGTAGAACTTGTTTCTGCTCTGTTTCATCAAGATAACAATGTAATGCCTTTCCGGGTGTTGTATCAGCATAAGATGGGAGCCTTGAGGGATTACTCTGTTGCTTTAATCATGGAGCCAGCCAGAGAGAACCTGCTGTTTGTGGATTCTGCTTCATTAAAAACAGAAACTGTTTTGGCTCAGAGACTTGCTTTTGATGAATTACTGGCTGTAAGCACTGAAAATAGTTTTTTGGGAAAAAAGGAGGGACTTTCACAAACAAAATTTTCTGGGTTTTTATAAGGCGTAAAATAAAGCAAAGGGAAGAGTTGGAAAGCAATATGGGGATAATTTTTGGTGAGTGGGGAGGAGGGAATTAAAATATCCACAGGAATAGACTTAAACTGTTAGATATCCTTTACTAACAGGTACGTCAGTAGAAAACTTAAATAAAAGCTGTAAGTTTTCATTATCTCTGTCTAGACTATTGCTAATATGTCAGTTTTACTGCTGAGTCAAACCAAGTACCTTTAATATTACAACTCCTTATACAGTAGTTTTATGTTAAAACTTGTTACCTTTTCTTTACAGCAGCTGAACTGACAGGTGGAGCCTAGTTTTGCCACCTTTTCTGACACTGAGTAGTAACAGTCCATGAATATCATCACTAAAGGCAGTCGAACTCTACTCAGTATAAGTATAGGCAGCAAAACTGAGCCCTCGATCAATGTTCTCTCGAATTTTTGACAGGCTGTGTGCGCAAAAAATTGCTTCTGTGCAAATTTTTGTGCGTGCGGTGTTTTGCTGTGTGTGCGAGGCTTAGGATCTGTGTGTGCGTGCACAGCTTAGAGGGAACAGTGCCCTCAGTAAACAATGCATATTTTCTGCAGGTTGTCTATTTGTTTCAAATATTTTAGCCTCTGATCCTGCAAAGATTTGAGCACATGCTTAACTTTATATACACTATGAGGACACTTATACTTTGGGCAGTCTCATTTAAGTCAGAGTGCATAAAGTAAGCACCTGAGCAAGTATTTGTAGGATTGGGACCGTAGTTTAGAGACACCTTGCTCTGATGGAGAAAAGTGGCATAATTAGGATACATCTGATATACTCTAAATATGCTGGGCCAGATCCTTGTCTGTTTTAAATTGCAAAGCTCCACTGAAGTCAACGGAGTTATGCTGACTTCTGCAAGCTGGGGATCTGGCTTAGTATGTTAATATATATTATTATCTCCTAGAATAATCAAGGAGCTGACTTGGGAGATATTTGAGCTACTAGTGATTATCTTTGAAAAGTCATGAAAGATGAGAGAGATTCCAGAGGACTGGAAAAGGATAAACATAATGCCCACCTATAAAAAGGGAAATACAGACAACCTGGGGAAATTTTAGACAAGTCATCTTAACTTCAGTATCTGGAAAGATAATGGAACAAATAATTAAGCAATCAGTTTGCAAACACCTAGAAGATAATAAGGTGGTAAGCAACAGCATGGATTTGTCAAAAACAAATCGTATCAAACCAAACTAATAGCTTTCTTTGACGAGGTAACTAGCCTTGTGGATAGAGGGGAAGTGGTAGACGTGGTGTATCATGACTTTAATAAGGCTTTTAATACTGTCTCGCATGATCTTCTAAACAAACTAGGGCAATGCAATCTAGATGGAGCTACTATAAGGTGGGTGCAAAACTGGTTGGAAAACCGTTCACAAAGAGTAGTTATCAGTAGTTCACAGTCAAGCTGGAAGGGCATATCGAGTGAGATCCTGCAGAGATCAGTTCTGGGTCTGGTTCTGTTCAATATCTTCATCAATGGATTAGCTAATAGCATAGAGAATACACTTACAAAATTTGCAGATGATACCAAGCTGGGAGGAGTTGCCAGTGCTTTGAAGAATAGGATTAAAATTCAAAATGATCTGGATAAACTGGAGAAATGGTCTGAAGTAAACAGGATGAAATTCAATAAGAACAAATGCAAAATACTCCACTTAGAAAGGAACAATCAGTTTTGCACGTACAAAATGAAAAATGACTGCCTAGGAAGGAGTACTGCGGAAAAGGATCTGGGAGTCATCGTGAATCACAAGCTAAATATGAGTCAACAGTATTACACTGTTGCAAAAAAAGCAAACATTATTTTGAGCTGTATTATCAGGAGTGTTGTAAGCAAGACACAGGAAATAATTCTTCCATTCTACTCCATGCGGATTAGGCCTCAGCTGGAGTATTGCGTCTGGTTCTGGGTGCCACTTTTCAGGAAAGATGTGGACAAATTAGAGAAAGTCCAGAGAAGAGCAACAAAAATTATTAAAGGTCTAGAAAATATGACCTCTGAAAGAAGATTGAAAAAACTGGGTTTGTTTAGTCTGGAGAAGAGAAGAGTGAGAGGAGACATAAGTTTTCAAGTATGTAAAAGGTTGTTACAAGGAGGAGGGAGAAAAATTGTTCTCCTTAACCTCTGAGGGTATGATAAGAAGCAATGGACTTAAACTGCAGCAAGGATGATTTAGGTTGGATATTATGAAAAACTTCCTAACTGTCAGAGTAGTTAAGCACTGGACTAAATAGCCTAGAGAGTCTGTGAAATCTCTATTATTGGAGTTTTTAAGAGCAGATTAGACAAACCCCTGTCAAGGATGATTTAGATAATACTTAATCCTGCCATGAGTGCGGAGGACTGGACTAAATGACTTCATGACTTCCCTTCCAGTCCTATGATTTTATGCATGAAATATTATCTGATAGGGCTCATGGCAAAGAGACCTCAAAGATTAGAAATGGATGATAGATTGCAGACAGAGATTTGAAAGTATAATACAGGACAACAGAGAGGCAGTAGTACAAACAACTCAAGATTTGTGAATACTTGCTGAATAAAAAGACCTGATGAGCAGTTGACCCATGAAAGAACGTGACCATGAGAACAAGGCACAGGAAGAGACTGGATAGTGGAGATGAAATAGAATTGAGTAATAGGTTTCCTGCACTAGAGAACATAGAGGAAAAACAGGCAGAAGAAGGGGAGGCAAGGAAGAAAAGAAGGGAAGCCAGTCCCTGCAGAAGAGTGGAAGAGACAAAAGAGAGAGTCTGGGACCACAGTCTAAGGAAAAATGAGGATGAAATACAGGGGACTGTCAGAGAGAAAATAAGACAGATTCATACCAACACTGGAAGAGTTGGGTCTATGTGATTGGGTGTTCCATACTAAGAACAGGCCTGTCATCAGAGCATATCTGTAGAACAAAAGAGAGTGCTATATGCCAGGGGCAAGGATATGAGATATAGAGCTAAGGCTAACAGGGATCCTGATGGGAGTGGGGAAAGTGCTACATGTCAAGACAAATGACACTGCTAGATTCCTGTTGGAGCAGATGAACAATTATGTTAGGCTGGGTAAGATGCTTAAAGAAGGGATAATCGATCATTGGCAGGTCTTCAGAGGTAGAAGACTCTCCTCAGTTGATAGACTCTACTTGAGCCTCTCAGGAATAATCTTCTGGGATCAAGGCTGGCATGATTATAAAATGGGCTTTTAACTGGGAAATGAGGCGAGAAGGATGGGAGAGACTCATGTAATCTCCATTCCTGGCCTCAGCAAACAGGAGCAGAAAAATTTGTACAAGACAAAGATGGACCCAGCCCCAAAGCATTTACAGTCTTAGAGCTTATCATCCTACAGTGTTAGCTCAGGTTATAAATCAAGTCTTGCCCCCAGCCTACATCCTGTCCACACACACATGTCTAGTTTGAGTGTGGTGGTGCTTTTAACTCAAACTAGCGGACCTGTCAGGGAATGTGGCTTGAAGCTTGAATGCTGCTGATGCTGGAGTTAGTAATGCTATGGAATGCAGCTACTTTGTGCTACTAATATAAACCCCTGTGCTCTTAATCCAATCACTTGCTGCAGTTTGTGTGTTGTTTTGCAGTGAGAACAGCCACACTTGAGCTAGGCTCGCTCAAGAGGAGTTAACACAGCTGCCAATGTGAATGTTGCATTACTGGGATGTGCAAGTGCATTCTGATCCATTGAGCTAACCCTGCAGTGAAGACCAGCTCTGAAAGACAGACACAAATAGCAGAAGACACACAGGGCCATGAGAGGTGTTAAAAATGTTTCTTTATATAATTTGTTTGGTCTAGTGATTTCCTGCCCCTCCCCCACGGTTGACAAGTTCTCTCTCTTGTTAATCTGTTTGCTAGGGATAGGAGTCAAAACTGCTTTTTATTGTTTTGTAAAGATATTGTCTAAATTGCGGGGGAGAGTTCTAGATAATTTTCTCTTTGTGGACCTTTTTGTTTGTCTATGTGACCTTGGCCAGGAATAAAGCTAGTTTCAAATGTGGTATATGCATTACTAACACTCTGTGTACTTAGAAGTGTCGGATTTAGATGTGAAAAAAATCATTAAAATGTTATTTTATGATTCATTAAACTTTCTATTTACACTCTGAGATACAACAAATAGGAATACATAAAAATTGTTTATAAGAGACTATTAATTGCTCTGTTTCTGAGAAATCTGTTTAGAAAGTGACCTGTTAGTACTTCCTCCCCTGTGATAGTGTTCAACTTTTCACTTCTTATGAAGTTTAATCAACAGAATTGGCCAGAGTGCTAGGATCTAGTTCCTGTGGTGACTCACAAGTTTTAAGTGAGTGTTTTTGACAGACCATAATGTACTTTATGAATCCTTTCCTTTTTCTCTTTGGGAAAACAAAGGTACAAATATGGACCAACTTTGCAGTCCAAAATTTTATTTCTGCTTGAATGAATTAGTTTTTTGTAACTACCTTGGGTGTAAAATGTTGTTAAATACTAGCTGGACTAACTCTCATGCACGTGTACAGTATTATAAATGGAGCTGTCACTATTTTAATGTTTTTGAAGAAAACTAACTTCAGTGCTTTATCTCTAGTGAAATAAAATGTTGTGTTGCTAATTTTTATTGTGCTGAGACATTAAATGCATTTACATGGTATACATAACAGATCTAAGACAGATTGTTTTTGATGAAAATGGTGGCCAGTTATTTACAATACAATGGAAACAATATTTGTGAGATTTTGCTACTATCTCTGATACAAGGTAAAATTATTACATTATTAATTTTAGAGTTTTCAAAAAAATCCCTTTAAAAGAAGAAACTGCAACTATGATTTTTTTTACAACTGTAGCAAAATGTCATCCATTTCTTACCTGTTGCTGTTTGAAAGAAACACACAAACAAAACTCTTACAGTTGTAGTAATGAGGGGAGACAGTTGGAAAAGTAGTAAGTTTTAAGAAAAAATCAGAGAAGGGAATTTTTTAAGTCCATGGTGGCCCTTTAAACAGGGGCAAGATATACTCTTAACAGCAGTCAAGGTACCTCTAACGCCAGAGCATGGGTAAATCACCTGGTGTGATTATCTTCCTGTTCTTTGAAAATGGCCTGGTATCCTGTAAAGGAACAGAGAGGGGAGCTGATTAATTCAGAGAAGCAAAATACTACTGATGCTTCAGAGCACTTAGCAAAGGCAGGTCATTAGCCCTACTTCTTCCACTTGGGGAAACAGAGACTTGCCCAATGTCACCCGGTAAATCAGTGGCACAGCCAGGTGTGGCACACCAAGGTATAGAACTGATGTCATCTGAGTCCTAGGCACACAACTTAACTCCTGAGCCAGGATGCTTCTTGAAAACAGACAAGTTTGTCTTCTGTGTTGAGCACCCACAGGTCTTCCTGCTTTCATGAAGAGCTGCAGATGCTCAGACTCCCCGAAAAAATGAATATTCAGTGACAAACTTCAGTTTGAATTCATTGCATCAGTGCTCTGTTTTGCAGTGGGACTTAAAAGTCTTAGCATTATGAAATGACTATGTTTCATAGGAACACCATTCCAGATCTTTGCTATTGGATAAACTGCCTTCCCGAATGGAAGGACGTGTGTCTAAAGATGGTGTGATTGCCTAACAAGGTGTGCAGCTAGTGAATACAGCTTGCGTATTTGGCACACTTACTTCAGGGAAGCTTAGAAACTAGAAATAAACCAAGATAATGAGTTTACAGCCCTTCTTACACTCAGGAAGATTCCTATAGGATTGTAAAGTTTGGAAGGAAGGGCTTAGAAAGAGCTACATTCAAAGGAACTTAAGAATTCTAGTTCAATTTCCCTCCCCGACCCCCCCCCCCAAAATATTTATCTCTTCCAAAGCAATGTGTGCAAAGAGACTGACCTTTGTTTTTCTAGCTCTCTACCTTCTGTAGTGCTTATGAGGATTAGCTCATACCAAGCTCAGAGAAATCAGATGCCAATGTGAATGTTCCATTACTGGGACGTGCAAGTGCATGCTGATCCAGTCCCAAGGACCTCTTAAGAATTGAGAGAGCCCACATTATGCAGTCTCCAAAATCATTTGCTAAAAAAGCAGCCATCCAGTGACAGGCAAAAGCAAATGCAGACATCTTCGGAAGAAGGAACAGGCGTGGGTTTGCACTGCTACCTTCTGCCCCAGAACAAACAGAGCTAGTCCTAGGAATATACAGAGCATGTGATGGCTTGCAGCACCCCATAGTCCTATCCGGTGACATCAGCACCATCATGAGGATCAACCTCAGGTTTACAGTGCCAATAGGGAATAGCCAAGTCCAAACAAGGAGGAACAATACTCCCTACTCCCAGCCAATAACCGCTTCTCTCCTCACCATCCTCAGGCTGTCTCCAGTCAAGAAGGAGGAGCTAAGCAGAGGGAATGGCTTATTCTAACCATCCATTGCTGAAGCCCTGAGACATTGGTAAGGAGAGCACGCAGCACCATCCAAGGGATTGTGGAGGAGGAGAGGAAAAGAGGGCAGGAATGTTGCAGGAAAGTGACTGAAAGGCAAAGTGGGACCAGCTGGAATGCTGACACCTGCGTGTTTACAGAGTAAGGAAAGAGCTGGGGTGAGAGTGAATGCGGGGAGATAGGGTAAGTGTAAATGCAGAGACAGTGCACATCTGGGAGCGGGGGAAGTGTCTCAAACTTTGGAATTGATTTCCCTGAAATTGCCTTTTTTTTTTCTTTTTTTACTTCAGAAATGTAGCTTCTTCCCTAGGTAGGAGGGTGCTGTGGTTACAAATGTTTAAGGTTTTCCGTTAGTTGGCATTATATATGTTAGGGGAATAACTTTAAAATTGTTGTGATGTCATATCTTTGTGTTCAGTAGAAAGACAAAAAAGGATTACTGTACTTATATCTACTGGTGAATTTTTAGGGGAATTTGAAGTAGCCTTAAATTATTAAGTGCCTCATTGTGGTTAGTGTGATATTGGTGTTAGTGAGAGTCCTTATTGCAATAGGCTGAAACAACACATACACTTAGGAACTCTGGAATCCCATTTTCAAGTGCTTCCTGAGATTTTTTTAAAGATACTGCTTTACATGCAAAGCTCTACCTCTCCGGAAGCCTAGCTTCAGAATGATCCATCCCATTATTGTAAAGCTGAACAGCTTTAAATACAAAATGCTGATTTTGAAAACCTTATATCAGTAGCCTTTTGTTTTATAAACTATTAAACCAGTTTGCAGAAGGCTGCCACTGAACATTTGTTTCACTGTTTGCTGAATAAAGAATTAAATAGTAGGCATTTAATTTACCTATAGTAGAGAGAGTAAAGATGGAAATGTCTAGAGTATTGTTGCAGAGGTAGAGAACAAGAAGCTTTGGTTATGAACAGCTTGTGCCTCAGTGAAGCCTGTTTATGGTGTGTGGACAAACAGACTGAAAGAAAAGACTGATGCTTAATGAGATCACCAAAGCTATTACAAACGACTTAAAATGCCTCTAAATTGTTGGTATTAATCCAGCTCAGGGTGCTAGTGAAAAATGCCAACACCTGATGACTGTTCTACCTATGCGAAATTAGTTTAATAGTCTCCGTCCAGTTCTCAGTGGACAAGTGTCTCCATCACAAGATGGGCTACATAAAGTTGTTGGCAATAGAGTGGCTAGCCATGGTATGGCTATGTAAACTGAACTACCCACTAACCAGTAGAGTAGTTCACCCAGGTAAATATTGAGCTAGAAGGGCAAGGAGAAGCTTCCACAGGTGGAACAGAGACAACACCCGTACATTTTATTGAGAAATTCAGTCTGCATCACTGACAACCCAGAACCCTCTCCTCATTCCCACACATATGGGTCATGGAGGTTTGAAGTTAGAGCAGTTAAGCAAGGACTTAAAAAAAAGATAGCACTAAAGTTGCCATATCATCAAAAGGGATGGAACTTTTAAAAAAGTGAATTTAGTGTTGATGAAATGTGCCAGATAGCTCTAGAGACTGAAGTCCTCTGACTACAAGACACGTATAGCTCTGGCAGCGGTGGTGTATGTTTATTCTGCCCCACCAATGTGCTTCCTCCTTTATCCAGCTAAATGATGTAGCTATAATACTGCAGCTGGGACACCTAGTTTCAACTGCCATATAGAGTGAGTTTTCTCTTTCAAAATAACTCAGCTTGTCAAAACAATACCTAACAGAAGATCATTTTTTTTCTGCAAGAAAGATCCTGCACTTTGTACTTCACACTTTAAAATAAAGGGTAAATTGTGCCAAATATACTGGAAGAGAAGATGTCAGGGCTCAAAATGGAAGGTCACCTTATCACCATTTATCAAGCCCACTGCCCGAGTGACAAATAGCCCACTGAAACATCAGAACGTAGGTGGAAGGAAGTGTTGTTCTAAAGGATCCACAGATGGAAGAGTTCGGTTTAGGAGGAAAAATGGGAGGGATAAGTTAAAGTAACTGCCTATGCAGACCCAAATCCAGCCCTGTGTAACTTCACAGATTCATGAATTGGACCCAAACACTATAACTTGGAACTTCTTTGGATCCCTCAACATAAGGTTAAACCAGCTCAGATTGCCTTACATCTTCCTCCTGATGTGTTACTTATACCACCTTACATATCAACTTTGAATTTGGCCCTGCAAGTCTTGGAAGCCAGGATACAGGACTAAGATCTGCCTCATTCAGGATTCTGAGATGTTGTGGTTGGAAACATCTTGCACCTTTAAAGACATGTAGTCATTTTTCCTCTAACTGCTACTTTTTCCCAGTATTTATTTTGAAATTCAAATAATGTCTTGAACATGTGATCATTCCCTCCCTTCCACTAGCTGCTCACACTTCATCAGATTTTAAGGTCTATTTTTGAGTGTGCAACACTTGCAATTTTCTCCAATGAAAGGAGTTTATATAATTAAAAATAATATCTTTTATCTAAATCAAAAGTCATATTGAACGTGCTTTTCTGCTCCTAAGATTTTCATTCTAAAAGCCAAACTCGAGTGGCTGTTTCCTGAGCCATCATGAGAATGTTTTAAAACTGTATGACCAAAATAATGTGTCCAAAGTAAATATGCCAATTGTTGCAGGGTACTTTTCTGTCCCGTAGGAACGAGGCACACAAACAGCTGTTTAATAGAAGTGGTGAGTTTATTGAAGGCAAAGTGACACACCTGCAGCGGGGGCTCCGCTCGCTGCTGCCACTAAACGGGGACCCGGCACATCGGAGCACTGCCCGGGGAAGAAGCCCACTGCGCGTGGGCACACAGGCAAAGAAATAACAGGAACATTTGCATCTCATGCATACTTCATGAATAACTAATACCTTATTTCTATCTTATATGCAAGCAGGTGTTTCATTTCAAGGCAAGCAAACCGTGAGAGCCAAGTCCTCCGACATGGGAAGTATGCGATAACAGGACAAAGACTGATAACAGTGGCCGAAAGAACCCTTTCCTTCCCGGGAGTCGGGGGGAAATAAGCACCCTTTCCTTCTCAGGAGTGGGGAGGGGGGAAATGAGCACACACACACCCCGGAGTGGGGTGGGTGGGTGAGCACCCCTTCCTTTCCTGGAGTCGAGGATGAGAGCGCCCTTAGCATTCCACCGTCACAATGTCTTGTGCATCCTTACACCAATGTAACTGATATACAGTAAATTTTCTTTCTTTATTCATTAATTATGGAATAATGTTAGTTCATCCAGGCTGAGAGATCCTCCCACAAAAAAATCATAAAATTCCAATTATTTGAAATTCAAAATACTGATATTCAAAAGTATCCCCCCAAATTGGAATTCCTTTTTTTTAATTGTTTTTTTTTCCCCTCTGAATTTCAGAAATATCTCCATCTCCATCCCCATCCCCATTTAGATAATGAAGGTTTACCTGTATTTCATTTGACAAAAGTAGTCTGACAGCACCTCATCTGTAGTGGGAACCGTAGTATTATGAAAATTACTTTTGCAATGCTGTCTATAAGCTAAAAGCAGTCAGGACCAGGACCTCATGTTTATCAATTTTAATTAAGGCATTTCCTAAAATTGATTCAGTAAAAAGGGGAACTACATTATAGCTTCATGTTCTTCAAGAACACATCCACCTGCCTATTGGAGAATAACAATGCAAATCATAAAGAGTGAGGAGTTAGGCCAGGGTCAAACAAAGAACTTTTTTTTTTTGTTTACACTGACACTTCAGTGGATGACCCTCTTCTTCTTGCTCACGCTTGCTCTCCCAAATGCTAGAAAAGGGGTATAAAACTGTAACTAAGTAATTACTGTGGGTTTCTTCTTGTCTCCTTTGACCACTAATCCACTTGCTGTGGGAGGATACACTAAATTGGCCTCTTAAATTCAGTAACTTCCATTGGTTGCTGAAGATGTGCTGGGTTGGGACTGCTGACTTAATGCAGCAGAGAATGCATCCACCAGATAGAAAGAGAGGAAAAAGAAAACTGCAGCAATTACATCACCAAAGATGCTGGACTGCCTTTTAGCATGACTGATGGATTTCATTCACACAATCTTTCAGACGACAAAATGGAACAGTAGCATTGATTATTTTTTTTCTTGACTGTCTCCTACAGAGTTTGTGAATGAAGTCTTCTAACAGCATTAACAGACCTTCCAATATCACTGCTCCTGCAATTAGCAACTAAGCCTGTAGTGCAGTAGTGGGTATAGCTAAGAATTTGTTCTGTACATACACTGGACTTGCTTCATTTCCTCATCCCATTCATCTCTGCTTCTCCGTTCTCACTCATCTATACTCTGCTATACTTTCTGTTCTCCTTCCTGCTTATTTGTCACTAACAACGGTAGAAAAAAATTGATTGTAGTCAAGTTTTTTGTCAAACTCAACAAAAAAGCAAAAGATATTTTTACTTTTTTAAAGAAAACTCTTATGAACATGTAGTTAAGTTGTTAGATTAGCTCTATTTCTCACCTGAAGCCCCCAGTTCTATGTTTGTGATATCACAATTAGTTTGCTGTGGATGTAATCAAGCCTGTGGATGAGGAAAAAGCACCAGGAGAAGTGAAATTCCTAAGCAATGAAGATGCTATTTTCATGTAAGAGTCCCAGCAGTTAGAAAAGGAGGGAGAAAGTACAAAGAAATTATTACATAAAAGCTGGAGTGTTTCTAAAGAAAATGATTTTCAATTTTCTGTTGGCCACTTAGTCTCTGTCAGTTACTAAAAGATTTCCACTTACGCTGACAACTTTTATAGTAATCTCATGTTGGCAAATAACATGCAGGACTATTGACACCTCCTGCTGAACACAATCTTGGCAGAGCCAGGGATAGAGTTAAAAAAAATAATGTTGAATGCTATGCCCTAGTTTCAATGTAACTAATGGGAGGATTTTTAACCAGCCCGTAAAAGGAAGTTATTTAAGTGTCTTTAATTACAATAAGAGGCAGCGTGGTTCCATAATTCTGCTGTCTATATCCGGCATAGATGACAATCTATGTATGTGTTCAGCTTATCAGGAAAGATCAAGCAATCATCAAACCCTCTCAGTGGCCATTTTTATAACATATGAAAAAGGAGGAAGTTAGGGAGGTGAGCTGAGAACTTGAAAACTTATTGAAAAGACAAGCTGAATATTAGGTGTTTTCTGTAAAATCCTCATAATATACATCTAAGATGTAGTGGAACCTACTGACGTGCCTCTTTTGAATAAACACAGACTGCATATGATTTCTCTTCTCTCGTTATATGCCATAAAGTTCCAATCTAACTGCAAAGACAAACCCTGAGCAACCCAGAGTTGGCGGGTGGGGGAATGGCATTCAGATATGTGTGAGTGATGAATTGTCATTGTTTGCTAGGAACCCATTATTAAGTGACAGAATATTCTGTTAAATAATCCAAACATCTGAAAAAAAACAAACTGCACTGAACATATTGGTGAGGGACACCATAGTCCCTGATTTTGAATATGAGACAAATTAAATTCTGAAAATGTCATGATTTAATTGATTAGCAGTTACTGAGTTTTTTCTCTTAGTGAGTGAGAATTTACAGACAGTGGGGGAATTCTTATGCCTTTCATAAACCAAAATATCCTGTTACTCATTCTGATCTAGAAACAAAGAATAGTCTGTCAAATTCCACTTTCTTATCCCTCAGACAGAAAACTTTTCTAGGCTTGCCAAGAAAGTATACAGGGTACTACCCCCAGTGGTAAGCAAACCTTTTACTAGTATTCACATTTTAAAATATATTTCTCTTAATTGTTACAACTCTTAATAATAAAAGTTTTGGCTGCTTGGATAAGTTTGTTACAGTTTAAAAAAAAATAAGATACAGCATAAAAACTCCTGGATGCTAGCTTTCTAAGATCATGTTTATATGGATTCTTCACTCCACATGATCGGGCACTTCTACAGAAGGGACACATGAGGCAAAAATACATTCATGCTATTTATGTGGTGGCCCAGTACAGCAAAAATACCTTGTTGTACACTGCCATTTAGATTAAGTGTTATGACGTTAAAGCCATATTAAGTGCTGTGGCCGTATCTTCCTGAATGTGTGTTGTGGAAGGTATTGAACATTAATGACAAAACAAGTCTCCTTTCTTCAAAAATTTCTGGGCCAACCTGTTTCCCCTGCCATGTAAAAAGCCATGAGAGGTAATTTCTTCTGAAAGAGCCTCAATCAAGAGTCTCTTGTGCCTCTCACCCTAAACTTTCCATTGGTTGGGGTTTGCCTCCTGCACCTTTTTCCCCTGGTATCCCATTGGAAAGGGCATGGGAGGTCTGCCTTCAACTTTCGTGGATCCCTGGAAATCCACAGCACAGACAGCCACGGACATCTGCACAGAGGCCTTGTGACCCCACAATTGCTCCAGCCCCATGCACACAAACCCCGAACAACATGGCTGCATTGGACTGGGCATGGTGTCCAGGCTACCCAGAAAAAGTAATATGGCTTGAGCTTGGGGGCTACTACCTTTCTAGACAAGTTCTGCAGGGTTAAAGAGGCGTTGGTATGTAAACACTACCACTTACCCCTGCCCAGTCCCTGGTCCTCCCCATCATGGACTTGAGATGGGATTACATCTCTATCCCTAGAAACTCCACTAGTTTGAGTTAGCACAGAGAAGGGCTAAATTCCAGTTTAAGGGTTCTTCACCCCTTTAGGTTAACCAGATTAAGGTAGTGCATGAACTTTGAGAGAACTATGGGATGCGAAATCTGCACATGAACAGGGTATACACAGGGCTAAATCCTGTTTGCCTACCAGTGCAAGTGCAAGCCCATTGGGGGCCCTAAGCAGGAATATTTTGGCCCCCCCACACACACACACAACATATACTAATAATTAACAGGGGGGCTCCTTGAGCTGCTTGGGGCACTAAACAATTGCTTAGTCTCCTTATGCCAAGTGCCTGCTCTGTGCCTTACTTCAGCTGAAAGGATGGGGTTTTTGCAAGACAGAACAGAATTACAGCCCACAAAGCTGTAAACTTTATAAGAACTGTTGCAACAGTTTTGTGATTCGTTTTCAGATTATGTCTAACTGTATCATATGTGGGTTGGAGGGGAATGTCCCATTGTTGTAAAATCCCTAACCATTTGTTCTCCTCCTAATAATACTTCCTCTTCTCAACTTCCCTTCGCCTGCACCACACCTACCTAAAGGCATCTGTTGTTCATATAAGAATAATTTGTTTTCAAGTTTGTTTTAGTTTATTGTATACTTAGTATGGTAATGCTCAGACGCCGAAGTCAGGACTATGGTCCTATTATGTTTGAAGCTTGACAAACCTAAAGGAAGACATAGTCACAGTCCTGTGGGGAAATGTGAGTAAGTGTCGCTTTAAAGTTTTGAAATTTTTCTTTAAATGTAACAAAGATATCAATAAAAGAATAGTATTAATAATCTATTAACAAAATACTACAATGAATATTCCAAATTAAATGTCTCCTTATGCTTAAAGGGCCTTCCCCTGAACAGCGTGAGCAAGTAATAACATATACAATTTGACTGATCAAATGGCTGCAACATCCAGTGCAGTGTTCTCACATAATTTCTAAACATTAGTTTCTTTTTTCACAAATCTGGCTGGAGACCAACAGCATCAAAAGACAGGAAAACCCCAGACATGCCCAGACATTCATTGGTGTGAAGTTTGTTCTTTATCATAAACAAAACCAAGACGCTAAATGTCACGTGTACATTGTTTTGCATGTGTTTTGGATAGACAGTATTTAGAAAAGTTAGCATTTTATGCACTAAGATCCTGAAACCCTTGTGCACTTTGAATAGAGCCTTTTCTGTGATTCTGATACTAGTGCTTGTAAGTAAGTGCTCCTTACTATCGGCCACCCACATCATTGTCTGTGCATCATTGGTAGCAGCATGGATAGCTGAGGAGTGCAAGGAGACTGGGCTGCTATCCCAGTATAAATCCCATGCAGTTCACTGTCTCTCTGGGTCAACAGGGAAAATGCGAAGGTGACTGGGGCTCAGAGAGGACTGTGCCAGGGACAATACAACAACACACCACCCTCTGCTTAGTACAGATTGCAATCATGCTATAGCCCTGTGTGAGTGGCACTGCTCACTTCAGTGAGACTTATAAGTACTCATATTGAGTACATCACTTGATTCCCTGAGTGTCAGAATTTCGGCCTGTGTTTTGTGACAAAGTCCTGCCACTTGACACATTTTAATATATTAAATGCTATTTTAAACCCATTCCAGAAACAATCTGTTTATTCTCTCTCCCATTTTGGGAGGTAGTTGCAGAATTCGATTGGTCATCTGTTCTCTATCCCCCTTGTATATCTTAGTTCATAATCCACAAAGCCGTGTAATGCGTAGCTTTTTGTGACACTTTAATTAGAACGTTCAAGTAGAATGCTGTGCTGTCAAGGCTGGTGGTGTAAAAAAATGTGTGAGAACGAGTACTTAGGGCTGTGCTTTGTATTTGAGTCCAACTGTGAATACGCCCAAATGTAGGAGTAGGTAAATGGCACCAATACAAGTCGCTCTTTACACAGGGAAGCATGTTAAATCCAATGGTTTGCATCAGTGTTGCTGCACTTGTGCAAAAATCCCTAACAGAGAAGCTCCAACATGAGGAATGTTCCTATTTAGATCCACACAGTGGCTATGCATCAAAAACATGCATCTTTTATTCATGTATTTATTAAGTATATAAACATTAAAAGGTGCTTATGCAAAGCTAGAAACACCTTTACCATATCTCAAATACACAAAACATCTATGCATCACCCCCCAAAATGAAAGAAAATCAAATAGCCTGTGATCCTCCCACTGCAGAACCCCATGCTCACTGCGCACAGCCTGGACTTCAGTCCAGGCCCACCTCTTCTCTGAAAGCCTGAGAGAAGAGCCTTGGTAGTCGCCTTTTAAAATCTGATGAGTCTGGACTGTACAAAGTTCCCTGAGTAAGGGGTAGTGCACAGCTGTGCTCTGCAGAGCAGAGAATGAGTTGTAACTCAGTCACAATTCCTTCCTCCTTGCTGCTCCCTGCTTGTCTGGGGAGGGAGTCAATCACTTCTGTTCTTTTGTCGATTAGCTCAACTGCCCTCTGAAAAGCTACTCCAGTTGGCAAGCAGGGGGTTATTGAGCCAGGACTCCCCCTGTTTCCTCCTGGATGGGAGTAACTGGCAACTAGATCTTCTGCTCCACCTTCCCCAGAGGAGTAACAATTTGTGCAGCGCTGAGCAGTGGAATTGGGTGGGTGAGTGGCTGTTCCACTCCCAGTTACTCTCCTGTGCAGCTGAGTGAAAGCTCTGTCAGTCTAGCCCATAAGTAAAAGAGGGTTTGGTTCTTTTAGTTGTGAATGATACAGGACCAGATAGTGTAGTTTGCACCTAACCATCTTTCAGCACTTAAAATAAAACAATAATCAGACTAAAAACATTCATCCAATGCCAGGCTAAAACCAGAGGTCTTCACTTTAGTCTTAAAATTGATTTCAGATCTCCTAAATGTGAGGGACTACAACTCTCAGAAGCACTGAAAGCAAAGGTGCTGCCCTTACAGGTTTCCAGCTGATCAACAAGACAGCTGAGAACTCCTGCCTGAAGGATCATAGAGGGAACGAGGGAGGTTATTAAATCTGAGGTAAATGAGGAAAGTAGCCGCAAAGAGCCTGAAAAGTCAAAAGCAAAATTTTGAAGTAAAAATGTTTTAAACCACTGCAAAGGTTCTAAATCAGGAGTTTGATGCTGGGCTGGCCCTCGTCCAAAGTTAGGTAGTTGAATAGCTTAGTAGCCAAATTCTGGACAAGATGGAGATTGCTGTTCCTTCTAGACAGAAGTCTAGCTAATGGGAAAATAGAGTAATTTTAGAAGTTTTAAAGCCATAAATTACTGTTTCCAGGTTAGCTATGGAAAGACAAAGATGTATCCTGGCAATATTCCTGAAAGGGCAGGGAGGGCATTTGGTGACTTTTTGATTTGAGCCTAACGTGACATTCAGAGATTGATCAAATGATCCTAAATATTACTGTGCCCTGATGGGTGATATTTTGCCCTTAAGTGGGTGTATCTGAAAGGCAGAAGTGGGCAGAAACTGACAATTGTATAGCATCAAATCTGAGCACTTTTATTTTGCTGCTCTTTAGTTTTAAAAACTTCTTTGCCGACCATAAATTTTAACAGCTGAAAACCACATTCCTGTTTTTGAGTCACCAAGGACACATTAGCTGAGGAACTGTAGATGGGAGTGATGCCAGGTAAATGTAATTAGACAATCCATAAAATTAAAGCTATCATCCAGAGGATGCATGTAAATGTTAAAAACATGGGATCCAGCACAGAGCCTTCGGGAGTAGCCCAGCGGCTTACCACACTATCAGAAATAGAATCAGAGGAAGTGAAAGAAGTATAATTAGAAAAATGAATCTTCAGACAAATGAGCCTCTCTCTGACATAGGCAAACTTTACTGGGAAACTTTAAAGCAAATTAGACCCAATATGGAGACTTTATTTAACATAACAACTGAATATAAGGTTGAGATTTTCAAAGATATAGAGATTTCGATATCTTGCATTACAATTAACGGAATGCAGTGTTGCCAGCTCTTGTGATTTTATTGTGAGTTTCACGTTTGGTGTTTTTCTTAAAGCCTCAGCAGCTGGAGTCAAGTGAAATATATAAGCATCTCAGCTTCAATTTTTTAAGAAATAAGGTTCTAGCCCTTGTGGCTGGGAAGCAAAGCTTGAAAACACAAACTCTACAGGCTCAAAAACTAAGTGGAAATAAAAACAACCCAACATTTATTATTTTTAAAATGTTATAACTGTCATGACCATTTTATGGGGAGGGGGGTGCACATGATTTTTGAGATGGCAATACTGTTTCTACATTCTCTCTGAAAATCTCAAGCTGCTAATAATAACTTGTCATTATGTTTTCAAATAGCAATGAAAACAGGTTTGGCCTCTTTTCCCTGGATTTAACTATTCTCTTGCAATGTGAGGGACTGGTTTGGGCACTAGTCTGGTACTCAGGAGAACCAGGTCCAGTTCACTGCTCTGCTGCAGGCTTCCTGTTTGGGACTGAACAAGTTTCCCCTCTCTGTGCACCCATTCCAGGAGAGGAGTTTGGAATTAGCCACTGCAGTGTCTCTGCAAGATCACACATCAATCAAGCTGGGCTCACTGACTCCAGCATGATGTGTGTGATGGATCAGGATTAGCGGCACTGCAGTGAAGAATGCTCAGATACATTAATGTATGCTTTGTGCACACTATCTCTGCAAGTGGAGTCAACCCTACTCCCTCATGCTCTCCATTCTAATGAGCTAGAGACCTCAGCTTCAACCTATCACCCTAAGGAGGAGCCATCAGATGGGGAGACGTCAATGCCTCTGAGGGTAGCAACTCACTGCCACCACTGGAGACCTGAGTGGACAGTAACCAAGAAACTCTGCTTTTAACACAGTCTTGGAGGTACGCCACTGGGACTGGACCACCAGCACCACATGGCTACATCCTGTACAAGCACATCTGCTCTGGGCACCAGCACCAGGGGACTGGGACACTAGCATCACCAACTGCACTACTGGGGCGCACTACTGAGAGCAACTGCCATGGTCCTCCACCTCCACCACCAGCTCTGTGCAGCTGCCAGACACGCTGCTCTGAGCAGCATCATAAGGGGGGCTGGGGCCAGGGGCTTGGATAAAGGGTAGGGAGTCCTGGGGGGGCAGTCAGAGGACGGGGAGCAGGGGACAGTTGGATGGGGCAGAGGTTCTGGTTGGGGAAGGGTTGGATAGCTGGGGGAGTGGGACAGGGAAGGATTGGATAGCCGTGGGAGTCCCAAGGGGCTATCAGGGAGTGGGGTGAGTGGAGGTGGATAGGGGTCGGAGAAGTCAGGGGACAGGGAACGGTGAGGTTCGGAGGGGATGGGATCCTGGGGGGAAGTTAGGGTGGGGGGTCTTGGGAGGGGGCAGTCAGGGGACAACGAGCAGAGGGGCTTAGGGGGTGGGATACCAGGGGGAGGTTGGGGCAGCGAGTCTCTGAAGGGGGCAGTCAGGGGACAAGGAGTCGGGGGGTTGGATGGGTCAGGGATTCAGAGAGGGGACTCACGGGGGGTAGGAAGGGGGAGGGGGTCGGATAAGGGGCAGGGCCAGGATGTTTGCGGAGGCACAGCCTTCCCTACCTGGCCCTCCATACAATTTTGCAACCCCACTGTGGCCCTCAGGCCAAAAAGTTTGCCCACCCCTGAGCTAAGTGATGGTTTTAAAAATACCAGTGGTGGACTTTGGTGCCTATCTGTTTCTTCAGGTGCCTAATGCCCTCAGTTCCCCATCTGAAAAATGAGAATAATATACCCCCTACCACATAGAAGTGTTGTGAGAATGACTAGGCTAAAGATTGTGAGGCTCTCAGGTCACTACATAAGATAGATAAATAGAAACCAGATACTGCAGCTCTGTGCCAGTGCAGGAGATCCAGAAAATAAAATAGGTCTACACAAGGGATTGTGTCTCAGAAGCCAAGGACTCTTAGCCCTGGTCTACACTGAGAGAGAGGGTCGACTTAAGATACTCAACTTCAGCTACGACAATAGCGTAGCTGAAGTCGACGTATCTTAGGTCGGCTCACCTCGTGTCCTCACAGTGCGGGGTTGACTGCCGCCGTTCCCCTGTCAACTCCACTTCTGCCTCCCGTCTTGGTTGATTACAGGAGTCAAAGGCAGAGCGATTCAGGATCCGGCAGGTCATGAAGACATACCCTTTAAGTAGATCCAGAAAGTTGTGACCCTACAATGTTCCTGTGCACTGTACATAATACACAGTATACAGACTCCTAGTATTGACATTATATCACTGGGTGGCAGATACATGTACATCATGTTAGTTATGAAAATAACCATGAGGTATTCTGAAGAAATGCTTTTGAAATGGTCTGAAATACAAAGAAGCGAATGGAGAAGATGCCTAGAAAACAATTGAACTGTTGCTATATGTTTCTTTCCTTTAAATTAAAGTTGAACTTTGAATGTTTCCTAAAAAATTATTAGCAGCTTTGCAGATGATATGTTGTTATAAAAGTAAAAGAATACATTCCTCCCCTCCCGCTACCCACCAATCATAACTGAGCACCACTTGAATCTAAATGGGCCATATACAATTCTGGGATAACTTAAGAAAGAATTGGCTCAAGTAGCCTGAGTTAGGATAAAATATTAAGAATTGTGCATTGTGTACAATACATTGTGCATCTTTTCCTTCAGCTGAAGATATGTGGGAAATACCCTATACCAGGGTATATATTTTGTAGATAAGAGAAGACTGATGCATGACTTCACTAAAAGGTAACCTCCAACACAAACATGTAAATGATTATTCTGAATTTAGCTTACTGATGTCTAGAAAAACTCAAACTAAGAGTATGGTTGACAGAAGGAATTGATAGAACCTTGTTTACTGGTATTAACTAAAAGGGCCAGGTACACAGCTGGTGTAAAGTGGTAAGCTCCAGAGCTGGTCCTATTCCTCTAAATTGTACTTCTTCACAAGCTAGGCAGTCATTTTAGTTGCAGCATATGTCCAGGTATAACTATGAAACAGTGGAAGCTGTTTCTAGTGAAACTGTTTTAGCTGAATGAGTGTCCCATATTGTTTCAGTCAATTGCCACTAGAGATAGACCTGACCTGGAATCCAGCATTCTCCCACTCCAAACATTTGGGAAGTTTGGCTCTGTGGCCAAACTTAGCAGCTTGGGTTGGTCTTTAGTTTCAGAAAATAATTAAAATTCTAATTATAGGTAATGACAAAATATAATTAAATTGCTGTGTGAAAAAGTGATTTTTGGGGTGAATTCTAGTGTGCTTTAAGAAATGATTCCCCACTGTGTCAAGTTCCTCCCACACTGTATGGTGTCATATTGTCCTTCAGTTTTGGTCTGTCTGGCATTAACTTGTCCCTTGCCTGTCAAGATGCAGAACAGTTATTCCAGTGAGTTCAGAGCAAACTGCAGGCTCCGTTCAGTGGCTCTTCCAAACCTCAACTTGACTTCAACATTAACACAAAGCTGCTGCTGAAGGGCAGGGGACCAAGTGTGTGCCCTTAGCATCTATCACTTGATAGATGGGGAATGGCCACGAGCCCCCAGAACAAACATTGCAACCCTGCAAACCAGCACAAGCACTAGCCCCCCCAGAAGAACAGAAGGGAAAATGCGCTAAATAGATGAGCAAGTTAAGAGATTCCCCTTCTCTTTGTCACTCTGCTAGGCCAACATTGTGCTCAAGGACCTTCCGCACTGCAGGTAACAATAATCAATTAACAATAATCAATTAACTATCAGAAAAGATAGTCATAAGTCCAGCCTGGCAAGTCACTCCCTACCCTACCTGCTGATTCACAAAGCCCAGAAATTAATTAATTGCATCCTAAGCAATCTGCAGAGCATACTTCATATCCATCCAAGAATCCAGTCCAATTTCTCAGGTTTATTGCTGCTACCACCTGCCTCATTTAGGAATATGTGTACTGAAGAACAGAATAAATGACCATTCTGGCTAAGACCAATGGTCCATCTAGCACAGTATAAGGTCTTCTGACAGTGGCCAGTGCCACATGCTTCTGAGAGAATGAACAGAATAATGCAATTATCGTGTGATTCATCCCCTGTGTCCAGTCCTAGCCTCTGACAGTCAGAGGTTTAGGGACACCCAGAACATGGGATTCCATCCCTGACCAACTTATCTAATAGCCATTGATGGACCTATCCTCCATGAACTTATCCAATTCTTTTTTGAACTTAGTTATAGTTATGGCCTTCACAACATCCCCAGGCAATGAGTTCCAGAAGTTGACTGGGCGTTATGTGAAGAAGTACTTCCTTATATTAGTTTTAAACCTGCTGCCTATTAATCTCATTTGGTGACCCCAGGTTTGTTATGTGAAGGGGTAAATAATACTTCCTTATTTGCTTTCTCCATACCGTTTGTGATTTTGTAGACCTTTATCATATTCCCCGCTTGGTTGTCTCTTTTCTAAGCTGAAAAGTCCCAGTCTTTTTAATCTCTCCTTATATAGAAGCTGTTTAATGCCCTCAATCATTTTTGTTGCTCTCCTCTGTACTTTTTCCAAGTTTAATATACCTTTTTTTGGAGATGGGGCAACCAGAACTGCACACAACATTCAAGATGTGGGCATACCACCGATTTATATAGTGGCATCATGATATTTTGTGTCTTATTATCTACTCCTTTCCTACTGGTCCCTAACATTCTGTTAGCTTTCTTGACTGCTGCTGCTGCACATCAAGCAGATGTTTTCAGAGAACTACCTACAATGAATCCAAGATCTCTTTCTTGAGTAGTAACAGCTAATTTAGACCCCATCATTTTGTATGTACACTTGGGATTATGTTTACTTTGCACTTATCAACACTGAATTTCATGTCATGTCACCCAGTTTTGTGAGATCTCTTTGTAACTCTTTGGAGTCAGCTTTTGGACTTAACTGTCTTGAGTAATTTTGTAATTTGCAAATTTTGCCAACTCACTGCTCACCCCCACTTTTTCAGATAATTTATGAATATGTTGAACAGCACAGGTCCCAGTACAGATTCTTGGTGAACTTCACTATTTACCTCTTTCCATTGTAAAAATTGACCATTTATTCCCGCCATTTGTTTCCCATCTTTTGACCAGCTACTGATCCAGGAGAGGACCTTCTCTCTTATCCCATGACTGCTTACTTTGCTTAAGAGCTTTTGGTGTGGTACTATGTCAAAACCTTTCAGAAAAGTGCAAATATACTATATGCACTGGACCACTCTTGCCCATATGATTGTAGACTCCCTCAAAGAATTATAGTAGACTGGTGGGGCAGAAATCATATTGATTCTTCCTCAATATATCATGTTCATATAAATATCAGATAATTCTGTTCTTTACTACAATTTCAACCAAGTTATCTGGTACTGAAGCTATGCTTACTGGCCTGTAATTGCCAGGATCACATCTGGAGCCTTTTTTAAAAAATAAATAAATCTGAATTACAGACATTGGGTACAGAGGCTGATTTAAGAGCTAGGTTACATATCACAGTTAGTAGTTGTGCAATTTCATATCTGAGTTCTTTCTGGATGTACACCATCTGGTCCTGGTGACTTAATACTTTTTAATCTATCAATTTGTTCCAAACCCTAACCTAGTGATACCTCAGTCTGTGACAGTTCCTCAGATTTGTCACCTAAAAAGAATGACTTAACTGTGGGAATCTCCCTGACAACTTCTGCAGTGAAAACAGATGCAAAGAATGAATTTAGCTTCTTCACAATGGCCTTCTCTTCATTAAGTGCTCCTTTAACACCTTGATCATCCAGTGGCCTCACTGATTTTTTGGCAGGCTTCCTGCTTATTGTGTATTTTTTTAAAAAAAGGTTGTTGTTAGTTTTTGCGTCCTTTGCTTGTTGCTCTTTAAAATCATCTTTTTTGGCCTGCCTAATTATACTTTTGCACTTGATTTGCCAGAGTTTTATCCTCCTATTTTCCTCAGTAGGGCTTTTCAATTCCACTTTTCAAAGGATGCCTGTTTGCCTTTAACTGCCGCTTTTACTCAGTTGTTTAGTCATGGTGGCATTTTTTGGTCCTCTTACTGTTTTTATTTATTTCATTTTTTGTGATGTACATTTAGTTTGAGCCTCTGTTATGTTGTTTTTAAAATACTTTCCATGTAGCTTAAAGGCATTCACTCTTGTGACTGTTCCTTTTAATTTGTTTAACTAGCTTCCTCATTTTTTTGTGTTGTTTCCCAATTTGAAGTTAAATGCTACAATGGTGGGTTTCTGTGGTATTTGTAATTCTATTGTCAATTCAATTACTTTATGGTCACTATTACTGAGCGGTTCAGCTATATTCCTCTCTTGAACCAGATCCTCTACTTAGGATGAAATAAAAAATTGCCACTCTTCTTGTGGGTTCCAGGGCTAGCTGCTTCAAGAAGCAATCAATAATCATGTCTAGACATTTTATTTCTGCATCCTATTCTGAGGTGATGTGTGTCCAGTCAACATGTGGATAGCTGAAATACTCCATTATTACTGGGGTTTCTGATTTTGTAGCTTTCTAATTTCCCTGAGCATTTCAGTCATCATCACCATCCTGGTCAGGTGGTTGGTAGTATACTCTTACTGCTATGCTTTTATTATTCAAGCATGACATTTCTATCCATAGAGATTTATGGTACAGTTTAATTCATTTAAGATTTTTACTGTATTTGACTCTATGCTTTCTTTCACATATAGTGCCATTCCCCAACCAACATGACCTACTCTCATTCCTGTATATTTTGTATCCTGGTGTGATCATGGCCCATTGATTATCATTGTTCCACCAAGTTTCTGTGATGCCTATTATTTCAATATCCTCATTTCACACCAGGCACTCAAGTTCATCCATCTTAGCTTTTAGACTTCTAGCGTTTGTATACAAGCCCTTCTTTAGTCATCTGCCTTCATATGATGTAATTGAATGGGATTTTTTTTTTGTTTCAGTATTTCTCTTCAGTTCCCACCTGTACTTTATGAACTTCTATCCTCTCCTCCTTCGTAGGATATAGAGTATCCCTTTAATAAAACCTTTCCATGAAATGTATCTGAATGAACCATCTGCTCCTCCACAGATGTTGGCTTTCCCCCCAGCAATTAGAAAACTCTTCTGACCTTTTTAATTTTATATGCCAGCAATCTGGTTCTGTTCTGGTTTACGTGAAGATCATCCTGTGTAGGCTCCATCTTTCCCCAAAGGTTTCCCAGTTCCTAATAAACCTAAATCCTTCCTACCAACACTATCATCTCATCCACACATTGAGACCCTGCAGTCCTGCCTGTCTAACTGGCCTTGCACATGGAGCTAGAAGCAATTTCAGAGAAAGCTACAATGGAGCACAGTTGAAGACAGAAGTAGAACAGTTGTAATATATGGGCATCTGACACTATCACTGTATTTTTTTAATCAACAAATCAAATATGATTCTAAGCCCCTTTTGGGGGTCATGATGTCTTCCTCTGAAGGGAACTGCATAGTCAGTGTGTGTTTGGCAGAAAAATGAAGTCCTTTGCACCAGCACAAAGTGTTGCCTTGAAGAGGAAACAGTTACTCTTGAAACCTGTTCCTCCTCCCTTTTTCTCCAGCCAAAGCAATACTGAATGAAAGACAGTGAGTGGCAGGGAGCAAACAGTAGAAGAATAAACAGGGTCCAGTTTTAGAACTGGCAGAGGGAAGGCTGAACAAGAAATCTCTTGACAGCCCTTTGGCCTCATCCAGCTGCCCCGCTTCCTCAACTGGCTCCTGTCAACAATTGCTATCTTAGGAGAGGAGAAGAGGCGAAAGGCTCCAATGAGCAGACTGCATACTTGTGGGCTGATCAGCATGCTTGAATTTCTGAGATGCCTCAGCATCTGTACTGTGGCAGCTGTTGTGAGTACGCCAGGGATATTCCAGCAACCATAATCTAAGCAGGAAGTTAAAGAATCTTCAGGAGAATGACAGTTGTGATGCTGGATTTTGTTTTATATTAGGTTTAGAAGCCTTAGAGTTTTGGCCCCAAATTGCTGCATTGGACTGTGTTTGCAAGTCCCTCAACTTACTGTCCGGCTTGGATTCCTAACAATAGTTTAAGGGTGCTCCTCATCATTGACTGCACCCACCCACTTCGCAGAACGGGGTCAAAATATAGAGGAGCTCTCAGAACAATTAGCTGAGCATTTTCTAGCAGGACCACATAAGTCCCTAGGTACACAGGAACATAGCCAGTTGAGGATGTGCTGACTGGCAAACGCATCAAATTTCTGTTTCATGGAGAATTTTCTTTTCTCTTTTTCCTTCTTGCCCTCAATAAACACAGGGCTACAGTTGGGGCAGCAGTAAAGTGTCCCAGGACCTCTCCCTAGCTGCTGTTTGTACTCCAGAATCCTAGCTTTCATATAAAAAAAACTGTCTACAGCTGTTACAATTTCAGACAAAATCTTGAAAATATGCACTGAGTGGAGCCAGTTTGTATGTTTTCACATAGCCTGAAACAAGATCTTTGAGATGTGTGAATAGTGCAGCGAGATCTTTTGATTTCTTAAAGAACTGGATATATTGTTCACTGAAATTATGAAACGGGGTGACACCCATTGTGTACATATGCTCACAGGAGCCAAAGGCACTGCTGATACCACTGTCTGATTACTAGATTTAATTACAACTAAACATATGACACCACAGTCAAGATTAACATTAATCTGACCTACGAATCCAGACCTTTCATACACATCCAGTTAGTGATTGTGCATTTTCTCTGCTATGTTCAAATGATTATTTTGATGCCTGAATGAATCAAGCTACCCAAATGATCAAAAGTAGCATGCTCTGACAGAAGCAAAAATAGCTATGAGAGAATCTTTGCCGAATGGCCATGGATGTCATCTGTACCCCCAGGAAGAGCAAACTGGATGTTACTACTAAGTACTTACCCATGCTGGAAAGCACTCTTGGCGATGCTGGAAGTGCAGAAGAGGAAAACTTTTTATAGCAGCTGAGGACTGTTAATAAGCAGGTTAGAGAGAAATCATCCCTATTTGATTTATCTGGAAGATCTGCTACAGCCTGTGTGCTAGTTGGAGGAGGTGTGTCCACAGCTAGACAGAAATGAATCAGACTGAGTCAAGTCTTGAGAAGAGTTCTTTATTCTGATCTTCGGCTAATCTATTTTGGTTTGATAGTGAAGGTAAAAACCATCTAACATTTTCCCATCTTCTGAGACAAGTCTTGAAGGCCTCACAACCTCTTTCCTCCTAGAATACTTTCTGCTTACCTACAGTCAAGGGCCAGGTCTTTGATGCCCTACGTCAGTGGCTCAACCTTTCCAGTCTACTGTACCCATTTCAGAAGTCTGATTTATCTTGAATGTTCACCTCACTTAAAAACTACTTGCTTACTTAAGAATGGCCATACTGGATCAAACCAAAGATCCATCTAGACCAACAGTGGCCAATGGCAGGTGCCCCAAAGGGAATGAACAGAACAGGTAATCATCAAATGCTCCATCCCCCCTTGCCAATTCCCAGCCTCTGGCAAACAGGGACTAGGGACACCATCCCTACCCATCTTGGCGAGTAGCCATTGATGGACCTATCCTCCATGAACGTATCTAGTTCTTTTTTGAACCCTGTTATACATCAAACATAAAAATACAAAAGTGTCACAGCATAGTATTTCTGAAAAATGGCTTACTTTCTCATTTTTACTATATAATTATAAAATAAATCAATTGGAATATAAATATTGTATTTACATTTCAATGTATAGTATATAGAGCAGTATAAACAAGTCATTATTTGTATGAAATTTTAGTTTGTACTAATTTTGCTACTGCTTTTTATGCAGCCAATTGTAAAAATAGGCAAATATCTAAATGAGTTGATGTACCCAGTGTTGAGAACCACGGCCTTAGGCTATAGGGTGAGGACCCAGTAACTGCTCATATGCAAAAGAAGCTCCAGAAGATTAAAAGACATTTGATTGTCCTGTAAACAGCTCCTACACCATCAGCAATGACAAGACAGATGGTCTGTGAATCCAACACTACACTCTGCCATGAAATGGTTCCAGCAAGGGGACTACTTCTGAACAGCATGCAAGATGCAGTAGAACAACTGGGCATCCAAGCTTCTGTTATTAGTGGGAGGAATCTGAATACTTATCTAGTAAAAACAAGGAAACACTGAGAAACTGACTCCACTGAAACGCCAAAGGCACCCAATGAAATGGCAAAATGGGACTGCTGTTAGGAAGAGCTATAGCCGATGTAGGACATCAATACCAAAATCTGAGGATACTGTATTTATTGCAACTGTAAAACATCTAAAGGGGGGAGGGAGAATGGGGAAGGAATCTGAGTTGCTATAACCAAAAAATAATTTAGTAATCTCAAATTATACTAGTAAGAGATCATTATTTCCCTGGTTTTAACACTAGAAATTATCAGCCATAATGTCAGGGTCACAATCAGCTCAACAGCACTAATCTCTCTCTCTCTCTCTCTCACAAACACACACACACACACACACACAGAGGCCGCTCAGTGTTTAAGTTCTGGTCTTTTGATGGGAGATAAGGGAGACTGATGTGGCATTTTTCTACACGAGCTGTTTCCCAAAGCCCTGTTTTAGGTTGCACTCTATCCAAAACTGAAATTCTGTCATTTTGTGGGGAAAAGGAACCAAGGGCGGCCTGAAGCTGCCCTTGTCCGAAGCACTAACGTGCGTCAGAACTTGTACCCGAGTTTTCTTTTTCATCGATTTGTAAAAGCGGGTTCGCGTAGTGACGACTTGTTGCTTTCCTTATGGCGGAAGCAGAGAGGGAGAGATGATGAGGTTTATGTCCCAGGAGCCCTAACTGCAGGGGACGGATACATAGGCTGAACCATGGATGGTTTGCAACACGCTCCAGCGGCGGCTTTGGACCAGGGCGCCAGGCCGAGCACACGGGACGCAACGGGCAGATACTGGGGGTGTCACACTAGATGTTTCTCTCTCCGCGTCCCGCTCAGGATGAGAAACCCCGGCGGGTTATTCGTGTGTCTGTCCCTCGTCGTCTGCTCTTCTCCTCCCCGCCAGGACGCGCAGCCTGCTCCTCTTTCCCCGCTCTGCTCCTCCACCCTCTGCCCGCCCCGTGCTGCTCCGGGCCCGGGGCGCCCCGGCCGGGTACGGGCGGCAGCAGCCTGGCTGGGGCTTCCCCGCGCTCCTAGGCCTATGCAGCCGCGGTGCACAGGCTCATCGGGGCCCCAGCGGCCGGGCGTCTGAGCCTCTGCGGCGCCGGGGAGGGCGGTTAGAGCGGGCGGTGGGTCCCCGGCCCCGGTCCCCCTACCGGCCCGGGCCAGCGCCAGCGCCAGGGAGCGGCGGCGGCGGCGTGGCTCGGCGGGCGGCGACAGGCTGTGCCCCACTTTGTGTCCAATCAGAGCGTGCGGGGTGCGCGCGGAGCGGGGCAGCAATGCGTAAACAAACCCGGGAGACTCCTCCGCCCCCCCGCGCCGCGCCGCTCCGCCGCGCTCTCCCCCCGGCTGGCTCCCACAGCCTCCCCCGCCCTCCCGCTCCGGAGCGCCCTGCCACCGTCACCTGCCTCCCGCGTCTCTGCCGCCCGCCCTCCCGCGCTCCCCCCCCCCAGCTCAGGGCCTCTCGTGGGAAGGTAAGGGACCCGTCTGCCCGCACGCCCGAGCAGGGGGCTGGGGAGCACGTTCTGGGGGCGCAGGGGGGTGAGCAGGTGTCGTAACAAGTTGCTTAGCGTGACATTGCTGTTGAATCATGTTGCAGGGAAGAGCAGCAGCAGCCGCAGGACGGATGTGACAGGGCTCCGAGGGACTGGAGCCGAGAGCCGCAGAGTAACTTTCTCCCTTAATTCCCTCTCATGAGAGAGCCCGCTTCGGTGCGGGCAGAGGCTGAACGAGCTGAGATTTCTGGCTGGAGGGGGATGGGGGAGAGAGAGACCCTGAAATCTGTTTGGAAGAAGCTGCTGCAGTTTGTGATGCTTGTAGGTTCCTGCTGGGGACTGCGAGCAGCAGCAGCAGCACATTCGCTGTTGGGTAACAAGCAGGTTTGCATTTGGCTGCTGCGTGTTATTCCACCAAGGATTTTCCTAGCAAAGAACCTGGGTGGCTAGTTAATGAGCAATAGGTTCTGGTCCAGACCATCTGTTTAGAGGGTAATTATCTCTACTTAATGCTCCATGGCAGCGTGGTTGGCTTCCGTTTTGATTGGGTTGGATTATTACATAAGGAGGAAAGATAGAAGTCCTCTGTTGCATAGAGAGCCGCTCCTGTGCATTTCTCTCTCCAAATAGTTGGGGACAGAGGGACTAGTCATGGCCCAAAGGATGTAGTCTTCCCAGAACTGGCAGACACACCTGTCTGAGCCCCCAGGGAAAACTGATGAGTCCTTTTTACACATACTGTTGGATGTGTTTTCCAGCAGTTGTGGTGGAAATGAAATACAGCCCTTTGTATTTCCTCATTGCACATTTCCTTCCTCTTACTCTGCATATTTCTCATTTTTTAAAAAGTAAATATTTGAGCAAAAAAGTTTAAGAACTTGGTTTTTGCTTTGTTATTGAGCATGTTTAGTATGATCTGGAGATGACTGAATGAATCATCATCTTTATGGAATAAAGGTTGGTGAATCATCTCTCTTACACATGTGCATACACACACAAAATACATTGTTGTTGATAGTGAAAGATCAGTGTCAGTTTCTGAAACAGTGGGAGGGGGATAGGATGTATTTTGCACTCAAAAATCCACCCTGATTTCCTGAGGCTAGTTCATGAGCTGTGAAAGTCTTGCAACACTAAACTCTTATTTTCTTGGCATGGTCAGCTTTTAGGAACTAGCCATCCCTTTCATTTCCTTACTATGCTAAATGATAATAAGGTTGCCAGTATCTCATCATTGATGTTTGGGGTGCAGATCAGGAAGCAATATGTTATTTTAAATCAGATTTGAACAGGGAAAATATGAAATTGTATAGTTATGTATCTGTAAAACATGCACCAAGGACAGTCTTTGTCAAATACAAAGGGTTTTGACTGTAGGCCAAAATAATTGACCTATTTCAAAATAAAAGTTTGTGCTAAGCATTCTGTATTTTGGGGGAAAGCAGAGCCAATTTACTTACCTGCAATCCAAAAACATAAGCACTATGTCAAGTGAGGTCCATATGTGTGTCCATATGACAGTCTCCATTTAAACCCCCCACTTTCTCATCTGGTTGTTGTACATCCTTTATCCCTGTGGCTTTACCAAGTTTATGGTCCATTTGGTCAATTTCATGGTCATATGATTTTAAAAATGATAAATGTAATGATTTCAGAGATTTAAATCTCCAATTTCATGGTGGTGTAACTGTAGGGGTCCTGACTCAAAATGGGATTGTGGAAGGGTCTCAAGGTTATTGTAGGGAGGTTCCAGTATTGCCATCCTTCCTTCTGTGCTACTACTGACAGCAGCACTGGCTTCTTCAGAGCTGAGTTGCTGCAGAGTAGTGGCTGCTGACTGGAATCCCAGCTCTGAAGGCAGCACTGCTGCCATCAGCAGTGTTGAAGTAAGGATAGCATGATATCGTATTGCCACCCTTACTTGTGTGCCACTGCCTTCCGAGCTGCGCCTTCAGCTAGCAGCTGCCACTTTCTTGCCACACAGCTCTGAAGGCAACATCGCAAAAGTAAGGGTGGCATGGTATGGTATTGGCACTTCTACTTCTGCACTGCTGCTGGTGGGGCACTGCCTTCAAAGCTGAGTGCCCAGCCAGCAGTCACCACTCTCTGGCCACCAGCTCTGAAGGGAGCACATGACACCCCTTCCACAAGAATGTTGCAACCCCCCATAGGCCCCTTTTGGGTCAGGACACCCAGTTTGAAAAAAGCTGGTCTTCTCTGTGAAAGCTGTATTGTATAGGGTAAAAGTACACAAAAGACCAGATTTCACAGTCCATGACATGTTTTTCATGGCCATGAATTTGGTAGGGCCCTTCTTCTCTCTAATGGGCTGAGATCCATACCTGCAGCTCTTCTCCAGAAGGGGGCAGAATAGCAAACATGTTCATGGACAGGGTTGCTGTTAGTGTCTGTGTAGCGAGGCAGCGAGATGCCCCACTGCTCCGGAGGGGACGAGTCTCCGCAGACACCAAAATGGGTGGAGCTAGTGGGTCCTGTGCCCATCCCTCCCCCTGGCCCCCTGACGTCATGGCGCAGGACAGGAAGTATAAAAGCCCAACCCCATAGCTCACGAGAAAGGCAGCCGCTACGGAGGCCAGATGCTGCTGACCTAGCTCACGACTGGGAAGCCCCAGCGGCCCATAGTGACCCCGAGGACTGGCCGGGCTTACCCTACGCCAGCTACCCGGGGGTGTTGCCGAGCCTACTGTGCGCCAGCAGCCATGGGGAGGTGCTGAGCATACCTCTTGCCAGTTACCCAGAGGAGTCGCCAAGACGGCCCCTCTCGAGCTATCCTGAGGAACCCATGGTGCTGGAGCCCTCCGAGGACGCCGTTCCAACCCAGGTACCACACGAGGGGGAGTCTGGAAGTGGCCCGGGGCAGCCAACCTAGTCAGACTGCAGCACTTCCAGAGCCTATGTCAGTGTGTTGCGGCCAGGATCCCCACTTTCGCATCAGCACGTGGTCTGCCGCTGCTAGGGCCCCGGGCTTGGATGCAGTGGAGTGGGAGGGCCTGCATCCCCCTGCCATCCCACATGTGGGTCGCAGTTTCTCCCTCTTTCAGGAGTCTCAGAGCCTGGCCTTGCTAACATGTACTATTTGCTCAGCCCCTGCCTGAGGGTCAGAGCCCCTGACTGTTGCTGGCTGCCCTGACCCAGAGCTTGGGCCTATCAGTATGCAGTTGTTCAGCCTGGCCTGAGGGCCTGGGCCATAGACTCATTATTCCCCAACCCAGTGGAGAGGGTGTGTAGCGAGGTGGTGTGGTGCCCCACCACCCCAGAGAAGGATGAGCCCTAGCCAAACCCCTTTACAGTCTCTCACATTACTGTTGGGGAGAGGGAGCATCCCATCTTCTGTGTTCATATAGAGGTGAACACACAGGCACTTCATAAATTACAGTTCTGTATCAACAGATAGTGTAACTATTGGATGCAAAAAGACTAGATTAATTCAGTGTTCACTCTAATCATTTTAACACTCAAAAATCAGGACATTCAGGAGTTAACGAGAGTTAGTCTGCATAGGGATAGCAGCTCAGCAATATTGGACACACTAAATAACAGGAGGTATATTTAAATGAATAAAGTATTCATCAGAAATAACCTGGCACACCTAACATAGAATTGGAAAATTTAGTCTGATATATTCAAATTACCAACATTAACACTGCATTAATGTTTCTTTCATTTAATTTTCTTTAAAACATCAACAAACAGACAAAAATCCGTATTTTATTTGGGTTCTATTTACAGTTCCACTTTTGTGTTAATTAAATAAGTGCGAAAACTAGCAGTAAAGCAGTATAAATGAACTGTCTGCTCCACTTTTTTCTGTTGTGTTCTATGTGTGCTATGGAATTCAAAGTAAAATTGAGAGATTGTAAATTTCATTTCATTTTAAAATGCACAAAGTAAAGTGAGATGGAATGGCAGAGTGCCAAATTGATGGGTGAGTTTAAGGTGGATAGAGCTTAGTACCTTATTTCGGATTGGTAGGCAGATTGCTATGTTCTATACAGTAAAACCCATAGAACAATGGGGATAAAGTGGTGTGAGAAAGCAGATAAAGGGGGCATGTCCAATGAACTTTGAATCCTGTTCCTTTTTATTGTCTTACCAGGGAAGGTAAGCATAGTTTTCGATAGGATACACACAGCGATATTCCAAACCTTAAATCAACCCCTTCTCTCCCCATTTTTTTAAAAGAAATGTTGAGTATAAAGTATTAGATCTTATTTATGAGGTATCAAATGTTCTCACTTGCTTCACAGTCTCTGTGCCATTGATGGTTCATGCCAGCAGCACCTTCATACAAATCTCTTCCAGCTACCTAGAACTGGAAATGAGTAGTCAGCTTCCCAACTGGAAAAAAGTAACAAGACACTTTCCTCACCTCAGTTCCTACTTAGAGATCCTTGCTAGATACATGAAGTGATACAAAGCAAAGTTCAGACTACTGTGATAGACAGCAACACTGCTAGAGGCAAAACTGGGAAAATATAATATTGTCTTTAACATCTATGTAAAAAATTCTCCACAGAACACATACCAGTCTGTGGATCGTTTGTCCACAAACTCCTTAAATGAAAATACGTGTTGCCAGTTACTATATGCTGTGCAAGGTAATAATTATATCTAAAATAGGTTTAATTTATTTTGCTAGTTACAAATATAAATTAAAATATAATACAGAGTAGGGCCAGAAATGACCACTGTGTAACAGAATCTACCACCTTCCATTCACTCCATCATTCCTTTTAATGCCTCACCTAGCCTGTTCTTGAATCTCTGTGATATTGGTGCCTTGACCATTTCCCTTGATGGTCTAGTCCTTTATTGTACTTTTTAAAAACTATTTTTTCAGTCACTGTAGTGATCATGAAAAGTGCCAGTCTGACAGCCTTTGAGACTGAAGCCCTTTATCAACAGAAGAGGTATAGCACAGGCAACAACCTGTCATGTGGCAAGACAACTTTTAAGTGCATGTATGGGAAGGAGTGGTGGTTCAATCTCCATTCTTTGTTCTCTCTATGAAAACTGGCTATAAAGGTACCTTTGTGGTGGTTGTGTGATATGAAGGATACATGTTCTCACTTGTCAAGTAGGGACTGAACTAGTGCTGCCACCACCTCTTTTTACGTGTAAAACACTGAACAGCCCTCATATGGTTACAGTTTATAGTGACTACTGCCCCTGTTCACATTTGATCTGGTAACCTAAGGGTGAAAGGCTCATTTCCCATTATTAATTGCCAAATCAATCCAGTCCCCAAGAACTTTCCTAATGGCAACCCACACCTTTTTGTTCCTTAGGATTAGAACGTTGCTGCTTGTTCTGTCATCTTTTGAGACTAAATAATTTTCTTCCATTATGCCCTTACCATAAATGCATTTCTAAACTTGGAGTGCTTTTGCTGGGTTGTTGTGAACTACAAATGGAACCAAACTGGTTATTTTAAATACATGATGAAAATAGGAAAGAGGGAAAAAAAGTTAACTCCTCAGCCTTTGAAGATGTTTGGATACCATAGTCCATTTGCATGAGTGTTGCAGCTCCATTTACACTATAACTTTACCTTGCTTGGTGCAAAGTGAGAGAGGGTGTATGTTTGTTTTTTGTATATTGGCTTTCTGACGCTTAGTGTAGAGTTGCATAAGCTGTACAATTATTTTTAACTGAATGGAGCTCAGTAGCAAGTTCATACAATTTAGTTTTAGAATGTTAATTGAATGTGAACTAACTAACCTCTTAAATTTCTTTATCTTCATTTCCATCACTCTGGACTGGAGACTTTCATTCTTTCCAACAAATAGATATTGGCAGCTTCCAGGCAAATTTGCACTGACTGACACCCTATGCCTCTTTACTGATGTCGATGGCATTTACAGACTATAATTCACTGCAGAATTTTGCCTTTCAGATGTCCTTAATGTTCTCTTCTCCACTTATTCAGCCAGTCTGGCCTCTCCTGCACCGTGTACTGCAAGAAGCAATGGAAGACATTGGAAGATATTGAACTGTGCTTGCAAGCAGTTTTCTTAGTTCTTTGTCCAGCAATTTGTTTTTCATAAAGAACTTTTCAATGAGGAATCTTAAGGACAGAGAGGGATGGAAATGTCCCTGTTTCAAACTGCTATATTGTGATCTATATGTCTTAAGTACAATGATAATCTTATTTGCCCAAAAGGTTCTAGTGAGGAGACTCAAGGAGTAAAGGCTTTCCTTCTCAGAAGGGCTTCAAAATGGTATATGGAAGTTGCTGGGAGTTATTCAGCTCTCAAAGAGTACTGAATCTTCAGTAGTAAAGATACTGTTTCCTAATTCACTTATGCTCTGTAGTGCACACCAGCAATCTCTTTACCCTGATATATTTTTTTAAATTGTTGGCTACCCAACTTTTTTTTTTTTTTTAACAACTTTCAGTTTCATTTAGGTGCTCCTGTAATATAAATGTTTACAAATGATTCTAGGTTTAGAAATTTGCCTAAAGTCTTCTAAAAAAAAAAGCAAAACACCCCACAACATTTACTGCAGGGATAAAAGAGTGTTCTCCCCAAGCTTTGGAGCATTATACAAGACAAGTAGTATTAAACAGATAGTGAGTTACAAGAATGAAAACAAGTAAGCCTAAATTTTGCCTTGGGTGACTCCTGTGAAGCTCCAACAACTACAAGTGCATAAGAGACACTGATGGCAAAATTAAACCCAAAGAAAATAAAAATTTGAACTTTGTTTAAAAAATAAAATGAGTTTTCTATGGACAAAATGTCCTGTGCTACTCTGTCTGGGATTTGGTCTGGCTATGGACTTAGTTTCTAGTGGGAAAAGTCAACAGTTTAGCAAATTGCATTTGTTTACAGTCACTCCGTTACTTTGGGAAGTGATTTGGGATATGTTGACTATGAAAAAAGGCTATATAAAACCAAATACTGTGGTATTACTATATTGTAGAGAGACCATTTATCTTCATATTATACTTGTAAGGGTGATTTTTTTATTGGTATTCTACTCTAGAGGCTAGGAAATGTGATTTTACAATATAGTGATACATATTACATTAATATATCTTTAAATTATTGCAATTCTTGGGTCAGTTTTTAGGACTAGAAGAGTTGCCTAATGGAATATTTTAGGCTGTAACTTGCTGTTTCCAGTCTTTCAAGAGTATGTATTCCCTGCACATGTTGTTCTGTAACAAAAAACAACCCCCCCCCCATTTACTTTGCAGTAAAAGTAAACAACTTGGTGTATGAACATATAGATGAGTAGTTATCTCATACAAAGATATAAAGCCATTGAGGGTTTCTGGTGATATCATTAAGCAGAACATACATTATTTCTCTTTAGAATGTTAAGATGGTGTATTCTTGTATATGTTGTTTTTAATATAAGAGATTATAGCTTTTATAGAAAGTGTCTTAGCACTTCATGTAGGAAAGAAGCAAGTTGGTTTCAATCAACATGGGGGGGATAGATAGCTCAGTGGTTTGCACATTGGCTTGCTAAACCCACAATTATGAGTTCAATCCTTGAGGGGGCCATTTAGGGATATGGGACAAAAAATCTGTTAGAGGACAGTACATGGTCCTGCTAGCGTAGGTAGGGAACTGGACTCAATGATCTTTCCAGTTCTATGAGATAGGTATATCTCCATATTATGTTATTATTTTTATATGGGTAATTAAGATCTGGAATAGGCTTCCCAAGGAAGTTGTGGAATCCCCATCACTGGAGGTTTCTAAGGTTAGACAAACACCTCTGAGAGATGACCTAGGTTTACTTTGCAGGGGGCTGGACTCAATGACTTTGAGATTCCTTCCAGCCTACATTTCTGTGAAAGTTAGGAATATTTCTTGTTTTAATAATTTTATGGAATTTATGTTCTTTAATTATGTAAACAAGCACCTATGGTAACTGAATGGCAATAGACATGTTATATTTTTTATAAAATGAAGAGTAACCTGACTAGATATTGCTTAATTTATAGTTTCCCTGGTTAAGAATTGATTCTGCAGGCTTGCAAGATGAGACCTATAGTTTTGATTTTTTTATCTTAACTTTTTGTTTCAGTGAGATTTAGATGAACTTTTTCCCTGCTTCCCACGTGCCCAAATTTTCAAGTGTGTGTTTGCAGTGACCAGTGAATGCATGCACATGCATTTGAAATAACATACACAAGTGGAATGCCTGATGTCTTATAAGTGTATGCATTTGAAATCCCTTACTGATGTGTGCACTTTTCTGTGTATGATCTTTTGAAAATTTGGATCATAATTTGTGTGTGTTACATTGAATATGATCCAAAATTTTCCATTGGTTTCACAAGAGATTTTCCATTGACTGTAGAGAGAGGCTGGATTTTAGCAATTCTTTATTGGTTTTAATGGGGCTTTTCTATAACATCTGTCTTTGCTCAAAATTTCGAGAGTAAGTTTCCTTTCAAATTGATGGTACCTTCCTATTGAATCTGTTCTGGTTTAAAGAAAAACAACAAATCCTGAGTTGGCTCTGTTCATTCAATCACGGTGAATTCTGCATACAGTTAGAACTTGTGACCATTTCTTTTTTACTCAGGATTGTTTATTGCTCCAATCCCCCCTCGGAGCTTCAGGCAACCTGGGAAAACCAGCTTTCTTTAGCCTGGTTGTACACTCTTCAGAGCAGAGGTAATCAATAGGCAGACCAAGGGCCAAATCTAGACCACCAGATGCTTTTGAACTGTCCTCAAAATCTTTATATTTAGTTATTATATCATTATTGGTGGGGTTTTTATTATTATTTTCTCTGGAGTCTAGACCTTGACTAGACTTTGCGTAAGAAATTTGGACCTTGCCCAAGAAATTTGGACCTTGACAAAAAATAATTGACTAGCCCTGCTTTAGAGTAACCATTGTTCTAGCAGTGTAGAGGCATTCAGTGCTAATGACTTCTTGATTGTCCTGAAGCAGCTTCCAGATAGGGTTTGTGAGATACATGACCAGTCTTGGCTACCAAATGGCTGATTCAGTACACACTGCGGCCTGGGATACACTGGGAGTGGGAGTGGGGGGTATTCGCGTAGCTGAAGTTGAAGTATCTTAGTTTGACTTACCTGGCCGTCCTCATATTTGGGGATCGATTTGTCATGTCTAGACTGCCTGGCCAGAGCCTGCACCGCAAACCAGACATACCAAACCTGTGAAAAAAACCACAGAAATTGCGCTTGTTTTTTTGGCTTAATTGGCTTGTGAGTTGCTTATTAGCTAGTTTTTGGCTTGTAGCTTGTTACTTCTTTTTTTTTTTTGATAGACTTCTGGCAAGCAGAGGCAAACGGGGAGAGAGTCAGGGGTGCCCAGCGGGCACACCACAGTCCCAGACTGCATGCTGGCAGGATCCAGTCACACACAATGTTAGGGTTCTTAGGAATTGGCTTGGTTTGGCCTTGTTTTGAAACAGGATTAGCTTGATTTTCGGCTTATTGTGAAAGTTGGGGTGCATGAAAGTTGGCAACTGTGCCCTGAACCCACTCCTGCACCCAACCCCCCTGCCCCAGCCCTGAGTCCTCTCCCGCACCTCAACCCCCTGCCCCACTCCCTCTTGCACCCAAACCCCCTGCCCCAGCCCTGAGCTCTCCCAGACTCTGAACCTCTTGATCCCAGCATAGAGCCCCCTCCTGCACTCCAAACCCTTCATTCCTGGCCCCACCTCGGAGCTGGTTCATGCCTCTGCCAATGGATTACTAAGGGATAGTGAGCAAGTCATGTTAAGCAAAATGTTGAGTTGACCACTAACTGTAAATTCTTGTTTCCTAGGTGCCTACCATGAGAACTTTTAGCCAGGTTTGTAGAAGTGATAAGCACTCATAGCTGCCACTGAAGCCAAATGGAGCTGTACTTCAAACATAAAGAGTGCTATAATGTGCCACGTACTGAGGGTCCAATTTTTTTAGGGCATCTCAAGTAGGTACTCAAAATTGGAGGACCCTACTGACAGTTTTGAATTTAATCTGTCTGTGCATCAATTCCCCCATCTGAAAAATGGAGATAATATCACCTAATTTCACAGCATGTTCTGAAGATAAATTCATTGATTGCGAAGCCCCTCAGAAGTTATAGCGATTGGCAACATAGAAATGGCTAGGAGAAAGTTTAATATTAGTATTCAGTACAGGGTTTGCATTGTGTGTTGTAAATAAGGGCCAAGGCCACACACTGAATGAGAAGACTAAAAAAATATTGAATAACCATTCATTAACTGAATGGCTAGGTGTTGGAAAATATTATATGGTGATGTCATTAAAGGCTGTATCGTGCATACACACACAGAGGACTGAATTCTTTCAATTTTTTCTTGCTTGTAATTATTATTTATATTACAGTAGTGTCTTGAGACCCCAACCTGAGGTTAGTGTTTTACAAATATATAGGAGGAGGCAGTCCCTATCCCAAAGACTTTTCAGTCTAAACAAATGGGTGTGATAGACAAACTGGGATTAGGAGAGGCAACAGTAATACAAGCATGTCTTTCATAGAGTAGCTGAGTGTGTAATTTGTAGGTACAAAGATGCTGCGGAGGCTGTTTTTAATAGTTGTTCCAGCTCCCCACCTTCCTAACCATTATCAACCATCTGTGGTCCATAGTCATCAGAACAGATGCCTATGGAATCTGAGGAGAACACAGCAGTGGTGCGATGGGTTAGTTTGTGGAGGGTATTCATGCATGAGGGGTGAGAAGGCACTTGTGGGAGGATGGAATAATAGAAACAAATCCAAGATACTTCAGATTAAAGATTTTAGAAACATGTTTTTTAAATATCTCAACAAACAGGATTACTCGGGCTCACTAGAGTGAGTGGCACCTACTGTAGTCACCCAAACATTTCTTTAAAATACTAAATTTCTTTAAAAAACTAAATTAATACAGTTTTCTATGCTTTTCTGCTCAAATGGAAGACATTTATTAGGCATCACTGAATACCATATCACCAGAAGCTGTTTCCTGAGTGCCTGGTATGGGAGAGTTTTGTAATTCAGAGAAGATCACACCTCTTTTGTATGATGTCTTCTGCAACTATTGGCTCTCTCCTTAGGTTAGAGTATAAACTTGGAATTAATGTGGGGTACATTTTAGCCCAATAACCAGACGTGTCACATGGCCCCATTGCTGCTATTGTACTTTTGCTCCTGCTAGACTGGAGTAACTTTTCTCTCCTACCACAGTTGTGTGTGCACTGAGGCTCCTGCATGTTGTGGAATATTGGCTGGAAGCTCTAGTGCTCCTGCTTCACTCATTTTTCCACCTCTGCAGGAATACTTCCTAGGAATTCCATCACGTATGTGCAGATTAGTCCATGGGTCTATACCAGGGGTCTCAAACATGCGGCCCACGAAGCCCTTCCCTGTGGCCCGCCAAGCTCCCTGCCTCCCCACCCCCATAGCAGTTTCCGGGAGGGAGAGTCCAGAAGCGGAGGCTTCTCTGCTGCCTGGCTGGGCCGCTGCCAATCCCCAGCTACCAGGCACTGCTGTTGTGACTTCAATGAATGAGCTGGAGCGGCGCTTCCCAGGAGCCCTCTGCAGCAGCAGCCAGGAGCAGTAAGTCAGGCTCCCCACCATCCTCACGCCTCCCTCTGCGGGAGGCTTATCGCTCCTGGCCACCACTGCAAAGGGCTCCTGTGAAGCTCCGTAGCTGGACTGCTGCCGAGCCCTGGCTTCCAGTCACTGCTGCTGTGGCTTCAATGGACAAGCTGGGGTGGCGCTTCACAGAAGCCCTCTGCAGCGGCGGCCAGGAGCGGTAAAGCCTCCCGCAGAGGGAGGCAGGAGGGTGGTGGGGAGCCTGGCTTACCGCTCCTGGCCACCGCTGCACAGGGATCCTGCGAAGCACCGCCCCAGCTCATTCATTGAAGCTGCAGCAGAAGCAACTGGAGGCTGGGGCTCGGCAGCAGCCCAGCCAGGCAACAGAGAAGCCTCCCCACCCCCAGATGGGCACCGTTGCCCTGTGAGCAGCCAGAGATGAGGGCTATTCCACGGCTCTCTGGCTGGCTGCAGCTGCCTGGGCTTGTGCACTGCCCCCTGCCCACCATGCCCCACTACTGGTATCTCCTACAGAGAGTGCCGGGCTTGGGCAAGGGGTGGTGGGGAGGAGAGTCTGGGAAGGCTGGGAGGAGATGGAGAGAGGACACGGGGGAACAGGGAGGGGCAGCTTAGGGGTGAGAGGGTATTGAAGCTGGGGGCGTGGGGGAAGATATGGGGAACAGAGAGTAGGGTTGCGGGGGAGATTTGGGGACAGGGCGCTGGGTTACAAGGATGAGTGGGGAGACATTTGGAGATGGAGAACAGGGTTATGGGAGGTGAGTGGGGTGAGATTTAGGGATGGGGAGCTGCGTTACAGGGGTGAGTGGGTGGAGATTTGGGGACGGAGCAAGGTTATGAGGGTGAGTGTGGGAGATTTGGGGATGGAACGCAGGAAGCTGGGTAATAGGGGTGAGTGGGTGGGGATTTGGGGATGGGGCACAGGGAGCTGGGTTACGGGGGTAAGTGGGGATGCAGAACAGGGTTATGAGGATCAGTTTGGGAGACTTTATAAAATTATAATCGATATTAGGCTGAGATGGGTTGAAATTTCTGTCAGATTTATCAGCATATTACATTTGAAGAAAGCTTGAATCATCTGAGGCTGGTAATTTCTTGTTAAATTAGATTTGTTTGCTTGTGTTCCAGCTCTGGACTTCCTATATTGCTCTTGCTTCGTTTGCCAAAAAGCTGTTGGCGGTGCCTAGCGCTTTCCCGGAGGGAGCAAGGAGCTGCGTGCTCAGAGGAGGAAGCGGGATCTCATGGAAGGGGTGGAGTAGGGGTGGGGCCGGAGGCAGCGAGGGGGGGCATGTCAATGATGTGGCCTTCCGGCCAGTGCACTAGTCCTCATGTGGCCCTCGTGGTCATTTGAGTTTGAGACCCCTGGTCTATACCAAATATGGAGGCAAACTTGTTCCAGTGCCTAAACAATGCATCGGACTCTACCAGCTTGATGGATAGCCACCATTCCTGTATAACTGAATCCTGGACTTCACTCAGTTAATTAAGAATGGCAGCAAATAGACTGTAGAGAATTATATTGTGATGAGTAAGCAGCATGTGTATCCATTAAATATTTTCAATTTAAAAAAAAATTTGCTATGCATACCATATATATTTCTTGTGTTCTTCTGGTACATTCCTGTTTCAAACCTTCCAACCTTGTCCTTTCCCCGTCCTGCAACTGTGGCATTTCTTTTTAGGGTTATTTTCAAGATTTTAAATTTCAAGGGCTTTATTTTTCATCAGTCATTTTGTTCTTTTCCTTTGCATGTTTCTGGTTATCTTACAAGGATGAGGAGCTGGTGAAAACTCCATGTAGAAGATAAAATAAAGAATCAGAAGAAATTTGAGTATACCATAAAGAAAAAAAGGAAGTATCCTGGAGCAGAACCTAGAGTACAAGTGCTGGTATGAAACTACAAATATTTTTGTTGGACTTTAGGAAAGTGTCTACCCTGGAAGAGAAACCTGACCTATATAGAGCACAGTTTGTAAAACAGTTCTCCTTGGTCAACACTGGCCAGGCAGAGTGTTGAAGTCATTCTTACTGGAAGGATAGTATTTCAATATGATTTTGGCTAACACACTATTGCCTCTACTGCAGGTGGGGCCTGTTGCTCTTCAAGCTTGAAGTAATAGGTTGTATAGTGTCTTGATTCCTTATATGTAGCAATACCAGGCCATTACCTTCTAGCACTAGGTTTGGAAATGACGTTGTTAGAAATGAATCAGAGAGGTAGCCTGTTAGTCTGGAATTGCAGAAGTCTGGAAATGCAGTGCATGCATCCGACGAAGTGGTGGTTAGAAATATTGACTCCAATTATTTCTTCAATAGTTGCATAACTTTTTCTGAAACTATTATCAGACACATTGCCTTTCAAAAATCCGAACATATTGAATAAGTACTCTGCACAAAATTAATCAGTTAAAAATTTACTATAATTATATATTAAATGATAATAAACAGAGGGTATTTAAAAATCATTGCATCTGTTCTTAAGTGAAGATTTAAGCAAGTAAGCAGAGAGTTAAACAGCAATGTTCGTAATGAAATAGGATTATTTAGGACTTGTTGACTTTTGAGTTGTGTTTAAATTATACAAGGGAATAGGCAGCAGGATGTAAATATCTCTTATCCCGGCCCCCTTCAATATAAAGCCAAAAGGTAGTTGAATGATTAATTTATGACTGAAGGAGGTATTGGCATACTGTATTAATCTAGATAATTCTACCTCAGTTTTACATGTCGGCTTCTCTGGTCCCATGATCTCACTGAAATCACTGACAAAATTCCCACTGAATTAAGGGACTGTAACCGAGCCCTCCTCGGCTTGCTCCACAAAATCAGCCAGAGACCGCTTAGAGTGCATGCACCAGTACTCTTTTATTCTCTATGCCAGTTCCCACCTGCTGCCCTCAGCCCTCTTGCCCCTCAGCCCATTCACCATCTACCTGGGGCGGGGGCCTTCCAGGCGGAGTCCCCCGCCCATAGGCAGGTGATCCCCGGCCACCTCTGTCGGTGTCCTCTCCATCCCCCGTCCGCAGAACGTACACTGCGCAAGTAGTGGCTGCCCCCATAATTCTGCCTCTGCCTGCAGGTCACTGCACGAGTCACACCTTGGGTACGGAGCCAGAATTAATTCCCTCATCTGGCACGGCCTTCCGCACCTTAGTTTCCCCTGCACTTTCTGGCGGGTTTGGGTTCTTGTCTGCAGGTACCGTTGTCATGGGGCGCTCCCCTTGGCCTGTCCCTTCCTGTGAAGGGCTCAGGCTGGTGAGTTCCCCCATGTAGCCTTCCCGTGGGTCCACCCGTCCTGGGCTCTGTTGTCTAGGAGTTTTTCTGCTACAGACGCAACTTTGCCCGTCCTCACTTCTGGGAATCCTCAGGCTCGGGATGTCTGCTCCCCCGCTTTCAGGATACCCTCCCCCACCTCCTTCTTGGTAGCAGGCCACAGTCCCTGCCTAACACCACCGGGTCTTGTAGCCTGTCCAGGACCCCACCCACTTCCATTGGAAGTGGCCTCTCACTTCCAGGGTCCATCGGGCAGGACTTCTTGTCCCCAGGGGTGCATCCAAGGGCCATTCTTGCCCCTAAAACCAGCCAGTGTGGCTTCACCAGTGCCCGCTGTACAAGTGTACAGCCGGACGCCGAGACTACCAGGCCCATTTGGGCTTTTCTCCCCTCCCGCCCCCCCCAGGGGATGGTGGACAGGTTTGGCCTCCATTGCTGCCCTTCTACTTGAGTCCATCCACAAAATTCCACGCACCAGTACTCCATATCCAGGCAGTCGTATTTTATGTGTCCTGGTCTCCCACATTGCCTCCTCCGCTTGCTTCACAAAATCAGCCAGAGACCAGTTAGAGTACATGCACCAGTGCTCTTTTATTCTCTGTGCCAGTTCCTACCACCTTCTATATACAGTTTCTTCAGGCCAGTACCCTGGGGGATAGCTAGCTTCCCCAGCCAGCAGGGATCTACAGCCACATACTCCTCCCTTTCCTGTGATTCCCCCTGTCAGCTTTATGTAGCCGGCTGGCTACTCAGGCCCATTGGTGCCTTTGCTCAAGCAATTTGGGTGTGGTCTCCCCTGCCAGCCCCAATTAATCCCCCTTAATTGGAGCTGGTCTAACAGGGGCCTGGCTCAGGATCTCCTGGCCAGCAACCTGTTACAGGGACCAAAGTTTGCCTTGTTATAGCAAGGATGTGAAAAGAAAATATGTGGATTTCATGCTCTACGCCTGTCAGCCCAAGATCAGCATGAAAGGGGGGCTTTACCAATTAAATCAGATTTTGCCATGAGTTTGTAAGACAACATACCAAAGAAAGTTTAGACTCACTCACAAGGGATTTAGTAATGCTACAATTAGAAAAAGAACATTTTCGTTTTTGTGACTAATTGTTGTTTCCTTAACTTGGCCATTTACAGTCTCAGACTAAATCTTCATTTACTTCTACGTTTCATATTGTCTGCCTGGAGTCAGTCATCCCTCCTTTCAATACTGCTTATTTTTCAGCACTGTTTGGGGGCTGAGGAAGTTAGATCTGGATTGGAGATAAAGCTTCCTTTGATGGTTTCAGATATTTGCTTTCTTTTTTTAATCTTTCTAATCAAAAATCTTCATAGTGTAACATTGAATGGCCTCTTGACATACTGCAAATTGTCTAGGTCCATACACCTATGCCTTTAAATAAGAACATTCATGTAGTGTCTACTGATCAAAACTGGAGTTATGCTCTTACTATTTGATGCCAAGCAGAATTCTAGCTGTGGCATTTTGTACCAGCTGAAGTCTATTAATGGCATGCAGGGCAAAACAGCATAAAAGGGCTCTCCAACAATAGCCTAAGCAAGATGACACAAAGGTTTGAATAAAGACCTATGTGTCAGCAGAAATGAGGTGGAGAGGTAATCTGGCAATATTTCTAAGGCAATATACTGGAGATTTCCATACAACAAATATTTCATTCAAATGTTAGATGAAACTCCAGCTGAAACTGCTAAACTGCAAATCCTGGGGGTGGGGAAAAAGCATTATGAAAGAGATGGAGAGAAGATAGAATTAAGAGGTGAGTGATTTTTAGCTAGTGTTTATATCCCACAAACCCTTGCATTAAGTTGTAAAAAAATATCTAAATATGCCTTGACACTGTTTAGGCTTTTGCAAGAAAGATAGCAAGTAGAGTACGGGGACAAATTTAATTTAATTGTGTTCCCAGTATCTAAATTAAATTAAACACCATGGTGATAGATCAGTTCACCTAACAGTAGTATGTACATCGGAGCTTTTGGAACTTTTTGGAACTAGTGGAACTTTTGTGATAATATATGTAATAGAAGAGCAGACATCATTATGAGATACAAACTGATTGGTTAGAGGAAATAGGAGCCTAATTTAGTATAGTACCATGATGTAGAGCCCTTACGCTAGCTTTCTATCAGCTAAGAAGGCACCCTGCATAGAGGATATTGTCAGAGGAGCTTTGACTGTTTTGGCTGTGGGGTTTGGCGACGGCCGGGGGGGGCAGGGATGAGGTTGTTTTTTGGGAGGCAGATTTTGTTTTATTTTTTGTTGCTTTAATATACATGTTGCTAGAGAAGGCAATGTATAATAAGTGACCCTACTACAGAAATTCTTAGCTATTATAATCTAATAAGTTGCATTATTCAGAAGTGTGTGATTTGTCCGGAGGAATTTCAGAGTTTACAGTGCATGAGATTAAAAAAAACCCAAAACAGTAAAATGCAACCAAACTAAAATGACCTCCAGGGAAGGGGGTTAATAACCTTGTGGACATTTTTAGTGCTTTCTAATAAGCTGTGGACTTATGTGGACTCATGCTGTGGGGATAAATGAGTTAGAGCTATCCAAGATGGAGAGATACTTTCAACAGATAAAGTATTGGATGTGCATCATGATTTAGTATTTGAGGTTCATGCTCATTCAGGAATGTTGATATATCTTGTGATTAAGAGGGTATGATGTTGCTGCACTTTGATAGTGGATACTTTTGCGACCATCAGAGTTAGAGAACATGATGAGTAGGGGTGGGTGTTTGCAGGTGCCATTGCCCAGTGGTTAGGGATTTAGTCTAGGGGAAAGAGTAGAGCCTATCTTCACATCTGGTGTTAGTCTGTCTTTTATTGGGGGGGCTGACTCAACCCTCCAGTCAGGTTACAACTCAGTCCTCTCTCCCTCCGGTATGACAGGGTTTCAAGGGAAATATGGGGTATAGCTGTTGACACGGCTCACCTCACAAGTGTCAAATCCCAGCCAGAATTTGCAAAAGATATTAATCCTTTCCTTCCTTTTGTATCTCGAGCTGTGAGTCTAAAAGGTGAGGGGTTTTGTGCCTTTCTTAATGAGGTGGAGAGTTGGAGGGGGCCTCAACTCCACTTCCCACTCCACTGAGGTCCAACCCAGGGCCTATAAGTAAGGCTGTGTGTCTATCACAGAAGTCACGGATTCCGTGACCTTTGTGACTTGTGCAGCAGCTGGTTTGGCTCAGGGGCTGCCCGAGCTGGAGCTCCCATTGGCTGTGGTTCCTGGCAAATGGGAGCTGCGGAGCTGGCACTTGTGGCAGGAGCAAAATGCGCAGAGCCCCCCACCTCAGCCTTCTCTCCCTTTAGGAGCTGTGGGAACACATGGAGCTGGGTAGGGAGCCTGTCAGACCTGCCAACACCTCCTAGCCCCAGCACCAGTGGGGATCCCGGGCTGTGCGCCACTGCCTGTGCCCGCCGCAGCCCCAGCAACAGCAGGGGCCATGTGCTTCCATCCAGCTCCCTTCCCCCAGCACCAGTGAGGGTCCTGGATTGTGCGCCTCCACCTCCCCCACCTCCTCCCAGCACCAGTGGGGGTCCTGGATTGTGCGCCTCCACCTCTCCCACCACATCCCAGCATCAGAAGGGTCCTGCTGCCCCCCCCCCCCCAGCACCCATGGCACCCCTGGACTATCATCCACAGAGCACCTGCACCACCTCCCCTCGTTCCTTCTCACACAATTTTTAATTAGCAGTATATAGTAAAAGTCATGAACAGGTCACGGGCCATGAATTTTTGTTTACTCCTGTGACCTGTCAATGACTTTTACTAAAAATACCTGTGATTAAAATGTAACCTTACCTATAAGCAATACCAAACATCTAGCACCCACGAGTGCCTTAAGGCTGCCTCGTTGGGCTACTTCCTACCACCCACTTGTCAAAGGCTTCCACTCTGTCCCTAAGTCATAAGAGACAAGGTATCAATTGCACCTTCAGCTTCTCTGGGCTTCAATAGGCAGGCTCCTGCTTCACCAGAGATGGTTTCTGCAGCATCCTCCTTCAGGCACTACCACAGCAGGTCCTTCTTCCTGACTTGTCAGGCCGCTTTTGAGCTGACTGGCTCACTTTTAAGCTCCACCTGTAGCTGGTGCATACTCTGCAGGTCAGAGCTGCTCTTTAACCCCTTCAATTCTAATTCAGGGTTTATATGCCCCATCACAAAGCCACAGTGCAAAGTGATCTCTAATTTTCTGTTTCATTCTTTGCTGTTGATAGGCAAGTTTAACATGTTGAGCAAAGGCTCTGAGTTTACAGTATTACTATAAGTAATATGGTTTAGCTTTGAGCAAAGCAATTGTATTTGCATGGGTTTTGTTTAAATATGTGCTCTTTGCACAAGCTATAGCCATTATGATAAAAATCCTACATTAGCAGTTATCTGGTCTTTGGGACACATTAGATCTCTGTGTATATCACAATGCTACTATATGATTCTAAATGTGACTTCTAAAGGCAGTTTCTCCAGTAACACTAATCAGTGAGATGGTTGAAGCATTTCTGTATCAGCTAAATGTATAGTAAAAATAATCTGTTCCTTTTTTATGTTAGAATTATAGAAGTAATTTCAAGATAGTACAACAAATTTATAACATTTTAGGGAAATAGCTTGTCTTTTTTTAATTCCAGAAAAGATTTGTTCTGAAAAGCCTCCTTAATCATATGAGATATAAAACTAAATACACTCTGTATCTTCCATTAATATTTAAGGAGGGAATAGTAAACTAGCATTCAGAAAGTTAATGAGTTTGTTATGAATCTGGCCCGAATCCTGCTTGCTTTGAGATTTGGAGTAATAGAAATGGGATGAAAAATAATATTAAAATATGCAAGATCATGCATTTAGGGGCCAGTTTCAAGAACTTTTGCTATAAGATGAATTCTCATCAGTTGGAATTGATGAAAAAGGAGAAAGTTCTATATGTATTAGTTGATCACAAGCTGACTATTAGCCAACAATGTGATGCAGTCGTGAAAAAGGCAAATGTGGTCCTAGGATGTATATGACAAGGCAGTTTCAGTAGAAATAGAGAAGTATTAATCCCATTGTACAAGACACTGGTTAAGACTCATCTGGAGTACTGTACAATTCTGGCCACCCAGGTTCAAGAAAAATGAATACAAAATGGACAGGTGCAGAGAAGGGCTACTAGGGGAAACAGGGACCTGACTTATGAAGAGAGACTAAAAGAGTATGGCTTGTTTAGCCTAGGAAAACGAAGGCTGAGAGGGGACATTATTGTTCTCCATAAATACATCAAGAAGTAAACAGCAGGAAGGGTGAACTATTTAAACTAAAGAACAATATTGGCACAAGAACAAATGGGTATAAACTGGCCATGAATAAATTTAGGATGGAAATTAGAGAAGGTTGCTAACCATCAGAGGAGTGAGGTTCTGGAAGAGCTGTGCCATAAGAGTAATGAAGACAGAAAACATAGCTAGTTTTAAAATGGTGCTTGATTAAATTTATAAATGGGATTAAATGACGGGGTTGCCTGAAATTGTTGGGGATTGGATTCAGTGACTTAGGAGGTTCATTCCAGTCCTATGTACTCAAGTAAGATATCTTGGTAAAGTCAGTGGATGGCATGCATGTGTGAAGTAAGTAGAATTTGGCCCTCTTTCAAACAAATATTTATATTCACCCACGTGGGCCCTCTGTCACAATAGGTGTCGGGTTTTGTTCATCTTACGGTATAAAACATGCATATATAAAGCTGTGTACATTTTATAATGCATGAAAAATTGTTACCCTAAACATATTTTTTCCTAATTATATTAATTATTTTCTTGTACCAAAAGCTTTTGGAAATTTTGCTTAAACTGTGTACCTTCATTTCCACCATTTTCATCTTTCTAAAAAAACTCTTGGGGAGAGCTTTTTAGAAAGAAATGAGATCTGAAAGATTACATGTGGCATTTCTCTACAGTGAAACTGAAACTATTCTTGAGCTGAATTCTCATATCAGCGTCGCAAGTTACTGACAATTTTGTTCTGGGAATACAGTTCATGGGGGCTACTCTTACTTTTGTTGACTTGGGATCTGAAGAAATATAAGCTGTCAAACAATCCTCATATGCACGTCATGCCAGAGCAATATTGGAAATTTGTGTGAAAACCTCATTCTTTCCTTATCTGTGCCCACATGCTAATAGGAAAATGAGTCACTCACTTAACTGCAAAACAGAGAATTTCTTTTGATGCTCAAAAAGTTTCTACACCCCTTGAGAAAAAAGTCAGAGTAGGTGGTGTTCAAATTATAGAGCCAAATCATCCCCTCCTTGGGAAAAACCCATACTGGGGAATGGAAATTCTGCAAGTCGAAACTCAAAGTTCCTGATTGGTCATTCTGTTTGTGCTGTGATGGACAAATCCAGCCCTTGCAATTACAGGGTGTAGCCTCCAAAAGACATTCAGAAATGGGGAATGCTTTTGGGGTCTACAGTGCAAACTCCAGGGAGGAGATCCAAAAGAGAAGCATTACACCTTAGGATCAGTTAGTCTCCTGACAGTACAAGCCCCCTTTCAGAGCAGTTTCAATGTGCACATGGCATTTGTATGTAAGATCAGGTTGATGTTGTCAGCATTTTCATATGCATTACATTCTCACAGGGAAATATGATGGTGTGGAAAGTTACACTGCCGTCCTTGCCTCTTTACACAGGTTGCATCTACACGTGGAGTGAGGGGTGTGATTCCCAGCTCGAGGAGACATATCTAGGTTCGTCATGCTAGCGTGCTAAAAAATAGAATGCAGCTGTGGCAATATGAGCAGCTGGAAAGATTAGCTGCCCCAAGTAAGTTTTCAATCAGAAATCATAGGCACATTGTCAGGGTGGCTAACCTGTCCCTCCACTTATGCTACCATGGCTGCATGCTATTTTTAGCATGGTAGTTTGATGAGTGCTAGCATGGGTACGTCTCTTTCAGATGGGAACCACACCCCTAGCTTCAAGTTTAGAAATACCCATAGAGGAAGCGTCTGCAAGTTTCAGGAGCAGGGTCATAAAGTGTATTGTATACAGCAGGCACGGGCAAACTTTTTGGCTCAAGGGTCACGTTGGGGTTGCAGAATTGTACGGAGGGCCGGGTAGGGAAGGCTATGCCTCCCCAAACAGCCTGGCCCCTACCCCCATCTGACCCCCTCCCACCTTCCGCCCCCTGGCCGCCTCCCCTCAGAACCCTGATCCATCCAATCCCCCCTGCTTCTTGTCCCCTGTCCTCCTCTCCAGAGACCCTAACCCCTAACCACCCCCCATCCCCTGTCTAAGCCCCCCTGCTCCTTGTACCCTGACCACGCCCCTTGCTCCCTGTCCCCTGATTGTCCCAACCTCTATCCATGCCCCCACCCCCTGACAGATCCCTGGGACTCCCACACCCTATCCAACCCCCACGCCCGTTCCCCCACCCCTGAACCCCCCCCCCCGCGGCCCTGCTGCCCCTTATCCCGGCCTGGCCCCTTCACCATGCCGCTCAGAGCAGCGTATCCGACTCCCTGCCAGAGCCAGACACGCTGCCCTCCAGGAGCATGCAGTGCCACTGGAGCCACGTTGCTGCAGAGTTGTCCAGGAGGAGCCGCGGGCAGAGTGATGCCCGTGTGGCGCACTGAAGCTGCAGGGGAAGGGCTGGGGGGAGCCTCCCTGTCCAGGAGCTCAGGCAGGCCAGTAAGGAGGGGCCCACGGGCCATAGTTTGCCCACCCCTAGTATACAGTGTATTTTCCCTTATTCCATTGGCTTTGGCCAGTACTTGCGTGTTTTTCTAGCCCCTCTGCACATAAGACTGGTTTATTCCCTCTCATAGTTTGTGCATGTACTTCTAACCATTGTTCCAAAGTGTGTTAATGAAGAGATGCCCTCCTTAAACATACCTGTTCCCAGAGCTTGCCTATGTGTTTGTGTAAATCTATCTTTTTACCATTGTTTAAATTATTCCCAGAGCATTTTCTTTGTTGGTTAAAAATACAAAACGAGACAATATTTCTGCTTCAACCATTGTTTGTTATTAAAAACACTGTTTGGAAATAAGCAGGCTAATGCATTTTTATTTCCTTTTTAATAAAGCATGTTTAGCTATGAAGCAGTATATCAGTAATACATGCATAGTACCCAATAACTGGATCATCACACCACCAGGATAAATAGATTAATTACATCGTAGAGGCATAAAAATAACTAGTGTCTGGAAGTTGTAGAGGCTGTGTATGGAAATAGACTGTGTAAACAGCCTTGCTCATGTTCATTATGTGTTTATGTTAATACGAAAGAAAAATAGTGTTGTGTTTTCAGTATATGGGCTTGATTCTGCACTATCTTGATCTAATGTGCAAAGTGAATGTAAAGTACTAATAAATCAAAATGATAGTGATTCAGTTCCATTTTGCACAGGTATAAATGATTGCACCAGGTGCAAGGCACTGGAGAATCAGAGTCTTTGTCTTCAACTGTAGCAGTTTCTCAGGGCTGTTTTCCTTGCCTCTTCTTCTGAGACCAGAGAGAGATTTGGGATTTGACTTTTAATCATTAAAACTTCTGTTCTAAAAGTGGCAATGAACAGTCTCTGAAAATAATCAAGGATTGAGTGTTTCACCTGATTATTTTGTGTGAAATTTGGGACAGTCAGGTACAGTGTTTTCTAGTGATGCAGAGGTTGTCTAGTTTAGGTCAGGAGTTAAATGAATTTAGAGAGGAAGAATGGTATTGCGCTAAGGGCACTGGACAGGGATTCAAGAGCTCGGTTTCGTTCTTAAAGTAGTATAATCCCTCCTTATAACTCCTGGTAGAAAATTCTGATGCCCTTGTGGGAGTTACTTAATCTTTTTATGCCCATCTGCAAAAGGGGGTTAATAATACTTCCCTTTCCCACAGTTGCCTGTCTAATCTATTTAGTTTTATAAGCTCATCAGGGCAAGGAGTGTCTCTTAGTAGGCTTATGCACAGTGCCTAGCTCAGGGAGGACCCAGCTCATTTGGCGCCTCCATACACTATTTTTAATACACATAACAACAATCTGGAGCTGTTCCTGCTCCCGTTAAAATCAAAGTTTATAGCATTCCTCCGTGTAACTTTCTCCTTTTCCAGAAAAGGAAACAAAGATTTGTTTCAAGCTATATGCATATGATCAAGTTCATACAGTTTTAAAAACTAAATTTTTTGTATGCAACATCAGTGACCTCTTGACTTTATTAAATAGTGTAGCATTATAGTATGAAAAGTTCCTTTCTTTCCATTGATTTTTAGGATTGTACAAGTAATGTCGGGTAGTGTCCTAAACCCTGTGGTTTTCCATTCAGGAGTTTTAGTGTAGGGCTAGGTTGTATCCCATGCTGCTGGCCCATATGAGCCATATCACAAATATCACAGATGGGAGAGCAGTCCCCACAGCATCTCTACACCCCCTGCACATGTGGGTAGGAAGAGGGCGGGTTGCCAATGCCATCTGTCCCCACCCAAATACGTGCAGGCCAGGCCAGCTGCACCATCATACCAGGAGACATATGCCACACCAGGAATTAGGGACTGGAGCAGGTTTACACTCACTCTGTGGAGCAGGAGGAAATCATGAGGCAAATGATGACTCTGAGTGTCACAATCTGCTTCCTCTTCTGCTCCTGAGATATCACACCTACATGCTGACCACTATATAGGGATTGTGGCAAAGCCACAACTGATCCTCTAGGATACATCTACGCTGCAGCTGGAAGCAAGCCTCCTAGCCCAGGTAGACAGACTTGCACTAGCAGGGCTCGAGCTAGCAGGCTTAAAATAGCTGTGTGGATGTAACCGCTGGGGGAGCAACTTGAGCTCTAAAGCCCATCTAGCCCCCTGGGTCTGAGCTCAGGTGGTTAGCCTGAGTCTCCCCCTAGAGCCACAATGTTCACACTGCTATTTTTAGTGTACTTGTGTAAGTCCATCTGCCTGCCTGGTCTGGGACGCTCGCTCCAGATTGCAGGATAGACATGCATGTAACTTCACATTACCAATCCAGCCATTGCCATAGGCTTCCTTCTTCTGTTTAATAGTTTGATTCAATCTCATGAGACCATTGAAATTAAGTGGCCCAGTAGCATCTTAAACCCACCCTCTGTCTGCTCCAATCCTTCTGTGCACCTCTTTTCTGTTCCCCTGAAGACTTTTGTTCTAGCATCCAGGTCCTGTCAAACTTTGTCTATGGTTCCCTGTTCCATTCTACCATTTTATTTCTAGTTCCACATCTGTGTCTTGGTGCATGCCTTTGTATTATGCAGTGCTTGGTACAAATGTTCAGGTTTGCATATAAATAAAATATTCATTATATATTTATATATATTTTGGATGCCCTATGTTACTTCATAGTGCTTCAATTAATTTATCCCTTCTACCAAATATAATAATTATATTACGAGTTAGACTGCATACAAGCCTCTTCATTCTCCATTTGCTTTTCATTAGAGATTTAGTGTTAGAAGGAACCAGAAGAAGTTATTACTATTTCAGCGCAGCAGATTAATATTTTTCTATCCCTTAAAATTGGTAATATTTTAATGAGTTCTGATTATCGTCTTTACAAAACTCTAGGGGCCAGATTATGGCCTTCTGCAAAAGAACCTATGAAAGAAAGCATGGGTGGTACTGCTTGAGGACTCTCTTCTTCCACTGGAGAACCAGGCTTTGCCCTGTTACCATCTTTCCCTAGCTAAAGAAGCAGGCGATTCTACCCTCTATCCTGCAGATTGCTCAAAGATAGACACCGGGCCATCAGTACAGAGGCACCAGCTCCCATGCCACGTCTGTGATTTCCTTGCCCAACAGAGACATGTTGTCAGGGACTCCCATGAAAGGGGGCTTCGCAGTATTGAGGGAGCAAAAAAAAAAGTCCGGGTCTGTACTACCTACCACAAATTCATCAAATGACTTGTTAGGGACAGTGGATGTCCCTGATCACAGATGCAGTCTGCCTCAGACACCACCTTCCCTCACACAGGTCCCTGGATTCACAGAGAGCTTGCAGTCCCTTCACACTTGTATCTCCTATAAATATCAGTGAGTTCCACATGAAGACCACTTGAAGGACTGGTGTGACAGTCAGGTTACAGACACCTCCAGGGGAGAACTGAAGGTTTAAACCCAAACCAACAGACTGTGCTATGATACTATAAAATGTGTCAGGTAAAGTCTTTAAAGTTGTAATGCATGGAACTTCATAGTCATTTATGAGATATATATATTGTACACAGTTATGGTTAAAAATGTGTCCATGTGTGTAAATATATGCAGAAATTTTAATGGTAAGTGTGGTGCAATTTCAGCATCACCTCACCAGTGGGCAGTGAGGCAAAGAATGTGTCCATGTTTATAAATATATGCAGAAATTTTAATGGTAATTGTGGTGCAATTTCAGCATCACCTCACCAGTGGGCAGTGAGGCAATCAGGCAGAAAAGGGCTGTCTCCCCAGTTAGAGGAGACTAGGGTTGCCAACCCTCCCAGTTTCATGGGGAATCTTCTGGATTCACGCCTCGTTTCCTGGAGGCTACTGATGCCAAACTGGGAGATTTTAGGCACTGAAAGTCTAGTGGCGCAGCGGGGCTAAGGCAGGTGCTCCCTGCCTCTCCTGGCCCAGTACCACTCCCAGAAGTGGCTGGTACGTCCCTGCAGCCCCTGGGGATGGATCTGCAGCCAATGGGAGCTGTGGAAGCAGCACTTGTGGGTGTGGGCAGTGCATGGAGTCCCTTCCCCCCTGGAACCACAGGGATGTGCCAGATGCTTCTGGCAAGAGGTACGAGCCAGGACAGGCAGAGAGTCTGCCTTAGCCCCACTGTGCTGCTGCCTGAGGTAAGCACCTCCCAGCCAGAGCCTACACCCCGCACCTACTCCTGCACCCCTACCCCAGCCCGGAGCTCCCTCCTGCACCTAAACTCCCTCCCAGAGCCCACCCGGAGAGAGGAGGGTGGAGTGGGTGGCATCTTGGAGGAATGGGTGGAGCTGGAGGCGCTGCAAGGGTGTTGGATTTGTGTGAACCCAACCATTGGCAACCCTAGATGAGACTGGCTTGAAGCCATCGTCCAGGTCAGGAAAAAACTATGAGGAACCATCAAGGCAAATGGGAACAACTTGAAATGGAAAAGAAAACCCCACTCTTTGAAAACTAAGAAATTAAGGCGTTTTCTCCACTTTTAATATCTATAGTGGCTGAGGGGAAAAAACTGCAAAATCTTTTTAAAATGGAGGGCTATGAACTGAAGATCTCCAGAACTTGAGGCACTGTCTTGGAGGTCGGAGGCTGTGTGTGAACTCTGGATCCCCCCTATGGATAGGGGTACACTACGAAACTGTTCAAAGACAATAGGTAACTTGTATTAGAAAAGGGATTTTATCTAGTATAGAAGCGTAAAGCCTGATATTGTGATTTTTTTTTTATTTAGTTTGTATGTAACTTACATGTTTGCTTCCCTTATTACTTCATCTTTGAATCTGTGGCTTTTCTGTTAAATAAATCTTTAGTTTATTTTTTAAATAAAACAAGCCTGTGTTGTGCAGACTGCGTGGAGCAGGCATGGGCAAACTACAGTCAGCGGCCACATCCGGCCTGCGGGACCATCCTGCCCAGCCTCTGAGCTCCCAGCCAGGGAGGCTACCTCTGGCCCCTCCCCTGCTGTTCCCCCTCCCCCACAGCCACACAGCTGTGCAGCAACGCTCGGGGGACAGGGCTGCACACTCTGACTGGGCCACGCGGCTGCCAGACACGGTGCTCTGAGCAGTTTGGTAAGGGGGCTGGGGGTTGAATTAAGGGGCAGGGAGTCCCGGAGGGTGGTCAGGGGAAGGGAGCAGGGGGCGGTTGGATGGGTCGGAGGTTTTTTTGTGGGGGGGACGGTCAGGGGATGGGGAATGGGAGGGCATTGGATAAGCATGGGAGTCTGTCAGGGGGCAGGAGTATGGATAGGGGTCTTGGTGGGCAGGGGGAGTTGGTTACGGGGTGAGGTCCTGAGGGGGTGGTTAGGGGACAAAGGGTGGTGATGGATGGGAGGGTTCTGAGGGGGGCAGTCAGGGGGTAGAAAGTGGGAGGGGCTGGATAGGGTCGGGGTTCAGGCTGTTTGGGGAGGCACAGCTTTCCCTACCCAGCCCTCCATACAGTTTTGTAACCCCAATGTGGCCCTTGGATGAAAAAGTTTGCCCACCCCTGGTGTGGAATGTATGTGCCAAAGTGAGCTGATAAATGGAGGCTGTTTTACACCTTTAGGGATGATGAACTAGAGGGGGAAAGTCTGAGTGTCTGGTAGTTAAGCACTTGAGAAGGATGGACTTGTGGAGACCTGGAACTGGAAAGACTGTTGATGTCATCCTTCAAAGAGTAACTAGGCTGATAGAAGCCAGGGTGAGACTGTGCTTGTGTGCTGGCTGCTGGTGTCAGGGACTTGAACCAAAGCTGCATAGCATGAAAACATCCAATGTTACAGGGCAGGTGGTGACAGAACACATTACTCGTCTGGGTGATCCTAAAAACTTTCGTTTGAGCCCTACATACTTAGCCCCTTTGGGACTGCACTGAAAGGAAAAAGTGTGGTGGTTCTGTTATTTCTACTAGTAGTACTCGTATAATGGGCCAGTAGATTGCAGTTATGTTGAGCATAGGCTGCAGGTAGAGCACTCAAAAAATAACAGCTATCCCAGCTCTTCATTAAAAATCACTGCACCGTGCCTTTTTTAACTTGATTTCTAAACAAAGATGGTTTTCAGGCTTGGACACCTCTGGCATTCAGCAGCCTTGTTGATTTTTTGTGTTAAGTTCTTCAGGACCAGAACTGTGTTTTTGGCACTGACATTTTTTATTTTTAAGTAAAATAACAGTACATGAGAAGAAAATAGGAGAGTGCCTGAAGCTACATCTAGGAACTTTAAGGCCTATTTTTGAGTAGTACCAAGCACCCACAATTCCAACTGAATTAAATGGGAATGTTAGGTGCTGAGCATCTTGGAAATTCAGGCCATCTAGAAAAGTAGGGCTGGAAGGGATCTCAAGAGGTCATCTAGTTCACCGTCCTGGGTGGCAGGAGCTATAGAAATAATAGATCTACCAGGATCCTCTGTGAAAGAGGGATAGACATCTAGTAAGCTAGACATGCAATTCTGTAAATGTCTAATTTATTACTGGACATTTCAAAGTGAATGGTTTAAGAAGATTACTTTTGTCAGCTGACTATAAGTGTCTCTTATGTTTAGACTTAAACCTTCTATTAATTAATTGTGGAAGTGAAAAATTCCTTTAATAGCTTTCATATTCAGGTTCCTAGAATTTGGATGGGGGTTTTTTGTTCGATTTTACTGCTCCAACTCCTAATAAAAGAAAACTGGAAACAGGCATAATTTTCAAAAATGGACACACAAGGCACAGGTGACAAATACTAAGAGAAATAAGATAATTTTATATAGATTGATCCTGTAATCACATGCTTAAAATTAAACTCATGCTTATGTGTTTTGCGGATCAAGGTCATAACGAGAAGGACTAAGTGATACAGTGGGATAGTACAATTACCTTTCGGATAGTACAATTATCTCTTACAATCAAGTTCACATCCTGACTATGATCAGTGTTGCTTTAAACACTGCCTTGTGTGGAAGGCCAGTTGAGTATAATAAAAGAATCTATTTATTACAGAGGTATGTGCAGATCTTCTTGATTACAGATGAAATTTGAAATTACTTGTTTTACTTTATGTACAATAACTTATTTCAGTAATTTGTCTAAATAAAATGTTGTCCATTTCTTCTGTTTATTATGAACTCTATGTTGAGCAGTTTCACCAGCATCACATTCGTTGTACTGAGTAGTCTTCAGAAAGTTTGAGGCATTTTCTCTACCAGTGCTAGAACTGAGCAGCTCATCCCTTTTGTGCAGCAAACACAACAATTTTAAAAATCACTGGCAAGTTGAAATCCATTTATGTATTTAAAGAAATGTTTAATGTAATTTCAGGTACTATCCTTGGCCATGAGTCCCCTTGCCAATTTCAGTACTTTTGCAATGACATTAGTCTTCGTAAAAATGTTTTTCTCTTCCTTTTTTACAATGCAGAAGACCCACAGAAACAACAGGGAGAACTCACCATAGTAGGTAAAATAAATTGCAGACAAAGGTGTAAATTGGCAGACTGTCTTTAAGTGCTGAACTTTTTTTAGTTGTTTTACTAATAATGGCTTCTCTCATTATCCACATGAATCCTCAGAGGGCAATTAACCCAAACAAGCAACTTTCAGTTTGTGGTTGGTGAAGGCATGCTATGGCACTGGCATTTCTGAAGAGTTAAGACACATGGAGATGACAAAACATCTGACAACTTTCTAGTTTTTTCAACAGCAGAGGTAAATTTCCTTAATTTGTTAGTTTCCACAGCTAAGCAGAAATAAAATTAAGAGTTTCTATTTAGGTGTAAATGAATAAGTAGACAGAATTAAGATAATAGGAATAGGCTACATCTTATGATGTGTGTCAACAAGTGCTTATGAGCTGAATTCCTTGTCAAAAAACTAATCAAGTCTCATGCATTTACTATAAAGACCAATGGTTTCATAATTATGTTTTCTGTTCTTAAAATCCTAATGAGGAAGAATATTAGACTGGGGAAAGCCAACGTGGTTTGCTGTGCAAAGTGATAAATGAAGCATACTTACTTAAGGCCTATAGAATATTAGCCAATGATAGAACTGAAGAAAGCAATCAGATCTGTTGTTCGACTATAAATCATTGTTTTTGGTGTGTATGTGTATATATATATATAAAAAAAAACTATAACTGAGCAGAGTATAAAGATGACCTAGGAATGTTGAAAAGTCATGGTATTGTACATTAATCGTTACTGAAAGCTGACTTTGTCATCTGCTTTAGATGACAGATTTATTGAAAGATGTTTAACTGGAGCTCAAGTAATGTGTGTTCATTAATTGAATAAGAAAAAATTAGTGAGAAGCTTCCATGTGAGTTAAATCATCTCACATACTGGATTCCAGAAACAATGTGAGGATGACCTTAAAGGATAGGGATTAATACAATATGGAGCAGAAACAGCAGTAAGGCATAAAGTAGTATTAATACTGTATTAAACTGCCATGCATAAAAAAACAACTTATCTATTTTTGTATCCCAGTTGTGGAATGTAGATGAATTACAATAATTCAAATATATATTGTAGTTTTCATTATGTAGGATTCCAAAGTACTTTATAGACTATGATCCCAATTTGCAAGGACAACCATGCTTAGCTTTACACATGTGCGTAATCCACTGAAGTTAATGGGAGTATTCACGTTCGTCATAAGCATGTGTATAAGTTTTTGCAGAATCAGGGCTTATGTATTGTAGGCATATGTGACAGTTCTTAGTTCACAGTCCTAGGTACCCTATCTAGGTACTCCCCTGCCTCCAACATGAGGGAGACTTGCTTGTGCTAAACTGGGTTTCAGCTCCCTAACACTACCAGGCAATGCTAGCCCTTACTTTGCTTTATAGATTAACAATAAGAACACTCCAGTCCCTGAGCCCTTCTGAAGCAGTCCCCTGTAGTGTCCAGCCCATTCTCTACTGAACACTCACAGAAATACTCAGTTGGCTATCCCTAAGGAAGCTGTGTATTCAGAAGCTTGTATGATTCAGCTCAGGATCAGCACCTTGCTTAATATCACAGCACTTAAATATATTTATAGTGGAAAACAAGGATTATGTTTATTATCAGAGATTCAAGAGATAGTGAGTAAGAATAATGGAAACAAATGGTTATATAGAAAACAAAATCATAACCATGCTTTCTAGAGACTAAACCTAACTGACTAGCCTTCTGTCTAAAGAAGTCTTATCTTACCCAATGTCTTCTGCAGCATTTCCAACCCAAAGTTCGTTGTCTGTACTCAGAGGCAGTATAACCCCTCATCACTTGTTTTTTCCATGTGTTCTTACCTGTTGACTTCACATCTCTCTTAACTTTGTATGCATATGGCTATCCATTCTGTTATCTTACAATGCTTAATTTACATCTCAGCAGAGAGACTGGTAAATAAATATTTCTTGTCTGACAGAAAACCTTGATTCAGACTTTAAAAATGTATTTTCCATATATATGCATATATATAACTCCTTGTCTAAGCTCTATGCATATATTTCACAATGAAATTAATGACCGGTGTGCCCCAGCTTTCATTTAAGACCTCACATGACATTCTTTGTTGATACCAGAATCAGGATATTCCTGTATCCCACTTGCTAGGAGTTCCTATATCAGAGTATATAAGCATCACTTACATGCCACTGAAATATATGAATCTCTTCAGTAGAACATGGCAGCTTTTCTGCACTCACAGTGCTATACCACAGTTTTTAGCAGGGGAAATGCAGATTCTTTCTTCCAAATAAAATACAGGAAATTGAGGCAGTAGAATGTAATTACTAGAGCTGTCAATTAATAGCAGTTAACTCATATGATTAACTAAAAAAAATTAATTGTGATTAAAAAATTAGTTGTGATTAATTGCCACTTTAATCACATTGTTAAACAATAGAATGCCAGTTGAAATTTATTAAATATTTTGGATGTTTTTCTACATTTTCAAATATATTTATTTCAATTACAACACAAAATACAAAGTGTTCAGTATTGGAGGGGTAGCCGTGCTAGTCTGGATCTGCAAAAGCGACAAAGCGTCCTGTGGCACCTTATAGACTAACAGAGGTTGCATCTGAAGAAGCGGGTATTCACCCATGAAAGCTTATGCAATAATACATCTATTAGTCTATAGGGTGCCACAGGACCTTTTGTCGCTTTTACAAAATACAAAGCGTACACTGCTCATTCTATATTAATATTTTTATTACAAATATTTGCACTATAAAAAGATAAAAGAAACAGTATTTTTCAGTTCACCTTTTACAAGTACTGTAATGCAGTCTCTTTATCATGAAAGTACAACTTACAAATGTTGATTTTTTTTGTGTGTTTTATATAACTGAACTCAAAAACAAAACAATGTAAAACATCAGAGCCTACAAGTCCACTCTGTCTTAGCAATTGGCTGAATGAGAAATAGGACTAACAAGTTTGTTTATGTTGACAGGAGATAATGCTACCCACTTCTTATTTACAAGATTACTAGAAAGTGAGAACAGGCGTTCATGTGGGACTTTTGTAGCTGGCATTGCAAGGTATTTACATGTCAGATATGCTAAACATTCATATGCCTCTTCATACTTCAGCCACCATTCCAGAGGATATGCTTCCATACTGATGATGCTCGTTAAAAAAGTGTGTTAATTAAATTTGTGATTGAACTTCTTGGAGGAGAATTATATGTCTCCTGTTCTTTTTTACCCACATTCTTCTCATATAGTTCATGTTATAGTAGTCATGGATGATGACTCGGCACATTATTCGTTTTAAGAACACTTTTACTGCAGATTTGACAAAATGCAAAGAAGGTACCAATGTGAGATTTCTAAAGAAAGGTACAGCACTTGACCCAAGGTTTAAGAATCTGAAGTGCCTTCTGAAATTTGAGAGGGATGAGGTGGGGAGCATGTTTTCAGAAGTTTTAAAAGAGCAACACTCCATTGTGGAAACTACAGAACCTGAACCATCAAAAAAGAAAATCAACATTCTGCTGGTGGCATTTGACTCAGATGATGAAAATAAACATTCGTTGATTCTCACTGCTTTGTATTGTTATCGAGTAGAACCTGTCATCAGCATGGACATGTCCTCTGGAATGGTGGTTGAAGCATGAAGGCACATATTTACATGTCAGATGTGCTAAATATTCATATCTTGCAATGCCAGCTACAACTAGAGTGACCCAGATGTCCTAATTTTTAGGGATAGTCCCAATTTTTGGATCTTTTTCTTATATAGGCTCCTTTTACCTCTCATCCACTGTCCCAATTATTCACATTTGCTGTCTGGTCACCCAAGCGACAACAGTGCAATGAAAACACCTGTTCTCATGTTCAGGCAACATTGTGAACAAGAAGTGGGTAGCATTATCTCCTGCAAATGTAAAAAATGTCCCGAAATATAGAAATAAATGATATTTCTATTGTTTAATAGTGCAATTAATTGCAATTATTTTTTTATTGCGTGATTAATTTTTTTAATCGCTTGACAGCTCTAGTAATGACCCAACTTGAGCTATAATCAGGTCTCCATTTAGAAAAGTGTCTTGAGATCTTTAATGACCACAACAAGCAAAAGTCTCAGTTTTACATCTTATCCAAAAGATGGAACCTCTAGCAGTGCTGTGCCCTGTAGCACCATAATGAGGCATTGGTTCAGTACAGATGCAGAAGGAAGAGTATGACCACCATTTCATGTAGCAACTGGGTTTTCCTTAATGAAAACAGTAGCCTGCATTGCTTAGTTTATCAGAGTGGATACATTTGCAACCCGAGGAGATATGGTTGGAAAAACTAGTTATTTGCGACTCTGTGGGCAACTCTACAGTACAGTGCTATATCGGTGCACCTGTACCCCTGCAGCTGTGCTGCTCTAGTGCATCTGGTGAAGACGCACTGTGCCAAGGGGAGAGCACTCTTCTGTCGGCATAATTACTCCACCTTGACAAGAAGCATGAGCTATGTTGGTGGGAGAGCATCTCCCGCCAACATAGCACCAGTGTGGACAGCATGAAACTTGCATCACTTGGGGAGGGGGGAGCTTTTTCACACCCCTGAGCAATATAAGTTAGTGTGACTAAACTGGTAGCATATACCTGCCCTAAGAGTTTGAGTTTCTTAGGTCTTGAAACTAGTGTTTAAATAAAATTAAGAACACTAGTTGTTATACTTGAGAATCTGGTTTTATAAATCCAATTTTTGGAAAATTCATACAGATGATGATAAAGTTGATAGTATGAAAGCTTTAGATGGAATTTTATGATTCTATTACAGATACAGGGTTAAAGCCAAGAAATCAGACCTGTCAGTTTTAGGCCAAAGTGACTTCCCAACTGGTATTCAGTGCCAAGTTATGGGCGGTGAGCGATTGCTCATTTGAGAATAATTTTCTGGCTAGAATCCTGAGCCTGCCTCCTCCTCTAACTGTATTATTCAGATAGGAAATCAATTAAAAACATCAATTTTGCTTGGTTTTATATTTAATATCTTCAATTAAGATATTGAATAAAATCATGAATATGTTTCAAGATATGCTTCCAGTAAAATGTTATCCAGAATAACTCACATTTGTTAATAGTAACTCTTATAAGAATCCAAAGCATTTAAAGACCTTCACATTTCAGCCAAGAGTCTTAGACAAATATTGAGAGAATGTATTTTCTAACTCTCAATGGGCCAAGTTTTGCTCTCACTTTTATTCCATGTGATCCCATAGATTTCAGTGGGCTCACATACGGTACATGTTTGTACAGAATTTTACTCAATTTTTCTGCCAAATTGTTAATCAGAGGGTAACACAGAAACATCAAGGTAGGGCCAGAGTATCTTGATCTTCGCCTTGTTTTCTCTCTATTCAACCAGGTAATACATTATCTATTTTAATAAGTTCAGAAATATCTATGTTAGACTTTAATTTTGGGCAATGAAGTCTACTATTTTAGTAGGCAGATAAAAGGACATTCCCATTAATGAGTGTCTTCCCACACAGTGCAAATATATCAAAGACTCTAATGTTACATGATTAAATGTAGGTTTCAGTCTGATTTTAATACACACATTTTAGATGTCTGAGAGTTGGAAGACCAACTCCTATTGAAAGTCAGTGGGAGTTAGATGCTTAATTCCCTTGCTACAGTGATCAATACCCCTTCCCCCAAACCATTCAAGATCCATGGGCGTATCAGAACAGGTGGTGTACCTCATCCAGGGCATCAAATGCCCCAACAACCACCATATATGTGAAACCTGCTTTGAAATGAACTCTCTCAGAAAAATGAGAAAAGACAAAGTCACCCTGTCACCCACAGGCAAACACTCTTCACAGTATGATCACTTATTATCTGACCTGTTAGTAATTGTCCTCAAAGGAAACTTGCACATCTTCAGAAGAAAAGCATGGGTACATGTTTGCTAGACATGTTTCAACAGAGACTGGTTTTTATGGCTCATTACAGCAATTTGTGACCTACTAGCCCCTCCTTTGTCCTACAGCTGCAGAGGTGTTAAATTTACCACTTCTTTTTAAGTGGCTTATTGCAACATGTGTTAACAGGTCTGGCCTTATGAGTGGGTCATAGGGCTTGGTTACACTGGCACTTTATAGCACTATAAAACCGTCGGGAGCGCTATAACCTACTACCTGTCCAGACTGGCGAGGCATGTAGAGTGCTATAAGTCTGTGGTTATACCGGTCCTGGTAATCCTCCTTGCCTGAGGATTAACAGTTGTAGCATATTGAGTGCTACGCTTTAGCTCCAGTGTAAATGGGTAGTAACAATACAGCGCTTTGAGTGATCTCTGGAAACGCCCTTAAACAATTTAAGCCAATTAACCTCTCTTCCCTTTGTTTTGAACTCGGCTGGAGGAATGTGGAAGTACTTTTCAGAGCTTATCTGTAACTTGGCAAATCAACAATGCAAATATTTACCTTGTGAGCAAGTGAGTAGCAGAAGGTTAGTAGGCTTTGCATTTCAAAGACAGTTTGCTGACACACTCTCAGCACACACACAACACGCTCCCCCTCACCCTCCTTGTTTGAAAAGCACGTTGCACTCAGCTGAATACTGGGATAGCTGCCCAAAATGCACCACTCCCATGTCGCTGCCAGTGCCGCAAATGTGGCTATGCCAGTGCGGTTGTGGCTGTGAGTGTGGACATGCTGGAGCGCTATCCTTGGAGCTGTATCTGAAGGCAGGTATAACCCAAACAGCTATAAAGCTGAAAGTGTAACCAAGCCCATAGAGGCAAGGAGCCTGGGGTATGCGTCTGTGGAAGGGAGTTCAGGACAATGGGGAGGAAGAAGCAGCAAGGTCTGGGGGTGATGGAGGTTTGTGGGAGCCTGGGGAGGCAGCACAGGTTGGGCGTGATGGAGGGCATGTGGGGAGGCTGGGGGAGGCAGTGGGGTCCAGGGGTGCTAAAATGCAAGTGTGTTCCTCACTTGTATTTCACAGAGACCCCCTTGGGACTTCCACCTGATGTGCTGGGACTACCTCTGAGCCCATTTTCCCTGCCAGCTTGGGACTTCAGTACCCTGTCTTGCTGAGCCAGACATGCTAGCGTGCTGCAAGCACAGGCCCAGGTCTGAACCACGTTCCCCTAAAAGCTACAAACTTAACTGAAAACTGCTTAAGAAGTGCTCCTGTCTCTAGCACCGACACACCTAGCTGCCAGTGGGATCCAAACCCCAAATAACCCATACATTTTACACTTCAAGATAACACTTGCACAGAGTGTAGAAGCAGTCCTACTTTGGGAGGGGATGGGTTAATGATTTAATAGATATTTTCTGTTTCTGATCTGAATGTTTCAGACAAGTCTAATAGTGCAGTAATTTTATTTGGCTCCATATGTACACTTTAATATCTATGCTTCAAGGCCTGAATAGTGCCCTCCTTTGACTGCAAATAATTTAGGTATTTGTATCCTATAATTCAAATAGGATAACTGTCAGAGTGCCATATAAAGGTATAGAGTGTGTTTTTAACCAGTGAAAATGAATAGGAGTTCTTTTTATGATAAAACCTTGCCCTCCTGTCGAAAACAAGTGTCAGCACATTTATTTGCCAAAGGTATCACCATATTCAGGCTAGCACCTTTGATTTCACTATGCATTCCTAGCATACAAAATAAGAGTGAGCATGTGAGAGAAATGCCACCCTCTGACAAACTGAGTTAAGTAACTGCTAGACTTACCAACAGATAGGCACCTTGTATCAGAGCTCAAAGGTGATGGAAAAGGATTCCTATTCCAAAGCCCTTCTGGTGACCCTTTCACAGGAGAATGACGGAGAAGAAAATAATCCCACACTTTTCCACCAAATCGGAGATAGAAAAGCCCCACGTGAAAGATAAAGGTGTTGATAGTATAAATTTGAATAAAAATATTTTTTACATAGTAACTAATGTAACCATTCCCTTGGAAAATAAAGAAAATGACAATACATGATCCCAAGATAATGACGACAACAACAAAAGCTGTTAGTTTACTTATATTTAGGGAAAAATATTTTAACCATAATTTGGGAACCTAGCATCAGAAGCAAAAGTAAAGTAAGTGCTAAAAGAGGTTATAATTAGCATATTTTTATTTTCATCTGTGAAAAGATGCAGTAATTTTTAAATCTTGAATATTTGTCACCACAGAGCAATGATTATTTCCTAATTATTACTTCCTGTCCAGTGGTTCTATTTCTGATGGAAGTACAGTGACCCCTCTTAAACAGGATTCTGACTGCTTAGACAAAACGCAGTTTTCCAAACATAGTTCTTTCAATGGGAAACAATTTTCCCAATCCATATGTGTCCCAGGACCTTTTCTGCCTACCCAGTAAATCCAAATGTCTCTTGGGATAACTGGGTGCTTGATTACAATAGATATTATATAAGGGAGGAAATAGAACACATTAGCTTTCACCAATTAATGTTTAAACTGTATCTAAAAAGTGATAATCAGAAAAACTGGGTTTTCAGTCCTGCAAGTGGAGCTGCATGGATAGATGCTTATGCTTACTGAGGTCCGCAGGGCTCCATAGGTGTCTCAGGGCTTACCTACATGAATCTTCTTGGAGGATCAGGGTCTTAGTTTGATTGTAAAATGCTAGTGTTAGCTTGACTATTGATCCAACACTTATTTTCTGTTTCCTGATATACAGCAGAAAACTTAAATGTTGTCAATATTTGATGTCAGTTCTTGAAAGTGTTACAGTTTCATTAACAAGCAAAATTGGAGCAGTTGCAGTTCACATGTTGCATTATTCACTCCTCTGTTATTTATGACCTGGCCACTCCCTTAAAAAGATATTTATTTTCTATAGAATGCAAGGAATGACTGTACGTCATGTATGTCAGAGTAGTGCAACAGTTTAATAGGGAATGCAACAAATTACCCCTCAACTTTAAAACTTTTTGGGATACAGTATATATTTTCCACACAGTAGACTGCTTTCCATAGTAGTAATAGCGGTATCTAGCTAAAACCATAGTACATTACAGGACACACTTTTCTACCATCTATGGAAAAAACTTCAGAAGCAAAATCAGGTGTTTAAAGAATTTGAAAAAGTTTGGGCAGCTTTAGTTTCCTCATTAGCATTCAAGCAATGTAGTTATCTCCTCTGTACTTGATGCCCTGGATATATGAGATATATTTAAAAGCACTAATGTAATTTATTATTCTTGATTAAGCTGTTTTTCTTATAAAGCAAAAATAATCACTTACTTGATGTCAAAATATTAAATCCTAATTGGTATTCCTTATAAAAAGGGATTTTAAAAGACTTGGCTTATGAATCATAGAGTCATAGAAATGTAGGACTGGAAGGGATCTCCAGAGGTCTTCTAATCTGGACCCTGCAGTCAAGGCAAGACTAAGTATTATAGACCATCCCTGACAGGTGTTTGTCTAACCTGCTCTTAAAAACCTCCAATGATAGAAATTCCACAACTTTTATAGGCAGTTTATTCCAGTGTTTATCTTCACTGACAGTTAGGAAGTTTTTTCTAATGTCCAACCTAAACCTCTTTTGCAGCAATTTAAGCCCATTGCTTCTCATCCAGTCATCAGATTAACAAAAACAATTTCTCTCTCTCCTCCTTGTTAACCTTTTTTGTATTTGAAAACTGGTATCATGTCCCCTTAGTCTTTTCTTCTCCAGACTAAACAAACCCCGTTTTGTTTTGTTTTTTCAATCTTTCTTCATAGGCCATGTTTTCTAGATCTTACACCATTTTTTGTTGCTCTCCTCTGGACTTTCTCCAGTTTGTCCACATCATTCCTAAAATGTGGTGCCCAGAACTGGACACAATACTTCAGTTGATGCCTTATCAACGCAGGGTAGAACACAAGAATTACTTCTCGTGTGTTGCATGCAACACTTTTGCTAATACATCCCAGAATGAGGTTTGCTTTTTTTTAAACAGTGTTACACTACATATTTAGCTATGATCCCCAGCTCCCTTTCTGCAGTACTCCTTCCGAGGCAGTAAGTTCTCATTTTGTATGTGTGCAATTGATTCTTTCTTCCTAAGTGGAGTACTTTGTATTTGTCCATATTGGATTTCATGAGTGTGTAAACCAGTCATGTCTGTGTGGGTAGTTACCACAACTGCAGTTTGGCTCTAAAATATGGTATGAACTACACATCATTACAATAGCATTCCACCTTTATAGCTATGCTTTAATGGAACATTGTGCATCAATTACTATTTGAAACTGAGTCTAGTGGATAAACAAATAGACTTAGAAAAGTCCTTTTAACAAGCAGTACTCCTGGGGGAATTCTGCACCACTTCGCAATGCAGAATTTTGCAGAAATTAATGTTGCGTACGCAGGATTTCCCTTCCCCTCTCCCCCGGAAACTGGTTGAAGTGCTGCTGGCCACCACTAGGGGTCACTGGATGCAGCAGAGCCCAGTTTGCATATTGAAGACACTGCCAGGGGAAAGGAGCTAGAGCAGTGGTCCCTAATGCAGGGCCTGCGGGCACCATGGTGCTCACCGGGGCATTTGTGTGTCCATGGGAGTGTGTCTGCCGAAAAAGTGCCGAAGTGCCTGATTCCGCTGTCAGCGGCATTTTGGAAGAGACAGGGACGAATGCCGCAGGGCCACTGAAATGCTGGTGAAAGTGGAAGCAGGCACTTCAGTGGTTTTTTGGCGGACGTGCCCCGGGCGCGAGAGGATGCAGAATAGCGCACGGACCCAACAAGTTTGAGAACCACTGCTCTTCTGAAAACAGGAATGTGCTATTGGCCACAAAAAGGTTGGGGACTACTGAGCTAGAGGATTCCCAGCAGCTGCAGTTCCCAGCATGCCCTAAGGGAAGGTGACAGCCTTCAGGAAACTTCATGCAAGCCTGGGACCCAGCATCAGGCTGTTTCTCTCTCTGGATCCCTGGGCTCTAAGGGGTAGGGGACAAGTGTCAGGGCATGGCTGGACTTTGGTGGGTAGGGGTGTGAGTATCTGGGCAAGGAGGGGCATGGCTGGGCTCTGCAGAGGGTGTGGGTATCTAGCCAGGGAGCCCTGCAGCTGGCTGTGTGAGGAAGGAGGTGTGGATATCTGGGCTAGGAGGGGTCCTGCGGCTGAGCCCTGGGAGTAGGGACTGTGGGTATCTGGCTCCCTGCTGGGCTTTGGGGGGTGAAGCGGGCAGAGAAACAGGAACTGGGTTGTCACAGGGGTTTCTTTAACTCTCTACTCTTGGAGGAATTGTGTGTCTGTATTGTTACAGAGATACTTGCTGATAGGTATTTTGAAATCTATTACCAAATTAATTGAAACTGGTGTGATTATGCAGTTTTATTTTGACAAAATTTTCAGAATTTTAAAATATTGTGCACAGAACTTTAAATTTTTTGCACAGAATTCCAACAGGAGTAAAGTAAGAGGCTTTATAAACCAAATAAGTTTTGAAATCCCCAAAATTAGAATCCAGACATAATTTCTTTTTAAAGCAACTTTCCCAGCCTCAATCATTTTGAAACAGCCCAGAGAATGTCAGCAGCTGCTTATTTTACACCCAAACAGGTTTAATATTGCACTCTGATGCTTATAGACTTTATTTCATGTTCAGTAGGGCCACCCAAGTGATGGTTCTGAAAAAAATCAACTTCTGATAATTGATAAAATTTAATCACAAATGGAAATATTCAATTTGCCAAATAAAAGATTGATATGAAAAAGGACTTGCGTTTAGTATTATAGGAATACATTTTTTAAAGATCATTGTGATTTTAAAAAGAGTAACAATTTAGTGGTTTTTTTTAAATACTCCATTCAGACATCATACCCTTTCCAGCTTTCAATTTCAAATAGCTGAACTTCCCCATATCTTAATTTTGGTTTTAATTATGTTTCAAAGCTGTTATTTGACTTTAATTATGTTGTAGTTTGTAAAAATTACTGATTTCCCTTTCCCTCCTCCCCCACATTTCCCTAATCTGAGTCAATGCCTGTCTGCTGTATGTAAAGAAGGAACAGCTTTAGAAAACCAGGTCTTAAAATCCTCCTTTTTACATATCTTGTAAAAGTTGTTTAAATTATGGGAAACAATGTTTTTTCATTAACTTGCAATGTTTTGTTAATTGAAACTTTTGAAAGTACTTGGGACTTTTTCACTGTTTCCTTATACTTTTAAACAAATTTGTCATCTAGCAAATATTTTCTTACATTGCACATTTTCCTTCTTACAAGGTGATATTTTCTAATCTTAGTAAAACTTGCCAGAGAGTATGACAAACAGTGGTTAACAGTTCAAGGCCAAAACCACCAAAATGTAACTTTTGTTAGATGATAATTTGCCAGTAGCTGGAAATGGGTGTCAGAGGATGGATAACTTGATGATTACCAGGTCTGTTCATTCCTTCTGAAATATCTGCCATTGGCCACTGTCAGAAGACAGGATATGGGGTTAGATGGACCTCTGGTCTGACCCGATATGGCCATTTTTATGTACTTAATACATGCTGGTTTTTTGTTTTTTTTTACAGCTAAGTTAACATTGATTATAGTTCAGCAAACTTTCATTTATATTGTAGTCTTTTTTTGTTGGAAAAATTTTTTAATTTATCAAAACTCATACTTAAAAAAAATCCAATTATTTTCATTGTACCATAACTTTAATAACAGAGATTTCTTTTGAACAATACTTGACCTATCCTGCACTCAGACTGATGCAATGGGACCCCATTTGGGTGCAATAGTTCCACCCATCTAGATTTGACAGCAGGATTGGGCCTTATACTGTTGCAGCATAGCTAAATATAGAAGATGACTGAACGGGGCCTAGACAAAGCAAATGTTTCACAAGTGGAAAGTCACAGGCTACAGGTAGGAGACATGGCATGACAGAATCAGATTCTACAGCAAAATCACAGCATGGGAAGTACTTTATTTGGTTTTTATCTCTAGCAAATTCCACCTAATTTGTGTCTCCCACAACTATGCATCACTTTTGGTTTTTTAAATAATACATCAACAGCTCCATCCCAACAACCTTGATAGCAACCCTGTATTTTAAATCAGGGAGCAAAACAATAAACATCTGACAGTGGGGAATGCTTTCATTCATGCTTAACTTCACATCCATGAGTAGTCCCATTAAAGATAAGTGTGTGCGTAATTATTTTTGGGGTCTGAGCCTAACTTATTTCAGTATTTTCCTGATAGTAACTGTGTTCTCTCACTAAATGCCCAGTGCTATATAGGAAGGATAAAAGTTCTGAAAATTCATTTGTTTCAGCTGTCCAAAAGTTTGCTATGCACTATAATAAGAACAAAATTCAGTATTTTTTTTAAAAAAAATAACCTTGAGAGGTGTGACTTAAGTCCCTTTGGAGAGAATTTTATAAAAACCATGATAGAAAGAGGAAAAGTCACTGAGTACAGTGCCACTCAACACAAGCTGCTCCTGCTTCAGAGCCATGGGAGCCTCTTCACCACCCCTCCTCTCCACACCAGTCTGCCCAATCCAGCTCCACTTCTCCTAGCCACCCCTCCCGTCCATCCACACCCATCTCCCAGCCCCATTCCAACTTCCCAGCCATCTACCCTCTCCAGTGTTGCTGCCCTGGCCTCTCCCCAGCCATCTGCCCCCTCCAGCCCCATGTCTCTTAGCCCCCCTCCTCTCCATCCACACCCAGCTGGCAGCCCCATTGCAACTTCCAAGCCATCTACCCTCTCCAGCCCCCCTTCCCCCCCTCTCCCCGCCCACTCCAGCCCCTTTCCCCTCCACTCCCCAGCCACCTGCCCTCTCCAGCCCCACTTCTCCCTGCCACCCTCCTCTCCATCCACACCACTCTGCCAGCCCCATTGCAACTTCCAAGCCATCTACCCCCTCCAGCCCCACTTCCCTTCCTCTCCCCCGCCACCTGCCCCCTCCAGCTGGCCTCTGCCTCACCTCCAAAACTACCCAATGTCCCCAACTCCCCAGAAGGCTTCCCCGCTCCAGCGGCGGGTGCCTGGGGCTCTTGGGAGCGGCAGCCCCAGGGCTCGCGGGGAGACGCCGCGCCCTGCCCCGAGAGGCCGCCTGGGCTGTGGCGCAGGAGGGCTCGGCGTGGGAGCAGCGCCTGCGCGCCTGTCCCGCCTGCTCTCGCTCGGGCCCAGCGCTGGGACCGGCCGCGGCAGCCCGGCGGGAAGGAGGGCGGGCTTGAAGGGGCGGGAGGCGCACGCTGTTTCCCTTTCTCTTTCGCTGCGCTGCGCGGCGCGGCTCGGGCTGCTGCCGGCCAGAGGCCGACGGGCGCCGCAGGTACCGCTCGGGGGGCTGGGGCGGACCCGGGGCAGGAGGCGCCGCAGGTGCATGGCGAGGGGGAGGGACAGGAGTTTTCCAAGAGGGAGGGAGCGTCACAGCACAGCCGCGAGTCCGGGCCGTGGTGCCCCGGCCTGCCCAGCGCTCGGGGAGACCCGCGCGCCCGCCCCTCAGGCCGGGGGACCGGACCAGAGTGGGGAGAGCCGCCCCCCGCCGGGACCCACTGTGCGGCCTGTTTACGGGCTGTGCCTGCCCGGGAGGAGGAGTTCGCCCTGTGCGCGGCTCAGTGGGACGTTCCCAGGCTCCTCCAGGGCTTACTGGAAATCTCCCGGCGTCCCGCCAGCTTGAACGCAGACCCAGCACCTGTCCCCCTTTCTCCCCCAGTCCTGAGTGTCACCTTGCCCTGGTCATTTTGCTGGACGCCCAGTAAGCTGGGGCGGGGGTGGGGAAGGCAGGCAGGGACACTATCTTCATTGTAAGCAAAGTGCCTAGCACAGAGTCGGTGCTGTGGATTGCCCCATGCCAAGGACTGTGACACTTGTCTGCTAGGACATCGTCATGATCATTATGCTTCTCCTTTTACATGCCTTGCAGGTATGAAAACGCCTAGCCCAGAAAAGGAGCAGGAGTTATGAACGATGTTCCCGTGAGAGGTCTGGAATGTCCATCAAATGCCTGGAGAGGTGCAATTGCACAGAGCAGTTCCTGTGAACCACATCACTTCCAGCTGTCAGACTCAAGCCTCTGGCCTAAAGGGCTTAGCCAGCATCGCCTGCCCCACGAATGGCTACCCAGAGGAAGCACTTGGTGAAAGATTTCAATCCTCATATCACCTGTTACATCTGTAAAGGATATCTTATTAAACCAACCACAGTAACTGAATGCCTCCATACTTGTAAGTAGTACTTTGCAAGGCATCCATTCTTCACAAGTAATGCTTCCTCCAGATATTACCACTAATTTTTTAAAAAATGTATAGCATGAAAGATTATAAAGTGTTTTAGTATGTTCAGCTTGGATATACTCTATTGTCACTGAAAAATCTCTCTGTGGAGTACACTGGGCCTTAGAGTTAACTGGGGAAGAGAGAAGTCAGATATTTCAAAGGGATTTATTAGGGTTGTGGCAGTATACTATACTTAAAATGACAGTATAGTGTATCCAATGTGCATTTCTCATCACAAGAGAACATGAATTTTGAGGAGGGAAGGCTCTGACCTAAGCCAAGCTCTGCCAGTTGGTGAGAAATTTTCTGTGTGCACTGAAAAGGAGTGGCCAAGGCATCTGTACAAGACCCCTCACCTTTGAGTTTTTGCACATGGAACTGACTACAGCTTGACAATGTATAGCCATCCATGTGGGAGCCACTACCCCTGTGGAAAGCTGAGTTGCTACAAAACTGGTGACTATTCTAGAACAGAAACTACTACTCCCTGGGGATTCTTTGGCTTGCAGAAGAGCACTCTGGGAGATATAACACAGGAGGAATCTGTTGTAGTGAAGCATGTCCTGCTGATCTGTATGCCAAAAATACCTATATTTTTATGATGATGAAAGGCTTCCAAAACTTCTGGGGCTGTGGATTGTTTTCACTTCCCAGTTCTTTAGCCCCAATCAGCTGTCAGAGTTCTTCAAGCCTAAATCATACTATTCTAGTAATTTAGGCTGTGATGGATCACACAGGGTACTTCTTGAACATAAATGCTATTCGCTCAGCACAGAAGGGGGCTACTAATGGTGTTAGTGCTGTGACTTTTCAGGGGCTTGACCTATCATTTAGCTAATAAAGCCACACACAGATGATGAAGATGCTGAGGAATGGCATCTGCTCAGCCTGGATTCTCTCTTCACTTCTCTCCTCCCTTTAGACCAGATGTACAGTATTAGCTTTTCTTGGTAGAGAAGTTCAAGTTGCAGCTGCTCTGCCACTTGTAATATTTAGGTATCTGGACAATGGTCTTAGTGCAATGTCTGTCATAAGTAACAGCTGGGAATTTTAAACCATCTTCTGAATGAGAGAGACAGGGAGAGCTCTCTGGGATATCTTACAAACAGAGTATAGTCTTTGTAGATCAGGCTCAAAGAGCAGCATGCTCATCATGTGAGTATGTAATGTCTACTCAGTGAAGTTCAGGAAGGAGGGAGTACTAGCTTTACCATGATTTAAGGATGCCATTCCGCACAGAAAAATTACCTGGACCAGAATTTTCATAACTGTTTGTTGTTGCATATTACATAATAATATATCTATCTAGCAATCTGAGTGTCTTTGACATAAACTACAAAAGCCAATTTCCCTGCTGAAACTACTAGCTCATCCTACCAGCACCTCCTAACAGGACTGTACTCACATCAGAATGCCTACAGAACTTCCCAACCCTCAACAAACAAACCTCAGTCACTTGCATGCCCTTCCCTCCTCCAAAGCCTCACCTAATGTGTATGACTTGCAGTGTGTCCTGAAGGTCAGTAAACCCATCCAGTTTTGGAATAAGGTGAGTCCCTCAAGAAGGATACCCTACCACCAAAATCTCTCCATTTGTAAATAGAAGGAACTCCAGATTGAGTCTGTAATTGTGACAGTAAGGTGGTCTCTTGTGCATGTACTTAGGCACTTAATGGAGCACATAAGTGGAAGGTAAGTGCCTAAAGCAGTTTTCAGAAGGGTGATAAAGTGCATGCAAGTTGTAGTAGATTTGGGGAGTAGTTGGCCCTTTAATGGAATTCTACTTTGTGTGTAAGTGAGTGGCTGATTTACAGTCAACTTTATTTGTGCCCTTGAACAAGTGAAACGTTTTTAAATTATAATTTTAAGCTCTCTAACAAGGACATTGTTCTAAAAATTAGGTTATTTTTAAAGCTGGTATATAAAGAGGTAAAAGTTTTTAGTTTAATAAAATAGCTGATTTACAGAGAACTTTTTCTGCGTAGCACCTGTCTTGTTACTTAGTTGTGGGTAAGGGAGAGATGAGTCAGAGCTGGAGGACCAGATTCTATGCGGATCCTCTGGTCCTTCCATATGCCCCCTCTTGCTCCAATGGAGTGGAGTCTGGAATAGCCTCTGAGAACTGACTACACTTTGTCTTTGAGTTTTAGGCCTGCACTTCCCTGATTTGGGCTGGATTTTGAGGGAGGTTTTGCCCTATTATGAGCACTTCTTTTGAAAAATTCATCTTGTATAAATAGAACAGATACTCAGTGTCAAATGCAATATGTAAAATGTAAGCAAATCTCTTGTTCCAATATGAGACTTCTGGTTAGTTGCAATCAGTGCTTAGATACGTTTAAATGATAATCACAAAGGTATCTTAGAGAGGCTCTTCCCCTGGAGCTATTTTTGACATAAAGAATCTAGAATGGTATGTAAATACAATTGTTTGCAGTCTTGTAGCTGTGTTGATCCCAGGATATTGGAAACACAAGGTGGGTGAAGTAATATCTTTTATTGGACCAACTTCTGTTGTGGAAAGAGACAAGCTTTCAA
>ML677335.1:16249677-16272227 GCA_007922305.1 Dermatemys mawii | reverse complement strand
TTGAAAGCTTGTCTCTTTCCACAACAGAAGTTGGTCCAATAAAAGATGTTACATCACTCGTCTTGTCTTTGTAAATACAGTATCTATCATGTTGTGTTCCTTCAGTGTTGATATGGGTGCAGCAGCACTGACACATGTATACATAACTGTTTGGCTCGATGCAAGGGTTTAAAAGTGGAAAGTGGGCCATCACTATTAACAGTTACCCTCTATAAAGGGAAACTAGCACACTGTATGGCATGATTTGTATGTTAGTGAATTAAAGGTATATTGCATTGTTGCTTTTAAGTTGTGGTGAGTCACCTAGAATGAGTTGTGAAACTTGTGTAATGGTTTGCCCTAAGTGTCATGGTGCAGCCAAAAATCAGGTATATCTGACGGTGCTCTCATTTCACGTGTCATGCATGTCAGTGTCTCAAAATTCTGAAACCCATCTCAGATTTTTATTTTTTCTCCATTGTGTTGGCTGTTGCTTTGTGTTGTACTGTAAAACAATTGACAGTTAAAAATTGTACCAAATGTATGTATCTCTTACTGTAAATGTAAAGGTTTTTAAAGGGTATTAAATAAATATAGATGTCTGAGCAGGAATGTAAGTGACATTTTTCCCCCTGCTCTAGAAATTTTGAAGTGATAGACCCAGGAAAATGTGCAGAGTTTTCCATATTAAAAATAATAGAATAAGATTATGTCTGTGACAGATGAAAATATTGGTTGATGGACCTACTTCTGTAGAGGTATCAAAGTCTGTAGAAAGTTTGAGTGCTAGAATTTGCATTTTGAGTTCTGATTTACTGACATATGTAAAAGTCATATATAGCTGCCGGTAAACAACTCCCTCGTGACAGCACAGTTGTACATAATAATGAGCACAAGTTTTTCTAGTTAACATCAATATTCATTTACAAATCAGTTTTTTTTTTTTCTGATGATGACCAACTGTTTTGGGCTGGTAACATTCAATTGTGGTCAACCTATGCCCTTTTTTTCTTTAACTAAGGGTGGTGGTGGGGAAGTTCTTAGTACCAATGCGAGACATCTTGACATCCAGGGCTTTGGAGCGGGGCTCAGCTCCAAGGAAAAACCTGCAGCTCCACCGCTCTGCGCTCCAGTTCCGGGCTCCGCTCCAAAGCCCTGTGACATCTGTCCTTTTAAGAGGATGAGAAGATTTTTGCTTATTCTGAGTTGCGTGCGGAGGTAATTATCAGTCATTTTTATAAAACTAAATTACGAAGAGCTTAATTGCAAATCTTTAAGAAGTCATTGCGACTACTTATCTGCTTAAAGTGAAACATGTCTTTAAGTGCTTTGCTGGATCAGGGCCTTAATGTTCTTATGTAGATTTTATAGCTCTTTTATATTTAAAGTTTAAAGTATTGATGACTTGTTGCATAATGTTTCTAAGGTAATAGTTTGTGAATATATTTATATGACTAAAAACAATAGTAGTGAAGTATTCATGTTTAAGAGGTTTAGGTATAAAAAAAAGTTAATATAAGAGCTAACAAGATCAGAATATCAAGTTTGTTCTTCTGTTCTTGTTATTTCCTTTGAAGAATTTTTGCTCTGTAAGATAGTTTTGTTTTGTGTATTTGTGAGTGTATTTTCATATAAATGAAAATCAAGTTCAATATTTAAACAGTCAGAAGTATTAAAATATTTTATTGTTGATTGCTGTAATGAGTCTCTGTGGTTACTGTTTGTTGCTATTCCATATTAATACTTTATACCACGCAACCCCAGATAATGAAAGTTCATTTGTGTCCTGAGGATTGTACTTTGCCTCCGTGATGATATCTGCTTTCTCCTCTGCACCACATCCCAGAAGCCTGGAGTGCAGCAGGTGTGCCCCTGTTGCTGGATTTGCCAGCAAAAGATCCTCCTCACTTCTTTAGGATTATAGGGGACCTGCTGTGCAGCCTGGCTGCTAGATCCATCCATCCTTTATAGTTAGGAGAGCCAGCCAGTGGGCCTTAAAGTCTGTGCCCCAGACTCAGGGAGACATGAATGCAGACTTCTGAACTTCCTGGGCTGGCTTTCCAGATTATTAAAATGCTTGTTTTCTGAAGATTTCAAGTGTCCCTCAAAGATCCCCATATTATTAGGGTTCACAGTTTTTATTTCAGAAGTGGTCTTAGTTCTTTGGAGAATTGCTGGAAGAAATTACAGAATAGTTTTGCAGTCCATTTATTAAAGTATTTGCAGTTCACATTTCAATTCAGGTGAAAAATAGTAAACAGAAGAGAGTTAATCTGCATCCAGAACATTTTAACAAATTAATAATAGCAGACCTATTACTTCTTGCCAAATTATGTTCCATTTTTCATCGTAATAATGCTAAAATCTGCAATTAATCATATTTGGAAGCAACCACAGTGCCATACTTTTTGATTAAAAACTATAGTAGTGTTTGGGTTAGTATAAATTTGTAATCTCTTATTTTAATGTTGTTGATTCCTAATGCAATATCCATGCTCCCCTGATGATTTTGATTTTAAGATTCAAGTACTGAATGTTCACCAGTGCTTCTTCCATCACTTTTGTTAAAGGTCATATATCTGGAGGGAAGAATAGCTCATTTCAAGCCACAGAACATTTTTTTTATAATTTTGTTTTTACCCTTTTAGAAAATAGTAGATGTTAAGTTTTTCAGTCATCAGCAGTGCAAGGATTTCTGCAGGAATTCTGTATCATAACTGATTGCAAACTTACCTCCATTTCAGATCCTTCAAAGTCATGGCTTGCTCTTGCTTTGCTGAGACTTCCCAACGTGCACTTTCTCTGAATCTCTATGCAATGCTGTGAGGAATATAAAATAATTTAAAAAATTGCGTGCTTATGAACAATACTCTCCTAACCTGTAGTTACTCAATGTTATAATATCTCGGCAGGTCACAGCTAGTCATAATTTTTGGGAACAAGAAATAGATAAGTTAAGGGTGCATAGTAATCACTTGTGTTAAGGAATACCCATCTTATCCCTGCTATCAGAAACATTCAGCATTAGTCTGGTTTTTTTAATTGCAAGCTATATGTGAGCAATAATATTTTCTTGATCTAAAAGTTACACTGTAATAATGTCTACTTTTATCTAATGCGCAGTTATTTTCTTTGTTTCACAGTTTGTAAGACATGTATTGTTCAGCACTTTGAAGACAGCAATGACTGCCCCAGGTGTGGCAATCAGGTGCATGAGACCAATCCATTAGAAATGTTAAGGTAAGACAACATTAAACAAAATTTGATTAAATATAATGGTCTTTTCAATAACTTAATTGCTGTAAGGAAATGCCATAATTATTTCTTCTTTTTATTTTTAATTTACACAAATGATAACTCCTATGCATATGTGCTAGGCACCCCTTATATTACTTGAATATAAAACTAAATGAATACCCACCATAACCTACCAGCAGCAAACTGATCTGATAAAGTGGGTCTTAGCCCACGAAAGCTTATGATCTCTATGATCTGTTAGTCTATAAGGTGCTACAAGACTCTGTCACTTTTGCAGATCCAGACTAACACGGCTACCCCTCTGATACCAGCAGCAAACTGGCCAGCTAAAAAGTTGAAATTTCCTCTCCTTTAAATTACTCCCTGCATTCAAATGCATAGAATGAAAGGTGACCACTATGGTTTGACTAATCTCCATTTAGAATAAATTCATTTAAGAGGAGAAAGCAATTTAAAAATACTTCTGACATCTACACTAAATATTATATGCTTATTTTGCAACTGGGAAAGGAGCAGTGGCACAAACTCTATGTATTCCCTAGAAAGCTCTTCCAAAACTGCCAGTTCCTCTTCTAGGCCTCTTCTTTTAATAGGATTTTTTAAAATTTGTTGTTAATATATTTTAGTGGTCTGTCGATTTGCCCACTGCTCTGCTAATGTTTATATTCAAATTTACTGCTGTTTCTAGTATGGCCTTTCACTGTACTGTTCATTCATAATTCTAACATTCCAGAATGCACTTGTACTGTTGCTGATTACCATTTCTAACCCAATCTCTAATAAGTCCATTTTCCAGAATTGTCTCACCAGGAATTGCATACAATAAATTTACATATGTAGATGATGGCTTGATCTAGGCCTGTAAATTGATTGACATTAAAATTTATATACCCATACCCTCATCTGGATGCAAGCATCCTTAACGTTTACCATTAAATATCTATAATATACTTCGATGTATTCAAGACATCAGGCAGAAGCTAGACAGAAATCCCCTCTTTAGCAGACAAGAGAACAGTAGACATAGTGTTTTCCATCCCTAAAGGAACACAGTGTGATGTTGTATGAAATAGAAAGAACAGAATTGGCGAATTACTATGTCACATTCCCAATGGCATGTTTCTTGATTTTTCTCTGTCGTATTTATAAATTGCCTGTCACCTTGATTTCAATATAAGATTTCCTCAGAAGAATTCAAAAATTTCAAGAAAAACAATTAAGTGTTTTGAATTGTCATGATGTGAAAATATATTTTATACAGTTAAAGGCATAAACCTCCAGTACCTAAATTCTCTGTCCTATCTGCCTTGTTGAGCAGCTTTTCCTTGATCAGATTTAGACTAACAAGGCTACCTCTAGAAAATGTTCACCCATAAGTATATAACTGATTTCCCACAGTGCAAATTACTTATTGCGGAGAGAAACACATTTGTTTGAAATATGGAATCCCATAGGCTGAAAGGCCAAAATAGTTCATTGCTATAATCCTCATGGAGAGAATGTGGGATATCTATTACTTTTTAAAATACACATTTTATTTTTGGCACCAGCCATAGCTCTCTCCCCCGTTTCCTGTGTTTTTCCTTCCTTTTCTGTCTCTGATGGTGTCACCAATGTACTGGCAGCTGCAGAAATGAACAAGAGCTACATACACTCCAAAACAGTTTCTCTAATGTCCCTCAATGTCAGCCCAGGTAGATGGTGGAGTATAAGTTCTCCTACCAGCAGACTTGTTATGCTGTACAAAGCACATGGGATCTTTTCAGGGGAAGAAGGCAAATACGCTGCATTTATTGAAAATACAACAGTTAGCATATGCTTTTCAGTCAAACGCACACACACACACACATCCTGCAGATGGTCTTTATAGTTACCAGTCTGTTGTAGCTCAAGTCAGTCTAATGGGCAGTTAGACTGAGCATGAGTGAGGAGCTGAGCTCTGTTGGTCACAGTCCGATGATCCAAGGCTTGCGGGACTGAACCCAAATTTTCATGGCAAAACACCCCATTTTTATAGTTGTAAATTCCCATTTGAGTCCATGCATTTTGCAATGTCATCCTGTAATCATTAGTTCTTTAGTGTTAATCTTGGGATTTTCCACTGTTATCATTCGATAGTTATTGTTGGGCTTCCCATCGTTATCTTCTATCTGTTATCTCACCTTTGAGGGTTCCTGCCTTACCTTTGAGGTCGTTAATGCTGCTAACATGTTTAGCATCGGATACAATGGATGTTTTCTGATTGTCTCCTGGTGTTTCCAAGTCTCTCACTTCTTCCTTGACCATCTGGCTATGACAATGAACTTCACACCTTATCTTTTCCTCATTCACACAAACAGTCTCTCACAGAAACCTTCAAAGGTATACAGACAGTAGTATTTTATATTCAGCAGAATACATTTTAATTCAAGCCTTGCTGAATCTTATAACTCAAACAATTCACTTTGGGGCTTCGATGCTTTCAACATTTCTCTAATCTATTTATCATAGACAGAATACAAAATCCTGTCTCTTACTAACTAAACTTTATAACAGGCCCTAATTGTAATGAATACGGGAAACAGGGTCCCAGTCTCAGATAGTCATTCCTTTCTGTTATTCAAAAAGGGTGGCTGGAAGAATGAAATCAAAGTTTACATTAATTCTTATAGTACAGTTGTAAAATCCTGCTCCTACATATGGAGTTAGAGAAAAATACAATTCTGGTGACAACATTCCTGCTATAGAGGGCTCTGGCTGTGTCTGTTTGTCTCCAGCCCATGATGATAGTTCTCTTGTTCTTAGCCTACCCAGCTTTTTCTGTATGTGTATACTTTTCTTTTTTCTCTTTCCTTCATCTCTCTGTCAGGATTAGATTGTTTAGAGATGGGTGCTTTGAAATGACCCTAGGAGAAATGGTTCCATTCTCCTCAGCACTGTTAAGGCCTCAACTGGAGTACTGTGTCCAGTTCTGGGCACCACACTTTGGGAAAGATGTGGACAAATTAGAGAAAGTCTAGAGAAGAACAACAAAAATGATTAGAAGTCTAGAAAACATGGAAAAATTGAAAACAATGGATTTGTTTAGTCTAGAGAAGAGAAGACTGAGCGGGTTGGGGCATGATAACAATGGTTAAGTACATAAAGAGTTGTTATACATAGCGGGATATCCTTATCCACTGAGGACTGGACAATAAGAAATGGGCTTGTATTGTAACAATGGCAATAACATGCAATGGCATAACAACATAAGAACAGCTATACTGGATCAGACCAATGGTCCATCTTGCCCAGTATCCTGTCTTCTGACGGTGTCCAATGCCAGGTGCTTCAAGGGGGAATGAACAGAACAGGTATTCATCAAGCTGTCCACTCCCTGTGACCTATTCAGACCTTCTGGCAAACAGAGGCTAGGGAAACTTCAGAGCACCATTTTGCATCCCTGTCCATTCTGGCTAATAGCCACTGATGGACCTATCCCCCGTGAATTTATCTAGTTCTTTTTCAAACCCTGTTATAGTCTTGGCCTTCACAACATCTCCTGACAAAGAGTTCCACAGGTTGACCATGCGTTGTGTGAAAAAATACTTCCTTTTATTCATTTTAAACCTCTTGCCTGTTAATTTCATTTGTGACCCCCTAGTCCTTGTGTTATGAGGAGTAAATAATACTTATTTACTTTCACCACATCAGTTATGATTTTATAAACCTCTGTCATATCTCCCCTTTGTCATCTCTTTTCCAGGCTGAAAAGTCACAGTTTTATTAATCTCTCCTCATATGGAAGTTTTTTCCATACCCCTACTAATTTTTGTTGCCCTTTTTTGTACCTTTTCCAATTCCAGTATATCTTCTGAAATTTTATCTGTTATAATATCAGGACTTTTGTCTTTGTTGTGGATACCCTAGTTTGACAAGCATTAAGGCTACAAACCTGGTGGGCAAAAATCACTTTGGTAGTTTTGACCTACAAGAGACACTCACATTTTAAATTGCCAAAGAAGAATCTGAAAGTTGCCTTTCCCCTTGAGTCACCCTTTTTTACGAAAGGGTTAGGAGATTTGGGGATGTCTTCAAATGTGCCCAACTGCGCACACTAATCTTTTACTTTCTGGGTTTTTTATAAGCACTTACTCTACAGTTTCTTGCTGATTGGAGTAAAGGTGTATTAAGGGTAAGTAATTTTGTTGCTCCATATTCCTCTGTACCACACACTATATAATCCACAATTTTTGTGGCGCTGTTTGAGTTAGGGTTGAATTTTTCTTTGAACAATTTTCCATGTGGTTCCTTTATACTGGAAGGGTTTGTATTGTTCAGGTAACTTCTATCTAAAGTAAATTGGGCAGACAGACGGACTGCTATATAGAAGGAGTGGTATCACAGGAGCTAGATTGGTGGGTTCGGTTTGGTATTTTTTCTGTCTGCTGAAAAGAGGACGTTTACCCATTGTCTGGGCTTTCAGAGGGAACTGAAGAAACCAAATTAGCAGATAAGAAATTAACTATTTTCTGAGGTACAGTTTTCATGGTGAAACTGACTATAATTGATCTAATATCACCTGGGAAAAGCTGTAATAGGTGTCTGACTCATATGCTTAAAAAGATAGTTTGATGTTAGTGGTAATTTTTGAGGAAGCGCGATGGACTGCCTACCATCTCTTTGTGCCCAGCGACTATCTTGCTTTCTGTAAAAGTAAAAGGAACCAACCCCTAATCTTTTACGGCGGTAATGTAGTCTGAGTTTTTCTTACTTTGTAACAAATATTCTACCAGTAGAACATATGATTAAAAGTGATGAAAATATCCATATGGCATCAACATAAGAGCAAATATTCAGGTCTTAGTTTCATCAGAGTTGCGTTTTTGTTTATTCCCTTGTGACAGCTACAAGCTGCCTGTGGGTTTATGGTTAAGTGTTTGTTTGTATTTAGAGCAGTTCATGGGAGAATGACATGTTTAAATTATATACAAAAAAGACAGAGTGATATTCAGCTGCATCTGACCAGTTTGATTAATGAGTATCTCAAAAACTGTCATTCTAAGCTTTTGGGGAGGTTAGGTGTAAAAGGATCTTTCTCTCTTTGTATGTGCTATATATAAATGTCTATAGGTATTCATATTGCTTCCCCTCGCCATAGTGCCTGTGTGACACTGGTGCACTGTGTTTGTCCTCTCAGAAGATGGTGTGTAGCACAAACAATGCTACTTATATGCTGAAAATAAAAATATAGTAGAAATATTTCTATGTTGATGTGAGAATTTCACTTTATCTGAAAAGTACATTTCTGAAATATGTAAATAATGTGCTTTAGGCAGGAAATATGAAGGTGACAAAAAACTAAGACTACTGTACAAGCTAGAACTGCAGAAACAGCAATATTCTGTGGGAAATTTCCTTAAACCCATTTGTCCTAAAAGGGAAGTTTATTTGACAAGAACCTTCATAAAACAAATAGTTTGCTAGTTACAATTTATAAAAGACAGTTTTAAAAATATGTTAAAGTAATCAGAAGAGCAGGTGAACAGAAATATCAAACCAAGTTTTCTTATGTTAGCTATATGGCTTGCTTTATATATTTTTACACAATGAATTTTCAGAGAGTCTATCATTATCATTGCTTGAGAACAGAATAATATTTTATGTGCAATGGCATTAAACATCATATGAAGTTTTAACTAAAAATGAATTGCACTGTAGTTTATTACGCTTGAAACGTCTGATATATGAGTGAATTATATTATAATAACTATATTACTACATGTTTGAACCACTTAGATTTTTGAAATATGGGTACTAAATCATTATAAACTAACTTCTGAGTAATTGCCATAACTGTTAATTTTTTTAAATATGTCTTTCAGTTACTAGTGTTCAGGGCCTATCTAAATTGCAAAGTTAACTGTGAAATTCTGTCAGTCTTGAAAATGTAGATTCACTTTCTGAATTCATTGTTAAAATCACTTTGAGTCCTGTCGTGCATTCCCTGTATAACCAAAATTATGTATGCACCAAAAATCATTGGGGCTTTGGGTGCACCAAGAAGATAGGATCACACTCTTTTGATGTCCTATTCTATGGACACCAGCGAACCTGAATGAGTGTTCAGTTTGCCTTGTGACACACAATTAGTAGTGGAAAATTGCTTTGCTCATGTAATTCATCCTGTCTTTTTAAAATAAAAATGTTAGGGGCTAGTCTAAAGCTGGTATTTACATTTGGTGTTTTATACTCTTCTGTACATTTAGGGTGGGGTTTGATGCAGGGAAAGGTGACTATAATCTATTAAAATTAGAATTGCTTCAACTTCTACAGGAACTATTATGATAAATGATAGAAAAGATTGACTTTGGAATTATCTAATGTAGTTGTTCAGGTTTCATTTTGGAATTGGTTTGGTGTAGAATGAAAGGCATTTCCTTGCTGTTTCAAAAACCTTAGGATGGTGGGACTTCTCTGAAAGGCAGACCTGAAAGTGATAAGTACTTTCTAATTTGTTTTCTTCCATATAGTTTGTAATCAGCACCTAACATTACTTTTTCTGCCATTTTTTGATTTATTACTTCAGACATATATTGATTTGTGTAATATTTATGCTTGTTAGAGAGCAAATGTCAAAATGGCTCTGAAAGAAAGAAAACAATAATTGTAGACCATGAAACCAGCACTCAGTGCTATTTCAAAACGTACCCAGTGTGCAGGATATCTGGCTATGTAAGCAGTACTAACGTCTTTGGCACCAAAGTTAGAAGACAAAATAAAAGACGCCAGATGAGGAGTTTCACTCTGTAAATGAAAAGGATGGACGAGTTTTTTTGGGGAGGTTGTTTGCCTTTCTGGGGAATTAGGAGCTGTTTTGTTGCGGGATTGGGAGTGTTGCAGGATTCAGCTGAAGCTACTTTAAGATATGGAGTTAGTTCTAGGTGGCTATGTATATTTCCCACTTGTGTGATAGGCCTTACTCCAGCACCACTAAGCTGTGGGAACCTTATGCAAAACAGTGCCCCTTAGCTGCACTGAACATTCAGAGCTGAGACTATAAAAGGGCTTCAGTGCACCTGGGCCAAGCTGGCAGGCTCATTAGGGTAACTGTCAGAGCAGGAAGAACTAGGAGTACTTGTGGCACTTTAGAGATTAACAGATTTATTTGGACATAAGCTTTCATGGGCAAAAACCCACTTCATCAGATATATAGAGTGGAACATACAATAGGAAGATGTATACACACACACACACAGAACATGAAAAGATGGGAGTTGCCATACCACACTGAAATCTATTTCCCCATGTTAATTTTCCCCTACTGTTACTCACACCACCTTGTCTACTGTTTGAAATGGGCCATCCTGATTATCACTGCAAAAAGTGTTTTTCCTCCTGCTGATAATAGCTCACCTTAATTAATTAGCCACTTAGACTTGGTATGGCAGCTCCCACCTTTTCATGTTCTGTGCGTGTGTGATTATATCTTCCTACTGTATGTTCTACTCTATACATCTGATGAAGTGGGGTTTAGCCCACAAAAGCTTATGCCCAAATAAATTTGTTAGTCTCTAAGGTGCCACAAGTACTCCTTGTTCTTTTTGTGGATACAGACTAACATGGCTACTGCTCTGAAACCTATCAGAGCAGGAGTGCTTCGGTATCCTGGGATTCTTGTTCTCCCTTCAGCTCTCTTAGCTTCCCTGTCCTGATGGACAACCCATTTCAGATGGTGGAGTCTCATTTCTGGTCTGGGAGGAAGTTGAGAAATAGTAAGTGAACATGAATATGAAAAATGCCATAGCAGAGCTTTCTTCACGATGTGACACAATAGTCCTGGACTAAAGTTCAAAAGGTAGTATAGTTGTCTCATGCCAAAATGCTTTGGTGACTGATCTAATTTGACCTTTTTTAATTAGACATGCTATCTGAAAAGAGAGAATCTTGAATTATATATTTACTACATGAAGATTATTATCTGTAGAAATGACCTTTATCCATTCACCAACTATAAGATCACCTCTCTCCTCCTCTTTAACTTTTCACCACTTATAGGAAAAGGTAGTGAACAAATGTGCACTCTATTGGAGGCGTATATTATAAATAACATTTTGGCTGAAACCTGGCATGAATGTCTCAGTCAGAGAATAAGATTGTGTACCTTAGTTTCTTTTTCTGTGAAATTTGAAAAAAGTATTTTATTGTACAGTTGAAGAATGGATAAAACAGACTCAGTTTGTGTCAGAATCGTTTTGTGGAAGAAAGGTAACAGAGGCAACAATGAAATAGTGTTTGGGATATGCTACAGACCCCCAGGATCCAATTTGGATATAGATGGAGATCTGTTTAATATTTTTAATGAAATAAATACTACTGGGAATTATGCAATTAGGGGAGACTTTAATTTCCCAGATATAGTTTGGAGAATGAGTGCTACTAATAATGCTATGGCTTAGATATTACTGGATGTGATATCTAATAGATTTCTTCACCAAATAGTTACTGAACCAACAAGAGTTGATGCCACTTCAGATTTAGTATTGGTAACAAAGACCTCATAGAACAACTGGTTGTAGAAGACAATCTTGATCGAGTGATTATGATCTAATTTAATTTAAGATAAATTGATGCATAAATGAAAATAGGTCTGCAACTAGGGTCTTTTATTTCAAAAGGGCAAACTTTAAAAAATTTAAGGGAAGTAGTTAGGGAGGAGGACTGGACTGAAGAACTTAATGATCTGAATGTAGAGGAGGCTTGGAATTACTTTAAAGTCAAAGTTGCAGGACCTATCTGAAGCCTGTACACAAAGCAAGGAACAAAAATGTGTAGGGAAGGGTTGCAGACCAAACCGGATGAACAAGCATCTTAAGCAGGTTATTAAGAGAGAGCAGAAAGCCTACAAGGAATGGAAGATAGGATAGATCAACAAGGAAAACTACCTCTTGGAGGTCAGAAAGTGTAGGGGGAAAGTGAGAGCTGCCAAAAGTCAAGCAGAGTTGTAAAGGGAATTAAAACCAACTGTAAAAGGTTCTTTAGCCATATAAATTAAATAAATAAAGCAAGGAAAGAAGGGGACTGCTAAACGCTGAATCTGGGATGCAGATTAAAGATAGTCTAGGCATAGTCCAACACCTAAACCAATACTTTGCCTCAGTTTTTAATAAAGGTAATGAGATTAGAGGTAGTGGCAGGGCAGCTAATGGAAATGTGGATATGGAAGTAGAAATTACCACATTCAAGGTAAAAGTCAAACTCAAACAGCTTAATGGGACCAAATCGAGGAGCCCAAATAATCTGCAGCCAAGAATATTAAAGAACCAGGCACATGAAATTGCAAGCGCAGTTGCAGGGATTTTTATGACTCTGTAAATTGCGGATTGTATCCTATGACTGGATAATTGTTAATATAGTACCTATTTTTAAGAGAGAGGGGAAAAATGATCTAGGATATTATATGCCTGTTAGTTTGACTTCAGTTATATACAAGGTCTTGGAACAAATTTTGAAAGAGAAAGTAGTGAAAGGCATAGAGGTAAACAGTAATTAGGATAAAATGCAACATGGTTTGCAAAGGTAGATTGTGCCAGACCAACCTGATCTTTTTCTTTAAGATAACTGATTTTTTTAGACACAGGAAATTCAGTAGCTCTCATCTACCAGGATTTCATACAGTTCCACATGGTTAATATGGAGAAGATGGGGTTTAATACAAGAATTGAAAGGTTGGTAAGGAACTGCATAGAGGAGACTACAGCGGGTTATACTGCAAGTTGAACTGTCAGACTGGAGGGAGGTTACTAGTGGGGTTTCTCAGGGATCAGTCCTGGGACCAATCTTATTTAACACTTTCATTAATGACTTTAGCACAGAATGTGGGAGGTGCAAATAAATTTGCAGATGACACAGAATTAGAAACTATCAGCAATACAGAGGAGGACTAAAATATCAGACAAGAAGAAGTGGATGAGTAGTGATAGAAGTGGAGTAATAGAAATGGAATGTAACAGTGTAAAGTCACGCACTTAGGGACTAACAAAAAAAATTTTTGCTATCAGCTAGGGACATATCATTTGAAAGCGACAAAGGAGGAGAGCGATCTGGGTGTATTGATCTATCACAAGATGACTATGAGCGGCCATGAAAAATTAAATAGGCCATGAAAAAGGCTAATGCAATCATAGGATGCCTCAGATAAGGTATTTTCAGTCAAGATAGGGAAGTATTATTACTGTTGTGCAAGACTCTGATGAGACCTGATTTGGAATACTACATGCAATTCTGGTCTCTCTTGTTTACGAAAAATTAATTCAAACTGGAACAGGTTCAGAAAATGGCTACTACGATGATCAGAGGAATGGAGAACCAACCTTCTGAGAGGAGACTTAAGAAGCTTTGCTTGTTTAACCTAACCAAATGAAGGCTGGGAGGAGATATGATTACTCTTTATAAATACATCAGAGTGCTAAACAGCAGGGAGGGGGAAGAGTTTTTTAAGTTAATGGCCAATGTTGGCACAAGAACAAATGGATATAAACTGGCCATCAACAAGTTTAGGTTTGAAATTAGATGAAGGTTTCAAAGCATCAGAGGACTGATCTGGAATAGCCTCCCCAGGAGAGCACTGGGGGGCAAAAAAACTAACTGTTTTAGAGACTGAGCTTGATAAGGTTATGGAGAATATGGTATGACATTCCAGTGTGTCATCCAGACCGGTGTGAGTCTTTGTCACCCTCGCCATACACCCTGGGATCTCACAAAATGCTTTGCTCCTGTAGCTCCCACGTGGTCTACTCTCAAACAGCCTGCCAGCCACACATCGGTCACATTCTTGTGTCCGCTTCCAGGGTGGCCCCAGCGTTCTCACAGTTCTGCATTTCCCCCCACAGTATGTTCTGCACTGTCCAGCCCTCTTCTGGACCGTTCAGATATTTTAGTCAATTATCTTTTTAAGGGGATCAGTATGCAACAGTTTGTTCCTTTAAATGGAGTTACTACACAGCCCAGTTTAACCACAATACTGGATTAGTTTTGATTAAAAGAATTGGATTAAAAGAATAAAAGAAGTTTATTTAACTACAAAGAGAAAGGTCTTAAATGAGTAGAAGTCAGAAAGGGTTACAAGAGAAATAAAAATAATGCTTTCTAGTACTAAAACTCAACTTGGTTCAAGATGAAGTCCCTTTAACACATGTTCCCAGTAATATTGCTGACCAGAGTCACATGCCAGGATCTGCTCCCAAAGTCCTTTTGTCTTTTTAGGTGAGAGAGAGAGATGGATAGGGAGAGATCTTGATGTGTTTTAGCCCCTCACTTTATAGTCCAGTCCCTCTTTTGAAATGCATTTTCCAGAGGGTTATCACTAGATAAAGTTCATTGCTGCTGTTAGGTTGGAGTCTTGTGATGAAAGAGATTTCAGGCTATTGTTTTCTAAGATACAGATCTGTTTGTACAGTAACTGCTCACTTAACGTTGTAGTTACGTTCCTGAAAAATGTGACTTTTAGCAAAACGATGTTAAGCGAATCCAATTTCCCCATAAGAATTAATGTAAATGGCAGGGGAAAGTTAGGTTCAAGGGAATTTTTCACCAGACAAGAAACTTACTTATATATACACACACACAATATAAGTTTTAAACAAATTAATACTGTACATAGCAATGATGATTGTGATGATATTATTGAGGTGGTGAAGTTAGAGGATGCAAGAGTGTGGCATATTTCCCAGGGAATGCCGTACTGCTAAATGATGAGCTAGCATTCGGCCAAGCCCTCAAGGGTTAACACGTTGTTATTGTAGCCTCACGCTCTGCAAGGCAGCACAAATGGAGGGAGGAGAGGTAGCATGGCAGACAGAGACACACCCTGTGTATGAAAGAGAGAGAGAGATGTGCATTGCTCCTTTAAGTATGCTGACACCACTCTAAGTACAGTGCTTTTTTAAGTAGATCAGCAAGTTGGGACAGCAAGCTCCCTGCTTTTAGAGCCCTGTCATGTCCCCATCCTGCTTTATATGAAGAAGAGCTAAAAGGGAGGCAGGAGCAGGGGGAGGGGAACACCCTGACAAGAGCCCCCCACTCTCCCCACACCCGGCACAGCAAGCAGAAGGCTCCTGAGAGCAGCTTCAAGGCAGAAGGCAGGAGCAGTACATGGCAGAGGGGTAGGGACAAATGAACTGCTGGCAATTGATATCCTGCTGGGCAGCTGCTGCACAGGGAATTTAGGATTGTGGGGAGCTGATGGGGGCTGCCAGTCCTGGTTCCAAGCCCCCATCAGCTAGCTGCAACAGGCTGCTCTTCCTGCAAGCAGTGGACAAAGTAGACAGCTGAAAAACAGTGTTAAAAGGGAATATTTCAGAACTTTAAACGAGCATGTTCCCTAATTGATCAGCAATGTAACAACGAAACAGCGTTAACTAGGATGACTTTAAGTGAGGAGTTACTGTACTTGTCCCTCTTCCTTGCCAAAAAATGGCCAGTTGATAGGCGATTGCCCATCTACTTTTATGATATCCAGTTAGAGGTGTCATCTTGTCCTGTGTCTTTGAAAAACTGGTTTACCCAGACTTGTCTGGTAAACACATTTCAGACCTAATTTAGCAGTTTATAACTTTATATATAAATAATCATATTATTGACCAGTGAATTATTAGTTTTCACATGATACTTTGCAATGCATATTTTGTATAAAGATTATTATAGTAGCATGTAGGATGTGAATACCATTATAGATGGTATGATGAGATAGCCTATACTGGCGTGTGGCCCATCTGCAACTGCTAGTGGCAAATATCTCCAACTGCTGGAAATGGGACACTATCTGGGAAGGGCTCTGAGTTGCTACAATGAAATTCCTTCCCAGGTGTCTGGCTGGTGGTTCTCACCATCGTGCTTGGGGTCTAACTGATCATCATATTTTGGGTCAGGAAGGAATTTTCCCCCTCAGATTGGCAGAGATCCTGGGGTTTCTTCGCCTTCCTCAGCAACATGGGGCACAGGTCACTTGTTGGTTTAAACTAGAGTAAATAGTGTATTCTCTGTAACTTGAAGTCTTTACATCAGTAATACTCAGACCTCCATGCTTTGGGAGTCAAATCGGTGATCAACAACACATGAGTCGCAATTGTTAATTCATTTACAATGTTAATTCATTTTTTTAAAATTTATTTATTTAGATTTATTTTTACACGCACACATACAGAGCAAAATGACTGACCAAGTATTATTATTTATCAACTATAGTTGGTTAATAACATAGTAAAGGCATCCTGGTTTGGTTAATAGTTAATTCTCACCGTGTTTTAATATAATGTGCTACAAAGAGCTTCAGAAGGCTTTTTACAGAGCCACTTGCAAGCCCAAGTCTGAGTATCACTGCTTCTAAATCATGATTTGAGGACTTCTTTAACTCAGCCAAAGATTATGGCTGTTACAGGAGTGGCTGGATGGAGTTCTGTAGCCTGTAATGTGCAGGAGGTCAGACGAGATGATCATGATGGTCCCTTATGACCTTAAAGTCTATGTGTCTAAATAAACAAACTGCAGTTAGGAGTTTCAGATGATGCACACACACCGCTTCAAACAGCTTTGTTTGCTACATTGTCGTTTTGCAAGTCAAGAAGATCTAATATGCATGATGAGAGGTCAGGGATGGGACATGTGAGGGCTCTTTTTTTAGAAAACATTAATATTGAGGTTAGTAAAATGTTTATTAGTACTTCAGTATTTTTAACATAGAGATTTACCTTAATTTCCAGAAAATAACATGCTGTTTTCATTGAATTTTGAGGCTGAAAATTAAAGGAAGTGTGTGTATGAGTGCATTTTTTCTTCTAGATTATCAATTATTGTGAGAGCAAGTAGTGTGTACTACAGACATCTCACATAATTCAACAGCAAGCACTGCATTTGTGATGTGACCTCTGAGTGACTCTAGAATTGTTTTGTTTCCCTAGTATTATTATATTGTACCTTATCTGTTTGCCTTAGAGTCCTGTTTGTTGTCCAGGTTCTGAACAGCGTACTTTACTGTTGGTGAGAGGAGATGAAAAAGTGAGGAGAGGAAGGAAGAGAAAACAGGAGAGAAGAGGAAACAGAGAGGGAGAGGAGACGAAAAGGAGAGGTGAAGAGGTAGAAAGAAGAGGATAGACTAAGTGGACAGGAGAGTGGGTGAGATTAAGAGAGGTAAAAGAACATTCTTAGATTTAGCAATAAAAACATTAGATGCATGTTATTTTCTGGAAAAGAGTATATCTGTTCTCGGCAGCTGCATTGAAAAAATAGGTCATATCATTTTAGTGATCAGAAAATTGAAAGAGAATTAATATCAAAAACCTGCCTTTTTAAGTCTCTAAACTCCCATGTATATAGTGTCTAACCATAAATACAGTATGTGGTGGATTTTTTATGAGAGACTGTAGAGATGAACTGAAGACTTAAACACCTATTAGGACAACTGTCTATTGACCAAATTTAGACCTGGATTAAATGAGTGCAACTCCTGTTGTGTGTAACTGGATCACAAAACCAGTGTAAATGGAAAAGTAGCACAGTTGGCATCAGTTTGGAACCTGATAGCTTCAGTTCTCATCTGTGCCAAATTCACGCTCCTTGCAGCTTGGGGAAAATTGGGAGATGGCTCAAAGCCATATTTTTGCTTCCTTGATCCTGCACTGGCTGATAGCCAAAAGGATTCCCAGGATAATTTAGAGCAGCCTCTAACTTATGCTGGCAGCAACCAATCAGCATCCTGGGGGATCTGGCAGAGCCGTGTGTGCTCAGACCTACTCCTAGAGTGTCCCACCTGCATCATGCCCTCTCTGTGAAGAAGTGAAACAAGTTGCATTAAGCCAGCTACTCTAGCTTTGAGTCACCTGTGGGATTCTCAGCAGGAGGAGTCCAGGAGTGAGTCCCCAGCAAAGCAGCCAAAACAGGGACAAAGGATTTAGCGTAATGAGTGTTCAAACTGAGGATGCAGAAAGTGAGGTGTTCAGGAAAAGAAATTTACAGAAGGGTATAAAAGCAAGCCCACCCCCTCCCCATCACTTTCTTATACCTTTTTGCTAACAGCTTGACAATAGAGTGGAATTATCTTTGCTTTATTTTTGACCTTTTAGTTTTTGTTCTTGTCCTTGGATGTGTAAATTACATTCATTTCCCACACCCAGTTAATGCAATATCCGTGCAAGTTATGCTATTCTACCTCTTACTCCAATCTGCATTTCCCTTTATATCACCATTGAATTTAACCCTATGGTTTTACTATTCTATAATACATAGTAATATTTTAGATGGAGCTGTTAGATTATTTTATCTATAGTCTGAATTGTTCATACCCAAAATACATCCATTCTTTTTTAATCTGAAGATTATTTGGTTGTACTATTACTATAGAAAACTGTATGTTTTGTTAAAATATGAAAAAGCAGTATCATAGAAACTGAGTTCCTATCCAGGTAGAAGTGATAGCAGAAGCATATTCTGTCATGTTTCATAAAGTTTAAGATAGTTACCTTCATCTGTTTACACACACCGAGATACAGATAAGGGTAGCAAGTATATTTTTAAGTAGCCTTACTTTTGTTAGTTTGTAACACAAACTATAACCTTATGAAACATAACATTTGTGTGTGCTAGCACTCTATATTAACCCTGTAGTTATTTTTCTGTATGGCTATCTGTTTTTAAATATTTTTAAGAGAGAGTGTGTCATTTGCTTTGTTTGTTTGTACCTTAATACTGTGGTGATGGACAAAAAAGTTTATGATCATAATGGTTTATAGTAATGTTCTTTAGTCCAGAAAAAACAGAGTCATAACCAGAAATTTACCAGAGAAACATTACCGTCAATGAATTTATTATTTAAAGTTGGCTACAGTGGCTACCGTCTTAAAATGGGGAGAAGGAGGCTGGTTACATTTTACCATTTTTTCTAATTCTCCTTTTCAAATATTAAGTGAACCACTTCACAATGATACACAATAATTTGCATGTGACAAAAATCGAAAAATACTATGAATATTTTATATAGTGAGATTGTTTTTCTCCTCTTTCTTCCTCCCCTTTTTCTCTGTTTTTTTAAATACTGACACCTGAAGTTAAGCCTGAATCTGTAACAAATCAATGCAAGGGATGGGTGAGAAGAAATGTGTGAATATATTTTTCTCATGTTTTTCTTTTTTAAATCTATTAGGTTGTGAATGTTGTATTTCTTACCATGAGTATTGTTATGTAATTACTGAACTGTTTGTGTAGGAGGCTTTTTAAATTTGTTTTTAATGACTTAAGAGGTATCTAAAATCCTGCATAGGCATCTTCTTTCTTTGAAATAATTTTTTTTTTCTTCCTTGAAAGGTTGGATAACACATTAGAGGAAATTATATTTAAGCTGGTGCCTGGACTTCGAGAACGTAAGTTTGACTAGTTTTGCTACCTTTTTTGTGTTATTGAAAGCTAGTGATATTTCTGTATTGTTGATCTGAAACATCACTTTGCTTTTGTTTGATGTTGACTAGAGGAACTTCAGCGTGAGATCGAATTTTGGAAGAAAAACAAACCTCAAGAAAATGGACAAGGTGATTTTTTGTTGTTGTTGTTGTTGTTGTACTAGCTATAAATTTAATAATGTATCTGTTAAGTAATGTAATGGCTTCTCCATAGGCCGCAGTCCCCTGCAAATTCTTGAGTTTGTGTATAAGTCCATTAAAATCAGTGATTGGAACTACACAGGTGAATAAAATTACACCTTTGCATACGTGTTTACGAGATCAAGGCCACAGTACCCTGATGTTTGTCTATTCAGGAACTGTACATTTTAAATCTAACAATTTCATCCTTATTTTTATTTGCATTTCCCAATAATACTACCGTGTTTGAGATTCATACTACTTTCTGCTTTGAATTCTTAATATCTTTTATACTTGATGTCTTCTACTTTGATCCTAATTATAATCTACCAGTGGTAAAACATAGAACTATGAGAGTCTTTATATATAGATTAATTTCCATTATCAAATTTGGCCAGCTATTAAGTGGGAGGTTGTCAAGAATTGGGTTTGACAAGTAACAGAAATGTTTTTCCACAGGTGCTAAACAACTGCTTTATATATATATTCCAGAATGGCTGTCTTTATCTAGTAGTCTTAAAAATCGTTGAGAGTCCGATATTGAGCTGATAAGTAGTGCAGAAAATCCAGGGGGTTTGTATTCTCTAAACTGGCTTTATGATTTGGATGCCACAGAATGTTTAACTTTTTGTAAGCCATTTAAAGACACACTGTCAGTCCAAAGAGAGATTTATTATGCTGTATGAGGGTGATCTGTTTCAAAGAGGCATTGTGAAGTACTCTTTTATAATTCTTTTATATACTTTCTGCTTATAATATACTCTCTGCAGTTCGAAAAAATAACAGTTCCTACCTCACTAGTACTTTGTACATTTACATTTAGCAAACATTACAGGGGCAACTTTAATGTTTTTTCTTCCTATTAACACAATTATTTTAATGTTAGCTTACAGTTCAGTTTAGACAAAATTTTACTAGTTCACTACAAAGTACCAGATATAATTAGAAGTACATATTAAATACACTTAAGAAAAATATTATTTATTATTTTTTATTAAAGGGAAACAGAACTGTTGATAGTGTTAGTACTCATCATAATGATCCATTAAAAGAGGAGTGTCACATTTACAAGATAAAGCAATTTAGCAGAGTCAAGGAAATACACTGTAAATTACCAGTTACTGTAAATTTATACAGTTAAGGTTTGTACAATTGATCTGTTCATCCTTCTAGATCTTCCTCATATAGTTCAGTTGTTAATCTAATACAGTTCAATAGTTAATCTAAGGATTTCTTTGCTTTGTAAACCAAAGTGTAGAATAGAAAGGAATTATGCAGGCTGGCTAGTTCCGTTTCACCATGATGAAGTCTTGATTGTCATCTAGGCTGGAAGCTTGCCTGCCTTTGCTGCTGTGTGGTTATTGTGACATTTTGGGGATCACCCGGATCGGTATGGGGTTCTGCAACCACTTGTCTTGTAGTTTTGGGTGTTTTACTACTGTGCTATAAAAGCTCAAAGTTTTGAGACCAGTAGCCAGCCTACAAGCATAAAGGTCTCCACCCTGGTTCCACCTTCCTAGTTACTCTTTGCAGGGCTGATCTCACTAGCCCTTCTAGTCTTGAGTCTCCCCCAAATCTGTTTGCCCGAGTTCTTAACTACCAGACACTCGGACTTTTCTCCTCTGGTTTGTCACCCCTGAAGAAATGAAACCTGCCCCCAGTCATGAGTTCACTTTGGCGCACACACACACCACACAGTTTGCACAACAAACTGTTGCTTGCAGTAAAAATAAACCAAAGATTTTGTTTAATAGAAAAATCATAGATTCAAAGATGAAATAGGAAGGAAAACAAACACATTACACAGAAAATATATGTAAAGATGCAGTCTTTACACTTCTATATTAGTTAACTTGTATTAGAAAAGGGAATTTATCTGTTATTGCCTCTGAACAGTTTCCCAGCATATACTCTCTGTTCTAGAGGGGATCCCATGTTTCCCAGATAGCACCCAGCTTAGATGCTGGCCCTGAGTTTTTGGATAGCCTTCACTTCAAACCCTCCTCTCTTTTAACAGGGTGTGCCATTTTGTTTTGTGTTTTCTTCTGTCCGGCTCTGGTAATTCATTGTTACACAGAGCAGGGGAAACTCCCTCCTTCCTTAGTTTTTCTTTTCAGTTAAATGTCTTTCTGTTAACTTTAATGATCCACCATTGTATCTTCCTAGCTGAACAATGGATGGGTATTTGAAGTTGGTTTCATAGACTCAGACTTTAAGGTCAGAAGGGACCATTATGATCATCTGGTCTGACCTCCTGCACAACCCAGGTCACGGAATCTCATCCACCCACTCGTGTAATACAGTGCTCTTCAAAGTTTCGGCACCGCGGCCCCATTTCACGCTCCCCCCTCCGCTCGCAGCCCCCCCCGGAGTATGTCCGTCGAAATGCCGTGGAATAGAAAGCTTCCGCTTTCTTTCGGCAGCATTTCAGTGGGCCAAAAATAGACCACGACTTCAGCGGTCTCCCGGGAAGGATCGGCGTTGGCGCCGGGGTCTCGCGCACCCTCAGGGGTGGTCTCGCGCACCCCAGTTTGATGACCACTGATGTAATAGACCCCTAACCTATGTCTGAGCTATTGAAGTTCACCAATCATGGTTTAAAGACATCAAGGTGCAGCAAACAGCTAACCTAGAAGGTGTCTTTCTCTGCCTGATTACTTCACCCCCTGTTCTGAGATGATGCTGTAGTTGCACCACAGTTATTACAATTTTCTACATTTTTTGTGT
>ML677335.1:16206789-16244677 GCA_007922305.1 Dermatemys mawii | reverse complement strand
ACACACACACACACAAATGTGTACATTCATAACCATAACCTGTATATAGTCTCTTAATGACTGTCAAGGTCAGAACATTGCAAGCTTTCATAAAAGACCTTAGTTGGCACATATTTATACACAGTAACATTGTATACAACCAATTGACTGAGTTGCTTATTCTCTGGGGTTCAGACACAATCTGTTCTAAATGGGGTGTCTGCACCCTGATTGTCACAGCTGTTTCCTTCTTTTTCTTCTCAGGTGTCTATGGCAGCTTTCTTGTAGAGATGGACAGGATGAGTGGAGGAGTGCTTGAGCAGGGTAGCAGAGAGTGTGAGTGAAGGGTGATCACTTTAAGAGTTTTATACTCTTCTTTCTATTTTAATGAAATTATAGGAAAATACACCTCTTTCAAGCTTGTTTAGATTCAAGGTTGTCTACAGTCATCCTTTCATGGGCTCCATGTCTGGTTTTGGTCATGTCTTCAGCTCCTGAGCATGCAATCTGCTTAATGAATTTGCCTCACACTTCTAACTGCCTTTGTTCTCTTACCCTCAGATAATCTTTTTAAATCTTTGAAACTTAGTTTTCCCTCTTTTTTTTAGTTGATATTATTCAGTCCATTTCCATATTCAGTCCATATTATTATTCAGTCCATTTCTTATGGGCAGATCTACACTTAAAATGTGGAAACGGTACAGCTGAACTACAATAATGCTTAAGTGAAGACACTCCTATGCCTATAGGAGTGCTTCTCCCATTGGTATAGTTAATACACCTGTATGAGAGGCGATAGCTGTGTTGATGGGTTAACCGCTCCCACTGATATAGTGCTGTCTCTACCTGGGGTTAGGTCAGTGTAACTTCTGATGTGAACAATCCACGCCCCCCTGAGTGATGTAATTATACCAAACTAAATCTATAGAGTAGACCTGCTTCAGAGATTTCTTCAGTTTCATTAGGGTTCAGCGGGAAATGAAATTCTGTTTGTAAAAAGTCCAAACACATTTTATATAAACATTTTTAGGTTTATAGTCTTTTTTTTTTTTTAAATTAAATAACTTTTAAAGAGGACTTCTAGTTTAAATAGTCATTACAGAATTTATTGATTCATCATAATTTTGGTGAGATGATTATTCTTGTCTTCCTGAGTTGGGGGAAGGGGTTGCTTACATATTAAATAATTAATTAAGCTCCCATCAATATAAATATTCTATACTTAAAAGGCTTCTTAGATTAGAAATCAGTTTAGCAAGGTTATTAAATTTCAGGTTGGTACATAAAGCATTTTACCATAGCAATGATATTAGAAAACCATATTAAATGTTTTTCATTCACTTAGAATACTTGCAAATATGCCATTTCAACATTTAAGAAATAAATAAAGGTTTTCTCGAAGGCATTTTTTTTTAGAATTTCCAGAATGGAGATTTTACAGTGATTGTGAAAAAAAACCATTTCAATAAGGATATTTCTAGCATTCTTTTGTTTGGGTTTACTACAGGGTTTTTTCTTGGAAAGGGGAGCTTGCAGAGGCCCACTATACTCCTGGGTTTTATGTCTTTGATAAGGATCTTCAGTGTTACTTCTTCTTGAAGTCCTTTAGACCAAATTGTGTTTAACAGTTGCAATTTTTACAATTAAAACTCCAGTTAAATATTCTATGCAAAGTATCAATCACAACAACCATCCATTTTCATCCATTACATCCATTTTTGCAAAGCATAGCATAAAAGGAATTGGCATAGAAGGTTAAAGCAAAATAAAGTTACAAAAATTCAGCATTTCCAAGTTTTTGTAAACACTCTTAGAAGTCATAAGTTATCTCCCTTTGATACTTGGGGACTTGTCCCTGTGTTGGGAGGAAGCAGAAGCCTCCTGGGACTTCCTTTGATTAGCTTGAAAACCTCCTAACATAAATAACTAAAAACATGTTTGTCTTACTCACCAAGCACCCTGACTAAAATCTGCTTGTAACTATATATTAATATTCAGTAAAGGCACAAGCAAGTTTGCTATGACCTAATGTTTTAAGAATAAGTTATAATAATGTTATTAATATCAATAGTGATGTCTGTTCACCGCAAGTCTCAAACTACCAAAATATGCTTCCATAGAGCCACAGATAGTTCTTTCTGTTAGTGCAAAAGTGACCTTGACGGAAGGAGTTTGGATCTGCAAGACACTTTTAAGTCCAGATAATAGGCTGGATAGACATGTTTACATAACAGAAGCATTTGGACTAAGTTAGACACCCAGAAAGTGCTTAGAAATATGCTCTGAAAAGAAATTAAGTATATGGATTTCTTACTGAATAAGAGTCCTGTGGCACCTTAAAGACTAACAAAGTATTGAAGCATAAGCTTTCGTGGGCTAGTACCCACTTCGCATCCGATGAAGTGGGTACTAGCCCATGAAAGCTTATGCCTCAATACTTTTGTTAGTCTTTAAGGAGCCACAGGACTCTTTGTTGCTTCTGGAAACACAGATACCTCTCTGATTCTTACTGAATAATTTCACTAGTGTTGCCTTGTGGTACCACCAGCAGCTTAATACTCTGTGTGAAGGATTTTTCTGCCATGTGTGGTTTGGTTCTTTTGACTGGAAGAAATTTCTTGGATACTGATTCAGTATTACAAGTCTAAAAAGAATTTTTTTAAAAAATCACATCCAGTCATGCTTTAATAGGTCACTTGTGCCAGATGCCTGGACTGATGCCTGGATAATTGCCTAGACAAGATCATAGTTGAAATAGCTGCAAGGACTTTTCTGGGAAATAACATAGAGCTCTTATGGTCTGGGAGGGAAGTTTGAATTCCTGTCAGGGTGTCCTGAAAGGTATTTCTTTTGCACATGTTCCTGGATTGTTTATCTGATTGGAAGTTAGCTAATTCCCTAGTGTCTGGTATTGGAAAAAACTTAATAGGAAACCCAGATCCTTAACTGAAACTTCCTCTATTATTCAGCATTAGTAACTGCTGAAAATTAAAGTTAAAGTTATGCAAGGTTTTGTATTTGCTGAAGAAGCCGTGAAGCACAAATAATTCTCTACAGACAAATGCTTGTCATATGTACTTTGCCTGTTTGAGGAAAGGGGTTTAATTCCTGGAACTTTTATAGAACTTTCCTTGGTAGTTTGATACAGTATAACCTGTTTATTGATTGTAAAAAGCAGCTGCAAGGACAAATAAAAATGTGGTTTGTTCAGCTAGAAAACATGCCAGTGATTAGTGATCTCTTTCAGACATTGAGTCATCTTGTTTCTGGCTAACAAAAGTGGACAAGTGAATAAGTTACTATGTCTGCAAATGTGTGCATTTATTAATTACTTTAGACATGAGATTTTGTTTTCCATACAGTTTTGACTCTAGTTTCACATTTTAACTGTTTTTATTCATGAGTAATTTGAGGTGGAAATACAAAAACATAATAGAACCTGATTTCACAGAGTATCAGAATAGGCAAAAAGTAATCCATTCAAGTCACTTGTTTATTTCATAAACGAGTTTTTGCATGCATGTGAATGAGTTGGATTAGAATATTTAAACTGTTCTTTTGTCCTAGTTTCATTCTTATTTCTCAATTTTTTATCAGCTACTCATTTTTCTACAACTCATGTCAGCACTTTATTATTCTTGATATCTTGAATTAGTGTTTTGTGCCTGCAGTGAACAGCATTTGCTAATAACCCCTAAAATAAAATAGACTTTGAGATTGCCACTATTAGGTGTATATGATAGGTGTGTTGTCTTCCAAACTGGTTAAAAGCTAAGCCAGTTAGAAATGCACCATTTTAATTTGCTGTATGATTAGTGTTATTTGTATTACAAAAACACCCAGGGGTTCCTGTTAGGATTGGGGGTCTATCAGGGGCACCAGAACAGGGATGGGGCGAGAAAAGTGAGCGGGGATGGGACCTTAGCGGGAGGGGCAGCATGAGAGCAGGGGCAGTGCAGAGGCGGGGCCTCAGGGGTGGCAGCAGGGGCAAGTCACCGGTGCTGCACACACACTTTTAGGAAGCTTCTGCTGATACAGGTTCTATTGTGCTAGACACTGTAATATACATGGTAGGAGAGTCTCCATGCCCTGAAAAATTTACAGTGTAAATTAAGATGCAACAAGTGGGTGTAACAAATAAATGGGAGGAATGAGTGGAGGAGGATAAAAGGTAATAGTGATAAGAACACATACTTACAGAGGCTATGTCTTCACTTCAAAAAAAAAAAAAAAAAAAGTGAGATATTACAACAAGATATTTAACACATTAGCTGTAAAATCCTAGTGGAGACATGGTACCTGTATATTTTACTCCAAAGTCAATACTGTACCTCCACCTGTGGTTGAGCTTGTCTAGTATACTTCATGGTAAAAATACAGTGCTTTGTTGCCTCTAGGATTTTGCTGCAGGATAGCTAATGCATGTTAGTTTTGCATAGTTAAATGGGGTTGACTTATTCTGAGATGTGAGCTTTCCTAATTACAGGAAGTAAACACACAAAAATAGACTACTATAATCACTATTCACCACCTGCCTAACTACTATCTGTAAAGTAGAAATCCTTTGTGTGCATGTAACGTTGCAATTTCAGTAGTAAATTTTCAGGGATTGTTAACTGAGCTGTTTTTAAAGAATGCAATGAATGAAATTCAGTCCAATAGCATATTTTTAAAGAAAATATTTTGAAAACCATTCCAGATTTAAAATAATTGAACCAAAGCATTTTAATGCGTTTGGGAGAATTTAGCTTTAAATATGTCTTTGATTTCATGTTTATATCTCTGTGTGTGCACGTGAGTGTACTAATTCATTCCCAGATGTTGCAAACCATTCCTTTTAATTGAATGGTACCTGAACAATCTGATCTTTATATTTTACAGATCAAAATCCAAAAGCTGACAAGCCCAAAGTAGATGAAGAGGATGATGAAAATCAAGACGATAAAGATTATCATCGGAGTGACCCACAGATTGCTATTTGCCTTGATTGTTTACGGAACAATGGGCAGTCAGGGGATAACATAGTAAAAGTGAGTTGTTGGAAAAAATGTGTGCTACAGGAACTCCTCACTTAATGTTGTAGTTATGTTCCTGAAAAATGTGTCTTTAAGCAAAACGATGTTAAGCAAATCCAATTTCCTCATAAGAATTAATGTAAATGAGGGGTTAGGTTCCAGTGAAATTTTTTTCATATATGTGTGTGTGTGTGTATACACACACACACGCGAGTATAAATTTTAAACAGTCTAATACTGGTACACAGTGATGATGATTGTGAAGCTTGGTTGAGGTGGAAGAGTGAGAGGGAGGGATATTTCCCAGGGAATGCCTTATGGCTAAATGATGAACTAGCTTTTGGCTGAGCCCTCAAGGGTTAACACGTTGTTAATGTAGCCTCTCACACTCTACAAGGCAGCATGAATGGAGGCAGGGGAGACAGTATAGCAGACAGAGACTGACACACACCTTGTGTGTGAGGGAGAGGGAGGGAGAGAGATGCACCCTGCCCCTTTAAGTAAGCTGACTCCATTCTTAAGTATATTGTCTTTTTAAGTGGATCAGGAAGTTGAGAGAGAAGCTGCTGCCCCAAGCTCTCTCTGTCTTTCTCCCTCCATGTCCCCAGCCTGCTCTATATGAAGAAGGGGTAAGTGGGGTGCAGGAGCAGGGGGGAGGGGGACACCCTGACATTAGCACCCCCTCCTCAGCCTGTCCCCTTCCCCCCACATAGCAAGCAGGAGGCTCCCGGGAGCAGCTCCAAGGCAGATGGCAGGAGCAGCACATGGCAGTAGTGGGAGGGAATGCCGGCAATTGATAGCCTGCTGGGCAGCTGCTTCACAGGGAACTTAAGGGAGCGGAGAGCTGATACGTGGGAGCTGATGTGGTGCTGCCTGTCCACCCTGGTTCCAAGCCCCCACCAGCTAGATGCAACGTGCTGCTCTTCCTGCAAGCAGTGGACAAAGCAGGTGTCTGCTAAATGACGTTAAAAAGGAGAATTGCACAACTTTAAATGAGCATGTTCCCTAACTGATCAGCAATGAAACAATGTTGACTGGACAACTTTAAGTGAGGAGTTCCTGTATCTATTATTTCCTGACAATTTAAGATAAACTTCTGTGGGAGACAGTTTTGCAGTGTTCATGGCCTATAACTATCTCCATTGGCTCTCTTGGTTGGAGCATTATAAATAATTTTCCAATTTTCACAATTAGCTGCCTATAAAATTACTCATTTGTGATTAACCTTTTCATCTATAGGACTAGCACATGTCATGGTAAAACAGGATGAGAATTGGAATACCAAATAGAAATGTACACCGTAGTTTTACAGTATTTTACATCATCTTCTGCTGTGGTTTATCCACTTACAGGAACAAGCTCAAATATCTTTTCATCACTTTCACAAAAGAAGTATTTAGTATTTTTAACTAAGGATTGTTCGAGTACTGAGAAATTAAGTGGCAGATCTCCTGAGCTATAAACCTGGTGTTGACGCTAACTTGTTCTGTGACCTTGGGCAAGTCACTTTCCTTACTTGAAAAATGGAGGTAATGAAGCTCGTTTACCAGTCTTCCAGCACTTACGGGTATTTTTTTTCTCTCATGTCTGAGCCCTTCCTAAGCAGAGTAAGCTATTTAGGAATCCTTGCCAATTTTGCTGTCAAATTGTCAAACTGCTGCAGAGAGAAAATCATAAAAGGGTAGATACAAAGTACTCACCTAGTCAAGTACTACAGTATGCTTTACTATGTAGGTGTGTATTTTAAACAATCATGCTTAATATTTGAAACTCTTACTCAGTACAAAAGTCTTTGTTTTGACCCAGAATCAGCAGAACTGTGTGCGTCCATGTCCCTCCCTTAGCTCAATATGTCATATGTTGCAAGAAATGTCTCTTTCTCCCAAGATAGGTTTTTGTGTTTTCCACATTTGATGAAAAGTGTTAACCACATAGGTGCTAGGGTCTGCAGTAATGGATCACATCTCAACATTGGGGCCTTAGAGAGTATTCACAGGATTATTTGAGAAAGGTTTTAGTCTTTTACTCTTATGAGCCAAAGAGGTTTTAAGAAGTATTCCATCTGTTTAACTATCTTGTGACTGTGTCCCTTTCCTGTTAGCCCATGTCCCTTTTGTATTTTCTTCATTTTTATATTTTTTTAAAAATGCACAAAATACTAGTACGTTGGAAGAACTTGCTTTGTCAATGTCATTGATTCCCTTAAAATAAAGTTAAAAGCAGTGCAACAGAGAACCAGCAGGGGGCTGGACAAAAATGGCTTCCTGAAGCCTGAGATATAAGGAGTTAGCAAAGTAAACTGCCTCCATCAACTTCCTGAACCTACTAATTCCTCCCAAAAAACAGAGCACAGGGTTTCAGAAGATGGAGTCTCCAAGAAAAAAAAAAATCAGAACACCTACTCCAGAGGTAGAAATCAAGGATAAAATGCTGGAAAAATCCTGGCACATGGTGAAACCTAAGAAAAAGAGGCTAGGAAAAGAAGACACATCCTCTCGATAATGTACTGTCAGTGGCAGAAGTGAACCTGAACAGGAGTACTTGGATATCTGAGGAATCAGCCAAAGATTATACCAAAGGGACTTCCTGAAGTCATCAAGAATGAACAACTGTGAAGTAATTATATTAATGTTAGAAAGGAAATAGCATGGTGTTTGCCTTAAGTGGGATGAACATAATTTTGTGATAGCTACATTTTAAAAAATAACGGACAATAGCGAATGCGTAGGGATATCCTAAGGATTGGGGAGATTGACAATAGAGAGGTAATGGGGAGGAGCCCTTAGGCTCAAATGTAACGCAAGTGAGCAGGTGATAATCAGTCTCTTAGAGTGAGGGTCAAGGTCCCATAGGTGAAGAATGTGCCATTTTTGAATTACAAGAGAAGCAGTGCAAGTATTTATGGGGAGAGTACAGAGGTTTAGGGTTCAGCAAAACACTTGTTTGGGGAGTGATTTATATGCTATGGTGATGTTTTGGATTTAAACTAGGGGAAAATGGGGAGGGGGAAGTGTTATGGGAAATAGCTATCAAAGTTTACAAACAGAAGTCAAGCCATATTTAGGCAAACTGTCACGAATGCAACACAGTTAGAAGTGAGTGACACTGGACACACAAAGATTCATGCTATCAAACAGCTTAAAAAAACACAATTTCAAGTTTTTCAGTAAGCTAAATAGTTATTCCTTTTAAATAACATTTTTGGATGTCAAAGGGCTAAATAATGTCATTAAAAGGGGAAAAGTTCTGGCCGAATTTAAAAAGCACACTCTTAGATTATTCTACTTTAAGAAATTCATTCTCAGGAGGGGCAAATTATGGACATGAAAGGTAATTGGTTTAGGCAGATATTTTCTGCTTCAGCCAAAGAAAAGAAAAGAGGTGTGCATATATTTACTGAACATGTATGTTTTCACATTAAAGACCAGTTTAGCTTGTTGAAGGGCACCATGGGTTATTAATGAGTTGGCTCAGTGCCTCCCAGTCAAAAACAATTTTTTTTAAAGATTTTAATAATTCTGCAGCACTTTAGGACAGAGAAATTATACCTGGAGGAGACTTCTGTTCCACACTGATTCTTTAGTGGGACAGATCTAACGAAAAAGGTGGGAGGAGTGGGAAAAGAGGTGTGGCATTGACTTCTATGTGCTAATAACGCAATCTTTGATTGTAGGAGAGAACTGCACCCATGGGAAAGAAACTAAATTTTATTCACACCCACACTAGGCTAGATGTATTGTTTCTGTTTAAATCCTTAATGAAGTAAACAGGATCTGCACAAATTGGCACCATTACAGGGTCAGATCATGCACTGCTGAAAGTAGTATTTCATAAGTGGGATAGGTTCTAAAGATCACTTTTGGGGCAAAAATGAACTGCTTGCTTCTCCAAGACAAAGACTGGGTTTCAGCAGTTAAAGAGGATATTGTTCAATACTTTCAGATTAATGATATGGACCATATAAGAAGAGGTCTGGGAGATAGGTATAGTTGTATTTAGGGGCCATTTGGATAAGCAGAACTCTCAGTTGAAGAAAGAAAGAGCTCAAGAAAAAAATAGAACTAAAATGGAAGATAAAAAGATTACAAGACAGTCATAAAAATAGGTTCAAAAGAAGAATATCAACAATTAACAAATATAAGGGGAAATTGAATATGTTGATGACAGATGCCACTGAAAAAGCCTGTAGGTATCCAAACAGATGTTTTAGGAAAAAGGAAATAGAAATGATAATCTTTTGGCTCAGAAGCTTAAAGGGATTCAACAACAACATGTTATTCCAGTAAGAAAAAACAATCAGCAAAAGATAATTATACACCCTAATGAAATATGTGCTATTTTTGTTGCTTATTTTGAAAACCTCAGTATGTCAGATAATCCAAGTTGAAGCTATTCAGAAATATCTGTAAATATCAGCCTTGCCAAAGATAAAATTGATCAAGCAACTTAGCTTAAAGAAATAGAAGAAGAAGAAATCTTAGAGACAATAACAAGCATGAACTATGATAAAACTCCAGGACCTGATGATGTTTCATTTTAAATTTTACAAGGTATTTAAGGAGGTATTTGTGAGTTCCTTTGAGGGGAACCTTTTGTCCCTTAATAGAAAAGGAGGAATTTCCACAACCTAAGAAAGAAGCTACTGTTGTTCTCCCTAAAGTTGGGAAAGATCTTACTTTATGCCCTGTTGAATCAAAACAAATATTTTAGAAAAAATACTAGCTAACCAATTGCAAAGCTCCGTGCTAGTGCTCTCAGCTTATATAAATCCAGATCAAACTTGATTAATTAAGGAGAGACAAATGTCAGACAATATTCAGAGAGTACTTGGAATCATCCATAATGCTGAATCAAGGAAAGAGATGTTTCTTTTGTTACCAGTTCTTGTAGAGAAGGCCTTTGATAGAATAGAGTGGAACTTTCAGTTTAAAATCTTGCCCCTTATGGACCTTGACCCCAGTTTGTTAAATGGATAATTGCTCTTTAGACCAGTCCAAAAACAGCTGTGCAAGTTACTGGGGTTAAATCACCACTGTTTGAATTACAGAGGAACTAGGCAAGGATGTCCATTGTCACTGGCATGGAGCCTTTTGCACAAAGGAACAATGAATCTATCACAGGAATAAAACTTGCAGGAACTTCATAGAATCATATAATATCAGTGTTGGAAGGGACCTCAGGAGGTCATCTAGTCCAGCCGCCTGCTCAAAGCAGGACCTAATCCCCAACTAAATCATCCGAGCCAGGACTTTGTCAAGACTGACCTTAAAAACCTCTAAGGAAGGAGATTCCACCACCTCCCTTGGTAACATAATCCAATGCTTCACCACCCTCCTAGTGAAAATGTTTTTCTTAATATCCAAGCTAAACCTTTCCCACTGCAACTTGAGACCATTACTCCTTGTTCTATCATCTGGTATCACTGAGAACAGTCTAGATCCATCCTCTTTGGAACCCCCTTTCAGGTAGTTGAAAGCAGCGATCAAATCCCCCCTTATTTTTCTCTTCTGCAGATTAAATAATCCCAGTTCCCTCAGCCTCGCCTCAGAAATCGTGTGCTTCAGTCCCCTAATCATTTTTGTTGCCCTCTGCTAGACTCTTTCCAATTTTCCCACATCCTTCTTGTAGAGTGGGTCCCAAAACTGGATGCAATACTCCAGATGAGGCCTCACCAATCCCGAATAGAGGGGAATGATCAAATTCCTCAATCTGCTGGCAATGCTCTTACTTATACAGCCCAACATGCCGTTAGCCTTCTTGACGACACGGGCACACTGTTGACTCAGATCCAACTTCTCATCCACAGTAACCGCTTGGTCCTTTTCTGCTGAACTGCTGCCTAGCCACTCAGGCCCTACTCTGAAGTGCATGAGATTCTTCCTTCCTAAGCGCAGGACTCTGCGCTTGTCCTTGTTGAACTTCATCAGATGTCTTTTGGTCCAATTGGCTAGCTAGTCTAGGTCCCTCTGTATCCTATCCCTACCCTCCAGTCTATCTACCACTCCTCTCAGTTTAGTATCACCTGCAAACTTGCTGAGTGTGCAATCCATGCCATCCTCCAGCTCATTATCAGAAAGTATCTTTAAATACAAGTAATGTCATATAATTTTTAACTCAGCCTAGTATTTTCCTAAAATTAATTTCTAAAGAAATCCATGACTTTGGGAAAGTGTTTGGATTTAAAGTAAATTATGTCAAATCTGAAATGCTAGCTATAAATTTGCCAGATTCTGAAAAGTCATTTTTCCAGATAAGGTGCAATGGGCAACAAATTCTGTAAGATACCTGGGAATTCAAATCTCCATCAGCCTAAAAGAGCTCTGTGATTTAAATGTCAAACAGCTATTTCAGCAAATGAAAAAAGATGTGGAGTACTGGAGGAAGTATGCAGTTTGGTTAGGAAAAATACTCACAGTGAAAATAAATGTTTTGCCAAGAATATCTTTCTTGTTTCAAAATCTTTCTGTGATTATCCCAGATAAAATCCTTGCAGGAATGCAAAGCTGGTTGTTAGAATTTATGTGGAACAATAAAAGACCTAAAGTGAATGCAGATTCTTCAGACAGACCAATTGAACAGGATGAGATAGCTATTCCAAATTTCTATAGTACTCTTTAACTAGCCACTGCAAAGCAGTAATAGATTGGGGGTGCTCTAACCCAGCCAAACACTGGGTCTTTACTGCACAAGAAAATTGTGGTAGTGTAAATGTTACCAGCCTATCCTGGATTAATAAAAAATCATGCCTTCCAGAAAGTTATACACATCCTTCATAAACTAATAATAAAACTAAATAAATACAGGTACTACAGTAAAATTAGTTAACTGTAAACATGCCCACTCTAATAAATATTCTTGTACCAAAAGTTGCATGCATGCTATTTAAGTGAGACTGCTTTGTTTCAAAATATCTAACACCCCTTCTCTGATATGTTCCTTTAGGGCTTAATGAAGAAATTCATCCGCTGTTCTACACGAGTGACGGTGGGAACCATCAAAAAGTTTCTCAGTTTAAAATTAAAGCTTCCAAGTTCTTATGAGGTAAGTTTCCCACCCAACCCAACTGCAAAATATTAAATTTAAGCTTTAGCTAAACAAAGGTTTTTAAAATAACTCAATCTGTAGGTACAAGACAGTATTCAGTCTCTGATACAAGGTTTTCTAAACCCGGAAATGAGCCATACCCACTGAAGAGCACTTAGCCAATGGAGTACCCAACGGTACTTGTTACCTGGGCACCTTCATATAAATATTGCTTGTTGCTCAGCTTTGGAGTGACCATCATTTTGTTTTACCAGTAAGGTTAAGATTCTGTCTCAGCTATTTTAGTAAAAGTCAGGGGCAGGTTGCGGGCTTCCGAAAACTTTTGTTTGTTGCCCATGACCCGTCCCTGACTTGTACTAAAAATACCCTGGAGAGGGAGAGACAAATAGAGTGCTGCTGGGGGCTTGCAGCTCCTCCAGCCCTTTCACTGCTCTTACGGCAGGGATTGAACCAACCCCATCCAGTTGCTCCAGTGGCCCCAGGGCTATCAGCTAGTCAGTTGTTCCAGAGGTCACTGCTCCAGCCCCGACGCTGCTCCTGCAACATGGGCTGACCCAATCCTGGCCAGCTGCTTTGGTGGTCCAGGGCTAACAGCTGCCTCAGAAGAAGTCATAGAGGTCATGGAAAGTCACAGTATCTGTAAGAGAATCATATCCTTATTGATTAGTTATCTTTTCAGTTTTTTTGATATACAGGTATATGTTTTCTCTTCTTGCCTCCTTTTATATTGTTAATAACAAAAGTGAGCCTTATAGCTATAAAAGAGAGAGGAGGAGTGATGACTAGACACCACCTGACCAAAACATTCTGCAGTTTCAGTAGTGAGCCTTCATTTTTACTGTCTAATGTGAAAAGCAGCCCAATTCTGATAGATTAACCTTGTATGGCCTCCATTACATAATATCTGAACACCTCATGATCTTTAATATATTTGCCATCACAATATCCCTATGAAGTGGGGAAGTAATATTCATGTGTCCTAGGAAGCAACCCCTCTGCTAAACAGCAATAGGAAAATTTCTAAAAAGTCTCAGTGGAGGTAAGACCTAAGAGACAATAAACAGGGGACCCCACAATGCCATTTTTGTAGGAATGCTTCTCACAGACTATCTCACTTCATCATATTGCTTCCTTTTCCTGCCCTAAATCCTCAATTAATGAAGAATGGTATTTGCATTTTTCAGTTATTAAAAAAATTTAATAAACAGGAAAGTGTGATAGTCGTGTGTATCCGAAGGCGCACTGTAAAGCTTTTTTCTTTACTCAGATAACTGTATAGGATTAATAAAATCAATGTTTTAGGGAGAATACATCTGTATTGACATTTACCAACATGTTATTTAAGTCAGTGTATGGTTCATGCACTAAAAGACTCTGGTGCAATTATTAACTAGCTAAGAAATTCACTTATGATTTAATTTAAAAGTAACAATTTCATATCTGTTGGACCCTTGTCATTTTTTTAAAGCTGGATGTACTATGCAATGGTGAAATCATGGGGAAGGATCATACTATGGAATTCATCTATATGACAAGATGGAGACTAAGAGGTGAAAATGTGAGTACTTGTATGATTTTTACATGTATTTATGTGTGCCTGTGTACAGATAGATTTCTTTATAGAGTTTTTATGGCATCGTGGCTTGGTCCAAAAAGTGTTCTGTGATCTTTACAAAATTTGTATTTAAAAATTAATGTCACATACTCTTCAGATTATTTATATTAAAAAATTCTAAGATGAGTTATTGAAACACTACAACAGGCATACTATATAGACTTTGACATTCAGAATTAGCAGGAATACAAAGTTTGAATATATGTTCTAGTTTTGAATTCTTAGATGAAATATCTGAAATTACAAACACTTAGTCATCTGGGAATTTCAGTTGAAATAGTATGATCCCTTAACTTGCAAAACTCTAGGAGTTTGTATCCAATCATTCTGTATTCAAAATGCTCTGTCTATAATATGATAGGACACTGAGAAATCATTCAACCCATCTAATTATTTTGACATTGCTTAATTCTGTATTCATGTCATGTACAGTAAACATGTAATAATGTCCACAACAGATAGGACAGCTAATTTTTTACTCCCACATATATAGTTTAGCAAATCAGTAGCTATCTTGCTGAAGGACATTTCTTAGGGATCGGTGATCAGATTGAGTTAATAACCCTTAGGTTTGCTTTGGACCATTAACTACTCCCATTTGGTCACTAATTGTCAGAAATCATCTAGTTGTCTGTTGTATTTATTTTATCTTTCTTTTTTATATTCATTCATGTTATATTGGTTATATATTCTGCCCTACCTTGCAAGGCTTTGGACTGTGTGCAAAGTGATTGCATTTCATTGCAAGGGGAAGCTGCACATGGGTTCAATTAAGGTTAAGTACTGGTGTAATTTTACATACTGAGCTGTAGTAAATTCCAGAGCATCCTCATCACTCTGTTTTTCTGATTTACAAGTGCTCACTGTGGCATGGGCAGAGGAGACGGGATGAAGCACAGTGTTGATCAAACAACTCACAGACTTCTTTAACAGTTTTACCTTTAAACCTAGAAAGACCTTTAAAAAATTATTTTCTGCATAGCAAATATTGACTGAGCTTGAGGGCAGAATATTTCACTGAGATTAAAATAGCTATCAGGAATGCAGTTTTGCACCATCAAAGAGTATTTTAATCTAAGAGTGGTATTGCCCTTGAATCCAGTTGATATTTGTTTTACTGACCACCTGAATTTTATTAACATTGCTTGTGCTCTAAAGAAATATTGAAGAGAAATGAGGCAATAACAATAATAGAATGCATTCATGATGACTGAACTACTGCCTCCTATCAACACATGGATTCTTGACAGTTGTATTGGTTTGGAGGCAATAGTGTATACTATTGGGACAAATGCCCATATTTGCACCAGTTTAAATTTTTCAAAAATATTAAAAGAAAAACATTTTCTTGGATATATATGATGTTACTGAAAACTCAGTGAAATGTTATGGAAACATTTATGGTCACACACAATCTCCAGGTGATGCATTCACCTTTTCTGTTGGATAATTATAAATTACCCTTAATAGTCAATGATTGCAAGCCAAAACCAACAGAAAATATAAAATGTATAATACTGTCATTAAAGTAGCTCAGGTCTCTTAAGGGTGCTATTTGTGGGTGAAATATTTCAGAAACTATGTTTTTGGTAACAAACTTTACGGTTATTGAATCTGTTCGGAAACTTCTTTTTGGGGGGAAAATTATCAAGGAAGTTATAATAAGGCATCTCCAGTGATATCTGCTCTTCTGTGGTTGTCTAGCCCCTGGTCAAGTTGGTTTTAGGCCAAAGTGTGGTACAGAAGCTAAACTGGTTCTTAGTTGATAGTCTCTTTCCTTGATGGATGAAGATCAGGTAAATCCATTACCTGTGTCTATGACACTGTTCACTGTGAGCTTATGTTGACAAACCTCTGGACACTAGAAGAGCTAGACATAGTCTAAGAAACAATGATAATTTATTTCTTGGAAAATGCTCTACTATTTTAAAAATAATTTGAATTCTCTCATTTGAAACAAAAAAAAATTAAATGATTGATGATAAATGTATGTGTCCAGTTGTGGATGCCTCTTATCTGATCAGAAAATCATCTCCTCCTCAGTTTCGGTGTCAGAACTGCTCATCTTCGCAAGTCTGCTCACAGGATGGCACTTTTTATCAGGTAAGAGGCACTCACGACTGTACATATTACAGATCCTGTCAACGTTTTAATTGTAACTCATCATTGTGCAGGTTTTGTAACTCTATGTTCCTCTAAGCTAAAACTTGACATATAAGTTCTAAGTCTTCTATTTATTCGTTCCATAAAGCTTGTATTGAATGAATGAAGTACACTAAGTATTTTTAAGGCTTATGATTTTTTAAATAAAGGCTCTTTATCTTCATGCGTCAGTGCATACGATGATCACTAGCAGGGCTCTCCTTGTCCTCTCTCATGATAATACTGCATGGTTAGGGACTGCATGGTACTGCATGGTTAGGAACATAATGGAAGTTTATACCTCCATAAAGTATCCAAAATTGGCAAGTAAGAAATGTTAGATTTTTCTAATGTTGTGTTCCTTTTTACTGCTTTAAAATTTGGAAATGGGCTGACATCCCAGCTTCATATCCCTCTAATGGAGCAAACCAAAATTCTAGCTATACACACTCTAAAACCTTGGAAATGAAATCTGATCAAAATTTTCTCAAATGTTCATATTGTTCACAATGAGTGTTCTAATTTGGCCTATTTTAAAAAAGATTTCAAGGTGCAAATTTGTATCTGAACCTGGTTTCAGTATTTGATTTGAGCCCATGTCTATTAAAAATGGTTGTTTTTAAAAAATGACCCCAATATTGACTAATATTTTTCTTACATGGAAAATCAAAATTAATGACCGAGGATCAAATTCTGATTACAAATGACACTTTGCAATTATGCTGACTTCAGTTGAGTGACTTGGGTATAACTGAGGGTAGAATTCAGTCCATAAAAAGGGTGTTCTAGAAAAACATTTCTGTTCACACATCACAATTTGCATTTGTTCAATTAGCTCAATATTTTTAGTGGTATGCAGACTTTGTGCACAGGAATGTTGAGTACAGTATAGTCTCATACTAAATTCTAGGAGTGTCATTATCCTCAGTGCTTGTGTGTAATTCCTATTAATGTTAATAGAAGTTATGTGCTTGCGTACAGAAGCAAATACATAGTCTGCAAGACCAAGCATTAGTTTGAAGTGTGAAAGATTCTTAAATGTTAAATGGGATGGCTTTCTTTTTCTCATGTAGTAATCATATCCTGGACTAAATAATCTGAGATTGAGTTTATTTGTGCATATGGTTATTACTTATAACAAGAACTCACGTATGGTGCTTTCTGTCTTCTCACCCAACTACCCTGGCTACTATAAATACCTTTGCTCTAATTATCTAATTATTACCTACAAGCCCACAACAGTTGTGATCATTCCAGTTTCTGACCCTTTTTCTACCATAGTGAGAAAAATTTATTAACTTCTTGAATAGGTCTTGAATGCAATGCTTATTCTTTTTTTGGTCTCTGAGATTCATCTGTTGTATTTGAAGAATGAAAAAAGAATGCAATATTTTTGTTGCTAATGATAATTTTGTAAAACCTCTCAATAATTCTACCCACACAATTTAAGAAATCTGTACCTCAACTGTGGTCCCTTCTGCCAGTGAAATCAGAGACTATTTGAACCCCATGTTACTGCTGATTAAAATAGACCATTCCTGATTTTATGTTAGAGAAGCTTCAACACTGTAGTTAATTATGTGGAGAAAACATCAGACTTAGACTGAAAAAATATATAAATGGAACATTCAGCAGCAAGTGACCACAAGTTCCACCTTCCTTCCCTAATCACAGTGCCCCTCAATTTATGTATCAAAATGGATGTGTTGCATTTTTGTGAATGCAAGATTGAGAGCCATTGAAAATGCAGCCCTGAACGAATATGAAGATAAGGGAATTATTTTCAGGAGATTTCAGTCCTCCTTTCTCATGAAATCAAGTGACTCCGGTTGACTTGACTTTCAAAAGAATTGAGTAACTGCAGCTTGCATTGGTTAGTATTGGTTATAATGGGAGCTTTTGGTGTTCTGTCCTTCTGAAATATCAGGCCAAGTCTGTCATCTTAGAATTGATTTGATCAATATGAAATAAAAACATCTTATGAATGTTTTTGTCAAATATAACACAGGAATACCTGAATTATTTCTAGAATCACACAAATGTGGTTCCAGTATGTCATAGGTACCATTTAAGTTATGTAGCATATGTATTTGTATGGATGATATAATTATAATCTGACTTCAGAACTCACTGTGATATGAGACTTTACATTATATTTTTGAGAACTAGTTGTGAATGTAAATTTTATTGAAATATATAAAACCACATTAGTCTAATGTTATCCCTAAAGGTAAGTTTTTAACTTTCCTTACGGTACGGTTTAATTATGTCTTGTTTGTATTTCATATAAACCATGACTTCATGTTATCCTTGTTTGTCTCTTTTTGTTTGTTGTTGCGTTATTCTTTTTTTTTTGTTTGTTTCTAGTCTTACCCTATGGTACTGCAGTATCGACCCAGAATTGACTTTGGTTAGACCAAAGGGCCAGATCCCACTGAGATGAATCCTGCACTATTTGTTTACCCATCGACAGATTGCACAATGAATGGATGTGCCTGGATTAAGGGGACACAACCAGATTTTCAGCATGCAAATAAGGACATTGTCTTTCTTAAAATTGTTAATTGCATCTTTGTTGTTTCTATTAGAGCGAGCCAAGTGCCATTCTGCTACTGAAATGTGCATAAGATATTTGTGGTATCTTAGAAGTGTACTGCAAGTCATAGCTAAGATCATGACGTGTATGGTCAAGATTCAAAAACTACAGAACATTTTGCCTGCCTGTTAGAGGAGTTTTCTGGTCCTAATGTTGATTACACTAACAAAATGGCAGAATGCTCATTCCATGTGGTGTTGCAATTGTCACATATTTACTATTTTACTGATTATTGTTGTATAAATAATAGAGAACTGTAAAAAAAGTTATGGATTATACCTTGAAAATATTTTGTATAGAAAATATATTTAGAACAGTGGTGATTGTTCCACTACATTTTTCTTGTTAAGTTTCTCATGTGTCCAGGTATAGCTCGCCGGTGAGTGTGCAGCAGTCCTTTTGCAATGAAGATTATCCTTACAACAACATTAGAACATAGTAATTCAACTAAACCATTTTATATTGTCTAAATAGATTCTACCAATATCACCTAATAGCACCATAGCCCTCATGAGTGCAAAATTGTATGACTTGCCTAAAGATTAGAAAATGATATACAGCTATTTAGGATAATGGTGGCTGGTCAAATTACATTTCTTCTAATAAAGTCAGTGTAAAAGGGAGGTTAAAATATTTAAATGTCTAATAAAAAACAGAAATTCCAATCTAAAATTATGCCATATTTTAAAATTTAATATATCTTTTGTTACTCTGTTACAGTTCACATTAACGATTTCTTTTTAAGATTGGACTTAGATGTGTCCAAGTGTGGCATATAATAGAGTAAAACAATACAAACTAACATATTTCAAAATACATACCTTTAATGGCATTAAATTTCTGTTATGTTTATCTGGAGTTCAGAAGCTATTGCAGATTAATTTAATTTGTTATTGTTGCATCTAAAAGCTAGTTCCATAAAACTAGAGGTAATGCAATATAGTAGATAAGCAGTCTGGTGAAGTAATAGGCTGTTCAAGGCATTTTTTTCCCCTCAGACCTGATAGCGGTGTGGAAAAAATGTGATTTTTGCCTTAGGTGTCTCAAATAAAATGGTTCTAGTGAAGAAAAGTATATTAAGGTTTCTGGTAACATTGCAGGGAGCATTATATTTCATATATTTTCTGTAGTCTTCCATTGTCTTTGCTCAGTTTACAAGTCAGAGTGGGTTTTTTTATTTCAAACTCTGCAAAGATACATATAGTTCAATATTTGGTAAAATTTCTACTTAATGGACAGCTACCGGCATTCCTACTTACTTTTATATGAATTTATATATACAACAAAAAGGAAACAAATTGACTTTCAGAAACTACTATAGAATGAACTAGTCATGCTTTGAAAATCAAACAAAAAACCTAAACAAAAAACCTAAATAAAAAACCATAGGATCAAAGCATAAAAGATAGACGATGGGAAATAGCTCCTACAGAAGTTTGGTGTCAGTACAATTTATATGCATAGTGCATGCAAACAAACATGCATTATGGGTGAAATGCTGGCTCCTGAAGTAAATGGGAGTTTTACCATTGACTTTAGTGAGAACAGGATTTCATCCTATATGTACACACTGAGTCAAATCCTACTTTTGTGTTCCAGAAGCCATATAACAAGGGGGAGTAGAGACATCCCCTGTAGCATTCTGTTAAGGAATCCTGCCATTGCAGATGAAGATTGCATACAATGTGCTGACACAGGGTGCCATGGGAAATACTGATACTGCCTTCTGCAGGAATAGTGTGCTAGCTGGTATTGGGGTTAATTGGGCCATACAGTTGATAGCAAGAGATGCACTTGCCAGTTGCAAAAAGTAGTCACCTCTTGCCCTCCCAGGCATGCTCATTGGCAGATTTGACAAACTGCTCCATGTTGGTAGACCCCAGCTTCTACACAGAGCTTTAACAAATGCACTGGTAGTCTTCACAGACACATAGGTCTGCCCATATGGATCATTTTGCAGCAGCGGGATCCAAATTTCTATTGCATATCAATATTGTCTGCATCATACTAAATTCCTTTATAAAGTAGCAATAGGATGTTATTTCTAAATATTTACATGTATGTACAAATGATATCTTCCAATTGTTATGTCCTTCACATCACGGAAGTATTGTTTTTATGCCAGGAGTATTTTTGAGGTGGCTTCAGGTTAAAATGAAAGGTTTGTTTCTAAGCTTTCGATTTCAGTTTGTCATAAAATTAATAGCAATATTACAAGCTTAATTTTTAGTTTGATTCGGGAGACAATGTATTTCTTTAGTTGTATATTTGCTGGTTTGGTACATTTGGACTGGGTGATTTAAACAAACAGAAGGAGAGCACAGAATTTGTCCGCAGTGCTGTTGTAGCCATGGAGTCCCAAGATAGTCGAGAGACAAGGTAGGTGAGGTAATATTTGTTGGACCAACTTATGTTAGTGAAAGACAAGCTTTCATGCTCACAGAGCTCTCCTTAAGGTCTGAGAAAAGTACACAGTGTGTCACAGCTAAATACAAGATGGAACAAATGGCTAAACGTAAAGTGTTAACACATTGCAAGAGACCATACAATTCATGGAGTGAGCAGTTAACACCTCTGCAGTCATGGGACGAAGGAGGGCCAGTGGGGCATAGATGGTTATAATGATCCATAAATCCAGTGTCTTTATTGAGTCCATGATTTTTAAGGTCTAGCAGAGTTGTGAATTTTTTCCAGCTTTTGAAGGTGTTATGCAGACTTCCTTTGAGGACGAGGATAGGTCAGATATGGAGTGATTGCTTTGTGAAAGGTGTTTGGCCATGGATTTTTGTCTTTTATCATTTTTCTGTGTGGGTTCATGTGAGACTGTAGTGATTATGCCCCACAGTTATTGGGGCATTTAGTGCATTGGATGAGGTCCAGCACATATTGCATTAAGCATGTGTAGGACCATGAATATTGAATGGTGTATTGTGGAAGATATTGATCATCATAGAAGTTGAGCTATGTCAGCCATGTTTTGCATCTGTTGTTCTGGCAGGATCTGGTGCCACTTTGAGTTGGGGTATCCTGTTCTGTGGGGAGCTTGCTTCTGATGATGTCCTTGGTAAGGCTGGAAGGTTGGGGGCCAGAAGAGGGGGTTCGGGAAAGATTTCTTTCAAGATTTGGTCCCCATCGAGTATGGGTTATAATTATTTAATGATTTTCTATATGGGTTCCAATATGGAAACACCATATTACCTGTGGGTGAACATTCTTCACAAATATTTTTCCCACTTTATCTTGAATGATCTCTTGAAACATGTTAACTTTTCATGTTTAACAGTCTGTTCCATCTTATACTTAGCTGTTACAATCTGAGCATCTTTCCCAGACCCGAAGAGGAGCTCTGTGAGCTTGAAACAGAAGCTTGGATTAACAGAAGTTGGTCCAAGATAAGATGTTCCCTCGCCTATCTTGTGTAACACAAAATTTATCACTTTGAGTCCATTCTTAAGAGTATGACTCAGACAGAATTTTGCACCACCCTACAAATTCATATTGGATTTAGCCTGGCCACTGAAAGTTCTTTTTACTATATTATGAGGGCCCATGAGTGACAGTGAATAGAGGTTTGAAAGTTTTATAAGATTTTCTGCATTCTCAGTTCAGGAAGCCAAAAATGTGTCTTGCTCAGAATTGACAACTGGGTTATTTCATGGTCGGTTTGTTTTTTTAAATCCAGCTCAGAACTGGATTAGGGAAGTCAGATCTTCTTCACTGTAAGTACAAAAGCTAAGGATAGATAAAGTTCTCAATGTACTCAGCTGAGTATCCTGTCTTTCAGTGCTTTTATAAACATACAATCTATCTAACTACACGTGTGAATTTTGATATGACAGCATAATGCCTGCTTGTGGTTTGGTTGAATGCTTGTCCTAGGGATTGGATGCCAGCCAAATTGATATCTATGTGGGCAGCTTGCATAACTCAAGTGCTGTCTCTCCTGCAGTAAATTCCTCTTTTTTTATGCTGAATAGGTGTGACATGTCTACAGATATGTACGTGTGATTATCCCTCTTCATATATTGTGCCAATTAAAAAATATGAAAACTGTAAGAATAGTTGAATGCATGTACAAACACTTTTGAATGCCAAAGTCAGATTATAATGCAGTGGGAACATGGATATTCAATGAAAATCACACAGCATGTCCAAATAAAACAGGACACTACTATGTACAGGCACGCAGTGTGTCACAACTGCATAAAATCAATCAGGAAGGAAGAAAATAGCTGAGCCCACAATAGTTATTCTGCAATTATCCATACTGTTGGCATCCAACTGCAACAGGAGGTGGTCAGACCTAAAATGAGACACTTTCCCTAACTGTACAACCTTTTACTCTATCCCACAAGTTTAAGTTTTTTTCTAAAATGAGAGCTCCCAGTTAGCCCATTAATAGAAGGCAAATGTAATGCCTTTTGTTAGACTAGAAATCTATATTCAGTATATGTCCTCTAACATACTGTAAATTAAGAGTTTACAGAATGGGATCTTGTAAGATCTCAAAAGCATAGATAATCTATCAGATTAGCATGAAATGTGCATTACGTTGTGTACTATTAAACTACCTTGACTAAGGGGCCTATCCTGCAAACACATGAATAATTCTTATTTGTCTAAGTAGCAACCATTGTAGTCAGTGGACTTTATCACTACAGTAAGGATTATTCAAATAAATGTTTTCAGAATCAGACCCTAACATATGGGTGTGCTCAGATAGGAAACAATGTGCAACAAAAATGTACCTATATTCTTCTTTTTAATGACAATTTATATTGTAAATTATTGTGACTCTTCTGATTTTACTGAAAATGTTATTTAAAGGAAAATGGTGGATTACTAATACAGAATATCTTTTAGACCCCTTTATACATTTTAAATAAGAATATTTTTCTGTGTATTATAAATGGTCTCAATATTTTCAGTAATAGTATTTCTTAATAGAACTATACATAGAAGAACCTTCAAGTGAGACAAGCCAAGATAAAAGAAATATTTTCTGTTAATTAGGCTGTGTAAATATGGGCAAATACGGTATCTCACATACTAGAAGCTATTTTAAAAGGATGAGTCTTATGTTGAGTCAATTTTATTTTCCCCTAAGCAATAATCTTGAATTCTGGATCCTTATCTTTTTTCCTAGTCTGAAATATTTTGGCTGTACTTCTCTTGCAAATTCCAGAGGCAACTCAGACTTATTCATAGGAGTTTAGGGTTTGGTCACACTCCTTAGGACTTAATTTCACTTTCTGCAGCACAGAGTGGTGGACAGGGCTCCCATCTTATCCATTGCAATCCTAGCTGTTAAAGCTGATTTTGTGACAGCAGCAACAAAAATCTTTTGCTCTCTACTCTCCCATAGTGAACCAAAATTTGTAGGGTGTTTCTCCCTAAATGGGACCACCCACTGAGTTCTTTTGCTTTATTTGTTTTCTATTTCCCTATCACTACAGAGGTCAAGAGGACATAAGGTTTGGGGAGCCACATACGGGCATTCCATGTAGTTGCAGCAAAACCACAAAAGCCAACTCAGCCAGACACTAAGGGCTCGTATATACAAACATTTAATTCTCCACAAACTGCAGTGTGAATATACCCTACACTAGCCTGCTCTCGATCCTGCTGACAAGTATTTACAGTTCATTAATACATTTTCATCTAGTTCATTAAAGAACTGTTAATGCACGTCAGTTAGTCCATCGCAAAATAAGATGGGGTAAAGTCACATCCTAGCTTGCCACAAACTAGACAAATGCCCTAACTGATTTCAGTCGTAGACAGCATAGTTATTCAGTGCCAATTCTCTGAGTTTCAAAACACACCGGCGGAATCCTATCTGAGGAAAAGCTGGATATAGTGATAGCCAGTTACATGGACTACCAATTACAAGGTCCTTTTATTCCTATCCATAAGGGGGTAAGAACATAAGAAGAAAGCCCCAACCAGGAAATAGTCCAACTCCTCTTTCCAGCTCTTCAGTTTGACAATAACAGTTTGCAGACAAGTAGACCTACAAAGCAGAGTATACCCTTTTCCAGATATCTCATTCTAATTGATTTCCAACAGGTAAGTTCAGAACCGAGTGAGGCAGAGATGCACCTTGGAGTTCCAGACTCCTCTACATCTCTTTTTCATCCCTCTTCAATCTTGCAAGACAACTAGAAACATCAAATAATCCCAAAGGAGATCTCACACCTGAAGGAGAATGTCCTTGTTCAGTCAGTCACCTGGAGTGAGAAGCAACAGAACTTGTCCCTCAAAGGTCTGGGGCTCTACTTCATATTCTTCAAAGTAAGAAAAAGATTAGGAGAGCCCAAGTGCTCTTAGACAAGGAAAATGAACAGGTTGACAAAACAGAAAATATTCCAATTGAGAGGGCTTTAGAAAATTCTCCTAAATATCATTCACTTAGGAGCTGAATGCAGCCTTACCAACACAGGAAATTCAACATGGCCCATGCACTGATCTCTAAGATGTGGTTACTTGCAGTCTCTTGGTCTTCTGACCTTGTACATAGAGATTACACCCTAGCCAAGAGTGCATATGGTATAACGCCAAGGATTTCTCTTATGAGCCTGGAACTGTCACAACAAGAGCTACATAGGAAAGCAGATATTATCCAGAGTATTCCAAAGCCTAATTTGGTGGTGATGGGAAGCCCATATGATAGTAGCAACTTCCTTCAAAATCCAGATCCCAAAATCCAGACCACTGATATCAGCCTTTCAGAATGTGGAACATACCTGGAGTACTACAATAAAGTAAAAAAAAAAAAAAAAAAAAAAGAAGATCCAGAGCATCAGTTTCCTGGATTTGGGAGCCTTCAGGCTGGCTCTTTGAGACTTCAGTGTTTGCCTTAGGGAAGGAGCATGTTCTAGTTCAGTCATGACTGTGGCATATATAAATTGACATGAGAAGTTCAAGTCTAAATGCCAAAGTAATGCAAATTCCCTCTTGAGAATAAACTCAAATATTTTTCAATAAAGCAAGCCACATAGGATCTGTCCACAATGCCAAAAGCTTTCATAATCCAGCCCTTTGAATCAATGATACATAATACCCTGTATTTCCTTACAATAAGGTTATGCGTCATGTCAACCAGAAGAGTTTCAGAAAACATTGCTTTTAGAAGACACAAAGCCTTACTACATCTTCCAGGAGGACAAGATAAAGCTCTTTCTACTCTAGAGGCATTCATAAACAAGGTTAACCCATCATACTTCATGGGAGATGATTAATTCATTTGTCCAATATCTCACACTTGGAGAGGACAAAAGCATGGTATATCCTACATGTAAGAAGAACATATACCTTAGTGGAACCGAACAATTCAGAAAAAATATTGATTGTTTTGTGTTTTCCCGTAGCGTCTGGGCCAAGCCACTAAATCCTCCATAGCCAGGTGAATCTAGTCCTGTTTCACCAAAGCATATTCAGCTGTAGACAGACTGATTCTAGAAGCGATCAGAGCCTACTTAACATGTTCCACAACAGCTTTCAGGGCAGAAAGAGCTTGAGTTACCACCACCTGGTCATCTATCAACATTTTCGTAAAACTCTATTGGCTTGATCGTCATTTCTCAACTGAAGCATCCTTCTGTGTGAATGTTTCAAACAGTGATCCCAGAATAGATTGATGCTACTAATTTTAGAGAATGGGAATATTTTTGTTGTCTTACTCATCTTTACTTCCCAGCTAATTTTTTTCCTTACTGCTCACTAATCCCAAATGTCTCAGATGGATGGGCGGGGGAGAGGTCAGGATCTTTCAGATGGGATTTCTGAGTAGGGTTTCCTTTGACACAAGACATTCTGCTGGTGTCTTTACAATGGTCACTTCTGAATCCAGTCATTACCATTAAGAAGTTTGTTTCCTTTACTAATAAGCAATATAATGTTTTTATAGAGCTCTGAAAGCACTTCAAGAGAGGTGGTAGGGGTGTAGGAAAGCCTGTAGACCTGAGCTGCCTCTTGTATTTGTAGAAAGAGAGGTGCAACTCTAATGTTTCAGACTGCAAGAGAGGCCAGTCCCATAAGACAAAGATTCAATGGTTATATTAACGAACCAAAGAGAGGCATTAGATTGAATTTGCATATTGCTATGATTCATGTACTTTTTCTTACAGTAAACTTTATATATATAATAATTTTTCTAGCAGGTATTTTTAAAGGGGGCTTAATATGTGACATATAAAAGGATGGATGGGATGAAAATAGTTTGTTGCTATTTTTTTCCCCTTAACGTGATGAGCAACAGGCAGGGTTCGGATTAAGAGATAATGGTGTAATATATAAAATTCTTACAAGGGTAAAACATTTTTGTGCTGCTGGCTGTAGTATACATTTTCTATTGCAAAGAAAGGTGAAGCAAAGACGTTTACTGTCAAAGTGAGATGCATTTATTCTGTGGTGATATTTTGATCCCATAACTGTGTTTTGTATTCTACCAGGTGATTAGCAATGTAGATGTTGCTGTTGTGTCTGAGGGATTTTGGTGCAGTATAATCAGAGTTGTTCACTGTACCTTTTTATTGGAAAACTGAATTCTGATTGACTTAAATTACTTCATGCATCTGCCTATCATACATTTAATTTATTCATAATGTTTTTTTAAAAAGACTATATTTTTATGACTTGTTTGCTTGCCTAATAATTGCAAGGGACTTTTTAATACCAAAGGTCAGCCACCAGAAACTGACTTGGAATAAAGCATTGTCATTTTCAACTGAGGAGTGCAGTGGACCTCTAGTTAGTCAAATGTAGTGTATCTGGTATCAAACAAACGAATGTTACTGGTGTTAGGGTTTTTTTTGCCAAACTAGAGTTTGGCATACCTGTCAGTTTTTGAATAACAGATAAATTATGGAAATTAGCATAAGGATTCAATTTATCAGTCAAGGGTAAAAAGAATGGTCCCTTTTAGGTCACGGGTTGTGTCTGTTAACAAAAAGAAGCATAAAGGCTTGCATTACTGATATTTGTGCTATACCTGGCCTGGGAACTAATAAAATACTTCAGTGCACTGTCAGTCTCATAAACCTTCTGAAGCACAAAATATTCACCAAGATACTTTTGGGTTTTCTTGCTGTAGCTTAGTGAAGTTTTGGAGGGTAAAAAGGACAGATTTTAACGTCTTTGCAGACATAATCATGCAAAGATGTTAAAATACATTTTACAGATTTTATAGCTATTTTTTTAACAAATGGCATTGCTTTCACTAACATCAGACTATTGATTAGCAAAAATAGCAAGATTATTTTATGTGTTGTGCAGTAAAAATAAAAAATTAGATAAATCTTTTGCAATTCTTTTCCAGGATAGTCCTGAACTAGATTGGAAAAAACAGAACAATTACTTAAAGAGATTTTAAAATTTGTCACTTAAAAAATTGCAGGAGCTCTAATTTCTTTTCTTTCTTCTTTCTGGAGTAGAAACTTCCTGGAATAAACATTAAGCAATGCATAATTTTGTAAATATTTTCCCAAATGTAAACTCAAAAACATTTTGCATTTAAAAAAAATCAGTGCAACGCCTGATTTGTTAGATGCTCCAGGCTACTGAATAGTCTGTATAGAGTACTCTAAATGGCATTTTTTTGGATGGGGCCTAAGTGTCCTTATATAAGCTGTGATCCAAGTAAAAATAAGAAAGGAGCTTGTGATGGGCAGTAATTCTTCCTTACATCTGGTCAGTGGCTATCAGTTTTCAATATTACAGCCCTCACAATACCTAAAGAGATCATAGAACATATTGTAATGTTATGTTGCTAATTTTCTTTTAAAATATAAAATATTTTAAGCTTTTTGTCAAAAGTGGTAACACCTTATTACAAATAAACCTTTTTGTGGTTGTAAAATTTAGCTTATAAATCATTCAAATTGAAGTGAAAAAAAAATACCAGGTCATTGTTAATGACTTAGTCTATCCTACTACTAAGAATATATGTATTTTTATAAAGGAAAAGCACTTGTAGATATTTAATCAGTCCAATATCTATGTTTATGTTTTGAAAAAACAGAAAGCTGCTTAGAGAATCACTTAAATATTTTTATTTTTGTGCTCAAATGCATTCTCAGTTGATTTATGGAATGTTTATTCTGTATAAAGCTGTATAGTTGTTACAGCTGGGCTAAATGCATTTTATACCTGGACTTTGCCAAGTATATCTTACCATACTACAAAAAATGTCTACGTTATCAACAATTTGATTGCATAACATATAATGATGGTGCTGTTTTTTCATTTTTGACATTAGTTTCTTACCTTAACATTCCTACTTTATTGTATTTGTTGTGATACAGCAAATTTCATTGTGAGAGTCACATTTCAATGGATGTTTTAAGCTATACAATATTTACATAGTCCATTTACAGTTTATGCAATCTATAAAATTATGACAGATTTGCTAGACATCAGTATTTAATAGCAAATTCCCCACTGTATGAAAGTGACATACCAGATATGTGAAGCAAATAGTATTTTCCTAGTGCACTGGGACATATCTAATAATCGATATTTTTGAATTTTAGGAAACTGTTGCTGGAACATATGCACGTTACAACTGTACCTTTTATGTTACTAGTACATAGTCATTTGTACCAACAATACATTTAAACTACATTTTTGAAAACCCAAAAACCCACATAAAATGACATTAGAACTTAATCTCATGGAACCATGGACACTGAAATGATGAAATTGAAATGATGGCTGAAATGCCATTCTTAACCCATTTTTTTGTGCCAGCTTGTAGTGTAAAAGAATCCAGCAACACACACCATTCCAAATTAATTCTACCAAATCACTGTTAAAGACAGATGGCCAGACTCTGATCTCAGTTCCACACATGTAAACCCACACAATAGGACTCTGCATGAGTCCACACTAACAGATCCTGAAGCTGGGTCAGAGCTCTGGATTTGACTTTAATGGCGTTTCTTTGCTTTTACACTCGAGTAACAGATTTGAATATGGCCAAGAGTTCCCACCTTAACTCTGAATTTCCTTACATGTGTGGGGTCTGTCATATCTCTAACATTAGTCACACCTAATCTTTTGTGTTAGTTTTCCACAAGTTTGTAAAGTTTTATAACTATAAGCCCAGGAGTCCACAGTAAATTACAATATTACAATCCTAAATGTGTGTAAATATTTACGTAATTAAATAGTAAAAGGATTTTATTCAATAGACTGCAAATACTTGGAAAAACCATTACCATATTAATACACTTACACTTTTCTTAAGTTCTTAAAGTAGTCAGTATTTTTAAAAATCTTACAATTTGAATATATTGTGCTTTTTAAATTTCTTGTTAAATAGCTGCTAATAGTATGTCCATAGTGAATCAGTGGGGGCTCAACATCTCAGGGTAAACAAAGTAGCATTTTAGAATCTCAAACCAGTTTGAGTTATCAATGTAATATATATGTAATATATATATTGCAGCCCTATATATATTTTTTAAAAACTAAATGAGTATTTTTGTTAAAAGTGTATAAAACAAGTACTGCCAGAGTACTCCAGCTCTGCCAAAGGTCAATCTGGAATATTTTTTTCATCTGAGTTATAACTCTTCTAAAAAATAGAGGGTTGTCCTGAAAAAGGATGATAAACCCATAAGCACATTGGAACTAGTGAACACTTCTATAATTAGGTACTGAGTTGGTACTAGCCTTCATTTGGCAAAATCTGCTCTGTGTTGTATTTTGATGTAAAGAGAAGTGAGTTTATTTGGAGTTATATCTACACTTGTAAAGAGGGCAAATTTTAGTACAATAACTCATGCAAACTCTGTAAATGGAGTATATTTTAAGAAATATATTTGATATGTAACAGTTTTGTATTTTCACCCTATGTATGCTTCATTACCAGTGATGTTTGAGTGTTTCATGTCAATGTCAAGAATATCCACGGCACCTTCATTTACTGCTATAGTAAGTAACAATTGTGTATGGTCCATATGCTGCAAGATGCCTCTGGCCCAGTTGAATTAATCCTATGAAAAATCTAGATGAGCAAGAAGTATAACTAATCTGCTTACTAGCACTGAATTGCTCCTTTCTGAAAGCAATAAATATATTCATGTTGTAACATCTGTTGTGCAGCCTACAAATACAAGTTGTTTTGTTGCGTTTTGTTTTCTATATAATTTATTTTGTGAAATAAAAAGTTGCTCTGGTTTCTCTGACTTTTTCTCTAGATTGTAAAAATATTTGAATTCACATTTCCTAATTTCAAATCTAATCATGTAGGCTTTATAGACCAATTAAATGGCAGATGCCTTGCTTCAAGGAGTCTCTTGTTGCGATAACTCTCAATCCTATGTGATGCTTAATGGAGTGTCCTGGTCATTAGTGGCACTCAGCTAACCACAGAGTCAGACTTAATTAAATTAAATATAACACAAGAGGTGACCTAAACAAGGGAAGAAGAGAGAGGACATGACAGTGTTAAAGCTATGAAAAATCAGAAATTTTAGTAATCAATTGATGTAATATTAAAATGTATGAAGTGTGTCCAGAAGTGAAAACTTCATTCAGGATGTAACTTTGTAAAAACCTACTTTGAAAGTTATGTAATACTAGTGCTCAAAACCAACTGGAAATGGAACTCAATATATTTTGATAGATCAACATGCACTTGTTTTACATGGAAGATTGTTGGGTGTTGATTTCGAGTTACAGTAGACTCTCGATTATCCAGGATGATAGGGAAAAAAAATAATCTTGATTAATAAAATCCTGGATAATCACCATCCATAGGAAATGGCGGGGGGGTGGGTTCGTTCACCAGCCACCCTGCGCCAGGGAAGTGGGGAGTTGGTTCACTGGTAGCCCTGCGCCCTGATAGATTGTTTTGTTGTTTGGTGTTTTTATGTTGGTTTTTTTTTTGGTGCTTGGGGTGGCAACAAAGCCAGAGCTGGCTCTGCGAATTACGTATTTTTTTTTTTTTTTTTTTTTACATCCCGATTAATCCACAACCTGGTTAACCCGATCCTGGATAAACGAGAGTCTACTGTACTACCAGCAAACACTTAACTGTTTAAGTATCCTACTGTATGTTAAACTTCCTCTAGATCAGTGTTTTTTGACACCTTTTTGATACCAGGGACTGGCTTGCTGCCTTCCTAAATGTATCAGGGAGATCTCAGGGACCGGTAGTAGAGAAACACTGCTTTAGATGACATCGTATGTACAGCCCTTGAATTTTTATGAAGTTTTTAAAAAGCTGAATGGAAGTTCAAGCATTACACTGCTTTCTCCCCTCCAGTAGAAGACAGGATGTGCAGTAACCATTAGAGCATAATTTCACCAATTATTTGCAGTATAAAGAAAAAAAAAATGTACGTCAGACCCACACATCCTGATCTCAGAAAAGTGGCAAATAGGTCCTGAGGGATGAAACAATTAATAGGTGCCTTTTGGTATTTTTACATGCTTCCACATCGTAGTAGCTCCAGATCATGTTTCAGATGGTGGAGTTCCAAACCAGTTGTTGTCAACACACCTTGTCACTTAATTTCTTTTAGAAATTTGCTTAAAAGGTTAATCTCAAGCTTGCCAGCTATTCTACCCTTTAGGTAAAATAAGTCCCACTGTTCCACCTTATTTGATGTGAGATTGGTAGGAACATTTCAATGTGTTTTGTATGTATAAATCTAAAGTTAACATTTCTGAACCAAAGAATCTGATGCTGATTTCTGGACACTTCTTAGAAGTTCTAGGTTCCATTATTACCATAAATAATCATGTGCTGTGCACAACCTTGCCCCTGTGTGTTTTGTGCTGTTGAAAAAGAAACTATCTACAGCAGGGGTTCTGAGGCCCCACAATATGCTATAAAAACTCCACAGCCCACAACTGTTTTTCTGCATATAAAAGGGCCACCATTAGGGAGTAGCAAGTAGGGCAATTCCCCAGGGTCCCATATCACAGGGGCCCCCGCAAAGCTAAGTTGTTCAGGCTTTGGTTTCAGCCCCAGGTGGCAGGACTCAGGGCCTGAAGCTTCAGCCCTATGCAATGAGGCTTTGGCTTTCTGCCTTGGGTCCATAGGCACCGATTTTGTGGGTGCTCTGGGGCTGGAGCACCCATGGGGAAAACTTGGTGGGTGCTCTGCACCTACCAGCAGCCAAGCTCCCTGCCCTACCCCTCCCCCAACCCAACTCACCTCTGCCTCCTCCCTGAGTATGCCATCCCTGCTTCTCCTCCCAGTGCTTGCTGCTGCACAATGACTGTTTCTTGGAGTAACAACCTATGGTAGGGAGCAGGGAGGAATGGGAATGTGGTATGCTCAAGGGGGGGAGCTGGGGAAGAGACTGGGGTGGGGATTTGGGGAAGGAGTCCAATAGGATCAGGGAGGAGGTGGGGCAGGGGTGGAGTCAGGGTGTGGGGGCATAAGCTCCCACTAGCGCCAGGAGAAGTTGGTGCCTATGCCTGGGTCTCAATGAGTCTAATGTCAGCCCTGCTTCGTGGACCGCATAAAACCTTGTGCCCGCCCCCCCCAGACCACTGGTTGAGAACTGCTGATCTACAGTACTTTATTTTTCTTAGACCAGCATTCTGAAATCTCCAAATCATAGAGCTCTAAATAAACTTCAAGATGTATATGAAATACTGTTTGTTTAGATAATTTCAATGTGTTCCTATCTGGTGCAAGTCCAAATAAGTGAAAATTACATAAAAGTTCACACGTACCTTAGGAATAGGTTTTGGCTCTAATGATTTTTCATTAACATCCAGATCAGTAAGATGATTGATGAGTCTTTCTATTTTGTTTTTATACTTTGATACAGCCATGAGAAGTAATGGTAAAACATTTGGAATGGAAATTTCAAAAGCACTCAATGTAGGCCTAATTTTGCTCCTATTTAAGTCATTGGGAGCTTTATCATTAGCCTATTTCTGTTAAAGCTAATAAATACTGAATGGTTTTGGAATACCCTTAAAATAGAGTTATCTTAAGTGTATTTTTAAAATCAAATTATATACTGTGGGCATGTGTTTTACCACACTGTAACAGGGTCTGCTGGCTCCCCTCTTCCTGCTGCCTACTGGCTGCCCAAAAAAAAGCTCAGAGAGGCTTTCATTGTGCAACACCTGTGTCTTTATTATTTACAGAGTAGTGCCCACCACCAGTGTTAAACTATATACAACTTAGAGGCTTGCTTGGCTCCTCACAAACACACAGCCCTCAGCCAGGAGACTAGCCATGCCATGCCCTCCCCCCCAGCTCCTTCCAGCCTTTATAGCCCTCAGGCCAGCAGTTGTAGCCAATCCCCCGCCCTCCGGCTCCTTCCAGCCTTTATAGCCCTCAGCCAGCAGGTGTAGCCAAGCCCTCCGGCTCCTTCCAGCCTTTATAGCCCTCAGGCCAGCAGGTGTAGCCAATTCCCCTGCCCCCCCACACCTCCTTCCAGCCTTTATAGCCCTCAGCCAGCAGGTGTAGCCAATCCACAGGCCAGGCATCGGGCTTTCCCCAGCCCCAATCTATCTCCCCTGATTGGGGCTGGCTGAGGAGGGGCTGATTAGGTGCCTCTGCACCAGCACCCTGCTACACATACAATTCAGAATTTTACAGTCACTTATAACTTCCAACGCAATGCTTTAAAATGTAACAATACAATTATAGCTTTTCATCATTACATTTAATTTCCCTTTTACATTCTTTCCTTTAGATTTTGTTACTGTGTCTGCTTGAGTTAACCTGATATCCCCCTTAAACCCTGACCCTCCATTGAGCTGCCTGCACCTACAGATTGCCCCACACAGAACTGTGGTACTCTTGAGGGAATTCTGCACCAAAAATTAAAAATTCTACACCAAATAATTTTTAAAATTTAAATTCTGCCAAGTTCTGCATATTTTGTTTATCAAAATAACACTAGTATGATAACAATATAATCACACCATTTTCAAGTATTTTGGTAATTTATTTCAAAATACTTGTCAGAAAATAGTATGATTGTATTCTTATTTTGACAAAGTATGGAGAATTTTGCGGAATTTTAAAATATTGTGTGTGGAATTTTCAATTTTTTGTCACTTCCCTCAGGCGTACCAATTATATTCTGAGTCGTGTCAGACACAAAAAGGGGAATCCACTCATGAGGAACTCTGTCTATCCCTGTTATGGTCAAAATAATGTCAACGCTACCTCATGGTCAGGGATCTCAAAGGCTGCTCATAAATCTAAAGAAAGCAGTAGGGATACTAGGTCTTCATCCTGGCCAGAATATGATCATCAACCAACAAGATCCACACAATCTCCAAGCTCAGAATAGATTCAGGGTATCCAGGAAATCCGAGGACTTCAAACTTTACAGAATTGCATCACTATAAACTTCTCAATATTCATTAAAGAGGAGTAGTAGAGAAAGGTCAATAGTTGATGGGATTCTCAGCATTAAAAGAATTTCTTGAGCAAGAGCCTAGCAAATCCCCTTTCTAGCACTAATCCTTCTGAATGGACAGGGTGGCTCCAGGCACCAGCGCAGCAAGCGCGTGCCTGGGGTGGCAAACAACAGGGGTGGCCTGTGGGCCACTGTCAGGGTGGCAGTCAGACAGCGTTCAGCGGCATGCCTGTGGAAGGTCTGACAGTCCCACAGATTTGGCGGAATTTCTGCAGCAGGGATGCCGCAGCTGAAGGAACGGCAGACCTCCCACAGAACCACTGGTGAATCTGCTGGACTAGTGGACCTGCTGCAGTTGTGCTGCCAAAGGCCGCCTGACTGCTGCTCTTGGGGCGGCAAAAAACGTAGATCAGCCCCTGTAAATGGAGGCATTGGAGGACTTTTCCAATAATGGACTCTCTGCCTCCCTACTGGACTTCACAAGCCAAGAAAAACATGTCCACGGCTCATAGCCCAGAACTCTTCAAACACTTTCAGAAACTTTGTAATTGACACTGACTAAAACTAAATCAGAGAAAACACTATATTTGCATCCTGTCCCACTCCTCTCCAGCTATGGTTCTGCCATGCAAATTGGAGTGATTGATGTAGGTAATAATCCCACAATGAGAAGTGCTCCACTCTTTAAGCTAATGGATATGGTCTGGATTCACCAGGCCTTGCAGCAACTGGAACAGTTCTTTCCCACTTTCTCTGTCAAAAACAATCTCCATAACTTGGTGCCGATGGTGTGTGTCATGATGCAGAAGATACAGGACTTGGCCATAATGAACAAACGGGATTTCATTCATGCTGCAATGTAGCCTTTACTGCATGACACCACCACACATGGTATAAGCCCTCACCTACATTAATCAATCCTAGAATGGATTGTTGACTGTAATACAGCAAGTATAAAGAGAACCTTTAAGACCATTTGGCATCAGCTTATGAAATTTCTTGTAGACGGTTGGAAACAATTTGCATCTGCTTATCTAAACTGAATCCATTCCCTCATGGAATGTGCTGTATTTCTCATCCAATTTAGTACAATACAGCTATCTATTTCAGGCATTTTTAAACCACACATAGTAGCTAAGCACATAACACAGGGCCAGATTGCACCACCTTTATTTCTGTTCAGTAGCACTTGACTCCACAAACAGCTCATTACTTTCTTAAAATGAATCATGTATTGTCTCTCTTAAAATGAACCATTAGGTCTGCTGCTTGAAAATATTACCTTCCAGGAGTTCTTCCTGGGTAACAAAGCAAATTTTAACAAATCAGTATCATGAGCCAGCGAAGTGCAGGAACAACACCTAATTAGCTGAATCCCCTTTAATACATTTTCTAGAAGTGCTCATATATTGTGGATGCAATAGAAGAACCCAGACACTGGCAGAAACAGCTGGCTCCAGGTCAGTCTGCTGCATTTTGTTTAGTATATCAACTGGATAAGCACTGGATTAAAATAGCTTTTAACATGGTAGTTATGCAAAATCATACCATGTGGAGAAAGATGTAGATGCAGAAAAGAAAAAGATATTTGTGGGTGTTAATGAAAAATACTGGCACTACTAAAAAAACCTGAGAAGCCACTTAAGAAGGTGGAGTGAAAGAATGGGAGAAAGGGGTGGATGCATGCATTTTGCTTTTTAAAAATGTTAAGTTTCTCAAATATCAGTGAATGAAAATCATAAATCAGTTAAATTTATGATGTATGATGCTTGCAAATAGTTCCATTAAGCACAACATTTTTCATTTGAAAATAGATTTCATATTCTTTGGGGTTAACCTGCATATCTATACGTGTACACTCTGGATGAGCTTGGGAAAATGTTAGACCCTCATATATAAATAGTTCAGAAAAGAGGGAGAGAATATTTTGAGCATAAGAATATTTCTCTTCCTCTGTTAGTTTAATGGGATAGATGCCAATGCTTTTATGAATTATGAATGCCGCAGACTTTTTTCCAAATGAAGTTGTTGGAACTCTGCCCTTGGAGTGAGGCACTCACATTACAGACTGGCAGCAGATTTCTGTTTCTTTAATGAAAATTAAATCTCTTTTCCTTTGAAGGAAAAATTGTATACAAGAAATTGCTATAAGCCATAGTGCTAGTGCGTAACATATTCGCCTATAGAGTGCTATAAGAAAAAATATCATGGTACAAAAATTCAAAGCATCATTCTGCTATCAGGGAGATTCATACACAAAGCTCCTGATGTTCTGTGGATTGTTGTATGATAACAAAGCTGCAAAACATTTACCAGATTCTTCCCAAATTTCTAGTTCATACATCTTATTTGCAGCTCTGGCTTCGGAAGTGACTTGCCAATTCCCACTTCAGTTACACATGGTCAGGATTTGCTCAGGAGCTAGCCATGGAGGGGCTGCTAACCCTATGCATTGTTTCTCCTGTTAAGGAACTTCTTTTTGACTGCCCAAAGAAAATAGTCCCTTCCAGTAGTTGCAGGATTCAACCACTTTATTGTGTATGAAGAACAGGCATCATTCCCCTCACCCAAGGTGCGCTATGTAGCATAGTTAGGTTCTGGGTCAATAGGTCATATCAAAAAGCAGCGTCTGAAATGTGGACAAACAGGGGGGCCAGCCGCCTCAGCCTGGCTGTGGGCTCTGGGCTCTGGGGCACTGGCACCAGGACGGGAACGGATCTCGCCCCATAGGAAGGGTTCAGTTAACTGGGTTTCCCGCCCGCCTTTACAGGGGCGTGGGGCTGCAGTGTGTGTAACAGTCCCCATGCCGGGGGGTGGGTCTGTTACACACACTGGTCGTGTGAAGCAAACCAAAACCCCGCTGCTCTCCCCGCTTCCCTCAGCGTCCACCCAGGTGCCTCCAGGTCTGTTCTGGCAGCACTGCCTTGGGGGCGGGGCTTCAGCTGCCGCTGGCGGGCTCGGCGCTGCCGAGGGAGCGAATGGCCGCCGCTGCTTCTGCCCCCGGCGTGGGTTAGGCGCTGCTAACCGAGACCCGCCTGCACCGGCCCCGCTACCCAGCCAGCCCCCGGGCCCAGCCCGGCTGCCTCTTCCACGTCTCCGGAAAGGTGCGGGCGGAGGCGGGCTGAGGGGATGCAGGTGCGGGCGGAGG
>ML677335.1:16148819-16201789 GCA_007922305.1 Dermatemys mawii | reverse complement strand
TCTGGTATGTGAGCGGGTTCACAACGAGCTACCTTTGCAGCCTCCTTCCAACAGAATCATCCCCGCTCAGAACAGCGCTCACCCCTGAATGCAGAGGTGTAGTTAGCCGGCTCCTCTCGGCCTCTCAACCAGGCTCAGTTCTTAGCGGGGGCAGCAGTTTTACAGCCCATGTGCAGCGTTCCCCTCTGCCTCTGAAGGCCAGGCTGCAGGTATCATTCTTCCTAGCAGTGGACATCTATGGACCCAGAGAAGGGGAAACGCCTCTTCTTTCCCAAGAACTAGAGTTGGCTGAATGTAACTTTAGCCAATCCACTCTTGCCCTCTTTTCTGGACCTTTGCAATTGTCAGAAGTTTTCTTTTGTCCTTATGTGGCACCTAACAAATGGAGGCCTGGCACTGCTAACCTCTGTGAGGAAAGGAACTCAAAACATGCTGTTTCTACTGATTTAATGGCTTCTGTTTTGAACAGCCCTATGGCTAATATTCCAAGACAGCAGATGTGTGGTTGCATGTTTAGAGAAATTATTAATAAATAAAGTAGCATTCTGTATCTAACTCAGTAAAACTTGTGTTCATTCATATATAGACATAATGTAAATATCACTTAGTTGCAATGAAATAGTTGAAATGTATTACAAAAATAAAGGATCTGACTAGTGCTACAGCCTATTTAAGAAGCAAGTTATGCCATAAAGGAGAACAAGTTCATCTATTCTTGTTTCAGTTTCCAGAGAAGGCAACTGACTCCCTCACAAGAATATATTTAAAATGTCAAGTTTTTCTCAGATCTACAGATTGGAAATCCACGCTGCAAGACATTAAAACACACAAAATGATGGGTTCCTTTAGAGAGTACCACCCTACTGTAGTTAGTGTGTGACGTGATTGTCCTGTAGGCCCGTCCCCCAAAACCTTATCTTTCATTCTGTATTTGCACAACATTTACCACAAATAGGGACTTGATTGGGGCCCCTAAGCACTATTGAAATATAAATAAATAATCAGATATTACAATCCACCCATAAAAAGGTGGCCATGTTTACTGTTCAAGAGTAACTTTAATATCCCTTTATGCATTCTACATTACAAAAACCTTGAAACCAAAAACAATTACAATTTAATATCCTTTTCCTCCACCAAAACCATAATAGAAGGAAACAATTTTTATATTGCACCATTATGGCAGTGTGAAATGGATGTCATGATCTTACAACCAGGCATGTATATAAATAAGGCGTTCCCATGAGTAAAGTTATATATGCATAAGTATTTGCAGGATCAAAGCCTTAGGACTGAAGTAACAGTATCCTGGAAACTTGGAAAACACAAATGTCCATGATATTAATGAGCTGTGTGTGTTGTACAGAATGCATTTATGCAAGAAAAGCATATTGGCTAGAAAATAAATAAGTTTAATTTCAAAGGAATCTAAAGTGTTTTATAAATTTTACACACACATGCTACACTAGTTGCTACATTGCTGAATTGTAGCCATTGGTAGAAATAGAACATGGTAGTTTGACAGAAAAAGAATACTGAACCTAACTGAAACCTCAAGGGAAATTTTTTAAGGTAGCTATTGTGACGTTCACCTCTGATGTTATCTGGACCAGTAATCTGCTAGGTCAATCCAATCCTTGACTCTGGGAGCCAGCTTTACCCTGGGTTGCCTTGAGAACCCCCACTCCTGGGCTGTTCATGCACAGCCTCTAACAGGTAAGCTGCTACCTGGATTGTGCAACCAAATGACACTAGCAAAATCTCCAGTCCCAGACAAAACCCTAGGAACCTCCATCTTGCAGTGTCCAATTACACCTGCTGGACGCTGCAGGCTTATATGAGTATATCAATTTAACAAAGAAATTGATAGGTACCAGGCCTTTATTCCAAGTGGAGCATCTGACATGCTTCAAACCAAATACATTGCTTTAGGTAGACTAAACAAACAGATTTATTAACTATAAAGACAGTTTTTAAGTGATTATAAATCAAAGGATAACAGGTCAGATTTAGTCAAATGAAATAAAAGCAAAACACATTCTAAGCTGATCTTAACACTTTCAGTGCTCATACAAACTTAGATGCTTCTCACCATAGGCTGGCTGCTTGCTCTTCAGCCAGGCTCTCCCCTTTGATCAGTTCTTCAGTCACTTGGTGTGGTGGTGTCTGTAGGTGTAGGTGGAAGAGAAAGGAAAAGCATGGCAAACATCTCTTCCTTTTATCATGACTTTTCCTCCCACTTGGCTTTGCCCCCTCCCCACCTTTGAGTCAGATGAGCATTACTGAGTCTCTCCAAGCAAGGGGGAGAAATTCCCCTGGTGTGGCCTCATGCAGGTGAGTCATTGCACTGTAGCTCCCTTGCTGGACAATTGCTGTTGATGGGTTGTTTGACATTCCACCCGGGTGTTGGTTACTTTCCTTGCTGTTGCCTCTGGGGAGCTAATTTCTGGCTGATTCCCCCAACTTACAGCTTGTTTTAGTGACAGCCATACTACATAATTCTCATAACTTCATATGCATTAATGATACACACATATGTATAGAGAAATTACTTTCAGCAGATCATAACCTTTCCTCTGATACCTTACAAGGCATGCTTTATACATAAGATCGAGATTATATGAAAATGAGGAATATGGGGGTTCTAGCACACTCCCCCAAGGTATAGAATGTCATAGCTATAGTGTACAATAATCACTCATTATGGAATTTGAGAAGATCTAACACCCATGTTCTTCAGAAAAGTGCTAAAATATCTTTATTGATAAAGTGTAAAAAGCTCAGATTTTACATGACGCCCGTGAAAGACTATTCTTTTTTACTTTTTCTTTGTAGCTGCTGGCCAAGTCCCATACAAGCTGTTCATCAAATTCCATAGCAAACATTATTTGGAGCAAGAACCTTTAATTAGCATTTTACTCCATATTTCCTTTCTGTCTGTAAGCCTTAGTTACTTGCTAACCTGATGAAGCTACAGCAATAATCATAGCCCACAAAATTGGAAGAAAGACTATGTTCTTTTGAAATTCCTCAGATCACTCACCTTAGAATAGGTCATTGATGTGATGGCGGTGACTACAGTACCCTTTTGGGGGCCTATGTACTTAGTTTATCTTTTCTTCAGTCAATGAAGGAGACCAGCTAAAGCAAAACCTTGAGCCCGGGGAGAAATTAAATGTCCAATACGCCGAGTTCCACTTATCTCCCATATAATTAGCATTTAGCACTCAGTATCAATCTTAGTACAATATTGGCTGGAAGTGAGGGCAGTTTTTTTTTTCACATGGGAATCAATTGTGAAAGATTTAAGAACATGTGAGCCAGTACCTGATGGCAGAACGGAGGCGAGGGGAATTAGAAACTCTAGTTTTAAAGATGCTTCTGAAGCAAAACCCTAGTTCTGCACACCCCAGAACTTCAGGGAGGCTCAGCTATGGATCTGAACTCTATGGCTTGCCCCTATCTCCTACAACAGGAGGTTTGGACCTTTCCCAGGTTAATCCTCTGCCCTGCAACAAGGACCAGAGTTTCCTGCCGTGAGTGCAGGGTTGTAGGGTTGGACTAGATGTGAGGAATTAATTAGCTCCCACATCTTTTGAGATGTTGGGTCTGAAGCTGGCAGTCAGGATCTCTAAAAAGCGCTAGAGCTGAGTGGGGAACTAGAAGACAGGTGTTTTATTCTTCTCTGAAATTTGGTTGGACTTTGGCTATAGCCTGAGCAGTGGGCCAAACATCTATACTGCAATTGAACAGCCCCTTAGCTGGAGTCAGCTGGCACGATCCAGCCATGGGTTTTTAACTGCAGTATAGACATACCCAAAGAGGCAGTTACCTTTGGCCTAAAGTCAGAGGACGTATATTTTACACATTTTGGTCACACAAATGAAACCATTTTTATTTCTGAATTTGGCTCATTAGGAAAATGACATTATAATAAAATGTTTATGGCAATAAAAAAAATTAAAATGAATGTTTTGGAACTGAATTGTGCTGTTTTTGTAAAGAAAAGAAATAGATTATTCATTCTCCAGTCATGCCATTATGGACAGCAAAGCAAGGATACATCATTAATTCCAACTTTAACTGTGGGCTGACAGTTGGTGAGAGGCATTTGCATCAGAGTGGGTTTCCGGTTTTAGAGTGAGTATATTTGAACATCTGCTTGGGTGGGTGGCTGCTTTAGGGAGTGAAAATGAACTTTATTGATTAATTGAGCAATTGCCTTTATAGAGCATCTGAAGGGGTGGATTCCATTTCCTGCACAAAATACTGCCTGTTAAATTGAGTGCATTTGGAGCATGATTCAGTGGGAAACTGGAAAACAAAGCCCAGTACTTACCTCAAACAGGTAAGCCCAGTACTTACCTCAAACAGGTAACAGCAATGCTGTTGCTCCAAGAAAGCATGGAAAAAACTGTGCTGGGATATGCCTGGCATTTCAAGCAGCATTATCAGATGATAATTGCTAGATTCCATGGTGATGGGCACCACAGAAATATTTAAAATTAATATAAATTCCACTTTTAGAAAGGAATGGCTCATATGGAGCTTGAGGCATCTCTACCCACAACATATGTAAACACACTTCCTTCAGAAGCGAGGGCATAAAAGGCTAGATACAATGATTCTTACTCAGGAGAACGTGATCATATGTTTAAAACACAGTGAAGGACAGCAAAAAGAAAGCTGGATTTCCATTGTATGAGCTTGTGCGGAAATCCACATCAGAATACTACAAAATACCAGGATAATTATGCTTTGTGTACAAAATGCTGGGCTTCAGGGGTCAAAATCTCAGTGGCTATTAGGAAAGCTGAAGTTTGTTCCTCTAATTAATCTAAATCCATTTTTTTGTCACCACTGTACTTTCTATTTTGGGTTTACTCTTATGTAGAGGATATTTCCTATCATGCTCTCCTGAAGTAGCTGGGCCCTTTAAATATAAGAGCAATACTTGAGTTGCAACCTTAATGTGGCTAACTGAGACAGTCTCCTTTCAGTTGGTAAATGATTTTGCTTTTATGTTTTCTCCAGCTTTTCTCTTGTTCCTGAGGAAGCATCACATTGTTCCATTGTTTCATTTTGGTGTGGGTCTTTAAGAGTAATAGCCTGGAGTTAGCTGTTAGAGTATAATGTCTGTTGTGTAGAAAACTCATAGGTTTGTGTGGGAAAGCCTAGGGCTGAAGGAAAGCTGTGTCATATTTTGGTCCTTTTGCTTATGTGGAGAGGTGGGTAGGAGGAAGGTGTATGAAGAAAAGTGAGGTGTGGTGTTTACTGCTTGCTTTTAAAATTCTTACATTAGTTTATGGACCCTAATTCTGGAACAGAACAATTCTGTGTCGATGCAACAGAGCCCTTCCCGCACTGAATCAAAATTGAAACAATTTAGGGCCAGACAATGCTTTGTAGGCCAACCTTGGGCAAGTGATGCTATGGAGCCACGCTCCCCATATGGAAACACTAGGCAGCACTGTGCTTCACGATTCCCCATCATGCAGGGCTCATGAGGTTTAAACAGTAAATGCTTGTGAAATTCTCTGAGGTCTTCAGGTGAAATGCAACATATATATAAATCAAAGTATTATTCCTCTTTTTATTTTTAAGCACCTCGGTAGCCATCACTCATCTTATTCTCTTGCCAGCTGGATGGTTACCACTTTGTCTTAAGCTACACTCCTCTCTTTGGCATTGTGAATGTGTACAGTGAGTAGTTAAGATTCAGGATCCAGATTATCACAGACCTTTTACATCACTGGCATATTATGCCCTGATATTAGCATCTCATTGTCTCATTGCTCTCATCAGAAAAGCATGCATTGTGTAAATGCCAGCTAAAAACTCTGGCACCTTTCATGCTCTGAGCAGTGTTTTTCTATCCTTTTTGAAAAGATCTGTTATGCTTATAAAATGTAATTGACATACAGTATTTCAAGGATACTATTTGTTCATCTGTAAGGATTGTCATTTTAATATGATCTTTAATTGGTTTCCCTGCATTTTTGTAATAAAGTTAAAGCTGTACCAATAAATGGAGGATTGAAAGGTTTGCAAATTTAGAAAGAGCAGACATTTTCCTTTATTTTTCAGAGCAACAAAACATAGTTGAACATACACAGTATTTTTATTCATTAGTGAATTGTCAAATAGATACCAATTTTTTTTTTAATATGAAGCTTTCTGCTATTTAGATGAAACCTGAGTCCTGATCAGATAGGGATGTTTACCCCATTTTCTAGATGAAATAACATTTGGATTATTACATTCTGTCTATCTAAAGTTTTCCCTGTCTCTTTGATTGCCTATGTTCTACTTGGATATGTTGACTTGTGAGTCTGGGTAAGAGAAGCATGCTGTAAAGATAATTCTGCCCTCCTGCCAAACTAAGGATCGGGATACCAAAGAAGCTCCTGTAGAGGGGCGTCTATGAGGTCAAATGAGCAGGCTGCAGAATCTGATCTGCCACCCTGTTAATCATCTGTCCCAGTTAGTTCCATGGAGAGGATTGTGCAGTGTTAACAGTTTACACAATATATATATATATATCTGCTGCTAACAAATTTATTGAAATGCTCTGGGTAGAATAAATGTTCAGATTCTCCAGAAATCTTGCACAGTATTACCACCTGTGCATCACCTTTAAATATATGCTGTCTGCTCCAGTTTCCAACTAGAACTTGCTTTGCAGGAGTTAGGGAAGGGGTAAAGGTATTCTGCTTAAGGAATCATTATCAGCTATTCCTTTGATCTCTCTCTCTCCTGGCACTGCAGTAGCCACTCCACTATGTGATTATACTTTGTTAGAGATTCTAGGACAAATTCTGGTCTGTGACACAAGTATAAAACTGGACTAACTCATCAAGTTAAGTATCCTCACATCTGCTTGTCAACTGTCTGATATACGCCTTCTTGATTATCACTACAAAAGGTTTTTTTTCTCCTGCTGATAATAGCTCATCTAAATTAAATAGCCTCTTAGAATTGGTGTGGCAACTTCCACCTTTTCATGTTTTTCTGTGTGTATATATACATCTTACTTCTGTGTGTTCCACTCTATGCATCCGATGAAGTGGGCTATAGCCTATGAAAGCTTATGCTGAAATAAATTTAAGTCTCTAAGGTGCCACAAGTACTCCTGATCTTTTTACAGATACAGACTAACACAGCTGCTACTCTAAAACCTCCATCTAGTGGAGTTACTCCAGATTTACACTGTGTGAATGAGAACAGAATTAGGCCTCCTGAGCAGGCCAAAATCATGTTTGAGCCATAAAACCCCAAACATTTTAAAAAATAGGTTTTTCTGTGTCTTTGCTGTTCTACACCAGCTAGATTTTGTTTGCTAACAAGGTTGGAAAAGTAGTGGGGGGGGGGAGTGAGAGAGATGAGAGAAGGTCTCCTTCCAAAAGTTCCTACAAGCCAGCAGTTCTGATGACAGTTGAGGATAAATTTGTGTGGTAAAGTAGTGTGGTAAATTTGGTAAAATTGTGGTAAAGTGTGGTAAATTTGTGTGGTAAGGTAGTGTGTGGGGAGGAAGAAAGTGAGAGATGGGAGAAGGTCTCCTTCCAAAAGTTCCTACAAGCCAGCAGTTCTGATGACAGTTGAGGGTAAATTTCAGAATTGCAGTGTATTCTACAGTGTTTTTGCTGTGTTCTTCACTTTGGTAGTAGAGAGAGGAGAAGGCAAGATGCTTTTGGCAGTGGTTTGATTGAATAATGTACCAAACGGACATACTCGATGGTTGAAGTACTTTAGGCACATGCCCCCTATATTTGTTCAATAAACACTTTTAGAAGTATACATGCAGTCTGATGCCCAGAGATACCATGGTCCACAAGTGGAAGAATATTAGTGGTAAACTTTTATTACTACAAATGAAGAGGCACTTGCCTACTTAAATTTTAAAAATATGGACAGTGGGAATGGCTAGTTGAATTGCGATACGTAACATGAGCTGCAGACCTGTGGTGAGCATCATGACCTAAAAGAGCTAGTTTGCTCATCTTTGGACTTAACAAGGGTCTCTGCTATACTATAGCACAAAAGCATTATACTGGTACTCTCTAAACAGGCATGCAGAGAGATGGATTCATTTCACTTCCATTCCAGTCTGAGGCCAAAGTCTTGCTGCTTGACCACAAAGTGTAAAAGAAAGTTTTTAAATTAAATTACCTCTGTTAATAAAAACTGAAGTAAACCCCCATACATACGGACACATTCTATGCAGCCATCAACAGCTCCACAAAGTTACTCTCCTAGTATATATGAGGTATTTCTAATTTGCATAGCTACTAGGCACTTAACAATTACCTAGTATAATAGTACCAAATTTAAATAATCGTAGTAATAATAATAAGAATGATTCCTAACTTAAAATTAGATTAGAAACAATTTCTGTACCATTAGTTCTTAAGTCATATATTCATAGCTTCTGTTAGATAAAGAGATAACTCTAGAGCTCAGTGACACTATTGGAAGTGAGATTACTTAATGTATTTCTTATTATCAGCCTTCTCTTTAAGCAGGTAAGAGACCTTTAAGTCATAGGTTTGAATTCCATGGGAATTGTAGATGTCTACTCTAAACTAATCTTAATGGATCCTTGAAACAGCAAAATAAGAGAACATAATCTAATTACTCTGTTTAATCAGCTGCAGTGTTTACATGACTCTCACTCTGAAATATGAAATACTGAATTTTTCATTGTGGGCCAAATAGAGAAATAGGGTTGTGATTCTTAGCACACTGTGCTTTATAACTGCAGTACAATGGTACCTATTTTGAATATTTAAAAAAAACAGTCAAAATTAATTGAAATGTGGTAGAACATAACAGATTTGATGTTTTCAGTGAGTTATCTTTTGGTACATTTCATATTTTCCCACAGAAATTGAGCAAAATTAAAGAAAAATATATACTTGAAAATTAAACCAAGTGACATAGCCTACAATACTCTGTTTCATCATCGCTGCTTTTGACTTTCTCCACATAGGACCGCATGGCTTAAAGAACTGGCAATGAGCTACAGACTGGATTGCAACCTCTAGGCCACTGGTATGAATGCCTAGGTTAGTAGAAAATGGACAAAGTCATTACCACCTGACGTCTGTTAGGAGGCTTACAAAAAAGAGGAAGAGGGCTCTAGATGAGGCAATATAACCTGCCTTAGCTCTATATGTACTCGTTATTAAAGGCACATCTAAAAGCATCCTTCAGACATCTACCTTTTGCTGCTGTTTTGTGGGACCAACAGGAAAGTCTTTGTATAGGTTGGTACATTGCCTCACGTGGATCCTGCATTTGCCAGTTTGTCCATCAAATTTTCAGCTCTGAATGGAGCAAAGATTTGGGGAAAAGGTACATTTATTTTACTGTGAATATTTTCATTTTGTGTGTGAGGTGGTGCCCCGTTGTGGAATTTTCAGTTGTGCGGAGTGAATTGTGCCCCAAATTTAGGAACTCATAACAATGGACAAACTAACAGCCTACCTGGGAGAAGAGGGGGGCAGGAATGCAAGCTGGATATAAACACATGGCTTTCTCTTTTTGTTCACAGATCACAGTTTAAGAACCATGTTATTTCTGTGCTATTTGATTAACATTCTTTTGATTGTATTTTGATGCTCTTGAATTTACCTGACAGATCCATATCACATGCTATTCCATTTTCTGGGTAAATTGTTTCCAGCTGCTCTCTCTCTGTCTTGCATATATGTACCTGAAAAATTAAAACATTTTTTTAAATAGTAAAGCCTTTGTTTTGTTTAATAGAGTTACATGCCCCAGGTCATACAGATGCAGCATAAGCAAAAGCTGATCTTCACTAATGGCTTTGCAGTACCTGACTATCCAACCACCCCCTAATGAAAACTATTAAGCAAATGTGAGTGATGTTATTGAATGAATTTTGATGTAAATGGGGGGGAGGAAGCCCCAAAGTGTACTATATTATGTATTGCTCACAGAAAGGAATAAGCATTGCTCACTATGTCCACAAATCATGACAGACTTTTAAAGGAAGAGTCAAATTTTGCAGTTCATGCTTAAGCAAAACTCTCATTAATTTGAAAAGGATTCCTGTAAGGGTTATAGAATGTGGCAGCAAAAAATAGGAGCCTTTGCAAAGCTTTGGTAGTTTGGGGGTATATTCCTATTTATTTACTATCTTTTTAAAAAAATGATTTTTCTGCCTGAACTGCAAGAACTCTCCCTCAGAACACATCCCCCAGAGTCTACTTTAGAAACAACCCATTAACACTGTCCCTAAGTGATTGTATTGATTTTTTTTCAACTGCTTACTTCAAGTCATTGCTGAGATCTGTCTCTCACCTCAAAATGTACTAAAATAGGTGCAGTGACTGTTATAAATAGATCAAGAAACAAAGAGCTGTTCTAAAAGAAGGGAGCATCATGAATTATTTCAGAGCTCATTCATCTCCTTCCAGCAGCATCAACAGGTAATTCAGCTGCCCCTGTGCAGTTGGCAGAAGCACTGCTGTCAGGACTAGAGCTGAGTAGGAATTTTTCAATTAAATGCTTTTTTTGTCAAGAAATGCTGATTTGTCAAAACCAAAGACTTTTGCTGGAATCTACCAGTTTTGATGACATTTTCATTAGAAAAGGATTGTCAGACATTTCTGCTCAAAAAATAGTCCCAGGTACTCTATAATAGTCATAGCCTAGTTATTAACCTGTTCTGAATTAGGTATAGCAGGGACTCGAAAATAGGGCTCCCACATCCCAGAGGAGTCCCATAGTTGCTGGATTATTGGCTCTTCTGGAAGGAAGGGCTCTTTTGCCTTTTTCATGAAAGTTTCAGTTTCGTATAGATGTGGAATAGGAAAATGTTTGAAATCTTGAAAAGTTTTGTGGGGCAAGAAAGCCATTTGCTGCCCTGCTTTATACTGGTGCCACCTGTTCACATAGTACAGTACTTCTAAAGCAGAGGTTTTCAAAATGTGAGGCACGGAGGAACATTCCAGGGGGCCAGCTCCAGGTGGTGGTACTCGAGGAGGGAACGCCACCTCCACTCCCTGACTCACCTCAATGGGTCACCCAGCCTGTCTGGGTCGGAGGGAGCGCAATCCAAAATTGTACCTCAAAGGGGAGGGGCTCAGTTCAAAACTTTTTTGGGGCAACCCTCTGAGATGAGTTGAGATAGAAGTGGTGCTCCATCTCTGAGCCCCACAATGTGTGACTGGCCCAAGCTGTCTGGTGTTGCTGCTTGTCCCCCTGAATGTTCCTCTGTGCCCTCCTAATGGGGCATGCCACACAGTTTGGAAACCTCTAGAAGCTGTTGCTAAATGGAAGGCAGAAATCTTGGGGAGGCGGGTATTTGACCCTGTGTGCTTCCCCCTCCCCACACATGTTGCCTCTGCATAGCTCAGATCAGGGTATGCAGTAGACTACGTTATTTGGAAAAGGATACACAGCCTAAAAAGTTTGTAAACCCGCTATTCTAAAGAATTCAACCATTTTTTTTATCATTGAAACAGAGGAAACACTTCACAGTTCAGACTAAGACACAGAGTAAGTTTATTACCTAGGCAAAAAGACATCAAACACATGATATTGCTTTATATTCCCTGTGCAGCAAATTGATTACTACACAAACATAATGTCTGGTGTTTTTCACTGCTCTTTCAAACTGGAGGAATGCAAGAGGGTAAGCCAGGACATTAAGTGGTTTCGCTTGTAACATGAAACTCAGATATAGCATGCATATGAGCAAAACACTTGCGTATGGCTCATCACGAATAATCTTGCAAAGATGCTCATACTTCATTATTGATGGAAAGATGATATGGCTCCTCAGTCACACTGAAACAGCTCTCCTAATGGCTTGCATTATTTCATACATAAGGCATCCAGACTATGTTGTTAGCAGACAGCTCTGCCCTATTAGGATGAGACAGAGGTCCTGTCACAGAGACTACATTTTCCTGTGTTGCAAGAGAGACCGATGGATAGTTAGCACACTAAACCAAATCTCACTTTTTTTTTTATCAAACTGGTTATACAGTTACAGTATAAACTGTAATCTGCTTCCAGTAAAAGCCAGGCTGCCATTTCTTTAGGTATATTGTTTTCCTTCCATCTCAACTCCTGTTCATTGCCATCTGTGTTTGAATAGCTACACTGTGGACATTATTTCGGTCTGCTTGAGCCTCTTCTTCATTAGAGAGAGGTTCTGCATGAGTCTTTTCTCCAATGTTTGTTCTGCCATAAGAAGAAAAAACTCTTTATTAGTGGGGTTTTCTCAAGGGTATTCTTCAGTAGTATTGCTTTGCTACTTGGAATAGGGAATCTTGTGACATGATAGATATTTTGTATGCATGGAACTCAACTCTGCAGTAACCAGGAGTACAGTATAACATATAGCTTATATCATCATTTTTCAGAGTTCGAGTAGCAGCCCAGTACTGTGTTCAGGCACTGGGTGACTCTGGTCAGCACTGCCAACTGGGATGTTAAAAGTCCCATCGGCAGTGCTGCCCAGCTAAAGTAAATTAGGGCCTACCTGTTCCAACACCACGCTGCACCCCAGAAGCAGCCAGCAGCAGGTCCAGCTTCTAGGGAGGGGATGCCATGGGGCTCCACGCACTACCCCTGCCTCAAGCACCAGCTCCACACTTCCATTGACCAGGAACAGACCAATGGGATCAGGAGGAAGCAGTGCCTGAGGGCAAGAGTCGCGCGCCTCAGCCTAGGGGCCGGACCTGTTGATGACCGCTTCCAGGGTGAAGCACAGTCCGCAGTGCCAGGACAGGCGGGAAGCCTGCCTCTGCACTCCGGCAGCGGTCATCAGCGGATCCGGCTCCTAGGCAGAGGCGCATGACACTTGCCCACATGCACAGCTTCCCCCCACCCCACAGTCACAGCTGACCGTGAGCCACCGGAGGTAAGTCCGTGCCCCAACCCTGTGATCCAATCCCCATCCCTGAGTCGCCTCTAAACCTGGAACCCCTTCCTGCACCCCAAACCCATCATCCCTGGCCCCACCCCAGAGCCTGCACCCCCAGTCCAGAGCCCTGACCTCCTCCTGCACTTCAACCCCCTGCCCTAGCCTAGAGCCCTGAACCCCTTATTCCCGGCCCCACCCTGCAGCTCTCACCCCTGCACACTAACCCTCTGCCCCAGCCCTGAGCCCCTCCCACACCCAAAACTCCGCATCTCCAGCTCCATTGAGTCACAGGCATCAACAATTTTCTTCATCTGGGTCCCCAGAAAAAAAATGGAAAACCACTGGCCTCTGTGCTATTTCCATATATGGAATGTATTTGCTTTTCAAGTTTGATATCAAACATGTGTCTACTTTTTTTTGGCAGCTATGTATCTTGGACTTTAAAAAGCCTTAAATGATACAAAGTCCAGGTTCCCAATTTACCAGATCAGTCTAAAAAAGGTAACAATACACCAAAACAGTTCACAAAAATGAGTTGTGATCTGCTTGAGGATCGTAGGGTTTTTCCAGCAGATCCACAAATCTATTTTTGTTATTACCACTAACATAGTGGAGGGCTTCAATAATCAGGACTTCCATATCAGGGAAGAGATCCAGATGCACTATGGAAATTATGTTCTATTATGGTCTCCAACTACAGCTTGCCTAACACTTAGATCGGAAATTTCATGTCAGTAAGAGCTAACAGTGGACCCCTTAACTATCTGTGGATCTGGGCAACACGAAAATTCATCCTGATATTGAAGTCAACGGAGTCACACTATGGATTATTTCAGTATAGAGCAAGCTGTTCAGATGATGTTAAGAGTCGTACCTCCACTGAAATCAGTTAGAGAGACTTCCCAGAGCAGCCAGTATCCCAGTGGTTAGGGCACTCAAGGCTTGTCTACATTACCCGCTGGATCGACAGGCAGCAATCGATCCAGGGGGGCAATTTATCGTGTCTAGACATCAGCCACCGAGCACTCACCTGTCAACTCCAGTACTCCACCAGGGCGAGAGGCCCAGGTGGAGTCGATGGTAGAGCGTCAACCATCAACTTACCACAGTGAAGACACCTTGGTAAGTAGATTTAAGTACATTAACTTCACCTGTTATTCATGTAGCAGAAGTAGTGTAACTTAGATTGATCCCCTCCCACAAGTGTAGACCAGGCCCCAGTATATAAGACTCCCAGTTTGAAGTCCCAACTCTGTTTGATTTGGAGTGGAGACTAGAACCTGGGACTCCCATATCCCAGCTGGGTCTCTACCCTGGAGTGTGTTTTCACAAAATTTTTTGAAAGGTCTAATTTTAATCTCCTGTTTTGGGGAGGGGTGCAGGAGAGACAGGGTGGACTTCTTGTTTTCCAGCCAGCCCTACTCAGAACACAAGTTTGAAGAGTTGTTGAGCATGACTTTGTGGTCAACATCAATAGGGACAAGTCACAGAGAGTACAGTGTCAGCTGGACTGAGACCCACTCATTTCACATAGGCTACCAAACAGCTGTCAAATATCAACTTCCAACTACTTCTGAAATGAGCTAGAATTGAAACAATGCCCTAAATTGCTGATATTTTTCTCTAAAATACAAACAAAATGACAGTGCTGGAAAGATAAGTATCATTAAATAAATTCCTTTCAGTCATTCTAATCACCATTTCTTATCACCTCAAAAGCTAAACATTTCTTAAAATTATAACTGTATTCATTTATTAAAGACAAATAAATCAGTGATATAATAAATGTGAAATATTTTTGAAGCCTCCACTGAATACAAAAAAAATCTGAAACCTCTTTTGCAGTCACTGTTTGAGTTGCCTCTTTTGCAGCCTCTTGGAATTCATCTTGGTGCTACAACACTTAACTTTTTTTTACTAAACTCTTTTTGTGGGGACTCATTTGGCAAATTGCCAGAGCAAAAGAATGTTTTCCCAGACTCTCAATTATAAGAGATGTTCTGGTTTTGTTTCATAGTTTTTCAGTCTATACTTTGTTACTTTCCAGCTTTTGTTCTCTTAACTTTTCCAAGGGACATTCCACAGTAGGTTTTCACCAAAGATAAAAGAGAATTTCAAGTTACACCCATAACTTCCTTAAATGCATTCCAAAGAGAATGCATAATCTGTTAATTTTGGGATCACTCTGGCATACTGTATCTTTGTGGCCTTCAATATTTTTTAATGTTAGCCGCCAAACAAATGAACAGCGTATAAGATCCCTGCATTGCATTTATTATTTAGAACTCTGTTAAGCATACTCAAAAGCACAATCTGCCAACTGACTGTGATCTCATTTTATATCAAGGATGTGCTTTTATTTAATAAAAGCTAAAAGAAAACCTCAAACAGATAGTTCGTGGGATTGTTCTACTAAAGTCTTAAGCCGCGATCCTGCAAATATGACCATATGAATGGACCCCCCTGCACTCATGGTGAGCCCCCCAACTTCAGTGAGACTCTGTATGGTGCCAGGGGAGTTATGTGCGCATTCTCTTTGCAGGATTGGAGGCTTCAGGAGGAAAGAGTTGTTCATATCATGACAAATATAGGGAGTAATACAGAGAGTAAAAGAGGAAAAATATGATGTTGAATTAAGGCAATATGGAGTTTATTTACTTATTTAAAACTTTACCAACTACCGAATGCTTATTTCCATACTGTAAAGTGTTTAGACTAAGAGTTACATCAGTTAAAAAAAGAATAATAAAGATATAAATACAGCTATTTGCTTCCAGTTTCAGTTAAGTTTGGTACACAAAACAAAGCTTCATACATTGTTGTTATGCTGTGTGCAGAAAAGACGAAATATGCTTAAAAACAAACTGATGCTTCATGACAAACTTTTAATTCCTTTCCATTTAGAGATCTAACCCTTACTTATTTCCTGTATTTTTCTTCCCTCATTTTTTAATTGTTCGAGACACTTACATGAAAGCAGGATTTTTGTTATGAATTCATCAGTAATAATCCTCTGGATGCTTTCATAAATGTGTAGGGGAGAAACTGGCTTCCATTGTATAGCCAGTTACAATGAAAAATTGATTTAGTCTGAAAATGCCAAAGTTGCTATGAAGGTGAAAGAGACTATTTTTTTCAAATTTTGAAGAAAACTAATCAAACTGTTGGTGGGCTACAAATCATTTAGAAAAATTACCCTGATAAGAAATTTTGCCTCTTGTCTAACAATTGCCTCCCTCTAGCTCACAAATAGCCTCTTCATGCTTTCCATGTAATTACATTTTCCTTAAACTCATTCACCACATCTGTTTGAAGAAAGTAGTTTGTAAGTAAATCTTTTTGCTGTGGCTAGTGTTAGGTCCACTTCTGCTCCCATTGATTTTAATGAGTTGTGGGCTTGATCCTAATCTCATTAGTACCTATGAGAATTTTTTGCCCTTGATTTCAGGGGGAAGCAGAGTTGGGCATGATATGCATGCGTGTGTGTATGACTGTTGCAGTTTAGAAAGAACACAAAGGCGTTATTCTATTAGATAGCTAACAGAGTTCTCCCTTTAGTTTGAAGCCCGTACTTACGGCATCGAAGGGCCAGTGTTCCAGTCGTGGCTCTGCAGAGGTGTAATTTATTATGGGGCTCAATCATTTTGGAATGTTTATTTTAGGCTTTCTACCAACCTTGGGAGTAAAAGGAGGCTGAGTTGCACACAGTGGTAAACGCATGACTGACTTAACTAGAACTTACATAGAACTCTCGCACCTCGCCAGATGTGCTTGAATGAGACAAGCATCTTAGCTACCTTAATCATCTTGGACAATACTACTCTTTCTTTCAATTTAATAATAATATTCCACATACTCAATTTAATAATTAGGTGATCTGTTCATCCTACTTATTTAATATTTTAAATAAATTGTGTCCTCATTTACCCTCACATCATTTTTTTAAAAAAACTGAAATTCTCAAAACAACAACCCTGCCCTGGATAAGGTGGCTAAGTAGTAGGACTGTGATTTCAGCATTTATAAAACTCAAGCACTTAAAAGCATTTAAATGAAATGGGCACCATGAATTCTACCCTGCCCATGGGACAAGTAACATTGTTTTTATCATGTGGGTAATGTAAGATTTATTATCTTAACTATTCTATTCTATGCTTGAATCTAGGTTCTGTAAATGATGTTGTATATTACTGAATTGTCACTTAGCAAGTTCAACAGTTTTTTCTAAACAAAGTTTTTTGGGCTTGTAATCACTTCCAGAATAGCCAGTTTGGGCGCCACAAACAGAACATTTGGGCAAAATTTTTCCCTAGGTAACTCTTACACAGTCAGACAGGGGTTTGGCTTTATGACTTAATAAATGTTCTGTAAGCAGAATCCAAAGATATATTAATATTTATTTTCTAGAGTTAAAGAAAACTAGATAATCCATGGCCTAAGAGTGAAAGTTTATAAATGTTTAGATAGTGTCTGAATGAATTGTCTTTTTCTTGAAGGGGATTGTTTAGTTTGGAACCTGCTGTGACTAATAGAAGCTCGCTGCCCCCAGGGGCGCTTCCAAATTTTGCACCACTATTTGTCCTAATATCTCCTGTTATGACCCAGTCCGGTCCCACTTTTGAGTGGACACCAAATCTGTTGTGACTGGATCTGGATCTTTTGGCAGGTTTAGAACCAAGAGCTGTGGGGGCTCAGGATCGCCAAACCCCCCTCATTGCTATCAGGAGAGACAGATGAAGAGACACTTCACCAGTCTGGGGTTCTCAGGTCCCACAGAAAGCCCTATCAGAAGGCCCAAGACCTAGGGGCACCTGATTGACCCCCACTGCTACTTAAGCCACGAAGTGACCCAGATGATTTGTCTGGGTAACTGCACAGACTCCCTGTTGCTGTTACATTGGACTCTGCTCTTTGCCTGTCCACCACGTTCTGCAGCCAGCTTTTGCTCCCATTTCCTGCCTTGCTCCTGCTCTGTGCTTGATCCTTGCCTCATCTTTGGTTCCTGCCCCCTACATCTCACTCCTGACCATCAGCTATCAATCCCAGCTCCAATCCCGGCTCTTGGCTTTGGGCATTTGGTCTCTGATCCTTGGCTCCAATTCCTGGCTCTGATTCTGCTTGACTCTTGGCTTTGGCATCCAGTTTCTGATTCTCCATTCCATTTCCTGACTCCTGCTTCAACTACTAGGCCAGACTCCTACTCTGACTGTTGGGCAAGTTTGCTTATGTCTTGATTCCTAACAGGATCCAGCTACTGAATCCCATATGCTTCGAAGTCCCCTGAATCTGGATAGTGATTGATCTGCACTCTTAGCTTTAGGTCTCTCAAGGTCACTCCTAAGTGCAGAGCCAATGTCTGACAGCCTTCTTGGGAAGTGGTACCCTACAGAACAGCCACCTAGACCCTAGAACTGGTGCCACTGCCCTCCCAAGTTGCTTAGACACATTCTATCCCATTTCCCTCCCCCTTCCCCTTCCCCCTAATCCATTTGGCAGTGGGACCTCTGGTTTTCTATTTGCACTCTTCAAGGACAACACAACATAAAGCAAGGAAACACAGGCCTTACAAAAGAGTTTCTTATCCACAAACCCTTTCCTCTTGAATGCAGCCCCCCTCAGTGTCATTATCAGCCCTGTGAATCCTCGGGTTTTGTTGTCTACCTTAAGGGAGGCCAATTCCCTCCTACTCCCACTCTCTCCAGCTTGGCATTCTCTTTCTGGCATTGAAGTGGTTTCCTTGGCTTAGACAGCATTTCCCTTTTAAAAAACAGCCTCTGACCATTTTCTGCCCTGGAACTTCTGCTAGGGAACTTCCAGGCTCCAAACCCCACTTCTGGGTAGCTGACCAGTATAGACAATTATATTTCTGGTGACAATTGATGCCTGTGTTGAATTGGAAAAGCAGTAACAGAAAACTTAGACAGGTATATACTGAATAAATACACTTAGCCAATAGATGGAATAGGGTTGTATTTGAGACTGGAGTGGGACACTTAAGAAAGCATTTCCCCCTCTTCCCACAAAAAAACCCCTCCATGAGCCAGTCATGTAGCACTAACACAGTTTATTCAGTGAGACAGACGAGTTTATGTGAAAAAACATTTGTAACTAGTGCTAACCAAGTATACACAACTACAAAGCTGTGTGGGGTTGACAGAAATTGCAATGAAGATGCAGACCAGTAAATACTGTAAATGCACTCAATATATAAGAAAAAGGTGGTTCCATATAACAGGGAGAAAGTGGCTAAAATTCATCATATAAACTCTTCACAATGAACAATTCAACTAGCTTTTCTGGCTAAAATAGTTCTAATCAGATTGGGCCTTCTTTAAGGGCCTGATCCAATTCCTGTTGCTTCCAAAGGGTGTTGAATTTGGTCCTAAGTAATAGCTCTGAAAATCCAATATTGTCTCATTTCCATGTGCCCTGGCTTTCAGATAGGGTCCTATACCATACCACATCCCTTACTCACTAATCCTTATGTGCATGGAATTGCAATGAAATCAGTTAATGAGACTAAGGGCATGGTTACACTTACAAGATTATAGCGCTATTGGTTATAGCGGTCCCCTTATACAGTAATATGAATAGCGCTATTGTACGCCCACACTGAGATGCTCCAGCGTTATAGCATGGCCACATTTGCAGCACTTAATACGGCATTAAGAACAGCACATTAGGGTATGTATCCCACAGTACACCTCTTCCCGATCTGGCGCAATGCCTTGTGGTGGGGGGGCATCACTTGCGGGGCATTCTGTATCCTGTTTCAACTACCCATGATGCTTTTTGGCATATCCCAGCAATCCCTGTGTTTCCTTCCACCTCCGGCGCCATCTTTCAATGGTTTCAGCAAGGCACGCTCCGTCTTCCATTGTCGTGTGCTGCAATGAATCCAGAACTGCTGAGGAACATGCTGACGACTGTCGCCAGCACATCTCTGTGTGCAGTGGAGTTAATCCTTGACATGCAGGATGACAGTGATGAGTCTGAAGACGAGATCGAAGCGGTGAATGCGTTTGACACAAAGCTTCTTGTCTCATTAACGGACATGCTCACGGCCGTTGAACGCCGCTTCTGGGCATGGGAAACGAGCACTGAGTGGTGGGATCGCATCGTCATGCAAGTCTGGGATGACGAGCAGTGGCTGCAAAACTTTTGAATGAGAAAAGCCACTTTCATGGGACTGTGTGCTCAACTCGCCCCCGCCTTGCGGCGCAAGGACACCAGACTGAGAGCTGCCCTCCCGGTGGAGAAGCGGGTGGCTATCGCGATCTGGAAGCTGGCTACACCAGACAGCTACCGATCGGTGGCCAACAGTTTGGGGTTGGAAAGTCGACCGTTGGAGTTCTGCTGATGCAAGTGTGCAGGACCATTAATCGCATCCTGCTACGAAAAATTGTGACTCTTGGTAATATGCATGACATCATGGCTGGCTTTGAAGAAATGGGTTTCCCTAACTGTGGAGGGGCGATAGATGGGACCCATATACCTATTCTGGCGCCTGCCCACCTAGCAGACGAGTACGTTAACCGAAAGGGGTACTTCTCCATGGTTCTCCAGGCGCTTGTGGATCACCGTGGGCGTTTTACTGACATTAACGTGGGCTGGTCTGGAAAGGTGCATGACGCACGCATCTTCTGCAACACCGGCCTGTTCATGAAGCTGCAAGCCAGGACTTTTTTCCCAGACCAGAGGATCCCCGTGGGGGAAGTGGAAATGCCCATAGTGATTCTTGGCGACCCTGCTTACCCTTTAATGCCCTGGCTCATGAAACCCTACACAGGGAGCCTGGACAGCAGTCAGGAGAGGTTCAACTACAGGCTTAGCCGGTGTCAAATGACTGTGGAGTGTGCTTTTGGGCGTCTCAAGGCGCGCTGGCGCTGTCTTTATGGGAGGCTAGACTTGGCCGAGGGTAGTATCTCCGCAGTTATTTCCGCATGCTGTGCCCTACATAATCTTTGTGAGCGGAAGGGCGAAGGCTTCACTCAGGCATGGTCCTCGGAGGTTCAATGCCTGGAGGCCACATACACCCAGCCAGAGAGCAGGGTTCTTGGAGGGGACCAGCGCGAGGCTGTTAGGATCAGGGAAGCCTTGAGGGAGCATTTTGACGCTGAAAGGCAGTTCTAAAGTGAGGTGCAGATGGAGGGAGGGAGGGATCATTCTTTTAATAGGAACAGGCATTTGCTTTTCTGTAGCCTGTAATAATGTATGTACACTTAATAAAGAAACCCATTTATTAAGAAGACAATTCATTTATTGAACAGGTACTTCGGTTGCTGAAAGAAAATATTGTGATGCATGTGAGGGGGAAGCCGGGGGAAGTGCAATGGGGGTGGCATGGGGTCAGTCAGAGATCGGAATATATCCGGGTCTCTGAGTCTCCAGTGCCCTCACAGTGGCCATGTCCCCCGAACCCCATTTGCGGAGGGCAGTAAGGCATGTTATTAGGGGTTGACTGCAGTGGATAATGGTCCGGGGTTTGGGGGTTGTTCGGTGAAGACAGAGGGGCTGGAGGCAGCTGTGGATGGTGATAACCATATAGCTGATGATAGTGGCCTGGAGGGTACTGAGGCACAGAAGGGGAAGGGATTTGGGGCAAATGATAATTGGGGTGGTGAGCGCGGTGCTTCTCCTCCTGAAGGGTGACAATCCACTGCATAGTCTCCAATTGAAGCTGCAGTAATGAGAGCAGCTTATCGGTGCTTTTCCGGCAGTGAATCGCATTCTCCTTCCGCGCCTTCTCCCTCAACTTGCTCTCATTCTTCCTCCACCTCTGTGCAACTCAATTCTCCATTACAGCCTCTTGCATTACTTGCTGTACAAGATCCTCTTTGCTCCTTCGTGGCCGCTTCCTCAGTCGCCTCAGCCTCTCAGCTGTTGATAAGAGCGATGGCGCAGAGCTGAAGGACGACCCTTCTAAAATAAAAAGATACATTTAACAGTGGTTCCCTTGTAAAGAGCAGACATGCCTATGATTCCCCCGCATTCCCCGTTTGCCTGTCCCGCAGAGGGCACAGATACAGCAACGGAGCCCCTGCCATGGTGAGTGCACTCCAGAGGCAAGGGAAATGATTTTTTCCCTGCCCCAGAAAAGCTGTGCCGGGGGAGGGGGTGGGGAGTGCCGGGAAGTGGCAGGAGCCCTACTCTGAACACTGTTCCAACATTCTCCGTAGGTGTTTGTCCTGGAAGATGTCTCGTTGCTTCGAGTCACTGAGGAACAAAGGGAAGGGATTTTAATGAGATGCAGCTTCCGCCCAGGGCCATATGCAGCTTGCCTATGTGCAGCAATGCTCCCCCCACCCATTGTAGCACAGTGGTGGGGACTAGTGACCGTGACCGGGACGGGGACCACGCTGGCTCTCCCGGGAAACCTGCGCAGGCGCATTGCAAGCGCTCTTATTGAGACCTTTGAAGAGATTACTGATGATGACTACTGCGAGGTGATAGACTACATCAATGCTCTATTCCACATGTAGGCAAGCATCCCTTTCCACCCCAAGCTGCCTGCCTTCCCCATAGAAAAGCAGCTTTCCCTCTGCAATCCGCTGCTGAGCTGGCCCCTGCAACCGCCGGACGCTGTGGCTGGCTGCCCTCCTGGGTTGAGAAGAGCTCCTGGCTGCATGCGTCCAGGGACTCCTCTGTGCCCTGGGTCGCTGCCACCTCGTCCTCCTCCTCCTCCTCTTCTTCATCCTCCTGCTCTTCGTCCTCCTCCTCACCCCCCCCGCTTCACTGGTGGGCTGGGAAGTGTCCATGGTGATTGATGGAGTGACCGTAGGATCACCACCAAGTATCGCGTGCAGCTCCTTATAAAATCTGCAAGTCACCGGGGCTGCCCCGGAGCGGCCGTTTGCCTCACGGGCTTTGCGATACGCATTCCTAAGCTCCTTTACCTTAACACGGCACTGCAGAGTGTCCCGCTCATGGCCTCTTTCCGCCAACGCCCGTGATATCTGCCCATAGGTATCAAAATTCCTGCGGCTAGACCGCAGCTGAGACTGAACAGCCTCTTCCCCTCAACAGCTGATGAGGTCCAGCACCTCGCTATTGCTCCATGCTGGGGATCGCCTATTGTGAGGAGGCATGGCACGTGGAGTCATGACGATCAATCAGAATGATCACCTGCAACGATTCCCTGAGACCACGCCACGCAATCAATCAGATCAATGAGAATGATCACCTGCAACGATTCCCTGAGACCACGCCACGCAATCAATCAGATCAATGAGAATGATCACCTGCAAGGATTCCCTGAGAGCACGCCACGCGTGGCTGGAGCAAACAGGAAGGGGATTTTCAAATTTCCCTGGAACTTTAAAGGGCGGATCTGACGTGTGGTCACCTGAGGACAGGACAAAAGAGTTTGCAAGTGATGACCAGAGTGGCTCGAACGGGAATTATGGGACGGGCTGGAGGCCAATTAATGCCTAGTTGGTGTCCACATTCTTGCTGTAGCGCTACAGCAGCTGCGCTACAGCCCTTATTCCCCAAGCGGAGGTGGATTAACAATAGCGCTATAACTCAGCAGTTATAGCGCTCTACATGCCTTGCCAGTGTGGACGGGGAAGAGGTTATAGCGCTCTTGGGGGCTTTATAGCGCTATAAAGTGCCAGTGTAACCAAGCCCTAAAAGTTTCAGGAAGGGCTTTTGTAATTTTATAACAACAATAGTTTGCAATATTATCTAAAATTTTGCTCCACATATACCTTCATGAAAAACTCTTGTTTTGATACAGGTCCTGGAGAGCTAGGGTGACCAGACATCCCAATTTTATAGGGACAGTCTCGATTTTTGGGTCTTATAGAGGCTCTTATTACCTCCCACCTCTGTCCTGATTTTTCACCTTTGCTCTCTGGTCAGGCTATGAAGAGAAAGCAATCTTACTTTAACATATTTCATTAAAATGCAAATAATAGAGAATGTGTAGTCTCAATAGCAAATAGCACAGAGCAATCATCATTTAAGGTTTTGTGAAACAGCATTGAAACTACATGAAAAGAGCAAAATGCAGCATTTAAAATACAGTGTTCAGTTGTACGGTTCATAGTGTCACAAGGTACACGAAGTTCTGTCTCTGCTGCCATTACCAGCTATTTTCTAATTTTAATGAGCTGAACATTTCACATCTCATTGAGATGAACTTAGACATGCAAAGTGTCAACACCAATGCAAATGGCTTCATTAGATTTTTAAAATAACACTTTATAAGCATATAGTCTGAATGTGAAATCTAGAATTTTTTTGGAGAAAAGGGTTTTAAAAGGTCTTAAATATTGTACAGTAGGATTCAATAAACACTTAGTATATTTTCAGAATAGTTGACAAACATTTATTCAATGTTTGTAACTAATCTACTTCTAAGGCCAGTAATTAGTACAAATTTGTTATACCCATTTTTTAGATAGGAAAAATGAGACACAGAAATTAAGTGACTGTGACACAAGGTCAGAAAAGCAATTAAAGTTGGAGTCAGGAGTAGAATTTTTGTGCGCTAAGTCTCCCAGTTAAGAGCTTAACTCTTTAGACCACACTTCTTTTTATGAAATTGTTTTAGGGATTAATCTTGTTCAGGGCTGAGCCCCTTAATATGTCAACGCGAGAGTCAAATAAATAGGGAGCTTGTATACTACTAATAAAAGTTGCCATGTATAGTTGGTTCTATAGAAGCAGTAATTACTCTTCTTGACATTTAAAAAAAAATCTATGTTTTTTAAATACAACCTGTTGAAGTGAATGCTAAGGGTAATGCATATTTTGGTATGAAAATCAGTTGGAAGGTAAACCATTCAGTACACAAAACAAGAGACCCTTTGTGACAAGATCTCTGATACCACTGTAGTAACAGACCTGTTAGGCAAATATTTCTTTGTTTTAAATCTTTACTGTCAGTTTTTAGTACATGCTTTTGTGCAATGCCTGAACCAAGTGACATCACTCTAGCCTGCTCTCCTTGGCTATAGTCCTTAGCAGAATTCAGTCTTGGCCTCTCATGCAATGAAAAAAGGAAATACTTAAAACAGTCTATTTTTATGTCACCATACTGTATCTGTTGTCTAAGTTTCAGCATGCTATCATTGCTGTTGCTCAGGCTTATGGGACTCTCTCCTAGTATATGTCCATCACACGAAGACTCAGATAACAGTAATAGTGCTAGTGTTGGCTGCCAGCCTAAGAAATGGACTGAACAGGAACACCAAGTACTTACTCACCTTTCCTTCCCACCATTAAAAAAGCTGGCTTGGGGAGAGAAACATTTGCAACTCAATAACTTTTAATTACAGTCAGTGACCGCAAAGTTCCTTCTACATCTCCAAAGTCAAAAAGCAAGCTGATTCACTCTTTCTGTATAACAAACTTAGTCTTAATGGTTCATTTGGCTCTGCAGCGTGAAAAAAAAACATAAAAGGCAAGTTATAAAGATTTATATGCAATCTGTTGCTTATCCAAACTAACAGCTGGTGTAACAAGCTTTAGCATTTTCAGATGCAACAATACAAGTTTACAGACAGCAAATATCTCTGGCTTGCAGGGTGAAACAGTGCAGAGTGAGATGAAAAACACTCTAACCTCTCCAGTCTCTGCTTTATTATTCCTTGCTTTTCAATTGCTTTTGTGACACCAGCCAATTTAATATTATCTGCTAATTTAATTAATGAAATATTTTCTTCATTTGTAGTCATTAACGGAACTGTTAAGTAAGACCCACACCCAATGGGATAACATCCTTCCTCCTCCCTTCAGTTCAGGTCACTTCCAATTTGTTAAGGTCCTTCAGACTCTCTTCAGAGCACATTCCCATCCAATGCACTTTGAACACATTTTTCAAATAAGATTGAAGGCTGTTCCAGTGATCTGACATTATAGGGGCAATCCCCCCATATACCAGAGGTATTTCTTGGAGCTGGTGAAGCTTGTACTGTGACCTCTGTATGGCTGCAGAGACAGTGTATTAGAGCCATAGCAGAGGCCAGAATCAGGTTCATTTGACTTTAAACTTGAGAATTTACTTTGGAACATTTATATCTGAGCCTTCAGTATCCGAGTCAGTGAAACAATGAGGCTTCTCTGTTCTTGTTGTTTGTATCTCTGCTGGATAATTACTTAACTGTTTTCCCAGACCACACAACAGGAGTGTAGTAGTTTCAGTAGAGGTGTATAGCTCTTCGCCTTAAGAAGTGGCAGTGTGTTAAAGTTATCCAATATTGGAACTTGCCTGCCTCATTGATTGTGTACAGTTCTTGATTCACTGAAGTTTGTAAATCACTCTGAAATCCTTTGAGTTGCTGTAGACACACCTGTTGTTATATTTCAAATGGGGGAATTGTAATAAGATTGTACATCTTGATTTGTTTTAGTGTCACGTAAGACACTCAGTAATATTTCTGCTGCATTTTGTGCTTGGAGAATTTATTTTTAGAGAGTCTTCACATTGGTCCTGCCTATAGGCAATGTACTGCAGTGCTGGGTGGGAGATGCACATTCAGTTGCCAGGGCCATTCTCCTCTACGTCAAGATAGTGATGCTTCGTGCTTTGAGTCCTCTGTAGGGTGACCAGATGTCCTGGTTATAGGGACAGTCCTGATGTTTGGGTCTTTTTCTTATATAGGCTTCTATTACCCCCACCACCACCATCCTGATTTTTCACACTTGCTGTCTGGTCACCCTACTCCTCTTAGAGGAGAAATGTCTTGTATGCCTCACCTCTGATTTCTCTGTCCAGTTAAGTAGCAGCATAAATGGGCTCCAAAGGGAATCTCATCCTTTTTGCAGGATCATGGCCATGATAAGCAATCTGAAAGATCATTGTAGCCTCAACATGGGGCCTTGAGAGAGAGATCAAATGAATGTTACAAAAACCTTGCGAATAATATCAAGACAGCTGGTGCATATCAGCTGAACATAATTACAGTAAACACAACTTTGAACTGCAACTGTTGTGAAAAATAAGTGAAGTAAATTGTGACAGAATTATTTAGTTAAAGATATATTTACTGGATTAACTGAAGTTCTAAGATTGTCTTCAGCCTTGTACATCTGGTATTCTTTTTGGATACCTACAAGTAGTATCTACTGTTACAAAAGTAGATCCAAATGTCATCTGTAAGCTAGCTTCTGCAAAAACTGTCCAGCTTCCTCTGTTTATTGAGTGATGGGACAGAAGATTCCAGATTTTCTTCAGAAATATAGAATGCTGAAAAAGGATCTATTGTATATCAAAGTCGACAGTTCCTCCTTGTCTGAGCACTATCTGCGTTTTATGCTGTTGAGTATGGAAGGAAAGATATTCTTTCCTGTGGCTATGAAATGGGAAGGGCTCAACTTTCAAATTCAGACTCTCAGGTTAGGTATCAAACCCCACTTTTGGGGTATGAATCAGCACTTACATAAAACAGGAATTGACATGTATCAGGGTCAGGGGACAAGATGTAAAGTAACATTGGGAAGATTAGCATTCTGTGGCATCAGAAATCATGCAGGATTTGCTGTAGAGGGGGTATGAAGTTGTGGAGAATGGCTGTCACACATGGCTGACCACTTCCTCCACTGTGAAGTTCATACCATGTGCAGCACCTGTGCAGACGCTTCTGTTGAGCCCGGGGAAGTGGGTGGGCATAGCTCTTTTTGCCCTGTCTTTCATCATCTTCACCACAAGAGATGAATTAGAATACGCCTCTGTAATTTTAGAAAAGGAAATGTTTTTTTCCCCTTTATAACCCAAAATGAAAAGTATAAAGTACCCAATATCTCTCTTAGCCTTAGGACCGAAGGTCACGCTTAGAGATGGTTGACTATTTTCCACCAAAATGATTTTTGAAAATGTAGCTTCCACAAAATCAAAATTTTATGTTCAGGACCCACTTTAAAAAAAAAAGTCCTCCTGGCCATCCATGTCTCTCTTGCATGGAAGTGTCCATTAAAACCCATCAAAGTTACATTTCATTAACTTTTACACAAGAGTCTTGATCAGAAATCCCATATGTGGGGAAGACAAGATGATTATTATTGCCTCATTATGTTCTTGGACTTTCCTTCCAGCCTTCTGTCTCCAAGGTTATGTCAAAAGCCGCCGCAATATTCATTTCTTTAGATTATGGTCAGTTTTTGATCTTGTTCCTATCAGTGCCAGTTCATACTTCCTCCACTCTATCTAGGATATTTGTATAGGCCCATTACCATAGAGTTTGAGCCACCCACAATCTTAGAATAAATACACTGAAGACCCCTATGAGACAGGGAGGTACTATTACCCCTCTCTTTGCAGATGGGAAATTGAGGTACAGAGAGACCAAGTGACTTTCCCAAGATCACAGAAGAAGTCTGTGGTGAAGCAGAAACTTGAATCCAGTCTAGTGCACTAATCATTGGAACTATCCTTCCTCTCTGCATGCATCCTATTACTTTCTGGCACCATAACACATACATGACTGGCAGACTCTTAATCCTCTGTCACATGCCTAAATGTGTATTTAGCAGCTGAATGTTAGACTCCTATTTTAAAAACACCTCAGCTATATAAAATCTCTGCATATAGATTCTGAAAAGACATTTCTCAAGTATGTTGATCAGGGAAAACCAAAAAGACTTAAATTTCAAGTTTTGGAAAAACTTTGGAAAAGTTACGGACCAAGTTCTTTGCTAGTCTAACTGATGTTAATCCCAACATGCATATATTATTTTCAAAATGCAGTAAGGCCAATTTCACTTAATAAACTGGATCATGTATTTGTTTACTGTATGTTTTGTTGGAGAAGTTCCATTTTAAATAAGTACATTTTATTTATGGTTTTTTTAAACTATTCAGTTGTTGAAGCTATTGGCATATTCCTATTAAAACTTTCCAATTTTAATGAAGCAAGGATTTGTTATCTGTGATTCAAAGTTGTTTTTTTAAAAAAAAGTTAATTTATTTCCTAAGCACTGCTGATGAAAGAATAATGATCCTTTCATTAGATAACACTTTGTAGGCGTATTTTGCTGATACTTCATAGCTGGCACATTCTTTGTCCATCCACAGGCTTGACCATATGCCAGGCTTATGCAAGCATTTGTAAACCATTTAAATCTGCAGTATGGTGAGTGATGTATTCTCATATATCTGAGTGTGAGCGCATATATTTGATTCTTGACAGATCTGAAAGCTTCTGACATCTAGCACAGTCTTGCTTGGTACATCTTTCAGACACTGCTCACTAGACTGTCAATATCACATCATTCCATTTGGAAACTAAGGCAAATTAATGACGTATTTAAGCCAATGTTACAGAAGGGTAGAATGTGCGGGGATAGTAATTGAAAGATTGGGGGTTGTTGCCAAAATCAACAAAGAACTAAACTGTAGCAAACAAATGAAGCTCATGTTACAAAACAAAATGTTCCTTTTTCCAGTTCATTAAAGTTTTATGATAGACTTCCCCTAAACTATGATTAAATTAATAGAAGGTGATAAATACTAATGGGTTTTTTGCTAGAAAAGATTTTGCTCTGTGGTTGTGTTTAGATTTTCATACGAAGGATCATTTTTCTTCGTACTATGTTTATCTCCTTAATCAGTCTCTGTTCAGTGTCTGTTTTCCCCAATTTTGCTATAGAAAAACAATATTTAGCCTTACAAAAAACTTCTTAATTTATTTTTTTTCTTCAGCATGATATTGCACTATTGTATATGTAATTTTAAAATTCCTGATGTTCATGTATCATTTCAGCCAGATTGGGATAGCCTTATTCAAACTAATATCCTACTACACAAGAAGTCCCATTGAAGTGATGAGTATAGGTATCACAGTTTGGCCCTCAGTACTTTCCCAAACTAAGTTTAAATGTATTATACAAAATAAAGAAATATTTATTTGTAGTTCAGTAGCACCCACAGCATACTACTGTCCACCTACATCTGAAAACAAAATCCCTGCTCTGAAGAGCTCACAATCACTGTACAATTACGCCAACACAACTTTGCTTCAAGTGTGATTGCAAAACCCTTTGCAGGTAGATGGAAAACCTTATGCTTCAGTTATTTCAGCCACAGTTTTATGAGGTATCTTCTTTAAAAAACTTAATCCTAGTCATACCACATATCCAAAAATCCCCATACTTGTTTTGCTGTTTCAGTAGCAAACACTGTCTTTGTGGTTGCTAAGACACAATAAAAAGGAGTCCAGCTTAAGCATAGCTAATCCCACAATGGTTTATTTTATTTCATCTAGTTTATTATCTGTACAATAAACCAGATTTGTTGAAAGAATAGTTAAGGTATGGGAATTAGTTTTAGATTTTGAATTTTAACTAATAAATAGCAAAAACTGGTCAAAATTTAAAGGTACTGATGGTAAACAGCAAGTAGTTCATGTGGTAATAATTCCTCTCTCCTAGAAAAGTGTCACTTCAGAAAACATGAACTGAATTGCTAGCTTCATATGTTTGCTTACTGTAAGTAAAGAAATTCAGTAATTCGGAGACTGGGGGGCTCAGATTTGGTAACAGGATACAAAGAATCTCATTTTGAAGTCATGGGACTGAATTTAACTCTGCCTCTAAGCAGTCGTAAGTCGTTACTACGTAACAGCTATTGGGAGATTTATTGAGAGCAGAGGTCAGTTTCTCCTGGACAGCTGTTCACTTCAAAAACAACAAAACTAGCATATTTGCTGGTCACCAAGGGCAAAGACTGAACAGTCACAGACTGAACTCCCCATTCATCCCTAGAAGTGACCCGTCAGCTCTGGGCTGTTGAGAGACACAGTGAGTAGTGTGGAGAGGCTAGGACTGCTGCTGCTTGTGCTGTTCATTGTATGTTCTTTGGAAAAACAACAGGATCGAATGATCCACACTATGGCGGTTTTGCACCATTCTGGCTGCACAAAACTGCCTTAAATGCAGTTTAAAGCACCTACCCTAAGGATTCCCCCAACATGGGGCAATCCTCCAGTGGGACAGGGCTACCATTACAGCTCCCAGACCACCCTTTGTGTAGGCCAGTCACACCTGCCTTTGTGACTCACTTTCTCAGCCTGAAAGTCTTGCTAGAACCTCAACTAATCCTTGACATCCAGGCACAAACAGGGGCAAAGAGGGATTTTTTTTTACCTATCCGTTGCTAGTGAGAAGCGTGCAACCATTCCTTTCAGGTGGAGACCTTGCTACATATTGGTCTTGCCTTTCTCACTTACGTATTAGAATACTGTAATGTGCTTTATGTGAGGCTATCCCTTAAAGACTATTTGGAAGCTTAAAGTTAGTTTAGACTGTGGTTGTGGTACTTTATGCAATAGACATATCATTGGTGGTCTGTACTGGCTTCGGATTAGCTTTCAGACAGGGTTTATGTTGTTCTTGACCTACCATATAAAGTCCAAAGGTTTGAGAAGGCTGGCTTTCTTCAGAGGCCATGTTTCTCCCCATGAAATGTTGCCACAGCCAGCAGAGGTTTCCAAGCCAAGCACCGCTGATTTGGAAGAGGGATGTGGTGGTAGGGCATTTTCCTTAAGAAAGTTCTTTGCTCTGGTAATCTTCTCCTCCTTTCTTCTTACTCTAATGGAGCCTGGGCCTGTTGATCCTTAGAGTAAACTGCAAGGCTTAGCTCTGTTCTTGGGACTTTGTGGAGGGGTGTGAGCTGTCCAGATACGCAGAGTGCTCTATTTGTTTGGACAAGCTTTTGTTTTAGCCAAAATTGCATGGGTAGTTTTTTGTACTTCTATTGTAGTGTCTCTTTAAATATTAAAAAACTGTTTGGATTGGTGCTTTAAAAAACCCTAAATAAATAGTGTTTCACAGATGTTGGCTTCATTAGACACAAAAATTCTGAGCACTAGCTGTGATCAAGTAGGAGCTCAGTGCAGAAAACATCCAAGCAGTAGTTCTAGTCCCTGCCAAACTTTGAGTTAGCTTTGTGTTAATTATGGAAACACCTAGTTTAGGACAAACATTTTCTTAAGGAACTAAAGATGACAATTGAAGCACAATGGGGGCAACTGAAGTTTGTGAAATGGCTGGTACTCTTACCCATTCCCTCAAATGTTTTCAACTGAGTGAACCACTAATATCTGCATGAAGAGACTCGCTCAAGATAAAAGTATCAATTTATCCTTCTTTCTCTGATGGAAAATTTACCCTTTTACTATTGTTTTGTGTTTGGGTGTTAAAGAAAAGCCATGTACTGTTCTAAGATTTCCTTTCCTACTTAGCGAAGGCTAAGGAAAGCAATGCTGCTTAATTGTTAAGTTATTCTTAGATGAAATAGCTCTTTGGTAACTGATTGAAGCTCAAGTATAATTCCCACATCTAAATCCCTGAGTTACATTTATGATTGCTTAACTGCATTCCGTATCAGCACAATCGCTAAAAATTCATGGATTTAAGCTAAAATTTATATCAAAATTTATATCATGGATTTAAGCTAAAATTTATATCAACATTACTCTTCATTTACATGCTTTGCCACCCAAACTTCATAACATTCAAACATTCACAGATTCCCTTTCAGTATTATATTATCAACTACAATGCACAAATACAATTCCTCATTATCCAACTATAGAAACTCCAGTCTTAGCTAGTGTAAAGCTTGTCTACACTTAAAAGTTAATTCGGATTAGGGTGGGGTGTGAATTTAAAACTCAATGGCTATTCCTGATTAACTCCATTTGTGGACACACTTATATTCTGGAATAAGAATGCCTTATTCCTGTTTAGCTTTATCTACTTTCAAATTATAGCTATTCTGGAATTATTCTGTGTGTAGACAAGCTGTAAAATAACTACTTACAGATGTATGTGCAGTGATAAAATCTTTAGTGCGGTACTTGTAAATGAAAAAGTATGAGGTAGGATTTGAGGCATTGCATTGGGGTGGATGTGAATGATTATCCAGCAATTTACTAACTGGGAATGAGTTAATTGCAGTTACAGCTATTTCACTCTAAATTATAGGTTTTTTGTTGGAATTTTTCAGGTTTTTAATAAATATGTACAAATCAGTGTAAGTATCTTCAGTGATATCATTGCTGATATGTATTGTTCTGCACAGTAACTTCTCTCAAAGTCCCATTGTCCTTTGCATAATCCTGGTTCTCACACTGCCCCTCCCACACACAGCTGTCCTGCTTCTCCTCTATTCTCCCTGCAAAGCCTCATTTGCCTACGAAGCCTTTCCCATTTTATCCTAGATTAATCCTCTACTCTACTCCCTTTCATCTCAGGAAGCACTGTTTTCCCTCCTCCTTCTGCACAGATCTGCTTCAGTCTCTCTCTTTCACACACTCACACACTCACCAATTCCATTCAAAGGTTAAATGCTGATCTACAATGATATCTGTCAATTTATAAATTGAATGAGATAGGGGACTGGAAGGGCCTGGGGAAAGTGGGGCTGTGAGTACAGGAGCAAGGGGGCAACATCTAGAGAGGTCAGGGCGCCTTATGAGGAGACCTAGGTGAGCTCTGATGAATCTCCTTTGGTTCCTTGAAATGGAGCCTTCTATGGTGGTGACCTGTAGACAGTATGTCTGAGATGAGCTCCACTCTGATGAACCACAAGAGAAAAAGCTATACTGTCAGAGCTGAGCTGCTAGGTTGTGGGATGGGGGAAGAGGATGGAGGAAAAGTGCGGGGTTGTGCAGGATATGTTCTGGAAGTGGAGGGAACAGGGATTCTGAGAAGGTTGGAGTGGAGCCCAGTTTTTAATTTATGTATCAATGTTTCATTGCATATGGATGTGATTTCTCACTGAGTTATTACCCTACGCCTAACCCCTGGGGAGACCTTGTTGTGCTGAAGCCTTGGCACATACAGAGTTCGATACCTAAGCAGTATCTCCATTGGGAGCCATGTACTGAGAAAGGAGAGAGCTTTGGCTTTGTACTGCACACCTTTTCAAATTGCTCAAATGATATCTGCATTTGTGTAAGTGGTGTGATTCTCTGGAAAACATCATTTTTCTGACCATAATATGGGCTCATTAGATTGCAAAATGTATTCAAGTGAGTTGTTTTTCATGGGCGGGGGGAGAGGAAGTAGGGTCTGGGGAAACCCGTATATTTTAAAAGTTTCTCTATTTTCCTCCAAACCTAATGGTGTGTAGGCAGACCTTGCTTGGGCAAGAAAGGGATATACAGTATTTCAAATGGACCAGAAGTTCTGTGCAATGCTCCATTTGTGCACATTGCTGTTGGCAGTTTCCTGTGCAGAAATCCAAGATGGTGTTGGCTTGTGCAGCTAGAAAGGAAAGATTCAGTTTTGATAGATATCTGCTCTTATTTTCTTTCTTCTAATGAGGCTAACTGTAGCAAGGTCTAGGATGGGGGAGGCAAACTTTTTGGCTTGGATTGTGTCCGACCTATAGGATACATACTTAATTATTTATACAGATTGTAAAGATTGAGAAAAATGAGTATCCCATAGCCCAGTGGCTAGAGCACTCACCTGGGAGATTAGAGACCCGAGTTCAAATCAAGAAGAATGGTGAATTGAACCCTGAGCTTCTACATCCCTGATCAGTTGCCTAACCATTGAGCTAAAAGTTATCAGAGATTGTCACTACTGTCTTCCATTTTGTGAATCTAGCCTGAAACTGTTTTTGGCCAAAACTATTTGATGAACTTGTGTCAAATTTGCGAACGGTTTTGGATATACTGAAACTGCATTTTTTTGTCAAATAAATTATTGGCCTAAAAATGTGCCCAGCTCTGTGTGGGACCATAGTGGGAAATACCTGAATAAAGAAGTTTTATTCATAGGATGCTCATTTTATAATGTTAATGCAAACTTTCCAGAAAAGTGACATGTTATGCCCATGATACAAGCTGTGAGATATAATTTGTGCTGAATGGGGTATAAGTCTAATGCTCACAGCTCTGTGATATACCCTTAAATATTATTTTTAGAGAAAGAAGGTGGATGAGGTGTGTTTTTCACTGAACCAACTTCTGCTGGTAAGAAAGACAAGCTTTTCCTGACCTGAGGAAGAGTTCTGTGTAAGTTTGAAAGCTTGTCTCGGCAGCAGAAGTTGGTCCAATAAAAGATACTACCTCACCTTGTCTCTGTACTACTCTGATACTGACATGGATACAACACTGGATACATATTGTTTTTTAGTAAGTCAATTGAATCAGCAGTGCAGTGGAAGGAGAAAATTTTTCAGTATGTTCTAATGCAGGGGTGGGCAAACTATGGCCTGCTGGCCACATTGGGCCCACCTGAGCTCCCGGCTGGGGAGACTCTCCCGGCTGCTCCCCTGCCTTCCCCCATCTTGCGGAGCCTCAGTGCGCTGCGCCACCACTCTGGACCAATTCTGGGCAGCACTGCAGCTCCTGTTGCTTTGAGCGGTAAGGGGGCAGGGCTGAGAGCTTCGGCAAACCTCGCAGCCTCCATACACGCTGCCTTGAGCAGCATGCTAAGGGAGCAGGGCTGGGGCTGGGGCCAGGGCCGGGGGAGGGGAGGGGATTGGATAGGGGACAGGAAGCGGTTGGATGAGGCAGAGGTTTGGGGGCACGGCAGTAAGGGAATAGGGAAAGGGGGGTTGGGTAGGCCTGGGAGTTCCGGGGGTCTGTCAGGAGGTGGGGAGGTGAATAGGGATGGGGCAGTCAGGGGATGGGGAGAGGAGTGGGTTGGATAGGGGGTGGGTCCTGGGGAGCAGTTAGGATAGAGGGTCTCAGGAGAGGCCGTCAAGGGACAAGGAGCCGGGGAGGGTGATGGATTGCGAGTTCTGAGGCAGGCAGCCGGGGGCAGGAAGTGGGTGGGGTCAGATAGGGGGCGGGGCCAGGCTGTTTGGGGAGGCACAGCATTCCCTACCTGGCACCCCATACAATTTTGCAACAACTTTGTGGCCCTCAGACCAAAATGTTTTCCCACCCCTGTGCTAGTGAGATGGAAATAACAGCTGTATTTTATTTTTTATCTTAAAACCTAGAATAGTGCCAACTCTTTATATTAATTGACCTCTTTGCTATTTCTCTCATGCAGTCATGATGCTGACTAGAACTATGAAATAAATGTTTGAAATGTATACCTAAGTTGGTACTTCTGTTCCAGCAATTTGTACTGTAGGGTATAAAGTAATATGAACCAGTAAAAGGGGCCCAAGGTGTCAGTTAACACTGTTCTGGAAGGTTTATTACCTTCCTCAAAGATGAGAAACTCTTATTGGTTGACTGATGTTATTGTGGTGAGAGCTCAATTTGAAAAACCACATATTGTGGAAATTCTTGAAAACTTTCCCTTTGTATGACTGTGTAGTAACAGTCTGTCAACCAGTGTCATCCACAGGACTGCTGCAGTAGCAGAAAGATTTTCAGCACTGTTTCAGGAACAGGAAACATTTCTAGCTGTTTACAAATGGGGCATTGGGGGGACGGGGAGAGGGACATTTTCACTCCCAAATTGCAGTCTCTCTCATGTGGAGCTTCAGTCCCCTATCAGCCATTTTAAACTACTTGCTTTCCCATGCCAAGTACAGTAAAGGCACATTAGCGGCCACATGGCTTGGTGATCCGGAATGCGTGTGGAGGGGTCTACATGCCTCCCCTCTTTTTTTTTTCATAAGGGCACTTTTATGGAGAACTTCCTCCATTTCCCCTAGGTAACCCTATGTTACTCCTGAGAGTAACAGAGGCAGAAAGGAAGGAGATAATACTGGGCATAGACCCAGTCCTTATGCTGCTATGCCGTGTACTGCAATGATGCCAGCAGAATTAATTCAGGAGTTGCGTGGGAAAGTGTCCTACCATGGTGGAAGAAATAAGACTGCCCTGCCCAGAAACCTTCTGCAAAAGATTGCAGAGTACCTCCATGAACGTTTCCTAGAGATATCCATGGAGGATTCCCGGCCTATCCCAGTCCACATAAACAGTCTTTTCCAGGGGCCATCCTCTGCGTAGCTGGAGCTTCCTCTTGTAAACAGAACCACAGCACCTTGCTTTTTCTTCACAGTAAATATGCAATATCACCGAAAGTGTGTGCCCGTTAAAGTTCAACTGGACTTTGATTGTAACTGTATACTCACCAGAGGTGTCTTCCCCAGAATCACAGTCAGCCACTGTGATGTCCTGTGACCATATTTCCTGGCTCTTGGGGAGAATGGATCCACCGCTCGCTTGTCTCCCAATCTCCTCCTCTTCCTCATCCACTACATCATCCTCTTTCTTGTCCCTAAACTCATACACCTGTGAAGTGTCCACATTGCTTGTGGGGGTGCTGATAGGGTCACCCCTGAGAATCGCATGCAGCTCATTGTAGAACCAGCATATGGGGTTCAGCACCAGAACAACTGTTCACATCCCATGCCTTCTGGTATGCTTGGTGAAGTTCTTTTATTTTCACACGACACTGCTGTGTGTCCCTCGTGTAGCCCTTCTCCCCCATTCCACGAGCGATCTTTCCATAGATGTCAGTGTTTCTTCTGCTGGACTGGAGCTCTGCCTGCACAGACTCTTCTCCCCACACAGCGATGAGATCCACCACCAGGCTGGAGCATGTTGTCTCCATGATCAGCTGTGCTCAAGCAGGCACGCTCCCAATGCTGATCAAACAGGAAATGGGAAATCAAAAATTCCTGGAGCTTTAGCAAGGGAGGGGCTGTTTCCTATGTAGCTGGCTGCAGTGCAGCAGAATCGAGAATGATCTCCAGAGTGGTCACAGCGAGCATTGTGGGACACCATCTGGAGGTAAGTTAAGTCAAATTTCACAGCACTGCGTCTGCACTACCTCGCAATCCACCCATGAAAATCGAATTAAGCACTACGCTTTGCTTCTCGCACAGGTGGATTACAGAAGTCTACATTAGAGGCAACTTATGTGGGCGTAAAGGACCTGATAGTGTAGACACATACATTAACAGTTCGACTTAGGATGGCTTCTTCGACCTAACTTTTTAGTGTAAACCAGGCCTCAGATCTCACATCAAAGACAACATTTGTAGCCAATCCTATAATAAACTAACTACAAATTTATTAATTAGGAAAAAAGAAATAAGAGAATTAGGCCACATCTACACTAGCACTTGTGTTGGCAAAACTTTTGTCAGTCATGGTGTGAAAAAACGTCCCCACACAGCAATGTAAGTTTTGCCAGCATAAGTGCTCATATGCACACCAGTATGTTGGCAAGAGACGCTCTCCCACCAACATAGCTACCGTTGTTCATTGAGCTGGCTTTATTATGTTGATGGGAGTGCTCTCTCCTGTCAGCATAACGCAGCTAGATGAGCCATCATACAGCAGCGCAGCTGTATTGGTAAGTGTAAATATGATCTTATTTACAAGGTTAGAGCAGGTAAACGTTAACTTATTTGTGTGTATCAGTCTTAGATTTCAGAAATAATAGAAGCTGCTATAATGTGCAAGCTCTATATGTCCTTTAGGGCTAACTCAAGCTAAGCAGCCAGAGATCCCTTGCTGTGGCTTAGAAGTCTTCCCCTCTCCCTGAAGTCTAAGCAGCATATGAATAACAATGTTTTCTTTACAAAGATTTTTATTCCCATCCCCTCACAGTTCAAGCTGATGGGATGAGTGTTTGTAAATATTTTCTCCTGGTGGGTGTGGGGAGAGCACTTAACAAAGTCTTTTGTCCACTGATGTGCCACAAAGGCTTGTCTGGTGTCTATACACCTTCTTTTGTTGGAGAGAAGATGACCCTTCTTGAGGTAAACTAGCATTTCAGACTTGGTAATGCTTCTCTTCTTACTGCACGGGTTTACAGTTTTAGATCAAACACTTAAATAGTATCTGATACCATCTGATGCAGAAATCATAAGTGAGATTAATGCATGCAGCAACTCAAAGGATTTCATAAAGTCTAATCACTAAACACATTCTTATAAATCGAATACCTATTTTAACACTACTAATAGACAGGTGAACCAGACTGGTTTCCACCTATCCATTTGTCAATGTTCAATGAGCCTAGAGACCTTGGTAGGAGCTGGTATGTGGTCTGGCAGCTTCACATTGGGGTAGCACACACAGGCCCCGATCAGGACTCATTTATGCCGGGCTCTGCACGAACACCTGGGACATGTGGTCCTGTCCTAAGGAGCTTAATTAAATGAAACTTAAGGCTTCTTATGCCTTGTAAAGAGAGTGGCAGAATTTGTATCTGAAATTAATTAGTTGCATGTTAGTGGAATGGAGACTCAGCTTTATGGTTAATCGAACTAGCTTTGACTGATCAGAACATGAGAACTGCCAGACTGGATCAGATCTACGTTCCATCTAATCCAATACTCTGTCTCTGTCAATGGCCAGTACCAGCTGCTTCTGAAGCAGGTGTAAGACCCTTGCAGCAGGCAGCAGAGTGGTAATCTGTCCCCCACCTTAGGTTTCATTCTATCATCTAAGAGTTAGAGATTCATCTTTGTTAAGGAGCTGAGTTGGCGAGACCTCCCCGGAGTCCATTCAGCTCTGCTGCTGGCCTCAGTCTGTATCCTCTCTTACTGTGGAGTACATATGGGAAGGGAGTCAAGAGAACTTAGGACTTTTGAGCAGAGTCCACTCCAGACTGTTTGGAAATGAGCTCTTTGCCACGAAGAGTTCTTTATCTTCGCTGAGGCTCTCTGGGAGCCCAGCCCCCGGCTCAGATTGCTGCCTATCATGCTGAGCGATATTTTCTCATTGTTTCTTTGCACACCCCTCATTTGTCCTTGTTCATCTGTTGTCTCTGGTCTTACACTTACAGTGTAAACCTTCTGTTGCTCTTTGCTAGGTACGGTACAAACATAGATCAATGGGGTCTTGCTGCGTGACTAGGGCTCCTAGGCACTACAGTACTATAAATAAATAATTATAGTAAATATTGTGCATTGCTATGATGACTCCCTGTAGCCTAAGCCAATGAAGCTCTCTTGAAAGGTATAAAAGAAAATAAACTCTAAAAAGTGTCTTTTGCATATAAATATCACTCTTTTTAGTGACTGTGTGTGTGTGTGTATATATATATAAATTACACTATTTATGTCACAGATAAAGGGAGATTTTAAAAAATTGTTTTAAGAAACAATCATAAGAAATAGTTACTTTACTAAAATATTTAATAATTACTCAAATAAACTTATTGTATATTAAAAGGGAAAATATTTCCTAGAAGTACATTATTGAAATCATTGAAGTTTAATATTTATATAGCTTTCGTATTCTTTTACATTTGTCATCACATCTTTCCATTCCTTTCAGATCCATCGCTGACGGTATTTCACAACTGCATTTATGACAAATAAGTGATTACTGTGGGCAAATCTAACCCCACTAATGTTTGCCTAGAGTTATGTTCAATAAAATAAGTAACTGTATGTGCCCAGCATATTGTTTTGGCTATACAATACTGTACATATCAGATATTGTAAACATTTTGGCATGGAATTACGTAGACCAGATTACTGGATCCACCCTCATGACTCTAAAATATTGCATGCCATGCTACTAATAGGGGAAAAGTGAATAGACAGTTGGTTCATTCATTTCGTGCACCTGTTATAAATTTTTGTTTACTTTTCCTCAGTGTATTCTGTTGATATTAAATTCACATTAGTACAGAGAAGGGGAAATTCACCAGAGTAATGTTCAGAGTGTGTTAGAGTGTGGGTGTCTCAAAGCATAGGTTTCATTGTATAACTAAACTGTATCCCTATACCAGACATTCACTTTGGAACACTCTATCCAGCCCTTCATCTCCATATCTACCTAAGCTGATAGTCTAAATAGAATAATAAATATGTCATTAATAGAATTATTAAAGTAATAATCAACAGTAGAAACATTAAGATAGAAGATTTAATTTTCTTCAATATTATACAGCCAGTGACTTAAAAAGCAAATAATTATAGTAGTTTGAGACTAGTTATGTGAATGAAGTGCGCAGAATTTAACTCTGTATCTCTCTCAGACGGAGGCATTTTCTGCTATTTTCTAATTGCTCCAGAATCCTTTATCCAGAGTATCCTGTTTACTACTTTTTCTCCATTGCAAATATATTTTTTTAGAAAAACTACCTAAATTGTTCCTGTCCTCTGTATATTTGATTGTGTAGCTTAACAGCATCCCAAATGAAGATTTTTATTTCATGTATTTAGAATGCTGCTGACCTTAACAACAATAACAAAAAGGTCCATGGGAACTTTTTGAAAAGTGTTGTCAAAATATTGATTCCTCTTTAACTGCTGCCTCAAATTAAGATAGTAATAAATGACTTCTCCCCCAGAACAAAAGAGGGGAAGAGAAGTCCCATTACAACATCCTCAATAGATGAGCATGCATTGTGTGTAGCAATAAAATGGAATTTTATATTGTGCAAATATATACGCACTGTTCAACTTACATAAGACTCATTTCTAATGATAAAGAACTGCTCATCCCTGGAGATGGGGGACAGGAATTTGAACCAAGTATTGGCTTGTTTTGTTAGCTACTCAAAGGTTTACTTTACATTTTTCATTAGAATATTTCCCTCTCCTATGGTTCCCTGCTCTCCTATGATAACTTACACTCTGTCTTTCCTTTCTGCATGTGATAACACTCCTTATTTACATGCACCCAGCACAGAGTATTTTTAGGTACATATTAAAACTCCCTAGATGGGAATCAAACCAACCACAACATTCTCACTTCAATGGTATCATGTCTAACCATGGCTATTCAGCTGGTACTTAAGTCATACATCCTTAATTATATCTGTTGAATACTAGACTATAATTCTTTGCCCTTGAAGGTTATTACAATATGTCATACGTCAACTCAAGTCACAAGCAGAAAATGTTTTCTTTTCCTTTTTTAGATATAACCACTAAGAATTACTTTAACTTAATCACATAATTTTAATATATAACATTATGAACCATATTATAATATGTAATATTAATTTAAAAATGCCTCCTGTTCATGTGTACTGCTTGATCTTCTCTATCCAACCATGCTTTTCATATATGAAGGAAACCTGACCCTGAGATAGACAGGATAAATCACCCTTATATTTCTAGGATTTGAACTAGAGATGGAGTCTAAAAGTCATAAAGGGCATGATCAATGTTTACAGCAGATAAGAATAGCTCACCTGTTTTGCTGGCCATTGTGAAAGATCTAGAGTTCGTGCTGTGTTATGCATTTTTTTTAAAGAGAAAACACATATTAAATAACAATGGCTGAATCAGACTAAAAGAGAATCTCCACAAGCTGTGAATAGTGTGAGCCATAATCTCAGTCAGTTATGAACAATTTTGTGGTCACAGACTGAAAGGAAACATAATCACAGATACCTAGGTGGATCTGAAATTCAATCCAGCAGAAGGCATTGTTTTAGGAAAATGTCTTTAGAAGTTCATGAATGTTTATACTACTGCTTACAGTGTTATGAATTAAGACATTCTGACAGCTTTTAAGAACTGGTATGTTTCTTAAGGTGCCACAGTTATAGAAAAACCCATATTTATTAGTGCCAACTCACTGTGACTATCCAGGGCCAGATTCATCAACTGGCTATGGATAGTTTATGTTGCAGTGCAAAGCAGCCATAAAGATCGCTTAGCTAGCTGATTTAAACTGTAGTGGCACAAAGTAATCAGAGTGTACCAGTGAATCTCGGCCACGATGTCAAATTCTACTCGTCAGTGGTTAAGTGACCGAGTGCTTGCACATTCAGTTACACAATACTTTTTTCAATCATTAACCCAATAACTTTAATCAGACTTTCAATTTTGGAGAATTTTTGCAGAATTTAATCTTCATGTAGGTTTTTCATTTTTAAAATCGCACACATTTGGGAAGAGCAGAGATTTCACGTCTGCAGGATGAGGCATGACTATCTGCCAGGGAGGAGGGAATTCCTGTGCCAGTGCCCAGCTTTTGTAAAGGTCTGGAATTGGGGAACTTCTAAAGCAGTTGGAGCACTCTTGGACTGTGCCTCACACTGGACAGTCTTTGGGATCTTTTATGAGGTCACCTGCAGTGGGAGTCTCTATGCTATAGCAGAAGTGAATAGAAGATCCTGAAGTAGAATGTATGTACATTTACAGGGTCTCATGTGCCTGAATGGCTGGCTGTGTGATAGCTCCATGACTCTACAGGGTTGTGCTAAAAGCTGAATTATTTGAGTGGAGGGAGGTTACTAGTGGGGTTTTTGTGACCACTCTCATTCAATATCTTTATTAATGAACATGGCACAAAAAGTAGGAGTGTGCTAATGAAATTTGCTGATGAGTCTAAGTTTGCAGGCATTGTCAATACAGAGGAGGATCAGAATGTTATTCAGGAAGATCTGGATGATCTTGAAGATTGAAGTGACAGAAATGGGATTAAATTCAATAGTATAAAGTGCAAGGTCACTTAGGTTTTAGTAACAAGAATTTCTGCTACAAGATGGGAAGGGGAGGTCATCAGCTGGAAGAGGAGAGAGACCTGGGTGTGCGAATCAGGAGGATGTCTATGAGTCACCAATATAATGCAGGTGTGAAAAAGGCAAATGTGATTCTAGGACATATTAATTGAGGCATTTTTAATACCATTCTACTGGGCACTAGTAAGACCTCAGATGGAGTACTTTGTACAGTTCTGGTCACCCATGTTCAAGAAAAATGAATTTAAACTGGAACAGGTACAGGGAAGAGCTACTAAGATGATCAGGGGAATGGAAGCCCTATTTTACTAGAGGAGACAAAGAGCTTAGATTGTTTAGTCTAGCAGAACGAAGGCTCAGGGAAGATAGAATTGCTCTCTATCAATACATTAGGGGAGATGTATACTAGGAAGGGAAAAAAAGATCATGAACAAGAAGGACAAACTGGTCATGAACAAATTCAGGCTGGAAATTAGAAGGTTTCGAATTGAACAGTCTCTCAATAGGAGTTGTGGGGGAAAACAACTTAATTAGTTGTCAGAGAGAGCTGGACTAATTTATAAGTGTAATTGTAAGGCAGGGTTGGGTATGGTAGTATGGGGCAGGGCTCAACAGCCCTGGGACTCATTCCAGTTTATGTCTTGTGTTCCTAAACCTCATGCTTCAGGGTTTCAGCCAGCCACCAGCAGGGGTCATGATCCCCCTCATCCCCCTTCCAACGTAGTCTGAGTTGGGTTTTTTAGTCTCCCTCCTCTGAAACATCAGCAGAGGACCACTGCTGGAGATGGAATAGCGGGATGGTGAGCCAGTGCTCTGAGGTGGCAGCAAGCTTGCTCTCTCAGGTGCTTGGCTGGCTGGCTTATGCTCAAGGTCTAACAGATCACCATAGATGGGGTTAGGGAGGAAGTGACTTTGGGGTTTTGAGCCTTCCTCTGCCACATGCGGGTTTAGGTCACTTGCCAGGATTAAGTGGTTGTATCTCACTTAACCATTTCCTTGCCATTGTAGGGCCCTTGGGCACTGGTATACCTCAGTCCCTCCTATCCTCTGCCAGTTGCATGTACTAGTCTAGTCTCTTGTGGGTTGTAATACTTTGATCTCATTTTGGTTGTTGGGTTAGTGTGTGAGTGCTGGATGGTGCTGGTGATGGCCTGTGCTACACAGGAGGTCAGACTAGATGATATAGTGGTCCCTTATGGTCCCTGATTCTATAATTCTTTAATAAAACAAGAACTCTGTGATGAGAAATGGTTGAAAATGTAATGAACAACTATTGGGTTAACAATTCCTTGGGAAAAGATGGATGTGGAAATGCACATACAGGATATTAAATATAGTCTGGTAATAATAGACAAAGGTATTTGACAATATATTAAATTTTTTCACAAATATTTGGGTGACCACTTTATTTGTATAAATGTCTGGAGAAGAGGTTTTATTAGCGTGAATTCTGGTATTTGTGGTATGAATGAACACGTTCATGTGCGTTGATGGGTATTTCTGTCAAAAGTGCTAGCATTTTACTCACCTTGCTTGGGCTGTCTCTACACTAGACTTTTCTGAGTTATCTCTGTTGCTACCACTGGTACAGCCTGAGCCAGTGTTAGGCATAAGTAGACTAAGCAATTGCTTAAGGCCCCAAGTAGCTCAATGGAGCCCCCTATTAATTATTACCATATGTCATGCGAGGGTGCGATATTCCTGCATAGTACCCCAGTGGGTTGGTGCCAGCACTGGCACAGCTCTGTCAGTTGGAGCAGTAGTGTTGATTATTCATAGTACTTCTAAGCAATTTATTTTAAAGATGGTCAGCTGGTCTACAGTAATACTCCCTGTAGAGCTCCATTGCTGATGCCAAAGGTGGGAAACCTTAAGGAGGTCTAGTGTAAACAGACCCTGTGGGTTTGGGTGTTAGGAGGCAGTGAGATTCAGAACAGATTTTAAAATCATTGACTGTTTCAAACAAACAAAATACATACATTATCATGAACTTCAGTGAGGAGGAGAGGGAAAGGCAGGCATAACAGGTGATGATTAAGCATCAGAAAAGTCTGTTATCTTCTAGAGGCACTTGGCACGTAGTCTAGAGCCAGTGCATGATGCAAGATATCTGCAGCCTACGCAGAAGCAGGGATGGGAGACAGATCAAGACCTGGGACCAAAATGCCATATATTCTATATGTGTATAGACCTGTGGCCACCATTGCAACATAACAGGTGTGCTAACTGGGGTGAGAGTAATCGGACCCATGTTGCCATTCTTGGAGAGAAATGTGAGGAGGGAGTCAGAGGAAGGGAGGTCACAGATAAAGTGTGCACTCCACTTATCTACCCTGAGGTATTCAATACCCCTATGATTTGTTCAGACATCCCTCCTATTTATAAAGGTTAGAAGGCTACCCTGTTCAGGAAGCAGAACCCATACCACATAACCTAGGTGACCAATCAGACTCACAAAATACCAAAGTCTGAACTCCAAAAGGAAAACTTTACCTCAGTGTTGGCAGATCCCCATGTAGATTTATCATGTTCCTTTTAAAAAGTTTATTGAACAATTACAAACAAGGATCAATTTTGAGAAAATCCTCCTCATTTTGAAGATAATTTGAGAGCAGGGCTGAATAATTATCTAAACAAATTTAGAGCAATTTTGTCTTAACAAACAGTTCAATCAGCTCTAGTAATAAACCCTCCCTCCAAAATGTGAAGGATTTGATTAAACATGAACTGAATCCAAAGTAGTATGCTTGAAAGTTGCCAGTTGCAGCTGCATTGGAGTGGCACAAAAAGCTTATAAAATAAACCTGCAAGGTTCTCAAAGCTCATTGAAATCAATGCAAAAGCTCCCATCTAAGTTTTTCTATAGGCCTCAGTAGGTGTTAGATCAGATCCATATTACCATATACTGTATGCTGGTCCAGCTTAAATGCTTCCAGGCAGCCTACATTCATCCCAGTCAATAACGAAGGATAAAATAGTTGAAAGTCCTGACTTGGCTGGGTTTGTGATAAGCTAGTTCAGCATCTCAATGCCTTTATGGGGTCACTAAAATGTGTCTTTCTGCTGCCAAGGTGTCTGAACCACTTTGGCTAAGGCTGATCTGAAAACTGCTTTTGCTTCCCTTATACGGTCTCTACATTTATCTAAAAGAAAACATTCTTTTCAGAACTTTGTTAGCAGCACAGGACACTATATCTATTGATAATATGGATTTTCCCTCTACAGTATTAATGACTGGCAATATTCAAATTAATAATCAGTAATATGATTCATTGTTTTCTTTTGAAACTGCCAACGTTTTCAAATGGGTCACTCCACATGCATATTATAAAAAAGGAGTCACTGTGCCAAAATTATTTCCCCATATGTAAAATCAGGATAATATTTATCTTTCGTAAATTGCTTTAGAATCTATGGTTGAAAAGTGCTTTACAAGAGCTAAATATCATCATTATTTATTTGTTACTTACTGGAATGTTTCATTAAATAGCAACCAAGATACATGGAAGGGTGAGATATTGTACCTTTAATGTTTAGACACCATGTAGCATGTAAATTCTATGAAAGTCTCAACACTTTACAAGTGTCAAGGCCCTAGCCCTGCAAAGATTTATCTGTGGTATTAAATTATTCATGTGAGCACTTTAATTGATTTCAAAGATATTATTCATACTAATAAAAACAAGCCCATACATGATCTGACCCTAAATAAATAATCATTAAAAAGGGCTCCAATGTTTCAGAACTCCTATATTTGTCATCATGCCTACAAAGTAAGGAAGAATTCAAAAAATTGGCAGGAAATAAGACTATAGCAGTTTGTAATGCTATGTTTATGAAAGATGCTATATTATAATGTGGACATTGTTACAATTAGCATATATTGCTGGACAGCCACAAGAGGGAGCCATAGCCACAGTTACATTATATTAACAACTGTAATACGAATAGTGTTTCACTGACACCAAGACGAGCACATTTTGTTTGTAATTCCCATCACTACAACTATGCTAATATTTCAGTTTAGGACTCCTTTAAAGTAGCAGAGAGAGATTATTAATCTGACTTTCTCTTTTCCTCATTTTATTGTGTAGTAACACCAGTTCAAACATTTTTGCTTCCTAAAACAAGAATCAGGCAATTTTACCAGTCGGTAAATAAGTGAAGATTAAGCAGTACTCCATATCCTAATAAGCCTTTACCCACCTTTACCTTAAGTCTTTGTAGGGAGAATTTAGGAAATCGAAGCAAACTCCTTAATACAAAACAATTAAGTGACTTGATGTCTTGCCTTCAAACTATTATAGACCAGCATTCTCTGGTATCTTGGTCATCATGATAAATTTGCTCTTTACTTGCTTCTCAATTAGGAATTGGCTTGAAAGACCATACATAAAATGTGGAAGTATCTTTTACAAGGAAATAAAATAGATGCAGGGTCAGATTCACCAAAGCTGGCATCCTCTTTCCTCCTGTGGTTTATTGAAGGATTTACCCTGGGAACAAGAGAGAGAAACATAGGAAACAATCAGATCGAAAGGTCGACCTGTCCCCTCCCCCTGCCTGCTTCCATGATCCATCTGTTAAATTTTCAGACAAGTACCTTTGTACTTTCTAGCATCATGCCTTGGGAGAACCTCCCTGTAAACATCAACAAAACTACCTCATCGTCCACCTTCAAATCCTTTCTCCTTTGCCATGACACCTATAAAAAACTTGACAGTGAGTCTGGTGGTATACTGTGACCACAGCCTATGATGCTGACCAGTATTGTCTCATTGTTTCCTTGTACTCTCCCATCAGTCTCTCTCTATCCATCTGTTGTCTTTTATCTTATGTTTAGATTATAAACTTTGTGAGGTAGGGATTGTCTTTTTATTCTGCTTGTACAGCACGTAGCAAACCAGGGTCTGGTCCATGACTCGGCTTCAGGGTACTATGGTAATCCAAAAAATAAAATAAGAATAAGATAACATCAGTAATGGAACAGAAGACCCAGACTAAGACTTTGTAGGGCAGAGTCCACATCAACTACTGAGATGCATGGTGATGCTCCAGTTTACATCAGGATCTGCAGCATCACTACAACTAGTAGCAAAGCAAGTGAGGGAAAGCACACGTACAAAATTGGTCAAATCCATCTTTAGACTTATTTCATATGCATTAAAGTAGTTAAATGAGGGGTGAGTTGGACCCTATTTGATTTTCAGTTTATGCCTGTCAAGGAACTTGTGATCAGAACTGATTGAATTATAAATCTGAATAAATCATCCATTAATGAATCCTAAGCACATACTGGCTTCTACTAACTAATATATTTATTTGTAAGCATTTAATAAATACTTTTGGGAACATATCTCAGCCCATTGGTTGTTTTCAAACAACTTACTTGCATAGTTTGCTGTTGGTAGTGTGTGTCTGGTCACGTATATTATGTGGAATGGTTTCTTTTCCCCTGTTGGATGACTGAAACTTTTTAAACAGGAGAAAAATATTTGTGAATTATTTTTTGAATTGTTCAAGCATCTCTTTTTTCCAATTGAAAGGAACTGGAAACAACACTCCAAATCAGGGAGGACTGTCCTGTTATGAAACTGGAGAACATTTTTGGGGACACTTATTGTATCACAAACATTCAGAGTTGGATTGCAGACATACATTATGCTCAGTTTAAAAAGTGTTTTTATACCTTTGTTAGGGGTGAGGGAAATGTTTGTTTTGCCTTAAGTAAGATCATCTTTTTTTCCCCTCTGGTAACAGAAAAACCAAAAATTGTGATAAAGTTTTGTTTCTGTTGCCACAGATATAATGGGTCAAATCCTCAGCTGCTGTAAATCAGTATAGCTTTATTTACATCAATGGAGCTATGCCAGTTTATATCAGCTGAGGATCTGGATTAAATTGTTTATGGACAATAGGAAATATTTCATTTTAATATTGCATTAGATTTTTATGAACATAAGATTCATATTTAAAATTTGAATATTTAAATTATTTAATATTTAAAATTTAAAATATTTCATTTTAATATTGCATTGGATTTTTATGAACATAAGGTTGGTTGGGAATCATTTCAGTGCTTTTGAAGGAGTCTAAACTTGAATATTAATATCTCAGGAGAGATTAAGTTAAATAGTGCAAATTCACTTAAATACTCTCCTTTCTGTGTTTGTTTCTTTTTCATTCATTTTATTAGGATTTACTATACTTTGCAGTCCTCGGGCAGGGATGGGGGGATGAGGGCAGAGCCTCAGCTAATGTACGTTGGGAAAGCTCCACAATGCATTTGTGCCATCTTACTCCAGCTGCAGCCCGGCCCATAGGAGCATAAACTCCAGTGCTGAAGTTGTAATTAGGGTTGTCAACCCTCCAGGACTGGCCTGGAATCTCCCAGAATCAGCACTGATCTCCCAGTGACTACTGAAAGCAATCCAGAAGATTTTAAGAGGATATTTTAAGAAAATGACATTACGTCATGTTGGGAGGAAAAATCTCCTGGAATAGCTTCAGTCAGAGTTGGTGACCCTAGTTGTAATGCCCATGAATATGTGATTTCTTGATAACAAAAGGGGAAAGATAAACACATGAAAGCTTGGCGTTTGTGCAACTATACCTGATGATTTATATTTGTACAAACTACTGGAAGCATTTGGGAACCAAACATGGTGAGAAATCGAACCTGAAAGTTAAACAAGTTATCTTTTAGTAAAGTCAGCTCTTAAATGAAATTTAAATTTAACTTAGTAAAAAAAAGAGGGGAAAAGCATATTCTTAATTAACTCTAATACATTTAAGTTTTGAGTTAACTGCCTGTTAACTCGAAAAAAGGAAAGTAAAAACTTAATTAAACATTATTCTACCACTTCAGTATCTATTGCAAATTTAATTCAAAGTATCTGCTCGCTGAATCCTTGCCTGAAGCCTATATAACTCTTCACATCCACCACCCACCCACTCACCAGGGGGTAATTTGAGTAGTGAGTGTTCAGAAAAAGTATATGCTCTGTCTTAATCTGAAAAATCACACATTGGAAAGATTTCAGGTAACATATAGCTCATATTTGCACTCCCCTGATATGGCTGCTATGTCTGGCCATTCTCCAGGAGTAAACTAGAGTAGCTTGAGGGGAATTCTAATTTAGACTGGCTACTAATAGCTTCAAAGAGCCAAAACCAATCTATGCAGCTGCATGACATGGCAGCTATAGTTCTCTTCTGACTCTGAAGGATTCCCACCCCTTGTGCTCCCACCACCTTTACAGGCAGAATCTGCCAGCACAGTAGTGAAAAGCGGCTGCATTGCATCAGAGGATCTAGCTCAACCAATGTGTCCTGTGTCATGAAGATGAATTCATATTTTCTCATAGTGCAGGATTGCCAGCAACTGTGCAAAGGCTGTGGAATAGTTACTAACATCCAGTTTGGCTAAATGGACTGAAGGTGAGAAAGTGCCTGCCAAAAGGCAATATTATGTTCTCATTTGGCAATTAAACATTGAATGTATAATTGGGGTTATGTTTTCCAATGTGCGTTACTTTGCATTTATCTACATTGAATTTCATCTGTCATTTTGTTGCCGAGTCACCCAGTTTTGTGAGATCCCTTTGTGACTCTTAGTTCCGTCCAAAACCGACTGCACTCCTGAGTAATTTTGTTTCATTTGAAAACTTCCCCCGCCCGTTTGCCCCTTTTTTCTAGGTCATTTATGAATATGTTGAATGATACTGGTCCCAGTATAGACCCCTGAGGGACACCACTATTTACCTATCTCCATTCTGAAAACTGACCATTTATTTCCTATCTTTTAACCAGTTACTAACCCATGACAGTACCTTCTCTCTTATCCCATGACTCCTTACTTTGCTTAAGAGCCTTTGGTAATGGACCTTTTCAAGGCTTTCTGAAAGTCCAAGTATACGATATCCACTGAATCACCCTTTTCCACAAGTTTGTTGACACCCTCAAAGAATTCTAATAGATTGGTGAGAGATGATTTCCCATTACAAAAGTCATGTTGACTTTTACCCAACATTTTATGTCATCTGTGCCTGGTACTGAACTTAGGCTTACTGGCTTGTAATTGAACCCTTTTTTAAAAACCAGTATTACATTGGGTATCCTTCAGTCATCTTCTACAGAAGCTGATTTAAGCAATAGATTACATGCCAGTTAGTAGTTCTGCAATTTCATATTTGCATTCCTCCAGAATTCTTGGATGAATAGCATCTGGTCCTGATGACTTATTACTGTTTAATTTATCAATTTGTTCTATAACCACCACCATTGATATCTATTTTGTAATATTAGCTGTAAATAATGGAGCCTTTGTGGCACATATACAGTAGTAGCCAGTAGGAGGTTTTAGGCTTCAGAGCCTAGTACAGCTATTGGTTGTCAAGGAAAAGAGGAGGAAAAAATTAGGTACTTTGTTTGAAGTGACACGTGCTCCCAGTTTCCAAACCATCCAATACTTCATTTGACAATACACCAGACCCTCGCGATAGCCCGGGGTCCAGGATCCATGCGCAGTCCCTCGTTAACACAGGGGACATGTTGCCATGGATCCCAATTTAAATATTTAAATTTGGGATCTATAGCAACGACCGCACTGTATGCGAACCCGCACTATAGCGACACAGGCTATAGTAAGGGTCGGGTGTATTAAGAAATAAGTCCTGGATTTTAGTTTTTAAAAAAATGCTGTCCATTCGGTCGGAAAAGAGAAGCTGGCAATCATGCAGCAGCTATTTGGTAACACATTTTAGATTGACCAATAAGGAAATATTGATACACCAGGAAATAAATAATAGGCAGGGGAGAACATATGGAAATTGGGGGAAAATCTAACCCCCACTGTTTGTTGTGCTCAGAAAACTAAAATATTGTAGCAAGCCAATTATTGGTAGAAACCTCTCTCCCTCCACTCTACTTTTATTCATTTACCTGTTTTATACTGCCACCCATCACCATAGTATCTAAGTAGCTTCCATGTAAAATCAATCTCAATAGTGAAGTCTCCAGTAGAGACTTCATCTGTAGTACTTTTCCCTTTTCAGAATAAAAACGCTGCATGGGTAGGCTTTGTTTAGATTTTATTTATTTCTCCTTTCTTTGGTAGGTCCGTCAGGGTTTATTGGTATAAGAGGGTATTGAATTTCTCGTACGGTAGACAGGGTTTTAGGAAGAGGAGGAAAGTTTTTGCACTATTTCCTGAAGATGGTCATTTAGGGTTGCCAGATGTCTGGTTTTGGACCAGAATATCTGGTCGAAAAGGGGCCCTGGCAGCTCCAGTCAGCACCACTGACCGAGCTGTTTAAAGTCCAGTTGGCAGCACAAGCAGGCTCCCTACCTGGTTCTGTACAACACCCGAGAAGCTGCCAGCACCTCCTCCTGGCTCCTAGGTGGCGGGACAGCTACAGGGGCTTTGTGTGTTTCACCACTCTCCAGTTCAGCAGCTCCCATAGGCCAGGAACCGCGGCTGAGGGGACAGTGTCGTCAGGCACGGGCAGCACACAGAGCCATGTGATTGTGCCTCAGCCTAGGAGCCAGAGGGAGACGTCACTGCTTCCCATGAGCCATCTTAGGTAAGCACTGCTCTGAGCCCACACCCCCTCTCATGCCCCAACCCCCTCCAGCACGCCAAACCCTGGTGGCACCCCAGAGCCTGCAGCCCCAGCCAGAGCCCTCACCTTCCGCCCCACACACCCAGCCCCTTTCCCCAGCCTCGAGCCCTCTCCTGCACCCCAAACTCATCTCT
>ML677335.1:16098567-16148809 GCA_007922305.1 Dermatemys mawii | reverse complement strand
GGGACTGAGGGCGTGGGGATGTGGCCTCAGAGAAGGGATGGGGCAAGGGTGTGGGGTTTTCTGCAGATAGAAAGTTGGCAACCCTATGGTCATAGGTGAGGGCTCTGGCTTCACCTGTCTCCCTGGGAAGTTTGTTGCCTAGACCCATGCCCTTGATAGGGAATGCTTTGTCCCCCAGCCCTCATATGCTTCAGTATGTGCTTGGTGAGCTACAGTGCTCTGCACACTCCCCAAAGAGCAGCTATCACCCAGGTTCATAGCTGGAAACTGACTGTGGGTTGATCCCTGAATTGCTTTAAAATGCTTGCGGGGGTGGGGTGGAGGAAGACAGGGAGACTCCCTCCATGTAGGATGACCAGATAGTGAATGTGAAAAATAAGGGAGGGGATCATGGGAGCCTCTATGAGAAAAAGACCCAAAACTCAGGACTGTCCCTATAAAATCGGGACATCTGATCACTCTACCTCCAGTCTCTATAAAAATCGGGACATCTGGTCACCCTACCTCCATGGGAGAAGAATTAATCTGAGGCTAAGCGGGGTGCGCCAGAGCAAGGGCTGGTTTGGTTACAGGGAGGGAGGGCGAGGGATTCCACTGCCCTGTGAGGAGGGGTAAAGGGAGGGATTCTCTGGCTGCGGGGAGGGATACACGGCTGGGGAAGAGGCAGAGCGCCACGTTCCCAGAACGCCGCATGCGGAACTCGGAGAAACCCCTCCGCAGGCCCCCTTGCGGGCCCGAGCGGGGGAGGCTGCTGCTGCTGAATCCCTAGGACGCTTATGACGTAAAACGTTTGTCCCCCTCATGGAGCACTCGAGCCTGCGGCTGCGCAGAGCGAGCGGGCAGTCCCTGCAACGTGACAGGGGCACCGCGGCATTTCTTACGCTGCGGAGTTTCCGTAGCCGTGTCCCCCGCTGCCCCCACGCCTGGCTCGTGTGTCGCCAAGAGCGTTTCTATGAGCCGCCCGTAAACAACATGGCGGCTGTGCCGGCTCCTTGTCCAACTCCTGGGCCATAGGCGGCTGTGAGGGGCGCAGGCAGCCACGATCGCCGGGAGCGCTGAGGGCAGCGGGCAGGGTTCCGAGAGTGGGGAGCGCGACAGGTCTGGCCGCCGGGGCCCAGTGTGAGCTGCAGGGCCGCGCTCCCCCTGCCGAGCCGTGCGGGGGTGTGTGTGAGCCAGCGAGTAGCGCCCGCTGCGGCACCGCGGCTTGTGCCCGCAGTGCGCTGGGCGGTCTGGGCAGGGGGCGTTAGGGGAGCTGGTTGGGGAGTCTCGGGCGGCCGCGGAGGTGACTGGTTCTCTGGGGTGTTGAGTGGCCTTAGTGGTTTTGGGAAGGCGGTGGGAGTTTGGAGCGACCCGGCTGGAGCAAGTGACCGAGGGGCTGGTGTCTTGGGGGAGGCTGTGGGCGCGCATGGGGAGTCCGTGGGTTGCTGGGGTGATGAGTTTGGGGGTGTGATTGGGCTGTAGGGGCTATTCGGGGGTGTTTGTGGGTTTGGTGGGGGCGGGGGAGGTGTCGCAGACCCGGTGAGTGTTGGCTGGGCGAAGTAGCGATGTCACTGCAGACCCCGCAGGCTGCCACAGCCGGCTCAGATCTCCCCGCTGTTCCCGAGAAAGGGTCCTTGCTGGGTTACAAAATGGGCGAGGACAGTTTTGTTCCCCCGTCAGTGGAGGAAGAAGAGGAAGACGGGGAGAGAGAAAAGGAGAAAGAGAAATTGCCTCCTATCCTGACTGCATCTAATACTGCTGCTGGGGTATGTGGAGAGCAAGTGCCTTTTCCTGATAACATAAGGCTCTTGACACAGATGCTTTGTGAATCATTATGAAGGGGATAGCATGACCTGCTACTTTTCGTTAAAGAGCATAACTCAAGATTTAATCCAATTTTTTTTAGGAGGACTTGAAAACCAGGAAGCAAAATGATTAATTTTTTTTAAGTTAGTTTCTTAATTTTACTTGATTTAATTCTTAGTAGATAGACATTTTTTCCTTTTTTATATTACTTGTTTTGCGGTGTTTTAAGTTTTTTTTTTTTAGAAAGTGTACCAATAATCAGTGACGTAGCTGTGAATTTTAAATTTGCATGTGGTTGTTTTATAGTGATGCTTCTGTTTTTTGTTGGACATGAGGGAGAGCTACAGAACTGCAAATTGATTTAAAAACACTTTATTAGATTTCAAATAATATACATATGGTAAATTTACCATCTTGAAAGTAATGTAATGCTAAATATTTTCAACCCATTGCATTGTCTGCCGTATTTAAATAATTTATTTAGAAGATTCTCTGATATTCTTCAGACTGTTTAAACAAAGGTGACAAAATATTTTTGGTGATAGAATTACTGCTGTATGGTTTAGTGCAAACCGCTTTAAACTTATAAATATGTTAAACAAAAATGGCCATATTGGGTGAGAACAATGGTTCATCTAGCCCACTATCCTGTCATCTGACAGTGGTTGGTGCCAGATGCTTCAGAATAGAACAGGGCAATTTATCAAGTGATCCATCCCCAATCGTCCAGTCTCAGGTTTAGAGACACCCAAAGCATGGGCTTGTGGCCCTGACCATCTTGGCTAATAGCCATTGATGAATCTATCCTCCATGAAGTTCTCTAATAAAATTGAGGATGAAGAAAGATATTTACATTGAAAAAAATCCATTTCATAAACCTTATCATTTTAGTGAAATCTCCATACTTGTTGGAATTTTAAAGTTTATGTCTGATGAATATGTAACATTTCCCACCATTTAACCTTGATTTCCGTGCTGCTATTTGCCATTTTTTAACTAGTTCAAGTAACTTGGGAACTGTTTTCATAGAATAAAGGAGCAAACAATAGTTTCATTAATCCTCTATTGTCAAAATTCTGAGGTCTTTTAGCTGAGTAGATTTAAATGACTGAATTATTAGAACTCATCATTTTACACAATTTAATTTTTAAATTGAGTAACTGCAATGCTGATGGCACTGACAGGTATTAAAGACCAGCTAGTGATGGCAAACTGTGTAAACTTCTCTGCACTGTTCTGCCAGCGCACCTTGGTCTTTTTGTACTACCAAATTCAAGGCCTCTGGTTCATTAAAAAGATTGTCAACTTTGCAAATCACTAATCTGCACAAATATGGACTTGGATAAGATCCCTAGCTTTATTTGTGCTTGTGAATACAGACTTAGCAGGAGATAATCAGAGGCACCAATGGCAGTGCTAACTTCTGAAGTCAGGCACCCAACTGCCACTTGGCCTGGACACATGAAAATAAAGACAGAGAGCAAGGAATGTGGCTTAGGTAAGGCCACAGCTTTATTATTTAACTCACACTGTAACAATTTGTTCCCAGATAAGTCATGATTCCTTAAGTTACTTCCTGTTGCAGAGCTGCCATCAGCTCCCCACCCCTCCACAGCTAGTCTCAGCTTGTTGCGAGGACTCCCACCACCTTTCCGTCATACGAAGGCTTGGGATGAGGAAAGGGAGTTGTCTCTTTGCTCTACCAAATGTTACCTGTTCCAGCCCATTTACCCAGTTTCTTTACATCCAATTCCATTTAATCAAGGAACTGGACGTCATATGGAATGACTACCTGTATTGGATGCCAGCCTTAAGGAGACATCAGAAATTAGCTTGGTTGACTGCCCACATGCCCACACACCACAAGCTGAGTTCCCAAACAGCTAATTGGTCCTTCCGAAGGGGCCAAGTAGGAAAGTAGATGTGCCCCATTACCTGAATTATTCACGTACCAAGTATATTTTGGGTGGATAATTACTAATCCTCCCAGATCATATTCCATATGCTTCATATGACTACTGGCTTTGTCAAGCTGCACAGGAAGCTTTTCAGACAAGTTTAGAGTCATGTACTGGGCAAATGTTGTGAATCTGCCCTAAATCTCTTTGTCTCCGATTAGTAAGTCAATCCACTAATGAAATCCCAAGTTGTTTTCACCAAAGTGTACTAGAATCATTCTAGGTGGCTGCTCCCTCACTGCCAAAGAGTATAAGAGAGTCATAAGTTGGTTCCAGAGCATGTCCCTCTTGCCATGCCAACTCAGATTCATCTCTCCACCAAGACCCACCTGTGAACCTCTAGGGAACTGTGCTTGCCTGCTTGCACAGATCCAAACAGACTCTTATGACCCATTTCCCAGCTCCCTGTAGAACACCCCTGAGTTCATACTGACTCAACTACCTCACCACTGATGCCCGGCAGCAAACTTCCTGGAGGAACCAGCCACCTGCTGTGTGCCACATGTGCAATCTTCTCTCTGAACATCTAGTCACTAACTCCAGTGACCCAGTCATGTGATCCTGAAGGTTTAGCACACAAACTACTGAATTGTCCTCCCAGTAGGAACCTGCATACTTTTATATGCACTTGGATGTCACCAAGTATAAGTGAAATCTCTTATGTTCCTATTCCAAGGTGTGCTGTGGATTAGAGCTTGGCAAATAGTTTAGTTTTCAGTTTCGCCAGCAAAGCAAAAAATAAACTAAACTATTGTATTGGTTCTGAAAATGTTCAGAATTTTTCAGCAAATCAGAAAAGTCTGTTTTATGCAGGTCACCTTCAGAAAAGCACGTATCCATCCATTCCTCTTATAACCTTTAGCTTAGTGTTTAGGGCTCTTATGTGGAAGGTGGGAGATCCAGGTTCGAATCCCCATTCTGGAGAAGGGACGTAAGTTCTGATCTCCTAAGTGAATACCCTAACCCGAGGTAGGCAAACTACGGCCCTGTGGGCTGCAACTGGCCTTTCAGACATTTTAATCTAGCCCTTGCCGGGGAATGGGGTTGGGGGCTGCTCCACACAGCTTCTGAAAGCAGTGACCTGTCCCTGCTCTGTCCCCTACAAGTAGGAGCAGCCAGGGGGCTCCACGGGCTGCCACCGCACCAAGCACTGCCCCTATAGCTCCCATTGGCCAGCAAACGGAGTCAAAAAGAGCTGCAGGGGGGCGCCTGCGGATGAGGAAGTGTTCAGAGCTGTCTGGCCATGCCTCTGAATAGGAGCCAGAGGGGGGACATGCTGCTGCTTCCGGGGTTGCTGGAGGTAATCGCTGCGCAGAGCCTGCACCCCAGACTCCCTCCTGTGCCCCAACCCCTTACCCCAGCCCTGATCCTCCAAACCCCTCAGTCCCACCCTCCTGCATCCCAGAATCCGCATCCTTAGCTGGAGCCCTCATCCTCCCACCTGCACCCCAACCCTCTGCCCAGAGCCCCCATCCTGCACCCTGAACTCATTTCTGGTCCCACCCCACAGCCTGCACCTCCACCTGGAGCCCACACCCCAACCCCCAATGTCATGATCAGTCTTGGTCCACCATACAATTTTCAGACGTGGTCCTTGGGCCAAAAGGTTTGCTCAGCCCTACCCTAACCCTTATGCTATAGGCCAGCTATATTCAGACCTCACTGGTTCAGGAGCCAAATTAGCAATCAGCATTACCCAATGAGCCACAGTAGTGTGAATTAATTGTTTCATTTGCTATAGTACTGTATACGCATATTAAAACAGTATGATGGGGCAATACTTGATATATGATTAATTCACAGCAAAATGGCTAACCAAGTAATATTATTTTATCAACTACAATTGGTTAATAACATAGGAGAAGCATTCTGATTGGTTAATAAGTAAATCACACAATGTTTTAATATGTGCTGCAAAGAGCTACAGGAGACACATTAAAGAGTCACTTGCAGCTTGGAAGCCTCAGTTTGAGTATCATTGCTATAGGCCAGGGGCTCCCAAATTGTTCCATGGCTTGGCCAGGGTAAGCCCCTGGCTGGCCGCAGATGTTTTGTTTACCCAAGTGGCCGCAGATTCGGCCGCTTGCAGCTCCCACTGGCTGCAGTTCGCCATTCCTGGCCAATGGGAGCTGTAGGAAGCAGCGTGAGCAGGTCCTATTGCACTAACTAGAGGATTTTCCAACACTCAAATCCTCCATCTCTTTCTTTTTCCTAAATAAATAGGTTCTGGCCATAACTGAGGAAATAGCCAGCTGCTAAGTTCAAAATATCCATCCCAAGGGCACCAACTAAGGTGTGAAATTGAAGATGGCCAGGCTTGTAGTTTATGCAAACTAATCTTCTTGGATGCCCCAGTCCTTCATAGCCACCTCCTACAATCCTGGCAATTTATTAACGGCGAATAGAGATACCTTCCTGTCTCTGATGCAGACTCCAGACAACCCAGCCAGAGGTTCACTGTAATTTCTTTGCTGGTATTATTCATCAGGCTTGTATCTTTTGAATCCACCCTTGCTGCAAATAAAAGTATCCAGGTACAAAGTTGGTCTTAACCAGACTGAAACACCTGCTCTTCAGTTACCCAGTGTCAGGTGGGGAAAGGTTTCCTGTTGCTACCCCTGCCCCCAAGCTATGGTATGCTCTCTCTTGCAGGTCTGTCCATATCCCTGAGCTGTGTGTGTGTACATGAGTAAACCCACTTTGGGTTGATCTTATGCTACCTCCCCAGGGACAGCTTCCTCTCTCTGCCCTGCATGTGGACTGCAAGTCAGGGTCCATTGACTGAAGTGTCTCCATATCCATAGTTACCCTCTGTAAAAGGTCTTCTGTTATAAGCATAGCTACTGCATATATATTTTTCCCATCCTCTGGTACCTATCCCGTATTGTGCAGTACTCCTTAAGAGCCTCAGTTTCCTGTTTCTTCTGAGATCTTAGTCCCAGCAACACTGAGCTTTGTCTGAATTTGGGCTAGGATTTTAGCCACAGCAACACTCAGCTGTATCTGTTCCATTGTTTTGGCTACTTCACCACTGTGCATGCTCTCATGCTGCTATGTGGGAGAGCCCAGCCAGCCCTTCTATGCCATAAGAGCCAAACACTCAGAGGAACCAGCTACTGCACTGAATTGCACTCCCACCAAACACATGTGCTCTTGCCCCACTCATGGGGAGGGCCAGAGGCAAACCAGCTTCCCTTTCCCCCGAGGGGTTATCCACTGACAACCTTGTGGTGAAGGAAGCCTAGCCACCCTGTCGGGAATCACTCACCCTTCCTCTTCTGGCTCCAGCAGCTGCTACTGCAGGCTTCCTTTGCATCGCCACTTTACACTATCTCTTCTTCCCATATGCATGTGCTCTCCTGGCTAGCAGCCATACCACACATTCTTTTGCACTGGAACAATATATTTCAATATTAATTTTTATTATTATTTTTAGAATTACAGTTTTGGAGTTCTGAAGATTTATATGAAAGGTTATTATTTAATATGGAAACACAAAACATATTTGTAGTGGTCAGAGCATTGGCAAGGTTTGTGGACCAAATTCGTCACTGGATTAGTTTCAGGACCAAATTTATCACTTGGAGAAAAGTAAATTCTTGAAGTGAGAAGACCTGGAATCTGCCTATGCCAAATGTGAATTGAGCCTTGAGAGTTCTAATAATCTCCACTTGGCTGTTGACTTCCTGTGTGATCTTGTGCAAGTCACTTAGCTTCTCTGAGCCTCACTTTATTTATTGTAAAATAGGAATATCACCTTTGTAAAATTCTATAGAAGTGCAAAGTGTTGTTTCTCAAGGGAGCAAAAATAATATTCTCCTCCTGCAAACAAGTTGACATAAATAGTCATTTGCATGTTCCATCGTACTGCCTCACATAGGCTCTCTGCTGATTTTTAAAGTTTATTTGCATACAACATTGATGGCATTGGTTTATGCAGGTTCTTCTTCGAGTGGTTGCTCATATCTATTCCAGTTAGATGGTGCACATGCCAGGTGCATAGCTGTCGGAAACTTCCCTAGCAACTACCTGTCGGGTCGGTAGTGGAGCCCCCTGGAGTGGTGCCAATATAGTGCCCTGTATATCAGGGGTCTTCAGATTTTTCCCCCCGCGGCTCCTTTCCACAGAGGGAAAAGCCTGGCGGCCCCTGGAGAGTATGTCCACCGAAATGCCGCCGCAGAAAGCGGAAGCTTCCACTTTCCGTGGCGGCATTTCGGCGGGACCAAAATAGCCCACCTGGGAGTTCGGTGGTCTCCCGGGCAGGCTCGGCGGCAGCACCAGGGTCTCACGCACTCCCTGCTGTGGGCTTGCGCACTCCCAGGGGTGCGCGCACCCCAGTTTGATGACCGCTGCTACATATGACTCTGCCGGCCCGACCCCCCTTCGGTTCCTTCTTACCGCCTGTGACGATTCTTGGAACAGTGGCCTCTTGCTCGCGAGTGCTCCACTATCCTTAGATCTTTGCTGATCTTTGTATATAGTTATCTATTATTAGTGAATCATTCTCCTTAGTAGCTGTTAATTGTAGTCTATAGTGGTTGGAGTGTTTTTTCTCTTCAATGAGCACCCTGTGGGCATGCCATCCCAGGGCTTCAAACCCTGTAGCTTCTGCTCCAAGCCTATGCTCACGGGTGGCCCTCATGAGGCTTGTCTCCGGTGTCTGGGAGAGGCTCATCAGGCAGATAAGTGCAAAATCTGCAAAGCCTTTAAGACATTTGATTAAGGCAACTCCTTATGGAGTCTCCTCGCTGCCCACCACAGGACCCAGCCCCAAGCATCTCAGTGCAGATTGCTCCTCCAGCGGTCCATCTGCAGCACTGCTCGGCACACCCTCCCAAGGCTCGGCATTTCCCTGGGGCCCAAAAGTGTTCTCCTTGGCACTGTTCCCACTCGCCAGTTGCCCACAAGAAGCAAGCCAAGGACAAACCTCCACAACGGCCACCGTTATCCTGAGGCTCAGCACCTTCAAGAGGCAAACCGGCCATGCTCATGATGCCCGCCCCCAACCAGAATCTCCGCATCGCTAGCGATCTCCCACAGGACTAAATGATATCGTCGGTGTAGGCCATCACACCAGCCTTCTGGGCAGGGCCAGGGCCAGCCCAAGCTTCCCCCCACCCCTCCCGGGACCCAAGCGCTCCTTTTGGAGGTGCGCACGAGGTCAGATTACCAGCCACAACCCAGACAGCTATCCTCCTTTCCTGAATTGTCAATCCCACTTCTACCGTACATGGCCCCTTATCACATTGGACTGGTGGGTGCCTTGAATGGTAGAGGTGGGATATTCTATCTACTTCTGCTCCTCTTGCCCCCCTTGTCCATCCATCTTCAGGAATCCCTTTCACGGTCAACTCCTCATCCAGGAGGTTCATGCCTTCCTTGTTCTAGGAGATGTGGAGGAGGTGTACCCCAGGAGCTCAAAGACATTTGAGCCTATTTCTGCTACTTCCTTGTCCCCAAAGCAACATCATCAAATCTGTCCTCATCCCAACCCAGAGGATACAGTTCATCGGGGCAGTCCTTGATGCCAGTCAAGTGAGGGCATTTCTCCCAGCGGTGCGGCAGCTAGGCCTCTAGCAGGTAATCAGCAGCCTTTGCAGCTTCCCCACCACCAAGGTGAGACAGTGTCTCAGACTGCTGGGCCACATGGCCTCCTGCACCTACGTATATTGCTGTGGTCGCAACATCCTGCACATGGTGCTGACCGTTCCAAGGCATACCCTCGATTTTCTCCAGTGGTGGCTCAACCCCCCAATGGTGAGCACTGGGGTCCCTTTCACCCCCCAGCCCACATTGACTTTGGTAATGGATGCATCGGCGTTGGGCTAGGAAGTGCATCTTGGGAGCCTGACAACTCGGGGCCTATGGCAGGTACAGGAACTAGCTCTGCATATCAACATCAAAGAGCTCAGAGCAGTCTGCCTTTCATGCCAAATGTTTCTGCCCCATTTACGGGGTTGCTGTGTAGCAGTGCTCACGGACAATACCACAGCCATGTATTACATAAACAGACAAGGTGGTACCCGATCATGCCCCCTCTGTCAGGAAGCCCTTCTATTGTGGAAATTTTGTATAATCCACTTCATCCTCCTACAAGCCTCATGCCTGCCAGGCATTCAGAATGCACTAGCGGACATACTGAGCAGACATTTCCTTATGCATGAGTGGTCAATTTGTCCAGACATCATCTACTAGATCTTCTGCAGCTAGGGATTTCCCTGACTCAGCCTATTCACCACACAGGCCGAAAGGAAGTGCCTGATCTTCTGAGCCTGGGCTGTGGTCCTGGAAGGAACAATCTCAGATGCATTTCTGATTCCATGGTCCGGTCAACTGCTATATGCCTTCCACCATTTCCACAAGGTGATTCTCCAGGTCTGCAGAGACAAAGCAGAAGTGAGACTGGTGGCTCCGGCTTGGCCTCGCCAGTGCTAGTATCCCACACTCAGAGACCTGTTGGGCCAGCCCCTGGTATGTCTGCCTCTTGTCCCTGACCTTATCTCATAGAATCACAGCCGTCTTCTTCACCCAGATGTTCCACCTCATGACAGGGCCGGTGCAAGAATATTTTGCACCCGAGGCAAAACTTCCACCGTCTCCCCTCCCCCCACCACCCAGAGCATCGCTTTCCTTCATTCTTTCATATCCAAATCTACTACATTTTATTCTACCGTTAGAATATCCAATTACTGTTGTTGATAAAATTTATAAAATTAGAATGGCAGATACTCCGTCCTACAACAACAACTGACAATATCAATATGACAGATTTCAACAACCTACACACGCATAGTCGCACATAAACATACACACTCAAATACTTAACATACATACAATTGACACAAAATATTAGCAAAATGATGCAGCAGCACTTGCAAGAGTATTAGATCTGAAACAACTCAACAAAAATAGTTAGACTCAGTCGACAATCTCCGAAAACTAGTAAACTTAGCATTATAAACAGCCTGTCAGAACGGGTAACAGCTGCGCACGATGAGAAAAATGACATCATTGCCACTTTGTACCATAGTGAAGCAGCACGCTTGTGCCCACAACACAGAGCTGGTCTAGGCTATAGCTGTAATGTAAGAGGGAATGACAAGTTAAAATGCATATTCAACGATGTTTCTCTTTTCTTTATTCATTCGTTCTCCAGCAGTAGTGTAAAAAAAAAAAATTTGGGCACCACTTTTTGTGCTCCCAAATCTTGGTGCCCTATGAGGCTGCCTAGTTCGCCTAGTGGTTACACCGGCCCTGGCCTGGAAAATCTGTGGCTGAACTGGACAGAACTCGCTTGGATCCAACAAGGCAGGTGCTTCTGGAAAGCAGCAAGCCATCTGCCAGGGCCACATATGAAGCAAAATGGAAAAGGTTTTCTATCTGGTGTGCCCAATGGCAGGTCTTTCCACTCCGGGCTTCGATTCAGTGTATCCTGGACTACCTTCTGCACTTGAAAGACTAGCACCTGGCATTCTGTTCGCTCAAGGCCCACCTCGCGGCTATATCAGTGTTTCATCCTGGCGTTTCTAGATGCTCAGTGTTCATGCACCCCATCGTCGGGCGGCTTCCTGAAAGGTTTATAAACCCTAATGAAGCCCCTCATTCCAGCCTGGGACCTTACCTTGGTCCTCTCTCACCTTATGGGCCCTCCCTTTGAACCGTTAGCTTCCTGTCGACTTCTATACCTTTCGTGGCAGGTTGCCTTTCTAGTGGCCATCACCTCAGTACAGCGCGTGTCTGAGTTACGGACCCTCACATCCAAACCTCCGTACACTTTTTCATAAGGACAACATGCAACTCAGACCTCACCCGGCCTTTCTTCCCAAAGTCATGTCCTGTGTTCATGTTAACCAGGACATCCTTCTGCTAGTTTTTACCCGAAGCTGCATGCTAGCCCTCGTGAGTGGCAGCTGCACTCGCTGGACTTTAGAAGGGCGCTTGCTTTTTATATAGACTGAACGAAGCCCTTCCGCGAAACAACCGAATCTTTTGTCACTGTAGTTGAAAGAATGAAGGGCCTGCCAGTATCTTCTCAGTGGATAGCATCCTGGATCACGGCATGCATTCGTGCTTATTATGACTTTGCGTAGGTTCCTCCACCTGCCCTTACAGCCCATTCCAACAAGGCACAAGCCTCATCAGCAGCTTTCCTGGCCCATGTGCCTCTGCAGGAGATCTGCAAAGCTGCCACATGGTCTTCTGTGCGCACCTTTACATCACATTACGCCATCGTCCACAAATCTTGGGACAATGCAGCCAGCAACAGAGCTGTTCTTCGCTCTGCAATATCTTGACTCCGACCCCAGCACCGAGGTAAGGCACCTAACTGGAATTGATATGAGCAAGCACTCGAAGAAAAAACAGTTACTCGCCTTTGTAACTGTTGTTCTTCAAGATGTGTTGCTTATATCTATTCCATTCCCCCGCCCCCACCTTCCCCTCTGTTGGAGTAGCTGGCAAGAAGGAACTTGAAGGGGAGTCGGGTCGGCAGGATCCTGTATAGGGCTCTATATCAGCACCACTCCAGGGAGCTCCACTGCCGGCCTGACTGGTAGTTGCTAGGGAAAAGTTTCCAACGGCCGTGCATGTGGCGCGCGCGCACACACCTAACTGGAATAGACATGAGCAAGCACTCAAAGAACAACAGTTGTAAAAGTGAGTAACCGTTTTTTCCTCAATGGCATCAGATGTTCAAGCAGCTTCTCTTGTTGTCTTAGAGAATGCTCAGTAGCTAACCTTTTATTTGTAAGCTGAGTGCCAGCCAACATTGAAAACTCAAGTTATTGCCCTTCTGATTGGCCTGTAGATTAACATTACCACAATCAGCCCACAGTTCATGGCCACATGCCTAAATTCAGGCGCTCAGGGAACCTGCCCGGGGACCTGATGAGGTAGGGGTGCCCCTCCCTTGGCCTAAATCCAGCCCCAGCCTGGACTTGTTGGGGAGGGATGCCTGTCTTGTGGCCCCAGCCCTGGAGCTGTCACAGTGGGAAGAGGTTCCTCTCCCCCCTCCCGCAAGCCCAGGTGGTGCTGTGGGGAAAGTGAGCTGGGAAGAGTTCTCTCTCCATGCCATAGGCCCAGAGTGCCCTCCTTCAACACCAGACCCCTAATCCTTGACCCCACCCCAGAGGCAGCATCTCAAGCCAGAGCCCTCACACCCCTGCATCCAACCCCCAGCCCTGAGCCCCCTCCCACAGTCCAAACCCTTTGGCCTCACCCCCACCACATGAATTCTGTTATGTGCACCAATATGAAAGTGATGTGTGACACATCATCTCCATATTGGTGGGCACATAAAATTCATTCTGCACATAGGTGGGAAAAATTAGAGGGAACACTGAAAATGGGGACATTTTTAAATATTAGATTTTTTTAGATTTCTGCTCTAAAAACCGTTGTAGGAATGTGAGATGCACTGTTGGATATTATTAATTAGGATGCAGTGAGTTAGAATAATATATTGAAATCAGTTTAGTGGTATCTACTACTCACAATTTATCTGCAGAACTCTTAAGTACCGTAAACTACCATAAGGGTTTTAAAACATGAGGAAAATGGGAAGGAATCTTAGAGTGGCGTTTGTTATTCAATTTGAAACAAATTTGTTCAAAAATATTTAAGTATTACTCATGAATCTGTTCCTCATTCAAGAGGCATGTTGTTTAACTGTTCCATAGAATAATTCATGAGTAAAATTTCTTTTGCAGTAATAGATATTAGTGCTTTATTATTATTACTGCCTTCCTAATTACAGGGATTGGAGAGAGGAGCCAAAAGCCAATTTTCTACTTTTAGTAGTTTTATTTCCACTATTAACCAAAAGAAAGAAGCATCCGGAAGCAGTAGCTCACCTACACAACTTGTTATACCCAACATCAAAAATGGTAAGAGAATAAAATGCCTTGTTATTTAGTAAAGTTATTAAACTGTGCTGGGAAATGTTCAATATGCTGCAATCATTTAATTATCTATATTACCATAGTGCCTTCAGACCTTGACTAGGTTGAGTCTCCATTGTGGTAGACACTGTACAAGCATGTATTAAACAGTCCCATGCTCTGAAGAGCTTACATTCTAAAAGACAAGACCTAACAGGTGGGTGAGATAAACAAGTGGGCTGAGGGATGGAGAATGGAGGACAAAGTAATAATAATAATCAGAAGTTTTAGTGTAGACTTGCTATATGCACAAATCGCAGAGCCAGTCAGTAGCAGTAATCACAGCTTGCCACCTGCCTATCCATTGTCAGATGGCAGATTTTTGTAGACATCATGGTAAAGATGTACTTGAAGAAGAATAATGTAGATATTCTGCAGGAGAAAGTTGACTATACCTTGCGGGATTGGGCCCTATATTAATAATGATGTTATCTGTATGCATGCTGGCTATACTGTGAGTACTGTGCTAGGTGTATTTAAAAAAAAAAGTTACATTAAATTTCATAGCTGTTCTTGAGTAGACAAGTACCTGAAATCACAGATCGCTGATCTGCAAAAGGCAAGGCAATTATGAACCTGTAAATCATGTAGTTCATCTTAAATTAGATATTTTGGGCAGTATTCTCCAGTCTGCTCAGGTTATTTTGCACAATACAAACAGAGCAAAGTAGTCAGAAAAGGCTAATGGAGGATTATCCCAGTGTAGAGTTGGGAATGGGTGTGTCAGGGACAGCATGTTGGTAAAGCCTAGAGCTTCTGTTTTATGAAGCAGATCATAATTGTGCCCTCTGCTCCATTGGCATAGGTCAATTCAGGACTTCCTCTGTGCAGCCCTAGCTTAAACCAGGGCCAGGGCCCTGAAACAAGAAGCTGCAACCAGCTCCCTTTGGACCTCCCTCTCATTCTTATATGTGTAAATAAAACGTTGTCTAATGTAAACTAAGTATAAACTGATGCAGTGCCATTAAATCTGAAACAGCTTTGAAAAATGTAAAATTATCCATTCAGATCAGTGCAGTGTTATCTCTGGAAACTAAAGATGACAATTTGTCAATATTAAATTCACTATGAATAATTTTTAACATAAATGTACAGTTAATGTGCTTATTCCACAATCCCAAACCATTTCCTTTGTATTGCTGGTGCCACAACCCATAGCTGTTTCCTTTTGAGCTATAAAACTCCAACATCGTGAAAATTGTACAATGCGATCTTATGTTGTCAATACAAAAATCTGCAGCACATTGAAAGTTGGAATAGTAAAATAAATTTAATATTGAAGTAAATAACACAATGGATATTGTACCTTTTCTAGAATTCATGACCATATTCAATTTTTTTAAAAATCTCAAATTTTCAAGTTCTGTATTTACCAGAGAATATTTTGCCCTTCGTTTGAGTGTCAGAAGACTTTAGGCCCAGCTTTTTGAAGGAAACATAGATGCCTGGTTAAAATTATTATCCCAGCAACAGTGATTTTTTTTAATTTGTATGTATTCATTCAGAAAAACACTTATTTTGGTTATGACTATATTTTCTCCTTATTATACAATCCTGCAAACAGGTGAGTAAATTCACAGAATTTGCTAGAACTCTCATATTTGCAGGATGAGGACCTAATTTCATAATAATCTGATATGAGGAGGGGTAGAAATGTTTTCAAAACTTGTTTGATTGTGTCTTTCATAGATTGTACCAGATACTGATGTGTAACTTTATACTTTAGGAAATTGCTCATTGAAATAAACCCTACATTTTAAAAGCTTTTCCTTGGTATTCCTTTATTTGAATGAGTATTATAGCATTTGTTTAAAAAAATACAAGTGAATGAATATATTAAAACAGCTTGATAAATTAAAGTTAGTGGAATGTAATATATACCATGAAAAAGATGAGATAAGGCAAGTACTGTTGATAACATCAGATTATGTTTAAGTACAATTGGTATAATAGCAGCTACAAAGATTGAATTAATTTAACAAAAAAGATGCAATAAATATCTATAATGAAAAGTCTTTTTAATCAGTGTGGTTTTTCTAGTTTTACTTTATAGTTAAAATATGGATAGAGTTTTTTCACTTTGATTGTCTTGAAAGGCTGATTGTTCAATGGGCTGTCAAGTCATTTCAGAAATGCAACCGTTCTAGAGCCATTCATTTTTAAAGTCTTTGTAATAATCACTCCCCCCGCATACCAGTAAGGTTTTGTTCCTCAGCGTTTTCACATTGCTTGTTACATATTGGTTAAGGTTTTACCTAATGTAACCAAGCAACCATCTAAAAATAGTAACACAATATTATAAGAAAAGAAAACATTATTGCTGCTTATCAGTTCAGCACATAAAGTTCCAAGTGTTAGCTGAATAGAACTCAAGTACCAGGTTTTTAATTATGAATATTTTTGTACCTTTACAGAGCATTATGATATTGTGTATAGTGTAACAGCTGTGCATTTGTTATGCATGGTGGGAGTGTTTAGAACATCAGTTTGAGATTAATTTAATATCTCACTGTCATTGTTGCTGATTACTACTTTTGCCTTTAAATGGTTTAAAAGTCCAGCTGAGAGAACAGGCAAGAAACACTCTCAAAAATCAGTGCTACTGATACTCAAGGGTCTCATCTATTATCATGTAATGAGTGGTATCTAAATAAGTCACATCAGTAGTTTGGCTCTATCATTAATGTGGGTGAAAAGAACAGACATTCTTTCTTCAGCTGCAGCTTTGTGGTGGGATTAGTGGAACTGGCAGCAGACTAGCAATAATACTTTGGTGTTTTGGTTAATTAGAAAAAATGTAAACTCGCAAACATGTTTTAGTGAAAATGGATACCTATTGCGTTGCAGTAAAAATTTTAGATGAGCTTTGGCTTAATATTCATTTATTGTACGTGAAATCTTTTTGTGTATAGCATTTTTCATCCAAACAATACCTCAAAATCCTTGTACATAATTTAATAATAAAAAGAGGGGAAAATAGTATAAACAAGGGGGAAACAAGATATTTGAAAAGAGACAAGAGAAGGTCAATGAAACATGTTTTAAGTATGATGTGTTATAGTTGTTTGAACTGACTAAGCTTAGCAAAGGCAGGGCAGATTGAAAAATCAAAATAAAATGTGGAGTTAGATGAAAAGACTTCAATGGAACCCTTTTTCTTCTGTTTGGAGAAGATGTTCTAATGTCATAGTGATGAAAAGATGGAAGGTAGAGTAGACAGTAAAAATTATCAACAAAGAAGTTGGAGTTGAATTTGTAGACTTTGCAGACCTCTGCGTCCTATTTAATTCAGTAGCCGGATTCTTAAAGAAGGATAGACCTTGCTTTGTCCTCTTCTTCTATTGTAGGCTAATGGAACCTTGGTGCTGCAGTGCTGATGATTCTTCTCTCCAAGTCAATGATAAACCAGTCACTGAGCTGCTAAGATGCCATCTTTCTAGAGAGAACAAAAATGAAAGTTTTGATTACACATGATTGTTCTAAAATTCTTCTTTGAGTAGTGTCCCTGTGGGTGCTCTGCTTCAGGTGCACATGTGCGTCTTGAGCCGTTGATTAGAGATTTTCCATTAGTAGTGTCCATTCAGCCTGCTCATGTGCTCTGTACAGCCTTGTGGCGTGCTCTGAGGACATATAGGGCTGCATGGGCAAACCACCCTCGGTTCCTTCTCTACTACCTTGGACTGAGATGGAGCATGTCTACCTCATGTGTATTACAGTGTGTTTACAGCTGTTGTTATTTAGTTAGTGTTAGTTGTTATTAATACAGGAATAGTTCGATAGCTTTGAAAGATATCAGTTTGTCCTCTCCCCATTTTTTCTGAGGAATTGATCTGGCTTGGCTTGCCATGCTTGGCTTACCAGGTTCCAAATGCTGCCATTCTAGTTGGGAGGCTGTCCTGATCAGTGATGGCCACTCTAAGTGCATGCATTGCTTGGGATGTAATTTTTGCCTGGCTCTCAAATCTAGGCCATGAGAGAATCAGGAGACCAAACTGAAGCTGCTATTGATTGCCTCAAAGTCAGGTCAGGAGACCGCCCTCAAACATGTCTGAGCAGATCCAGTGCTCCTTTATCTTCAGCTAAGGTATCTCCTAGGAAGGGAAAGAACTCAGGGAAGACTCCAAAAAAGGGGAGTTGTGTTGCTCATCACGAGTAGTCAGCTACCAGATAACTCAGTGGTTTGAGCAAGTAGTCAGCCACCAGATAGTTCAGTGGTTTGAGCATCAGCCTGCTAACCTAGGGTTGTGAGTTCAATTCTTGAGGGGGCCATGTAGGGGTATGGGGTAAAACACTCCCACCATACATAAATGCACAGTTGCTACACTATACATATGTAGGGGTATGGGATGATTTAATTGGGGATTGGTCCTGCTTTGGGCAGGGGGTTGGACTAGATGATCTCCTGGGGTCCCTTCCAATCCTGATAGTCTAGGATTGAGTGATTTTTTTTTCCCTTCAAGTACCAGTGAAATAGGGAGAGTTCAGAGAAACAAGGCTCCAGCAGAGCCCTGGTACTGTCCATGAAGGACAGAGAGGTACAAGACATGCATTCCTCCAGAATGGCCTGTCTACCTCAGCCTTACCAACAGTACCTTCACACTCAGTTCCATCATTATCAACAAAATTGAAGCCTTTGGCACTAGTGCCTACAAGCTCCAAACCAGCAGTTTTATCTGCTGTGTCAATACTGACCCAGTTGGTACCTCAAAAAGTCTGCTACGGCAGGGACTTGTTAGTGTTAGATGAGCAGGAGTCCCCACTGCTTATGGGGACCAAACAACCCTCAGTGCTGAGACCCAAGTCTCCAGGTTACCATCGCTTCCCAATACTCCAGAATTCTCTGCCCTTTTCTGATGAGGCCTCCCATTGGATAACATTGAGGAGGCTGAAGGAAACATTCAATCAGACTCATCCTTTTCAGTGTAGAATTCACCTCCGCCTTGTTCCAGGAACCCATATTTTGATAAGGACCCTCATTCATATCAGGAATGGTGGAATTAGCCCTGAGTAATATCGCCTCTCCTGCATGGACTTCTTCAGTTGCTATACTGGGATCCTTGGGTGATGTATCAGCAGAAATTTTGCCAGACCTCCATCTCTATTCCACACTGAGATTAGGGCCACACAGTCACCTATACCAAACCACCACCGTGAACAGAACTTAGAGGAATAGGAGGCTAGGGTGGACAGGGAGGCTACTCCTTAATCTCTTATTTCATCTCTGAATGATGCTTCCACCACCATTGAGGGCCAACAATTTATGTTTATTCCAGGATCTTGTGAAAAGGATGGCTAATGCCCTCCACATACCTCTTTATCCTCTTGAGGAGGATAAAGACGCTCAATACGAGTGCCTGAACATTTTGTAGTCAGCAACACTCACCCAGGTTGTGCTACCAATTAATGAAGTGCTCCTGGATCCAGCAAAAACTGTATAGCAAATTCCTGCCACCATCCCTCCAACTTGTAAATTGGCAGATAAGGAATACTCTGTGTGACGGGTTGGAATCACAGAAACCCCCTTCGAAGCTGCCACCAGCTACTACTGCCTCTGTTTTCCTGCCCAAACAGCTTAGGACCTCAGTATCCTGCCTGGTTTGAGTCAGACTCACTAGCCTGCTGCAGAACCAGACCCAGGTCTGAGCCACGTCTGCCGACAGCTATGGGCTTGCCTGGAAACAAGTTAGGAAGTATTCTTGCCCTTGACACTCAGATGCTCAACTCCCAGAGGGATCTAAACCCTAAATAAATCCGTTTTACACTGTATAAAGCTTATTACAGGGCAAACTCATAGATTGTTCGCCCTCTATAACAATGATAGAGAGATGTGCACAGCTGTTCCCCCCCCACCCCCCGCCAGTTCCAACACGTACTCCAGGTTAATTAATAAGTAAAAAAGTGATTTTAATAAAGACAGGAAGTAGGATTTAAGTGGTTCCGAGGAGGAACAGACAGAATAAAGTGAATTACAAAATAAAATAGAACACGCAGATCTAAGGGCATGGTTACACTTACAAGATTATAGCGCTATTGGTTATAGCGGTCCCCTTATACAGTAATATGAATAGCGCTATTGTATTTCCACACTGAGATGCTCCAGCGTTATAGCATGGCCACATTTGTGGCACTTAATGCGGCATTAAGAGCAGCGCATTAGGGCATGTATCCCACAGTACACCTCTTCCCGATCTGGCGCAATGCCTTGTGGTAGGGGGGGCGTCACTTGCGGGGCATTCTGTATCCTGTTTCAACTACCCATGATGCTTTTTGGCATATCCCAGCAATCCCTGTGTTTCCTTCCACCTCCGGCGCCATCTTTCAACGGTTTCAGCAAGGCGTGCTCTGTCTTCCATTTTCGTGTGCAGCAATGAATCCAGAACTGCTGAGGAACATGCTGATGACAGTCGCTAGCACATCTCTGTGTGCAGTGGAGTTAATCCTTGACATGCAGGATGACAGTGATGAGTCTGAAGACGAGATCGAAGCGGTGAATGCGTTTGACACGAAGCTTCTTGTCTCATTAACGGACATGCTCACGACCGTTGAACGCCGCTTCTGGGCACAGGAAATGAGCACTGAGTGGTGGGATCTCATCGTCATGCAAGTCTGGGATGACGAGCAGTGGCTGCAAAACTTTTGAATGAGAAAAGCCACTTTCATGGGACTGTGTGCTTAACTCGCCCCCGCCCTGCAGCGCAAGGACACCAGACTGAGAGCTGCCCTCCCGGTGGAGAAGCGGGTGGCTATCGCGATCTGGAAGCTGGCTACACCAGACAGCTACCGATCGGTGGCCAACCAGTTTGGGGTTGGAAAGTCGACCGTTGGAGTTGTGCTGATGCAAGTGTGCATGGCCATTAATCGCATCCTGCTACGAAAAATCGTGACTCTGGGTAATGTGCATGACATTGTTGCTGGCTTTGAAGAAATGGGTTTCCCTAACTGCGGAGGGGCGATAGATGGGACCCATATACCTATTCTGGCGCCTGCCCACCTAGCTGACGAGTACATTAACCGAAAGGGGTACTTCTCCATGGTTCTCCAGGCGCTTGTGGATCACCGTGGGCGTTTTACTGACATTAACGCTGGCTGGTCTGGAAAGGTGCATGACGCACGCATCTTCCACAACACCGGCCTGTTCATGAAGCTGCAAGCCGGGACTTTTTTCCCAGACCAGAGGATCCCTGTGGGGGAAGTGGAAATGCCCATAGTGATTCTTGGCGACCCTGCTTACCCTTTAATGCCCTGGCTCATGAAACCCTACACAGGGAGCCTGGACAGCAGTCAGGAGAGGTTCAACTACAGGCTTAGCCGGTGTCGAATGACTGTGGAGTGTGCTTTTGGGCGTCTCAAGGCGCGCTGGCGCTGTCTTTATGGGAGGCTAGACTTGGCCGAGGGTAGTATCTCCGCGGTTATTTCCGCATGCTGTGCCCTACATAATCTTTGTGAGCGGAAGGGCGAAGGCTTCACTCAGGCATGGTCCTTGGAGGTTCAACGCCTGGAGGCCACATACGCCCAGCCAGAGAGCAGGGTTCTTGGAGGGGACCAGCGCAAGGCTGTTAGGATCAGGGAAGCCTTGAGGGAGCATTTTGAGGCTGAAAGCCAGTTCTAAAGTGAGGTGCAGATGGAGGGAGGGAGGGAGGGATCATTCTTTTAATAGGAACAGGCATTTGCTTTTCTGTAGCCTGTAATAATGTATGTACACTTAATAAAGAAACCCATTTATTAAGAAGACAATTCATTTATTGAACAGGTACTTCGGTTGCTGAAAGAAAACACTGTGATGCGTGTGAGGGGGATGCCGGGGGAGGTGCAATGGGGGTGGCATGGGGTCAGTCAGAGATCGGAATATGTCCGGGTTTCTGAGTCTCCAGTGCCCTCACAGTGGCCATGTCCCCCAAACCGCATTTGCGGAGGGCAGTAAGGCATGTTATTAGGGGTTGACTGCAGTGGATAATGGTCCGGGGTTTGGGGGTTGTTCGGTGAGGACAGAGGGGTTGGAGGCAGCTGTGGATGGTGATAACCATATAGCTGATGATAGAGGCCTGGAGGGTACTGAGGCACAGAAGGGGAAGGGATTTGGGGCAAATGATAATTGGGGTGGTGAGCGCAGTGCTTCTCCTCCTGAAGGGTGACAATCCGCTGCATAGTCTCCAATTGAAGCTGCAGTAATGAGAGCAGCTTATCGGTGCTTTTCCGGCGGTGAATCGCATTCTCCTTCCGCACCTTCTCCCTCAACTTGCTCTCATTCTCCCTCCACCTCTGTGCAACTCGATTCTCCGTTACAGCCTGTTGCATTACTTGCTGTACAAGATCCTCTTTGCTCCTTCGTGGCCGCTTCCTCAGTCGCCTCAGCCTCTCAGATGTTGATAAGAGCGATGGCGCAGGGCTGAAGGACGACCCTTCTAAAATAAAAAGATACATTTAACAGTGGTTCCCTTGTAAAGAGCAGACATGCCTATGATTCCCCCGCATTCCCAGTTTGCCTGTCGCGCAGGGAGCACAGATACAGCAACGGAGCCCCTGCCATGGTGAGTGCACTCCAGAGGCAAGGGAAATGATTTTTTCCCTGCCCCAGAAAAGCTGTGCCAGGGGAGGGGGTGGGGAGTGCCGGTAAGTTGCAGGAGCCCCACTCTGAGCAGCAGGCAGGGGGAAGGATTTCTTCCCTGCCCTGAAAAGCTGTGGCTGGAGGGGTGGAGTGCCGGGAAGTGGCAGGAGCCCTACTGTGAACACTGTTCCAACGTTCTCCGTAGGTGTTTGTCCTGGAAGATATCTCGTTGCTTCGAGTCACTGAGGAACAAAGGGAAGGGATTTTAATGAGATGCGGCTTCCGCCCAGGGCCATATGCAGCTTGCCTATGTGCACGGTCACTAGTCCCCCCCACCCATTGTAGTACAGTGGCGGGGACTAGTGACCGTGACCGGGACGGGGACCATGCTGGCTCTCCCGGGAAACCTGCGCAGGCACATTGCAAGCGCTCTTATTGAGACCTTTGAAGAGATTACTGATGATGACTACTGCGAGGTGATAGACTACATCAATGCTCTATTCCACATGTAGGCAAGCATGCAAGCAACTCTTTCCACCCCAAGCTGCAAGCCTTCCCCATAGAAAAGCAGCTTTACCTCCGCAATCAGCTGCTGAGCTGGCCCCTGCAACCGCCGGACGCTGTGGCTGGCCGCCCTCCTCCTGGCTTTAGAGGAGAACTCCTGGCTGCATGCCCCCCTGCCCTCCTCCTGGCTTGAGAAGAGCTCCAGGTGGAATGCCCCCTGCATCCCTTTCCACCCCAAGCTGCCAGCCTTCCCCATAGAAAAGCAGCTTTACCTCCGCAATCCGCTGCTGAGCTGGCCCTTGCAACCGCCGGACGCTGTGGCTGGCTGCCCTCCTGGGTTGAGAAGAGCTCCTGGCTGCATGTGTCCAGGGACTCCTCCGTGCCCTAGGTCGCTGCCGCCTCGTCCTCATCCTCCTCCTCTTCTTCATCCTCCTGCTCTTCATCCTCCTCCTCACTCCCCCTTCACTGGTGGGTTGGGAAGTGTCCATGGTGGTCGATGGAGTGAACATAGGATCACCACCAAGTATCGCGTGCAGCTCCTTATAAAATCTGCAAGTCACTGGGGCTGCCCCGGAGCGGCCGTTTACCTCGCGGGCTTTGCGATACGCATTCCTAAGCTCCTTTACCTTAACACGGCACTGCAGAGTGTCCCGCTCATGGCCTCTTTCCGCCAACGCCCGTGATATCTGCCCATAGGTATCAAAATTCCTGCGGCTAGACCGCAGCTGAGACTGAACAGCCTCTTCCCCCCAACAGCTGATGAGGTCCAGCACCTCGCTATTGCTCCATGCTGGGGATCGCCTATTGCGAGGAGGCATGGCACGTGGAGTCATGATGATCGTTCAGAATGATCACTAGCAACAATTCCTTGAGACCACGCCACGCAATCAATCAGATCAATGAGAATGATCACCTGCAAGGATTCCCTGAGAGCACGCCACGCTTGGCTGGAGCAAACAGGAAGGGGATTTTCAAATTTCCCTGGAACTTTAAAGGGCGGGTCTGACGTGTGGTCACCTGAGGACAGGACAAAAGAGTTTGCAAGTGATGACCAGAGTGGCTCGAACGGGAATTATGGGATGGGCTGGAGGCCAATTAATGCTCAGTGGTTGTCCACATTCTTGCTGTAGCGCTACAGCAGCTGCGCTACAGCCCTTATTCCCCATGCGGAAATGGATTAACAATAGCGCTATAACTCAGCAGTTATAGCGCTCTACATGCCTTGCCAGTGTGGACGGGGAGGAGGTTATAGCGCTCGTGGGGGCTTTATAGCGCTATAAAGTACCAGTGTAACCAAGACCTCACACTAATACAGTAAAAAGCCTCGTCCTCAGATGTTTCAGTGAATTTCTTCTTTCAGACTAATCTCCCTTTTAGTCTGGGTCCAGCTATCACTCGCACCCTCCCCACCCTGCAGTCACTGTTCTCTGTTCCAGCTTCCTTCAGATCTCCTTGGGGGGTAGAGAGGCTGTTCTTTGAGCCAGCTGAAGACAAAATGGAGGGGTCTCTCTGGCGTTTATATAGACTTCCTCTTGTGGGTGGAGACCCCCTCCTCCTTCCTATGCAGATTCCAGTTGCAAAATGGAGTTTCAGAGCCACGTGGACTAGTCACATGTCTCTCCAAGATTCAGTTCCTGACCAGCCAAGCCGCATTCCTGGGGAAGCTTGGGCGTGGATGGGCGTCTACAGAGTTCATTGTTAGCTCGATTGGTTCTTGATTTGGGCATTTACTGAGGGCAGTTTTTCCTCAAACAGCTGCCCAGATGCTTTCCAAAGTCTACTTAGAACTAACCAAGCACATAGCCAATATTCATAACTTTGAATACAAAACTGACACATACATACACATAGGATGAACAGATCCAGCGGATCATTACCTTTACATAGATATGTTACATGGCATATGTAGCAAAACCATATTCCAGTAATGTCATACATATATTTATAGGCACACCCCCCCCCATAAAGCCTTATGGGGTACACTGTCACATTCTGTTCCTACAAAGGACTCAGAATTTTTGTTTTATTACTCCTAGTTTAGTTCACTGCTGGTGAATGCTGTAAATGAGCAGGGTCAACAGCAGGTCTAAAAGCTTATTTATCCATGACCCTCCAATTCTGGATTGCAAGCTATTAGGTGATCATGAGCAAGTATGATTACACAAATTACAAGACGTTTGCATCTTTTATTGAATATCTTCCACAGGAGCATTCCAGGTCATCATTAGAGAGGGTCACTTATTAGTAAGGCAGCTCGGGCAGCCCCTGGGCCAGCCACACCGGCCACTGTTGGGGAAGTCTCAGGCCACTACCCCCTCCCCCTCTGAAGCAACAGGAGTTTGGATGTGGGAGAAGACTCGGGGGTGGGGGTCGGGGTCGGGAGGGGATGAGGGCTCTGGGGAGCACTTACTTTGGGGACTCCCCGGAAGCAGCAACATGCCCCTCCCTCAGCTCCTAGCTCCACATCCTGCCTCCGCCCACAGGTACCACCCTCACAGCTCCCATTGGTCTCAGTTTCTGGCTAATGAAGGCTGCAGAGCCAGGGCTTGGGGCAGGGGCAGCGCGCGGAGTTAGGAGCTGAGGGAGGGACATGTCGCCGCTTCTGAGGAGCCAGGTAGGGAGCCTGCCAGCCCTGCCAACCTCCTCCCCTAGCCTCAGTGGAGGTCCCAGGCTGCATGCTACAGCTCACCTTCCTTCCCTGTATGAGCAGGGGTCCCAGGCTGCTCCCCCCAAACACCTATGGTGCCCTCAGATTGCCCCCTGAGCACCCATGGCACCCTGTGGGCTGCCCCCCATGAGCACCGTGGCACCCTCCTGCCCCTCCAATATTCAGTCAAGGATACATAGTACATGTTGTGAAAAGTCACAGATCGTGAATTTTTGTTTACTGCTTGTGATCTGTCCGTGACTTTTATTAAAAATACCTGTGACCAAAATGTAGCCTTACTTATTAGCCAAAACCTTTCTGCAAGTGTCCTTAGTTGCTGCAGATCATCTCCACAGCAGTTACGCACAGGGCGTCTTGGCTCCAGTCATCAGGGTTTCTGAGAGTGGTTCAGAATTTTGGTGAAAACCTTCTGTTTGATGGTCAAAAACTCTTCTCAGGAACTATGGACAAGTCCCTGCACATGCTGAAGGACTCGAAGGCCACACTCTAATGTAAACTTTAGAGGCTACAAGTCCACTCAGTCATACTTCTTGTTCAGCCAATTGCTCAGACAAAGACATTTATTTACATTTATCAGAGATAAAGCTGCTGAAATTGGGAACAGGTATTCACATGGCACTTTTGTGGCTGGCATTGCAAGGTATTTACGAGCCAGGTATGCTAAACATTTGTATACCTCTTCATGCTTCGACCACCATTCCAGAGGATATACTTCCATGATGATGACACTCATTTAAAAAAAGTGTTAATTAAATTTCAGAGGGGTAGCCATGTTATTTGTGACTCAACTCCTTTGGGGAGAATTGTATGTCTCCTGTTCTGTTTTACCCACATTCTGCCATATACAGTGGAGCCCCACTATAATGTGACAGATGAGAGCCATAAAATCCCATTGCGCTAAATGTGGGATCACATTATAGCGGGGCCCCACTCCCCGGCAGTGGGAGCTGTGCTTCTCTCCCTGCTGCCCAGCAGGGGAGAGAAGCTGTGGCCCCAGGCCTGCCGGGGACAGAGAACTGCAGGGCTGCAGACTGCAGCCCTGGAGTTCTCTGTGGAAGCCGCTGCTCACCTGCCTGCCAGGGGCAGGGACCACTGGTGCCTGCAGCCCCGGAGTCCCCTGTCCTGGCAGGCGTGGGGGCAGCCGCTTCCAGAGAAGCCTGTTGGAAGCCGCTGCCCTGCGCCTGCCAGGACAGGGGACTCCGGGCTGCAAACGCCAGCTTCTCTCCCCTGTTGGGCAGAGGGGAGAGAAGCCACAGCCCCCACCTGCAGTCCTGAGTTCTCTGTTCCTGGCAGGGGAGGCTGCAGCTTCTCTCCTCGCTGCCCAGCATGGGAGAGAAGCTGTGGCCCCGCTCCTGCCGAGGACAGAGAACTGAGGACTTGGGAGCCACGGTGTAACCGCACTGTAACCGAACTCGCGTTGTAGCGGGGCGCATTATACCGGGGCTCCGCTGTATTTCATGTTCTAGCAGTCTTGGATGATGACCCAGCACTTATTGTTTGTTTTAAGAACACTTTCACTGCAGATTGCACTATAGTACTTGTATTAGATGAATTGAAAAATACTATTTTTTTACAGTGTAAATATTTGTAATAAAAATAAATATAAAGTGAGCATTGTACACTTTGTATTCTGTGTTGTAATTGAAATCAATATATTTGAAAATGTAGAAAATACCCAAAATATTTAAATAAATGGTATTCTGTTATTGTTTAACAGCACGATTAATCATGCGATTAATTGTGATGAATTTTTTTAATTGCTTGACAGCCCTAATATAATATAAATATTGCAGCTGGTCAGGCAATAAGTAAGCTTCACTAAAACATTCAAAAGAAACGAAAATTTTTGGTTTAATTTGAAATGTGATATATAGATATATTTACATTTTTAAATGAATTTTTTTGACAAGATTTGGGTGAGGGAATACCATTTTCTCTCACTCCTTTTACTTATGTTCACTGTAAAAAGGTAGTAGTAGGAAAGTAAAATATGAGAATGTGTTTTTTCCACAGTGAAATTTTAAATTTTAATGTCAAAAATGAAATTTTGAGCAATATGGAAAAAATTTAAGCTAATTCTTATATTGGTTGAAAAGGCATTTTCTGTCAGTTTCACATCTATAGGAGTTCCTAGTTTACAAAAATGTTTAGGTTCTCTTTACAATGTAAACTTTAATCCTTTTATATAGTTAATATGCCTTTGTGTTTTGCAAAGTTTCTTTGTAAGTTATGTACATGATTACAATACATTTAACACTTTTTTAAATTTTTTCAATAAGTGAGAGATCTACCACCAATTTGCCTTGATGTTAGGCAAAAGCAGCGCATCTCTATAGATACACTACCACCGGAACTGAAAGCTTCAGTCCCTCTAGAACCTTCCCTTCTCCTCCGAACCAAAACTATGAAGGACTTCCAGTAAGTTGTATTGGTTTTAACTGTATACTCTGTTTTGGTTTTTATTGACAGACTTTCCATTTTATTTATGTATGTTTGTTTATGTATGTAATATATTTATTTTCTGGCTGACCTCTAGTGATGGGATCAGTACAAGATAACAGAATGCTAGATACAATGTAATTATGTAAATTAATTTGGCTAGGATGTTGGAATTAATACTTCCATGACTGTGGAAATTGTCATGACACCTTGCTCAACTTGGGTTTTATGCACCACGTAAAAGAGCACCATCAGCAGCTCAGTGCCTCATGCATTTTTCCTACCATTGCTGTTCTCTTGGGGGGTGCAGGGTGAAAGAACTACTGATATTTAGTGGCTATTTAGTTTCAGTCATAGAAAAGACATACCGGTGTATTCTCAGAATACTAAAGCTCTTTCAATATTTCAACCACATCTCTGAAGCTTTGCTGTTTATCATCTACTTGGCATCCTCAACTCTGATTGAAGACATTGTGTACTAGGCCTTTAATTTGTAACTTCCTATATTTTTGGACCTTTGATAGTAGTTAATAATATGAGCTGTGCCACCTCTCACTTAAATGTTTAAAATGTAGAAATATTTTTTTTTTCGTATTTTGTCAAAGGACACACGGCAGTTCACTCTTTTTGTAGTTCCTTATGTGAGAAGCACTACACTTAATAGGCCTTTTATTTCTGTGGACTTAGATCAGAGTCCGTACAGGTGAGATACTGGTGTTCTTTTACAATTTAGCAAAAGGACAATATGATCACTGTGCCATATCAATTTGGCTTTGTTCCACTTTCATGTTTACTCCCTCTGTCAGAACACAAACCTAACTGACCTCATTTGTCAAGGAAAAGTTCACAGTTGCTCTTACTGACATATGAGTTTATCTTCTTTTAACAAGTTGGTTGCTTTTTGTGTGTGTTTGAGACTTCTCACATTCAGTAGGAGATTAAAAGTAACAGATGTTCTGACTGGTCAGGTGTTTCTTTACTTGGTGCAGAATAAGTCAGATATCACAAAGGAATTGGTAAAAGAATATTTGGCCAGAATTCAAGTGATCAAAAAACTGAAATGTGACAAACCCATCTGCCACGCATTTTATAAATTTTGACTAAAGTATCTGTGACTAAGCCCCATTGACTTTCAGCAAAACATGCTCCTAAATCCTTTAAGCACTTTAAATATATTACATCTGTTTTCACATTTACAGTGTGTTTCATTGAAATAAACAAATTTATCATATGAGTGAATATATAAAAGTGTTTTATAGGAAAAAATAAGTTGTAATTTGTATCAGTAACACGTAGGGCCAATGTTTTCTGGAAATTGCTCCACTTATTGTTTTTTTGTTTTTTTTTTAAAATTTTCCAAAATGACTCTTCATTTCCGGATTTGCCCTTAATTTTTGGAATTGCCATTCAGAGTGTGAGGAGGGCATGCAGGGTGATGTCCACAGTACCTGTCCCCGACTCATCTCCCTTGCACACAGCTGGCTCCTTCCCCCTGCCACCCAGCACACAGCTTGCCTGGCTCTAGCCCTCAGTACCCAGCATCTGTCCCCAACCCCTCTGCACAGCAGGTTCTAGCTCTCAGTGCTCAACAATTTTGAGCTGTTAAGCAGTGGTTCTCATAGTGTAGTGTGCGCCCCTGTAGGGGGGTTTAGCGGACTGTTCAGGGGGTGCATGGTAGGGCAGGGAGGAAGCACCACACTCCACTTCTAACACCTTTTTGTCCTCACCCTGTCCTGCTTTGCCCTCATTCCTTCTCCACCCCCAGACCAGCTCCACCTCTAGTGCCAGCTCCTCCCCCATCCCCAGTTCCACCCCCAGCTCCACCTTCAGCCCAAGTTCTGCTGCTGAGGAAGCCTTGGCTATGCAGTAATGCTGGGGTGGGTGCAGACAGATTCCATAACTGGTAAGGGGCGGAGTGAGACTGGAAAAGTTTTAGCACCAGTATTGCATATTGTTCATGTTTGTCAATAAGTGTATTTTTTATTAACGTAACACATATCAAAAATGTCTGAAAGATATAGCTTTGAAAATCCAAAATTACTGTTTTCATTGCTGGAGAACACTGGCCCTACTAATATGGAAATAAGTCGTAGATTGGCTTTGCATAAATGTTTTTACTTTTATTTTCAAGGTATTTGGAGTTTTCCATTGTTTCAGACATTAATATTTTTATGGGTATTTAAAATGTTCACATAACAGATCCAACTCTCAGCTTTTAACTAGGTGTGAATCTCTAAATTTTATTGTTGCAACAGTGAATGTGATCTTACATATGCTATGTAAAATTTAGGAATTTTAAAGCTTGCAATAGAATCAAAGATCAGTACCTGTAATGTTAAATTAACAGTTTAAGGAAGTTGCTTACTATTTTAAATTATTTCTACACATTGCATATTAATTGATAATACATTATTCTATTAGGAATTTGGTTTAAAATACTGAGATCATAATCCACTGAATTAATAAATATTATGATCAGGTAGTGCTGAAATATATTTTGCACAACTAATTTCAAATGTCTCGATTCTTTTGAAGTGTCAATATTTCTAGATTTTAGAGTATTAGAGTAGAAGTTAACTTGCACATATCAATTCTTAAATTCACCCTTCTCATAAATCTGTTTAGAGATGAAAGACACTGAAGTAATAGTGAAGTATGATGTATATAGTCTATTTCATAAAGTGCTTAATATTTGTACATAAACTTGTGTGAGATATATTTCTTTGTGAATTTTCTTTCTAGGGAGGATATGGAAAAAGCTAAGTCATCAGGAGATTGGAAAGCTGTACATGATTTTTATTTAACAACATTTGATTCTTTCCTGGAGCTAAATGCTGCATTTAAGGTAGAAAACAATTCAGAATGCTGCTTAGCTCTTATAGCTTTTATATCTTCAAGATGCTCTATATCCATCACATAAAATTTATTTTTATCTTAGTTTACTTTAACAGATTAGATTCATAGTATTATCTTGTTTACGTTACCTATACACTTTGTAGTTATAGTATTTCATAGGTTCATTTACTAGTTCCATTTATTATTTGTTTTTAGTAAACCATTTGTCAATTATTCGTGTATTAGTATTAGTAAACCAAGGTTTCAAGCACATTTGTAGGATTTAAAACAAAAGAAATACAAAAATTGATGTCCTGAGAATTAAAGAAAATGCAAAGACTTTATAAAAGCTGTCTCTGTACAACCCGTTTCTGAAAGATTAACTTTGCATTATAGTTAATGAAACTATATAAATATTATTCTGTTAAAATTTGTAATATTTTATGACTGTGGAGTTGCTTTACTATCTTTTTAGACTATTGTTGATGTAGATTCCATTGCTGGTAAAATAGTTATCTGACAGCCCTGGAGACTGAAGCCCTCAGTTCTCTAATTAAATACAGTATGGTTTGTGGCAATGCATTCTTCCTTGCATTGCTTTCTTAATGTACCTCCGTCCGGTTCTGAAAAGATCACGTCTGTGGTGAGTGCTTCAGTGCCCAGTAAATCCTTTGTATTCAGAATCTGCCTGTGGCAGTGCAAAATGTGATTGTGCTATTTCATGTGAATAGTGGGATCTGAATTGAGGCTATTAAGTCATGTCACACGGGCTATCTAACAAATATTGTGTGGTAGTAATTTTGTTGCTCTTGACTGTCGCTGAATTTGAATTTGAACCAATGACTAGAAATGGTAGACTGAATCACCCATCATGTATCAGCTGACAGATCTAATGTAGTCCCATTATTTTAGACTTTTGACAGATTGGACCCAGGTGAACTTTGCTAACATAATGTATTCTTGTATTAGAATTTGAAAAGATACAATATCATATCTGATCTGATTCTTTCTTAGTTGTTATAAAAAATATTTTTTTTCTCTGTACATACATTTTTCTAAACTCAATACAAATGTTAGGACACCAAAACTTTTATTTTTAAGGGAATTTTAAAATGACATTTAAAATAACTTGAGTAAAAAATGCTTATAATTTGAATTTGCAGAAAGATGCCAGTCTCCCTTTCAGCACCATTGAAGACTCTGGAATCAATGCTAAATTTGTGAATGCTGTCTATGATGCCTTACTAAATACTGTAAGTAAAAAGATGTTTCTAAAATGTTTTAAAAGATTCACAATTATGAACTGAGGAATCTGCTGAAATTGCAAAAACTGTGCAAGCTTACATGAAATCACCATAAAATACTGAAAACTGCACTCTACGAATAGAACAACTTTTAGTTAATAATATTGTTTATATTTTGGGAGAGTCTAGAGGCCTCAATCAGGACCAGGACCCGAACATGCTGTGTGCTGCATAGTCATAGCAAGGCATGGTTCCTTGCCCCAAAAGCTTTCAATCTGGATTGAAAAAAGTTACAGAAATGAGTGTAGGAAGCAATGGGAAAGATGGAATGAATATGCATAAGCAAGTTAAATATGCAAATGATGGGTTCCAAGTAATTTGAAAGTTATTTTTCTTTAATAATTAAGTGCACAATAAAGGCTATTCTTGTCCACCTCTTAATGTAGCCAATTTTTATTATTTATTTGATTGATTTTGTGTGACCTTTGGTGTTTTACTGGACAAAAATGTTTGTATCTGCTGTAGTGGACTTAATATTATTGTTCGGTAAAGAATATTGTGTAACCATTAGTTTGCATCTAAGCTGTCTGTTTGCATAGTACTGAACTGTTCTCTTTTGTGAGGAATGAAAGAAAAAAATGGTAATGAGTGTTTTTTTCTCACAACATCTGAGGTTCTTACTTAGGCTCAGATCCTGAAAACGGCTTTTACAGGTAGATTCCTTTGATTGTGCAGGACACCACTGATTCCAAATAGACTCTACATTGTGTATAAGGGTCCACCTGTGCAGTGTTCTAGTGAAGTTAGAAGGGCACTGGCCCCTGCACAGCATAGGGCTCTGACCTCATGAGCAGATTGCAGGATTCAGGACTTGGACAGTAGAAAGAGAGAGCCTTCTCTTACATACTAACAAGTAGGAAAACAAGATGATAGAAAAAGAAACCATAAGATAATATATAATATATGAGACACTAGTGATACCGAAGTTAAATTTTGTTGTGCAACAGAAACACTGGGAAGCAATATGTTTATTGATTCAAAACAGTGGTGCAATCTTTATCTCTTCACTTTCACCAGACACCCACTCTAAATCTTCCTTTCTAAATTTAGGTAATATACTTTTTAGATGATGTAGCTTTTTTAAAAACATTTTTTTTCCGTGTTTGCATCCAATTGAAAAGTTTTGTGCGTATTTAATATGGGTTAATACAAGATAAGGTCTTCTGGTAACGTAAATGTTATTTTATATAACAAAACATAGAGCTAGCTAACCATGATTTGTCTAGGGTGATCCCTGGTTAGGTTTTTTTTTTCCTAGACATCCAGCTTTGATAATTTGTATCACTTTAATAATCCTCTTAAGGTGTCACATCTAGATAAAGATTTGGGGAAAAGGTAATAAACTGATAACGTTTTGATTGGGAAGTGTAGCTGTGGTGAAAACACGCTTGCTCCCCTAATTTGTTTTTCTATTTCAAATTCTGCTTATAGTATTACCAAGCAAAGCTTTGAAAGGCCTGCAAATTAAAAGATTTAAGTTCATTTATGAAAAGAAAAAAAACATGTATTGAACTTTTTCTAGACTGACTAGATTGATGGGATTTGCCCTTTCTATTTTTCACAAATGTAATCAAGCTATTAAACACGAGCTTCTGTTGATTAGAGCTAGAATGATCAAGAAGTATTCAGCAGACCCTGGGCATTTAACTTTTGTAGAGAGGGTAATTCTTATGAAGGAAAAAATTAGGTCAGCTTTCTTATACAAATAACTAGTACTAAAGTTAGTATAAGATCATTCTTTCTATTACCTTTATAAGAAAATTAGTATTTTAATTGTAAATTAGTAAAATGGAACCGTGAGGACTGGAAACAGGGGAAAGTGAAGATAGCATTATTACATATGCAGTGAGTAATTAAGAAATTGAATATTATTAGTTGTGCATTAAATCTCATACATATATATTTAGTTGTCATGTCCTAAAGTGAGATAATTTTAATAACCAATTTAATAAATCTTGCTGAATCTAATTTACCTATAGACCTAATATTCAAAATTCAACTAGCTGAACTAAATATTCATCTGAGAGTTGTAAGTCAAATAATGTTACGTATGCAGTTTTCATTGGTTTCTCACAGATTACTTTAAAATCAGTTTCTCCCATAGAATGGGTGGAATTAGAATTTTAAAATTTACTGCTCAGTGTAGCTCAGTGTAGGTTTGTATGTTCAGTATTCCCCATTTTAAGAATAGGGATAACCACAAATACAGTAGTGTAGTAAAGTCAAATTTTTAGAGGCACCAAAAGTAATTTAACATTTTCTCCTGGTTTCTTTGTTTAATAGTAAAAGCCCTAATTCTTCTACTGATCTATTAATGTTACTTTATTGTGAACAAAGGGCAAAATCCAATAAACATTTACATGTGAATAATTTTACGCACCTGAGTAGACCCAGATGGAACTAACCTGGCATTTCTCTCAATGAAGGTAGCAGAATAGTATGTATATAAATTTCCTCTTAATGTTAATTGTATTATCATTAGTTTGGGATGTTTTATATATTTTCTGTGAAGTAGACAAAATAAATAGTTGTTTTATTGTGGAGTAAGAACTAGTCCTAATCTTTTAAATAAGAATGTTATCCCACTGCCATGCTTTAACAATTGTACTGTATGAACTGTGTAAAAAAAAAAAAAAGAAAAAAAGTGTATTCTTTAACGTAATGTTGTTTGTTTTTTTCTTTCCATTCTTCCTAGCCTCAAGATATTCAGAAGTCTGTCCTAAAAGGAATAATTAATGGTCTTTTACAGGAGTGGAAAGGGTAATTATAACCAGCATTTGCACACATTTAAATTAGTGGAAAATCTGGGTTTATTGTACTAGTATTTTATCTTTCTTTAATACATGACAAGGATCTAGCATGTTTGTAGACAAAGAATGAAAAATTATGTATTAAATCTTATTTGCTTTAGAAATTACTCCTTTGAAGAGACACGTCTGCTGATCATCTAAATCTTGGTCAAATCCCCTCTGGGTGATTGATCAGGAATAGATGGAGCTGTCATGGTATTACTACACTGCAAAAAAAAACTTAAATAAGGTAGAAAGAACAAGGAGTACTTGTGGCACCTTAGAGACTAACAAATTTATTTGGGCATAAGCTTTTGTGGGCTACAGCCAAACTTCATCAGATGCATATAATGGAACATTATCTATCTATCTATCTATCTATCTATCTATCTATCTATCTATCTATCTATCTATCTATCTATCTTCCTTCAGTTAGATAGGAGAGACAAGGAGGGTGACATACTGTCTTTGATTGGACCAACTTCTGCATTAGTTAAGTCAGATTGTGAAGACATGGCAAACTCAGCATAGCAGTTCATGTCCAACTCCAGGCTTCCCTTGAAGGCTTGAACTCAAGCTTTTAACTCAAGCTAAAAACCAGGTTAACCGTGTCTTCACTGCTGTTTTAACCCATGTTAGCCAATGTGGGTTGAGATTAAATTAAGAACGCACAGGTTTTTTTCTTTTTCTTTCTTTGTTTTTCACAATATAGATATATCACCACCATGGTGGGCACTGGTTCAAGAGGGCCTCTCCCCAACTTCTTGCTAGAAATTTCTTAGGAAATGGGTATGCAGCTCTGGAGCTCCCTCATGCTTTTCCAAAAAACCTTTATTTTCCACTTGGAAACACACTTCTTTTCAGCTTTTTCCTTTCAGAATCTCTTTTCTCTGCTGTCTCTATGCAATGCAAATTGCTCTTCTATTGCCAGGACAGCACTCAGGCCAGTGGCTTACAATGGTGTTCCAGACACAGTTTTTTTCCCTACTCCACTCTTGGTCCTTACTGCCTCTTTTGGTTGATAGATCTCTGCTGGATAAAGGGGAATGTGATGGATAAGCTACTTCCCAGTTCCCACCAAAGTGGCTCAGCAAACAACAGTGACTTAAAACAAAAGAGCCTGAAGAGGCACACAAAAAATTCAGTGAGGGAGGCAGGTCTCACCAGTGACAATAACAGCAGCAAGAAAGTAAATAACAACAGGAAGTAGCAAAACCACACTGATACACTGTCACAAAGCATAAAAAGGTAGGTAGGTAGATCCTCTGCCATGAAGGGTGATGAGAGCATCCTTGCTCCTCTAAAATAGAAAAAACAATGGGAAACTCCTTCTTTTCCTACATTATTCCCAGCTCCTCATGTGTCTCCCATTGCATAAGATTCTCCCCAGCTCTAAGATATGGGGAGGGTTTTTAATAAATATTTATATTAACTAATATTTGGGTCTCTTGTACTAGGTGCTGTACAAATATAGAAAAGAAAAAGGATGCTAAGATAGATAGATAGCTCACTGTGTTCCTGTTGCACAAGGTCCCTCTCACTTAGAGAGTAGGCAGAATTTGGTATGGGTCTTCCCAAAGGTCTCTTTCAGTCAATTATTTAATGGAGAGCAATGGGATCCTATATGCAATGAGCAATAAAAGAGCTTATTCCTCCCCCTCTCTCCTTCTGAATTCATAGACACTTTCTGTCATGGATATAAGATCCATGATTGGATCTTAAGATCCAAGATTAAAGAAATAGAAGAAAAATTTAGGAGCTTTGGAAGTGCTACTTGATTCCTCCTCCAAATCAACTGCTTCTTTTCACTCTCTTTCCTTAAAGAACAGCTGTCTGAATTATTCTTTAAAATCTTAACTAAGTTCCCAAGAAATACTTTTTACCCCATGGAATCCTCAGTAATATGACTAAAAGGATTATTTTGGCTTTGGAGTCCTTACCAAAAGAAGGCAAGACGGAATCCGTTAAAGCCTAGGTGGTCATATATTTTCCTGCTAGCACATGGACTTTCCTTTGAAATGATTGCTTAAGGAACAGTAAACACAGAATGGGAACACTCATGAAAAAACAGTTGCCTAAACTAGCAGATCAATAACTTTTGAATAAGCTGCAAAGAAAGGAACTGCCCACAGTATCCAAGAGTGATGCTGTATTGAGAGGCATGATGAGGGAAACAATTGTCTTCATTAAGATTTATTTCTTAAACACTATGTTGGACAGGAAGTTCAAAGCACCATTCCAAGGAAATCCAGGTCTTAGTATTATTTTTCCAGCCCTCTGTCTCCGCCATCTACTTTGCTGGAGCATCTGTATTATAGGTCAGGAAACTTAGGGTGGGCTTTTCAATACTGGCCAGCATTGACCTTCTCTCGTACCATTAAATCCAGTGGGAATTTTATCATTAATCTAAATCTAAATGAAAGCAGAAATAAGCCAATGCTGAGAGCTTTTGAAAATTCCATCCTTGAAAAGCTACAGCCTTCAAAACAGAAAATAATGCAGGGCATCTTGAAGACTTATAATCTCTTCTTTCATAGTAGATTCCACCATTAGCTGAGTTTGATTCTCCACAAGATCACTGATCCCAACCACCATTATCAGGAAACAACCATAGCTGTGTTTATGGAAAGCTAACTACCAACACAACTTGTAACACTTAAACACCTTTCCATGGAGGAGGACCATTTGGTGAAGCTCTCACCACAGTCATAATTAAAATCTCTTGAGGATAATTGACCCAAGAAATGTAGACCATTCAGAAATTGCAGGCTGTCTCTTCACACAGCTCCAAAAGATGCTACAAGAATGAATTCACTTTTTCTAAACTATGAAAGCCAATGATTACAAAAAGCACACCAGGATTTCTGCAACATTTCCTATGTCAGAAACAAGTGGGCAGTTTGATTATGCTTGTTAATACCAAGGATATTTGAGAATGATTACTGCTTTCTGCTCTCATGAGAGGGATTCATCAGAGACTTCTGTTTCCAGAATCTTATGTGGACTTACCTTGTGGGATTTACCTCATGGGTAACACTTTCTCAGAGTGTGTCGTTATCAAAAGTCATATTCATTGAGATTCATTACTGCATATTCCATAGGGAACAATGTAACCCTCAGAATTTCAGATTTAGAAGTATATCTCATGTCTTAGGGTAGGGCTATACTACCCGCCAGATTGGCGGGTAGTGGTCGATGTTTCAGGGATTAATTTATCGCGTCTCACCTAGACGCAATAAATCAATCCCCGAAAGCACTCCCATCGACTCCAGAACTCCAGCTCACCAAGAGGAGTAAGCAAAGTCGACAGGGGAGCCGCCGCAATTGACCCGCTGCAGTGGGGACGGCCAGGTAAGTCAAACTAAGGTACTTTGACTTCAGCTATGCAAATAGCGTAGCTGAAGTTGCGTACCTTAGTTCGAACCTCCCCAACCCCATCCCCACCCCCCACTAGTGTGGCCCAGGCCATAGTATCCTGTTATCTTACCCTAATCTAAAATGCCCTCCAAAAGAAAACAGATATCTCAGATTTTTGGTTTGTTCTCAAGACTTATCTTAAGAGAATAGAGAGTAAGTTTTTGTCTTTTTATTAGCCTTCAACTTAGGAGTCAGAAAATCCAAAAAGGGCAAAGTCTCTTCTTGAATCAAATACTCTGTTAGTAAAACATTGAAGGCCAAAGGTCTCTCCTTGGAGGGCTCTGGACACACTTCTCTAAATCAACTTCATTTTCATGAGCAGAGAGATCTTGAGCATCAATCAAGGAAATGTATAAAGCAACCATTTGATTCCAAAGAGGAGTTCTGGGTATCTTGTCATGCAGTGTTTCATGGGAGGGGATTCAGTGAAGTGGTGCTTCAGCAATTTTTTTCTATGCTTTCGATGTTTCTGGCCTAGCCTTGTTCTTCCCTACCTGTCTACTTTTCACTTCTGGCTATGCTTTCTATGTAAAACATCAGTGGACAAGTCTCTCTAAAAAGAGAAATGTTCTTGCTTGTCAGTTTCTCTTATCTGGGCATGTCTGCTGATCCTTCTATATATTGTTGCAGGAATATGTAGGGTCAGACAACTTGATGTATCTTCAAAGGGTTCTTCGGGATCATATTGAGATCCTTTTAGAAGATGTTTTCCCTGTGTACGTAGTAACATGCTTCTTGCTTATAATAACTTTGGAAGACCTTTTTGTGGCAGAAAGTAGGTGCTTGTGGGTTTCTCAGCCTCTGGTTTACAATGATAGACTACTTTTGCTTCTCCTGGCTGATCAGTGAAAGGGAACCCAGAGTATGTATAGATTGTAGAAGATCAACAGATATGGTATCTTTGGAGAAGCAAAACTGACAAGTTAGGTACATGTTTTCATTGACTGTTTGTTTTTTTATACTTATGTACGATATTGGTATAAATCTGTTTGTTCTTAGGCCACGAACAAAAGATGATCTTAGAGCATACTGTATACTTCTACAGGTAAGAAAAATAGAAGCTTTATAGAAAAATGCATAATCTGTTTAATGCATGATGTACAATCCTGTATGCAATCAATGTGTAACTGAAGTGTACTATAAATTAAAAATATAAATTGAAAGGCTTTACATTAAATGGATTTATATTTAATTTCCTTATATACAGAAACTATGTATTGAAATATTTACAGCTTCCTTGCAGAAAAGTCTACTGCTGTGGGTTTTTTCTTTTAAAAACTTAAATTTATATGAAAAATAGAGGCTTTCTTTCTAATTAACAGGCAAAAAAACAATACAAATTTACTGCTTGGAAACTGCCATCTTGCAGGATGAGAGAACAAAGTGGGTTATTTTATTTTCTCCCCATCCCCAGCTCTCCTGCATTGATCTGCCCTTGTGCCCACTTTCCCAACAGGCTACATTCTGCATATTTTGAGCAGAGTTTTGTTTCAACAATTAAATAAGGCTGTAATGTTGCAGGAAACATACAAATATTATCGATAAATGCATCAGATACAGAGGTAAGATTGCCTGAGTCTTATTTATACTAGCATTGACTGTTGCTGTTACTGGTGAAGTTGCACCAGTGATGCATTATGAGTCTGAATTTTACTAACATAGATGAGGCTTGTGGGTATGTTTTGTACACAAGAGAGCAGTTCACCAGTATTTGGGGATAAAGTCAGCTGGGAATCTAATTCATATAGGAGAAAAGGTTTTCAGTCTATCAGGGAGGGGAAGCAACTGTGAATTGTGTGAAATGTAACCTGCTGTGATAATGGGAATGTGATCAGTCCAGTGCAGGGGTGATGACTGACAGAAATTAAGGCTAATGTATTGCTCTAATCCTGGAAGATGTCAATCATTAGGATCTGGGTGGAGAAATATAGTGTATATGTAATAATATGTAGTGTTTATGAAATAATATGTAATATTGAGCTGTAAGGTCAATGCTAACCACAGCCATAGGAATATTAAAACTTCCATAAGTATTGCTTATCCAGTATGTTTTAGTTGATCACTTATAGGAAAGTCTTTGTTAAATAAACAAACCTCTGATTTCTGTTTAAAATATAAGAGCATTTTTAAATTTTTCTGTTGCTATATTGAAGTTGTACATATCTTTTGACTTTGAACAGAAGTTGTTAATAAATATATATTGTTTTATAATCTTGATTTTATCACAGCAATTTTCAGAACCATATTTTCATTCATGATTGTATTGGTTGGAAAAGTCTAATGGCTTTTTTCTTTATACTGATTTTGATACTAACAACGTGTTTATAATATCTTTTGCAGAATCCTCAGTTTAGTAACACATCTACTTATGTCATCTATGCTCACTTGCTGAGACAGATAGCAACCTTGGCAGAAGCTGACCATCATTTCCTAGCGCACTGGTTTAAAAAGTAAAAAAAACCAACATACTTTCCATCATATAGGATCACAATTTTTAATGTACTCTATTTTATATTCTGACAAGCTTTAATTATATTAACTGAAAAGTTTATTTTTTTAAACATATATGGAGTCCAGCAGGAAGGAGCAGGCTGTGAGGTACATACATAGTTCTCCTAAACTCATAGAAGTTACAAGGCTATGTTAACTTTTGCACCGATCCCATTGATGGAAGAATAGCCCTATTGGAGCTGTGGTAGTAGGGGCCACTAGGGACTGTAGCCTCATCTAGATACAAGGCTTCTGTCTGAATGAGCCTGGTCTTGTAGGTTATCTGCTAGGTTTGGGGGTAGCTTTTCCATGAGGAGGTAAAAATTTCTCTCTCAAGCTGAAATATGTCCCGGTCTAGCAAAAACTAATAGCTATAATTTGATTTGGCTCACTGTTTGAAAAGAGTGATTGTTCCCTTGGTTAAGAAGGTAACATGAAGATTGACGTTTTTCATTGTTACAGCCAGGATAGAAAAGCCAAACAATAGTAAAAATTTGAACTTTTTATCTTTTCAAAAGATTTTGCATTTCTCTTACTACATACATGGAAGCTATGTATAGTACCACATAGAAAGTGTTTGTATAATACTTAATCTATACTCATGAAGTTCTTTTCAGTGTCTCTGTTCAGTGAAGCAAAATATCTTTAAATAGAAAATTCGAAAAAGTTGTCAGAATTAATAGACAAACTTCACAGAGAACAGATAATTTCTGTCTTTCTATTTGCCATTTCAATTAAGAGCCAATTAACTGTTTAGGAAAGATGTAACTTTTGATACAATAATCTGAGAAAGATGTAGAGATTAAAGCATATCTTGAATGTGCCTGATACATTCAAAAGAATTGCTATATCCTTTAAAGAAATATATTGCCACATGTCAGTGTTTAGATGTATGCTGATGTCAATAAACATAATTTTGTCCATTATGTGATAATTTATTATAGTGGGTTTCAGTGGGGGCAGGACTATCATAAGAATAACTTCAATGTGTTTCTTCTAGGATTTCGCAGAGGAGGTTTAAGCAGTTAGTAGACAGGTTGCTGCAATTTATTTCTTTACGTCTGTTCCCTGCAAAACCTGAAGAATTCCCACCCATGACAAAATGTACCTGGTGGATCCCATCTGCAACCAAAGTCTTGTCTTTATTCAGTAAGTTTTCTAATTAACATTGATTATTCTTAGTTCAGAATTCTGTTAGGATATATGGACTTTTTCTTTTTACCATAGAGAGATAAAATGGTAACTGACAAAATAAATTCTTCAGTCAGTCTTATCGGTAGACTATGATATTCCCACAGCACTTCTATTTTTGCCACTGCATACTGAGGAGACTGCAGCCCTGTCTATACCTAACAAATACTTTTTCCAATATCCTAGAATAATGTCTTTAAACTATACCCAAATGCAAGATTTTCCCCGCAGACATGATTTAGTTTACATAATTGTCACTTCTTTCATAATCCTGTATGTATATTTAGGGAGAAGGCGCCATCTTATCTTGGCATTTCCGGGGATGATCTTCTCTCTCACAGAATTGTGACCAATTAAGATTTAGTCAAAACTCATGGGTGCAAATAAGAATATATTGATATAAAATGATTATACAGTAGATTAATCCAGCAACTGAATAACACTGTAATGTTGTAGTAAGGAAACACATATTTTTACCACATAAAAACACATAAAAAGACATAGGTATACACTAACCAAATTGAATGGTCATCATTTAGCCTGTTTCCCCTTAAAAGAAAATAGTTCAGATGAGTGTGAGATACTCTCAGCCACATAGATAGCCCTTACCAGTCTCATCTCCCACAAATTGCTGACATATAAATCCTCCAATCCCACTGGCACAAGCCTGTTAGCAAACATGCATGTGGATTAGCAGATCTTAAAAATTTCCCAACATGCAGCATTCAACTTATTTCACATCAAGTGAAAGTCAGAACTCCTGTTATAGTGCAGTACTTTATACAAGTTTTTTATTGTTGAGTGAACAGATATTCACAAACTTTAGTATTAAATTTGGGATTACTAATCCAATGTATTGCTTGACTGATCACAATAAATGCATTGCGACTCATAAATTTGGGCTTGTTGAAAGCAGTTATTATTTGCCATGAATACTGGGTCAGTTATGGGAAGTGGTTTCAAGTCTACAGTGTGGGCTCTCCTTTTACATCAAGACAACAGTTGATTAAAGATCAGATCCCCATGTAATGACAAGTCGGCTAAATCACGTTCTCATTTAGTATCTAATTATTTCACTAAGAAGCTCAAACAAGGTGATAGAGAATTGCAACCCTGAAAGGAAATACATGGGACCTGAGATGCATCCTTTTCTTTTTACTAAGATTGCATTGAACAAGACTTTAGGGTGTTGAAAAATAAGATAAGTAATCAATTGATTCTTTAATCAGAGGTGTCCATTGTTCTGGTGACTGTACTTTACTCTTTTAATTATGGCTTATATGAGTAGACTACTCTTTGGTGAAATCCTGGCCCCGCCGAAGTCTATAGGAGTTTTATTACTCTTTTCTGGGGCAAGATTTCAGCCTTATATTGAGGTACAGTCAAACTAAGATGCTTTTTCAGGAAAGCAGTCTTCTGTTGTAAAATACTTGAGTAAAATATATGAGTAAAATATTTTTTAGATTTCCATTGGAATTTCAAGGGTTTTTTTCTTAAGTTCTTAACATCTGTTTGGAAAAAATGGAAGCAGAAAATAATTATCTTGGCATTTTGGTCCCTGTTTCAAGTCATTGATCATAAGCATTAACTGATACTTTAATTTCAGTGACAAAATTTGTTGCTTCTTCATAAAACACCAAAAAAGTAAATTAAATGGCACATATCAATTGCATGTCAAATTTCCATATGTTAGAGACATGTTTCAGATAGCAAAATAAGCAATTTGAGTCCCTAGGATTTACTATTTTTAACATTCAAGCAGCAAAATAAAAATGTTTTTAAAATGATCTTGAGATTAGCACTTGTTTGTCTAGTTTCTCTTTGATTATAGTGGTTTGTAAATTATTCTCATTAAGTATTGGTGTGCTAGCATGACATTATTTATTTTAGCTGAGTGATAGCAATGCTATAGGTAAGGTTCAAAAGAGATGACTGTATTTTGCTGATTTTTCTAAGTGCTCTGACATTCATACAACTTAAAAATTGGTGTGCCTCATTGGGATAGCAGTTTGAGAGAGTTCCTGATAGTGATTCTGTATATTTTCTTTGTAGATGCTGCAAATAGCCTAGCTAATCCTGCTATTATTCCATATATGGATTTTTATAATTCTACTTTGGATCATATTGATCTCATGGAAGAGTATCAGAACTGGCAGTGTTATGGAAACTCTCACAGGTAAAAGAGAAACTGGCAAGAGTCAGGTTTTGTCTAACAATGAATAAAAATAGATTATTCTTTTTTGTTGTTCGTTATAGGCTTGTTTGTTTATTTTTAAGTTTAGCAGCATGTCTTTTTCAAATAGATAATTTTGACCCCGTTGAAGTCATTGGAAGTTTTGCCATTGACTTCAGTGAGGCAAAGATTTCACACTTTTAATTTAAATCAGATAAAAGCTAAAAATTATAGACAATAAAATAAGTTCATTGTTTACTAATATTAACAGTAGAAAAGGCAGCTACTGAAGTCTAATTACAGTAGAACCTCAGAGTTACAGAAACCTCAGGAATGGAGGTTGTTCCTAACTCTGAAATGTTTATAAATCTGAACAAAACATTATGATTTTTCAAAAGTTTATAGCTGATCATTGACTTAATACAGCTTTGAAACTTTACTATGCAGAAGAAAATGCTGCTTTTAACAATCTTAAATTAAATGAAACTAGCACAAAAACAGTTTCCTTACCTTGTCAAATCTTTTTTTAAAACTTTCCCTCTAATGTTTTCGTAGTTTACATTTAACAGTGTATATGCTTTTTCTTTTGGTCTCTGTTGCTACATGATTGTGTTCTTCGGGTTCCAAATGAGATGTGTGGTTGACTGGTCAGTTTGTAACTCTGGTATGTGTGGTAACTCTGAGGTTCTACTGTTCAATTTTTTTAATAGGAATTATTTTATCATGATACACATTATTTTTGTCTGCCACACAATAATAGAGACACCTATTAATATCAAGTGACATTTACCCATCTTATATATAAAGCATATCAAATGTTTGTATACAATACGTGTACTTCCAGAATTTTAGCTCTGATTCTGCCAAGACTTAAATACGTGCTTAACTTTACAGACTGTGATCAATTTCACTGAGGTTAATAGGACTATTTTCAGTGCCTAAAGATAAACGTGTGTAAGCCTTTGCAGGCTTAGGGTTTTAAACTGTCACTTTTGGCTACATGTTCTAAGTCCTGTTCTAAGTAATACTTCAGGTTATTAAAGTGGAAGAAAATGTAAAATTCAATTTATTTTTTATTGCTGGGCTATATTTTATTTTTTGCATTTTGCTAGCTTGTACAGTGAAATTAAGACTTTAGATTCTTATGAGACAGTACAATGTTTGGGTTACAAAAAGAGAAGAAGACTATTTATTAAAACTCTCCTTTGAATTTAAAAAAATCTTTAATTAAACTTTTTTCATTGATTTCACAAAAGCTTGTATACAAAATGAAAATTTTGGATCAGATTAGACAATACAGTGTCACAGTAAGGATTTCTGAAGGGATCTTGGTTTGAATCATGAGAGATTAAATACATCTTTATTTTACTTTTTATTTTTTTATTTCAAAGTACACTGAAATGTTCTCAACAAGTTAAAGATACTAAAAATCAAATGTGGCCTTGGGTTTATATATGTGCAATTTGTATTGACTGTAATAGGAGTTAAAGAAAACCTTAAGGCAGAATTTGTTCGCGCCATTACAGGTATTTTAGATCAGGCTTCAGTATGATGTCTCTTTGCAAATAGCATAAAATACAAAAGCAACAAAGAGTCTTGTAGCACCCTATAGACTAACAGATGTTAGGGGTCATAAGCTTTCATGGGCTAAGACCCACTTCATCAGATGAATGTTGTGGAAATCTGATTCAGCAGTGGGTCTTAGCCCATGAAAGCTTATGATCCCTAACATCTGTTAGTCTATAAGGTGCTACAAAACTCTTTGTCGCTTTTGCTGATCCCGACTAACACGACTACCCCTCCGATATTAGACACCATAAAATACAAGTATTTCCATTATGTGCTTTAATTCAAGGGTCTTCAAACTTTTTCCTCGGCAGCCCCTTCTCGCCAAGGAAAAAGTCACACGCCCCTCCCGGGGGTATGTCCACCGAAATGCCACCGTGGAAAGCAAAAGCTTCCGCTTTCCACGGCGGCATTTCGGCGGTACTAAAATGGGCCTTCTGGGAGTTCGGCGATCTCCCGGGCGATCTCCCGGGCGGGATCGGTGGCAGCGCTGGGGTCTCGCGCACACCCGTGTGCACTCCAGTTTGATGAGCTCTGTTTTAATTTACTGGAAAATAGGAGACATGAGACATCTCTTTTACAATCAGTCATTTAAAAGTTAAGTTTTTTTATTCAGTAGCTCTGGTTAACAATTCAAATTTAGTATTTAACACCAAAGATACTGTTTGCATACTATAGTGGCTGGCTTTGTTCTTTAGTCATATGAAAGTTCAATGATGGTAGATGCTACAATAAGGTCTATTGTGAAAAGATTAAAAGTCTATTGTGAAAAAGTATATACAAATACTGTGAATGCTAAATCCTGGTTAGTTAACACTAAAATGGTTCACACAAGATTAAATTAACATCTGTGCCCACAATGCAGAAAGAACAATAGCTATTTCAGAAGAAGAGTTATTTACAAATGAAATATTAACATAGGAGAGAATTACTAAACAGTAATACAAAGACTGATTCTTGTTTTATTATTTCTAGTAAAAATTACACCTTATTTAAATTCCTGTCTATTTTGCCATTTAGGTTTTCTTTCTGTCAGTATCCATTCATTATTTCTATAGCAGCAAAAAAAGTTATTATTCAAAGGGACTCAGAACAACAAATGATAAGTATGGCACGGGTAAGTCACTTTCTGATAAATGATGTTCATATAAAAATAATGTTATACATTTTAATCTGTTAAACATTCTGTAAAATTATTCATTGCAATCTCTGAAATTTAGGGCTAACCTCGTTTAAAAAAAAAAAAAAAAGGGTAATTCTGTAACTTCTAGTCTGCAAAAGGCCAGGAAGAATGCTTACAGAGTGTTCTTGTTTAAGTTGCTTAGGGCTGCAGAAGCTTCATAAATGTGTTTCTACTGTATAATGTGCTGATCTTTAATCTTCTGTAATATGTGAATCTTTCTTTACCATTCCCATGAGTGACAGGCAAAACAGATAAATGAGGAAAATAATTTTGAGGGAATGCATTTCCCTGAAACGCCGTGTTAGTTGTCAATTTTATTCTGCTAATGTGGACAATGATAGATTGGAATACAACAGTACATAATCAGGCCACAGGACAGGGAGTTGGATATAAGGGAGAAGTTGCTGTTAAGAGGAAATGATGCTAAGTATTGATCTGGCTTCTTAAGCAAAAATGTTGTGTGTGTAAAATATTTTTTTTAATTCCAAATAGCAAAGCCTGGTAGACAAAGTCTCTCGCAGGCAGAGACCTGACATGAATATGTTATTCCTAAACTTGAAAGTGAGAAGGATGCACCTCGTTAGTGATTCACTTGATGAGGTATGGAAAATGGAAAATAATTAATGTTTGTTGAAAAGTATCTGTAACATTTTTAATTCAGTCTAATGGGACTTATATCTATAGTGAATCTATTTAAAACATTGGTAATGGTAGCTGAGGAAACTAAACACATTTTCAGCCGTTTTCTCCTGCACATTTACCCACTTTACACACACAGTTATGTGCATTTTTGTATGTACATGCTAACTAAAAATAAATTTTAAAAATATTAACATAAAGTTAATCCATTAAGAATACTGTGCATAATCATCAGATTATATTGTATCATATTCCAAGGTAGGCATTCCAACTTCTTCTAACTAATTCTTTAGACACTATGTGACTTCTTCCTTCAGAACCTTCTCTCCTCAAACTTTATAGTCAATGAGCACAATGTAGTAAAATCTCATTGTGTGGTGGGCAAGCTAGTGTTAGCAAGATGATGGGTGAGGTGTTGTTTGATTTGTAAAAATCTAAAGAATCATAATTGCAGTGGCATGGCACGGGGGCTCACTTCTCCTCAGGTCCCCACTCCAGGTCCTCCGGTTAGTGGACATTTTGATAATACAGTGTGGTCGGAAATGGGTTAAGTTGGGTATCATTCAAAAGTCCTTTCTCCCACAAACACTATGGCACCAAACAGGACAAGCCTGGAACCATTATGTAGCTATACACTGAAGAACACTTTAGGCTTTCTTCTTCCAGTTTCTTACCCAAATTTTTAACCCACTGCTGCCATACCCAGGACGTGGTTACTCACAGAGAGCATGGATGAGAGCTATTTGGTGTAGTGACTCCCAAGATGGCTTCCAAGCCTAGAGAGACCTCATGAGTCAGGAGGGAGAGCGACCAACCAGTTATGATTAGCTAACTCTCCCTGTCCAGACAGTTATTTGCATATAAACTTGAATTATGAATTGAAATTCAGTAACTTTATGGATTCATATTTCACTCAAAAAAATAGCTGTAGAAATAAAATAAGCACATTTGTATTAACCAGAAGTTCTGTAATATTAAATATGTTGTGAGTCTCTGATTTAATGTAATTTTTATTTTTTAATAGTTGACACGGAAGAGAGCAGATCTGAAAAAAAAGTTGAAAGTTACATTTGTAGGGGAGGCTGGTCTTGATATGGGTGGCTTGACAAAAGAATGGTTTCTTCTCCTTATTCGCCAGATTTTTCACCCAGACTATGGTAAATCCTCATAATTTACTTCTTTTAGATTAACAGATTAGAAAGAGGATTAATTAAAAACACGGCTGGATAGGCATTTTTAGTTTTTCAAATGTTTAGCCCATCTACCTTGGATCTTTTTTTTTTTAATATTCTCTGTTGGGTCACGTAGCCTGAGCCCTCTGAGCCTGAGTCGGCTGGCAAAGGCCAGCTACAGGTTTTTCTTTGCTGTGTAAACATACCTTCAGTGTCTGTAAGCCGAAGCACAGTAATTGTATATAGATGTGGGACTTGTCTGCATTAAGGCCAGCTCCTTACTTGAGAATTGTGAACATGGTAGTCAGTATTGCACTGTCCATTGGATCTCTGTCTCCTCAGTTTCTAAACCACATATCCCGAGGCTGTTATTAGAACATATTTTGCTCTTGTTTTTTCCAGCAATTTTGACTTGCTCTAACAGACTAATCTTTGGCTCTATAAATATGGATCTTAAATACAGTTCTTTAGTGAATTGGGTTTAACATTGTCAATTGCACTATTGGTGATTTCTGTGACACAACCTCCAACCATGCCTTACATGCAAATACAGCTTGTGAAATTAGTGTCAGTGACTTTGTACCAGCATCCTTCAAGATTACCAGACAACTACCTGTACTGGTGTTGAAAGGGAGGAAAGTATCTAGAGTGAAAGCACTCACTGATGTACACATTCTGTTAACTAAAAAGAAGGATGAAGGAAGTGTGAGGGGAAAAAAAAATGTTTTGGGGGGATTTTTTTATTGCAGATAAATAATGTTGTGAAATATTTTTTACATTCCACAGGTATGTTTACATATCACAAGGATTCACACTGTCACTGGTTTAGCAGCTATAAATGTGATAACTACTCTGAATTCCAATTGGTTGGAGCTGTATCCTTTGCTGTCCACTTGAAGGTGCTACCTGCATAGTATTTTATTCAGTTACTAAATGTAAAAACAAAAAGCTAGTAAGTTCTGATTAATTGTATAAATATACAATATCAGAATTAGTTTTTATTATGTTTTTCTTTTTCAGTAAAAGATTTTTTTTTGCTTTAGAGGACTAAACAATACACTGACTAGTGATTTTTGTAGGAAAATTAAAATAAGGAAAATACATATTGTATGTATGTATACATATAAATTACATACAAAAAACTACATTAAAATAATGTAAAGTTAGCAAAATCAAGCACTCCAAAGTTAGGAAATTAAGAATTAGATTTTTTTTAAAGTATGGAACCCCTATTAGTAATAAGTTGAAAATCTATTTTATAATAATAGTTTACTGACTATAAAGTTTCATCTTTAAAATTGAATCTTTGGTTGAAAATAGTATTTTCTTGCTGACCAACTGATATATAACCAACTGATATATAATCTAGTATAGGTTACTCACGCTGCTGTTATAAATGACATAACTTGTCAACAAAATGATTAGCAATAGATATATTGAATTGTTTTTAAAAAATCATTAAACGGCATAATCATTACAAATAGAATGAATACATGCATATTTATTGTTTCATTTTAACTTTTTTTCCATATTACAGTAGTTCAAAAAAATGCTTCATGCTGTAGACGTGACAAAGAGTCCTGTGGCACCTTAAAGACTAACCAAAGTTTTAGAGCATAAGCTTTCGTGGGCTAATACCCACTTTG
>ML677335.1:15998134-16098167 GCA_007922305.1 Dermatemys mawii | reverse complement strand
CAAAGTGGGTATTAGCCCACGAAAGCTTATGCTCTAAAACTTTGGTTAGTCTTTAAGGTGCCACAGGACTCTTTGTCACTTCTGCTATTTCAGACTAACACGGCTACCCCTGTGATTCTTGACTTCATGCTGTAAAGTATGCTAAGTATGAAGGAATTCAAGTGTGAATAGAAGTTCATTATTTGATCATGTTAATATTTTTTAGTTTAATAATTCTTACATTAGACAGTAGACTGTTAAAAGAATGATGGCAATGTTGAAAAAGGAACATATTTTCTTGTCTTTTCAGGTTTGTTTAATACTTACAGACTACTCTCAGTAACAGTGTAAAATAGTCTTCTAAAGTGATCTAAAAAGAATAATATGATTTTCTACTTAACATCTGACATGTATAGCTTATGGGACTTGCTGTGTATAACAGTATCACCTTGGATATTCGCTTCCCACCTTGCTGTTACAAGAAACTTTTGAGTCCTCCCATTGTTCCCTGCGATCAGAACACACCTGTAGGCATCAGTGATGTTTCATTAGATGACCTGTGTCATATTATGCCGGTAAGTAAAAGAGCAGTATTTTAAAGGATAGTTTATTTAAATAATAATTGGTTTCATTTATGGGTGCTTCTGTTTCATTTAAATATTGCAGAACATTTCACATTATAAGCCCCCTTTTTATATGCTATCCAAACCACTCACCATTTTCTCTCTTGTTGAAGATCTCTTTTTTTTTTTTTTTGCTTGTAAAAGATTGAACAAAATTTTCCCTTCTGCCATTTAAGTTACGGGAATTAATAAAAAAACAACCTACACAAAAACACATGAAACTTCACATCTAAGAAATTTACTGTGCAGACCTCCACTCTAAGACACCAGTGCCATACTTTGCAATCCATGGTATCACTAGATGCAGTAAAACTCTCAACAGTGTACATGAGTCAGTTCTACATCTAAGCATTCCAAGTGAAGTTACAAATGGCCTCAGCCATTTAATTGACCTCAGTTCCTCTATAGCCACCTGCTAGATCATTCTCATTCTTCATGCCTGTGGCTTAAAAAAGCCCATATAAGTATTGTAATGGCTAGATTCATTTCTAGTCATTTTAGTGGGGTTAGTTTCTACAACTGAGTAGCAATATTCTGAAATCTGCATGAGCACAAGCTGACATAGCCTAAAAAGTGTTTGGGAATCAAAAAAAGGTGCCCCATGCAGTTAGAAGACGTCGCTACCCTATCATTAAGGCACTTTGTATGCTGATGGGTACTTGCATTAGTATTATTTTTTTGTGTGTGGCACCATATTCCAGGGTAGGGGTAAGAAGCATGAGTTCAGTCTTAAGCTTCTCCCCCTGGATTGAAGTCTGACCTGCTCAACTCCTTTCTTCAGAAGTCTCAGAATCTTCGACTTTGAAATCAGAGATGATCTTTCGGTCCAGCTTCTCCAACAAAGAAACCATCAGACCGTAAATTGAAGACAAGATCTTCAGATCTTATTTTGCCTGGCAAGAAACCACTTTATCTATCAGTAGGTTCCATTTTTGAATACTGAGAGTCATAGTTCCTCTTGCATTCATATCAAAGAGGAAGGGGGAGGCAAAGCATTCCTCCAGAAACACATACGCAAGCCAGACAATAGATTGACAAAGGTGCAGATAGGTGTCTAGTGGGATTTACAAAAGTATTCTGTGAGTTAAGTGCCTAATTCCCATTGACTTTGAGTGGAAGCTAGGTACTTCTGTTTAGTGCAATTTTTGTTAGGTATTTTTGTAAATTCCAGTAAGCACCTAGCTGTATATTTAGGTAGCTAAGTACCTTTGTGAATCTGGCCTATGGTGTCTTCCTGCCCCAAAGAGAAGTTATATAAGCCTAAGCTGGACATGGAACGGGGTATTTAGTTACCATCTGGACACATTGAGCTTTTCATTCAGGCTTATCACAGTTATTTGGGCATTTTGGGAGAAGTACATTTCTCCCTTAGTAAAATGCCTCTCAATCCCCAACGTAGAAGGATAACACACAGTAATAGAGCCAAGTGGTGTCAAAGGAGTACTAATTTAAAAAAAAATATTGAAGAGCTGCTCTTCCAATATTAGCATCTGATCTTGACCCCAGTGTCAAGAGAGTCATGATTATTTAAACAATATAAAGCTGGAAACTAAACTTCGACTAGTAGCCGTGCAAATTTGCAAAATACATACATTCTGGATGCAAGCATTCCAAGCAACCACTCCCCTAGTAGAATAAGAGTTTAGTCTCTGTGGCACTGGGACTCCAGCTTGCTTATTACAGACCTGGATACTAAATTTAATGTATTTGAATAAGTGTGATATAATGGTGGTAGGCAAAATGCAGAAGCAGCCCCTTTTCTATGAGCTCTTTGTTTAGTTGTACCTTTCTTTCAGAGGTAACACCTGAGGACCAATTGATAAATAAACTGATAAATAATCCCCCTTTTTTCCATTTGTTTAAAAAAAAAATCTAACAGGGTTTTTTTAGATCCATTTGTAGCTGATGTTTGAAAGATGGAATTCAGTATGAACATATCGGAAATAAATTCCTTTGCTTGGTGTGGGGAAAAATTCAAAATATAGTTATTAGTAGTTGAAAAATCATTTCTGCACATGCGGAGTAAGAGGTTGTTTTATGTATAGTATGCTTTAATGTGCAATTTTGCCCAAGGTATTTCTCAGTAATAAGTTATTGTACTTTAAAAGAACATGGTGGAATTGTAGCTAATGTAGTAATTTTTTCCACCAGGAGTTGGCCCATGGACTAAGTGAGCTTCTATCCTATGAAGACAACGTTGAAGAAGACTTTTATTCAACCTTCCAGGTAATGTAGTGTGACAAAGCTCCAAGTTCGTACTTGTGGGTCCTGCGCTTCCTGGCAGATTTAGAGGCCTCAGAAACTCATCTAGGCCCCAGAGTGACCTCCCCTTCTCAGTATAATTGGCAAGAGTCACCGCTTAGTGAGTTACCTTCATCACAGGCCAGTATGGAAGATGGAAAAGGGGGGAGCCCAGGCCCACCCTCTACTCTGGGTTCCAGCCCAGGGACCCTAATAGTATCAGCTAAGATGGCTGACCTTTTATCCACAAAACACAATACAATTCCCTGGGCTACTTCCCCACAGCAGTCCCCGCTTCTTCAAACTCCACTTCACCCTTACCTCAGGGCCTCCTTCCTTCAGTATGATATGTTGTCCAACACTCAGTCTCACCAACAGCACAACTTCCTTCCGCAGCTCCTGACACCGACAGCCCACCTGACTAACTGGGAGGTTTTTATCTGGTTTCAGCCAGGCCCTGATTGGTTTCAGGTATCCCAATCAGGCTAGCTGTTTCTGCTCTTTTCTAGAAGGTTCTTGATTGGCCCCAGGTGTCTTGATTGGCCTGGAGTAGCCTTTGTTTGGCTATCCAGGGAACAGGGACCTGCACATCCTGAGACTAATATACCTGCCTTCCAGCACTCTCCTATATCCTTCTGGTCTGACTCCGTCACAGTAGGAACACAGATTCTGCAGTTTATAGTAATTATTGATCCATCCCAGGAGATTTATTCATAGGTAGAATAGTCCATCTTAGAGAGTGATTGCTGAGTTCAGCAGGGTTGGGGTTAAAGAACTATAAAGCTTGTCCCAGATTTGAAATAGGCAGTCTAGCCTGGGGGGTTAGCCCAGACAGAGGCTTGCTGTAGCTTTGGGATTGAAGTTAGCCTAGAAGCCTGATTTAGGCAGAGACCTACCTAACTTGAAAGACTTTACCTAACCTGGGGGCTAGTTTTAGGCAAATGCTCGCACTAATTATTTGATATACTTGAGCCTGGAAAACTGGCTTAAAGAGAATGCTGGTCCAATGTTGAAAGACTTGGAATGCCCTGGGAGTTTTAAACTAAGCAGGAGCTTTCTCTAATCTGGAATGGTTTATCTTAATCAAGGAATCTTGGGCTTATGCCTGCACCAGCCTGAAAACACTTGGTAGGCCTGATATAGGTTTGTTCTAGTTCAAAGCTTTTTTGCTTTAGCTGGGAATTATATTGTCATCAGGTGGTATGAAAATCTTTATAACCTAAATTATTTTCAATTCTGTAGGATCTACAATTAAAAGAGAGTTATTTCTTCTAATATATTTAATCTCCTGAATCCTTTTCTGCATCTTTCTCCTTCATGGTATCTGAGTCTTATCACACAACTAATACTTTTAAAAGTGTATTTGTTTGTTAAGAAAAATACTAAAAACTATAACACATAATTTAAAAAAACTCTCAGATATATGCAAAACTATTGATAAGTGATTCATTTGCCATAATGGATCATCTTCTCTCTTTCTCCAGGTTTTTCAAGAAGAATTTGGAGTCATCAAATCTTATAACCTAAAGCCTGGTGGTGATAAAATTCCAGTTACGGCTCAGAATAGGAAAGGTAAACTAAAGATATAAATATGCCAACTGAAATGCACCACTTCACTTGTAACTATAGATTTTGTTATTTAGCTGAGTAGTAAAATAAAATTCAGAATGAACTTGCTAATATACTTTCTATTTATAATGCTACATAAAGTAAAATATGTTTTAAATTATTTTAAATCAGTTTAAGATAATACAATAAATGATAGTCTGAAAGAATTTTATTAATATCTAAAGGATATCAAATGTTGTGGGTTTTTATTTTTTTTTTTAGAATATGTGCAGCTTTATGTTGACTTCATTCTCAACAAATCAGTCTACAAACAGTTTGCAGCTTTTTATTATGGATTCCATAGTGTCTGTGATTCATATGCATTGATGGTAAGAATAAAATGAAAAGCCTTATAATAAACTTTATTTAATATTATCTTAAAGTTTGGTTCACTTCTATTATAAATCTCTGACAAAGAACTGAAAATGACTGATCTGAATTATATAAATAAACTTTAATAATTCAACTGACTTTTTTCCACTGTTCATAGAGGCTCTGATTCAGCAAAATATTTAAGCAAATGCCTAATTTTAAGCATATGAGTAGTCCCACTGAGATCAATGGGCCTTGCTGACTATGACCACTCAAGAAAGAGATGTTGGAGTCATTGTAGATAGTTCTCTGAAAACATCCACTCAGTGTGCTGCAGCAGTCAAAAATGCTAACAGAATGTTGGGAATCATTAAGAAAAGAATAGATAATAAGATAGAAAATATCATATTGCCTCTATATAAATCCATGGTATAGCCATAGCTTGAATACTGCATGCAGATGTGGTCATCCCATCTCAAAAAAGATATACTGGAACTGGAAAAAGTTCAGAAAAGGGCAACAAAAATTATTAGGGATATATAACAGCATCCATATGAGGAGAAATTAATAAGACTGGGACTTTTCAGCTTGAAAAAGAAACGAGTAAGCGAGGGTATGATGGAGGTCTATAAAATCATGACGGGCTTAGAAAAAGTGAATAAGGAAAAGTTACTTCTTCTCATAACACAAGAAGTAGGGGTCACCAAATGAAATTAATAAGCAGCAGATTTAAAACAAACAAAAGGAAGTATTTCTTCGTACAAAGCACAGTGAACTTGTGGAACTCTTTGTCAGAGAATGTTGTGAAGGCCAGGATTGTACCAAGGTTCAGAAAAGAACTAGATAAATTCATGGAGGATAGGTCCATCAGTGGCTATTAGCCAGGATGGGCAGGGACAGTATCCCTAGCCTTTGTTTGCCAGAAGCCGGGAATGGGTGATGGGATGGATTACTTGATGATTACCTGTTCTTTTCATTCCCTCTGGGGCCACTGTTGGAAGATAAGATACTGGGCTAGATCGACCTTTGGTCTGACCCAATAAGGCCGTTCTTATGACCAGAAAACTATTTGAGAAAAACAGTATGTAACCCTCCAACCCTCTGCACCCTCAATGATTGCACTTCCCATAAATAAAGCACTCCTAGAACCAGCTGACACCCCCTGGCAGACCCCAGCCTCTATCCCACCAACTTCCAAAAAGACTTAACGTAGATATTATGTTCCTGCTAAGGATGCAGACTTCTTATTTTCCCATGCACAACTGAATTGTCTTGCACAGGATGAAACAGCTACACTACTGGCCCACCCTGCAAGACAAGGACCTCAAACACCTTGATCTCTTGGGCCGCAAGGTCTATACCTCCTCCACTTTGCAATTCAGAATTGCAAACTGTTCTGCCCTATTTGAAAACTACAACTTCAACAATTACAATAAACTCTTTGATTTTACTGCCCATATCCTGGAGGACAGGAGAGCAGACTTTAAGTCAGTCCTTGTCGAGGGCCAGTTGGTCTGCAGAATGGCCCTACAAGCATCTCTGGACATGGCAGGCACAGCAGCCTGCACTACCGTAACTGCGATGGTTATGCGCAGATCTTCCTGGTTGTCTGCATCCGGTATCCCCAGAGATCTGCAAACCAAAGTGGAGAATCTCCCCATTGATAAAGATAAGCTTTTTTCCAAAAAAACCTGATGACGAAGTCCTTCACACTATTGAAGACTCTAGAGCAACCCTGCATACCCTGGGCATCTATCCATCGCTTCCCAGGAGACAACGGTATAAACCTTATCAGAGGCTATGCACACAACAGTATCAGCAGCCCCAGACCATATGATGTAGCCAGGAATTGCACTAGAATTCCTAGGCGCAGACAAAACCAGGTCCAACCAGCTACCTCCCACCCATTGGAAAACAAACAATAATTTTGAAGCGTTGGTCAAAGGTCTGCACGACCAACCCTTGACTCCACTGCCTATTTCCCCATTTGGCCACCTCCTCCAGGTTTTCCACCATGCCTGGCAGCAGATCACACAGGACCATTAGGTCCTGGAGATAGTTTAGTTTGGTTACTCCATCCCTTTTATATCCTACCCTTCCCCATCCGTCTTCAGGGATCCCTCTTACGAGCACCTACTTCACGTAGAAGTGGCTCATCTTGCACAGATAGGTGCAGTGAAACCTGTGCTGACACAACATTGAGAAAAAGAGTTCTTCTTCGAGTGCTTACTCATATGCATTCCAGTTAGATGTGCACGCGCCACATGCACGGCTGCTGGAAGATTTTTCCTTTAGCAACAGGCTGGGTCGGCTAGGGAGCCCTCTGGAGTGGCGCCGTTATGGTGCCGTATATATACCCCTGCCGACCCTGCCCCCCCTCAGTTCCTTCTTACCGCCCGTGCCGGTTGCTGGAACTTGGAGCTCAGTCTTCTGGCCTCCATATTCCTTAGCTCTGTGCTTTCTCGTGTTTCTTCTGTACATAGTTTAAATAGTTAGTGTTAGTTGTTAATAGTTTGTTCTTAGTTCTTGTTGGCCGGGGGGGTTTCTCCCTCCCGCGGGAGCCAGGGCACTTATGCCCAAGGTTCCGGGCTTTAAGCCCTGCTCATTGTGTGGGAAGCCTATGCCAGTGGGCGACCCACACGAATCCTGCCTAAAGTGTTTGGGTGAGTCACACGAAGCGGCCAGGTGCAGAATCTGCAGGAGCTTTCGGCCGCGTACCAAAAAGGAGAGGGACTTTAGACTCAAGCAGCTCCTGATGGAAGCGGCCCTGACCCCGGTACCGTCCGTGTCCGGCTCTGAGAAGAGCGCCCCTGCATCGGCACCTACCCAGCAAGCTCCTGCGGCACCGAACACAGGGCCACGGCACCAGTCTCATTCCCCGGTGCACAAGAAGAGGAAGCCTATGGCGCCACCTACAGCTTTGGCCGCCTCGACACAGCTGGAGCAGCGTCCTGTGGGGGAGCGCTCCGCCCAACTCCCGTCGGCCCCGGCACCGTTGACTCCGGCACCTGGACAGGTCCCGTTGAGTCCGGTGCGCCTGGACTCACCGCCTAGGGCCCCGCTGCAGCAGCGTCTTCCCACAACGCCGGAGACCTCTGCTGCTGCGCAGGATCTCATTGCACTCACTGAACCCTCGCCGGCTCAGCCTCCGCGCACGCAATCCAAGGGAAAGCCAACGCCCTTGCAGCCCTCGGTGCCCCTTCCAGTGCCCGCCAGTACGCGCTCGGAGTCCTGGCGCCGCTCATCTCGAGGCCTTTCCGGATCGCGGCGCCACTCTCCGCCACGGCACCGCTCCTCTTCCCGGCGCAGATCCCCGTCCCGGCACCGCTCTGCCTCCTGGCGCAGATCCCTATCGTGGCACCACTCTGCCTCCCGGCGCCGATCCTGGTCCTGGCACCAGTTGAGATCCCGGTACCGGTCACCGTCCCGGCGCCAATCGCACTCTCGGCGCCGGTCATACTCACGGCACCGCTCACCTTCAAGGTACCGCTCTTCATCCCGGCACCGGTCACCGTCTCGACGCCGCTCCAGATCCGGGGACCGATCGTCAACTCGCCGCGGATCCGGCAGTGCATCCCGCCGGTACCCGGAGTCACCTCGGCACCGCAGCCAATACAGGTCCCGGTCCCAGCACCGCTCCCCATCTTCCACCGGGTGCCTCCCTTATGTCGGCTCAGCTCCTCCTTGACCCTCCCGGTCTGCCACCGTTTCGCCCCGCTCGGAAGGGGTCAGGGGACCGGAGCTCCCACAAGCATTGCAAGGCCAATGGGCTGAGCAGCAGGTTGAGGACACCACGCAGTGGCCCTTCTGGACCCCCTGGGCGTACCACCAATCCCAGGAGGCCCCGTCTGGGGTCTTAGGGGTATCGGAATCCAGGGTGCCCGAGGCCACCATCAGTCGCCCACCAGACCGTGGGACAGACCTCCCAGCCACGGGCGGAGTGCCCCCAACTCCCGCCCCGCTTCCCCGCATCCACCCATCACAGGAGGCACTGCAGACCAGCGGGCAGGCGGTCTCCTCATCCTCATCCCCGGACAAGGCGCTGGCTGGCACATCTGCCTCCAGCCCTCCGCCCATAGATTTGTCAGCACATCAGGCCCTCCTGACAAGGGTAGCCAAGGGTTTAAACCTCCTCGTCGAGGAGGTTATTGAAATCGAGGACCCAGTGGTGGACGTCTTGTCCACAGACGGCCCGAGCAGGGTGGCGGTACCGGTCATTAAGACCATTCAAAAATCCATGGCCACCATTTGGCAAACTCCAGCCTCGGTTCCGCCGACCACCAAAGGGGTGGAAAGGTGCTATTTCGTGTTGGCCAAGGACTACGAATACCTTTTCACCCACCCCCAGCCCTGCTCACTGGTTGTGGACTCCGTTAACCAAAAGGAGCACAACGGTCAGCAGGCCTCGGCCCCTAAGTCGAAGGACGCTAAACGCTTGGACCTGTTCGGCAGGAAAGTCTATTCGACGGGGGGCCTACAGCTCAGGGTGGCCAACTAACAGGCCCTCCTGAGTAGGCACATGTACAACGCATGGGACTCCATGCAAAAATTCCAGAGCTTCGTGCCCCCAGAGGCCAAGCAGGAGTTTGAGGCCTTTGTCTCAGAGGGCAAGAAGGTGGCTAAAACCGCCCTGCAGGCGACCCTCGACTCGGCCGACTCGGCGGCCAGAACAGTGGCCTCGGGTATCGCCATGAGGCGCATCGCCTGGCTGCAGGCCTCTAACCTGCCCCCCGAGGTTCAATATACTATTCAGGACCTTCCTTTTGAAGGCTCAGGCCTTTTTTCGGACACCACAGACTCGCGTCTGCAGTCCCTTAAGGACTCCAGGGTCATCCTTCGTACTTTGGGGATGCATACCCCAGTGACCCAGCGGAGACCGTTCCGGCCACCACCTAGGCGTTTCTATCTGCCACCGCGCCTGTGACAGGACGCGTACAGGCGGCGGGGGCAAGGCAGCCGTAGACGCTCCTCCACCCGCCGCTTGGGCCACTCCACGTCCAAGCAAAAGCCCCCCCAGGGCCCCAAGCCCAACTTTTGAAGGTGCGCCCGGGGGCAGAGTACCAGCCACTCTTCCAGATCCTCCCTTCAGAGATCGTCTGTCCCACTTCCTCTGTGCCTGGTCCACCATCACCTCCAACCAGTGGGTGCTACGCACGGTGGCAGTGGGATATTCGCTGCAGTTCTCCACCCTGCCCCACTCCCACCCACCCTCCCCGTCTCTCTTCAGGGACCCCTCTCACAAGCAACTCCTGCTACAGGAGATTCAATCGCTCCTGTCTCTGGGGGCCATCGAGCCAGTCCCGGAGCAGTTCAGGGGAAGGGGGTTCTATTCCCGATATTTCCTCATACCCAAGGCGAAAGGGGGTCTTCGGCCCATCCTGGACCTGCGTGGACTCAACAAGTACCTGGTCAGGTCCAAGTTCCGCATGGTCTCCTTGGGTAGCATCATTGGATCCAGGGGACTGGTACGCTGGCCTCGATATGAAGGATGCTTATTTTCACACAGCTATACGTCCGGCTCACAGACGCTTCCTCCGCTTCACGGTAGCAGGCCAATATTGCCAGTTTGCGGTCCTGCCCTTCGGCCTCTCCACAGCCCCCAGGGTGTTCACCAAATGCATTGCCGTGGTTGCGGCGTTTCTCAGGCGACACCGAGTGCACATCTACCCTTATCTCGACGACTGGCTGGTCAGGGGCAGCTCGCGGGAACAGGTGTCCTCCCATGTTCAGTTGACTCTCCGCACATTCTCCCGCCTCGGAATTCTCCTCAACGAGGAGAAATCAGCCTTACAGCCTACTCAGAGGCTGGAGTTCATAGGAGCTCTCATAGACTCCACAGTGGCAAGGGCGTCCCTCCCACTGGCCCGTTTCCAGTGTATCCAGTCTGCCATTCACAACCTAAGTGCCTTCCCGACTGCCTCGGCCCGATCATTTTTCAGCCTACTGGGGCACATGGCAGCGTGCACATATGTCACCAAGCACGCAAGGTTATGTTTGCGCCCGCTCCAGGCATGGCTGGCTTCAGTTTACAAACCAAACGTGGACAGCCTCTGCACCCTCCTCACCATCCCGGGCCCGACCCTCAGCGCCCTCGCCTGGTGGATAGATCAACGGCTCGTTTGCGAGGGCGTTCCCTTCCTCCCACCCTGACCAACAATGTCCTAGTGACGGACGCATCAGATCTGGGGTGGGGAGCCCACCTCGGGCATCTCAGGACCCAAGGTCGGTGGTCAGCGGCTGAACTCCATCTGCATATCAACGTCAGGGAACTGCGGGCAGTTCGCCTGGCATGCCAGGCCTTCAAAGAGACGTTAACGGGCCATTGTGTCGCGGTGCTAACAGACAACATGACCACACTCTTTTATAGCAACAAGCAAGGGGGAGCCCGCTCGACCTCCCTCTGCAAGGAAGTGATTCTACTGTGGGAATTCTGCATAGCCCACTCAATTAACCCCGTGGCCTCGTTTCTTCCGGGAGTCCACAACACATTGGCAGACCACCTCAGCAGATCGTTCCTTTCTCACGAATGGTCCGTTCGCCCGGATGTCATTCGGGCGATCTTCCTCAGGTGGGAGTTTCCCCGGATCGACCTCTTTGCCACCCGACAGAACAGAAAGTGCCTGCAGTTTTGCTCCTTCCAGGGCAGCTCCCTAGGCTCCCTGACGGACGCCTTTCTCCTCCCATGGACGGGGCAACTCCTCTATGCCTTTCCCCCATTCCCGCTGCTTCACAAGGTGCTCATCAAGGCGAAGCGGGACAAAGCACACATGATCCTCATAGCCCCAGCTTGGCCCAGACAGTGCTGGTACGCATCCCTCCTCCAGCTATCAGTAGTACCGCCCGTCCCCCTGCCACCCTGGCCGAACCTTATATCTCAGAACCACGGCCGCCTGCTCCACCCGGACCTGTCGTCCCTGCACCTATCAGCGTGGCTCCTGCGTGGCTAAGGGGTCCGGAGCTCCTATGCTCCGCGGAAGTGCAAAACGTGCTCTTGGGTAGCAGGAAGGCGTCCACCCGAGTGACCTACTGTGCAAAGTGGGCCCGCTTCTCCCGGTGGTGCGAGCAGAGCAACACGACCCCGGAGGAAGCCAGTATACCCGCCGTCTTGGACTATCTTCTCTCTCTCAAGCAGCAGGGACTCTCCATTTCATCCATCCGGGTTCATTTGGCAGCCATCTCGGCTTTCCACCTGGGGAACCTCCGGCCACTCGGTCTTTCTAACCCCGTGGTCTACAGGTTCCTCAAAGGTCTGGACCGCCTATACCCGCAGGTCAAGCACTCGGTCCCACCCTGGGACCTCAAGCTGGTCCTCTCCCGGCTCGTGTTGCCCCCGTTCGAGCCCCTCGTCACTTGCTCCTTATTATATCTCTCATGGAAAGTGGCCTTCTTGGTGGCCATCACCTCGGCCCGTAGGGTTTCGGAGATCCGAGCTCTTATGTCAGAACCCCCTTACACGGTGTTCCACAAGGACAAGGTGCAGCTGCGCCCCCATCCTCCTTCCTCCCTAAGGTGGTGTCCCCCTTCCACATGAACCAGGACATTTTTCTCCCGGTCTTTTATCCGAAACCCCACACCTCCCGCAAAGAACAACAACTGCATACGCTCGATGTGCATAGGGCTCTTGCGTTTTATTTAGAACGGAAAAAGCCATTTAGAAAGTCGACACAACTCTTCATTGCTGTAGCAGACCCGATGAAGGGGCAGCCGATCTGAGTGCAGTGCCTCTCTTCCTGGATAACCGCATGCATCCGTACCTGCTACGAGCTAGCGGGGAGACCCACGGAGCAGATCACTGCGCATTCCACCAGGGCGCAAGCCTCCTCAGCGGCCTTCCGAGAACAGGTTCCAATCCAGGACATCTGCAGGGCAGCCACCTGGTCCTCCATCCACACCTTCGCCGCGCACTACGCCATCATCCAGCAGTCCAGGGATGATGCAGCATTCGGCTCGGTGGTCCTCCACTCAGTGGTTGGTCGATCCTATCCCTCCTCCTAGGTGGGGCTAGCAGTCACCTAACTGGAATGCATATGAGCAAGCACTCGAAGAAGAAAAACGGGTTACTTACCCGTAACTGTTGTTCTTCGAGATGTCTTGCTCATATCCATTCCAGACGCCCCCTCCTTCCCCACTGTCGGATCTGCCGGCAAGAAGGAACTGAGTGGGGGCAGGGTCGGCAGGGGTATATATACGGCACCATAGCGGCGCCACTCCAGGGGGCTCCCTAGCCGACCCAGCCTGTTGCTAAGGGAAAAATCTTCCGGCAGCCGTGCACGTGGTGCGTGCACACCTAACTGGAATGCATATGAGCAACACATCTCAAAGAACAACAGTTACAGGTAAGTAACCCGTTTTTCTACTCACACTACTTTCTCACCCAAAAGAAGAGCAGGGGATGGAGGCCTATACTAGACCTAAACCAACTGAACAAATTTGTATGTGCACAGAAATTCAAGATAGTCACACTGGGCACAATAATACCCGTGCTGGAACAAGGGGACTGGTTCATAGTACTCGCCCTCCAGGATGCCTGTTTTCATACATCCAGTCATCCAGCATACAGACACTTCCTGCAATTCACATGCGGACACAACCATTTCCAAGAGGGTACTCCCTTTCAGTCTCTCCACAGCACCAAGGGTATTTTCCAAGGCCCTAGCCATAGTCGTGGCCCACCTCTGCAGACACGGGATCATACTCTTCCCCAACCTAGACTATTGCCTCATCAAAGGCAGCTCATACGACAAGACATTTCAAGCTACCCATTTCACCATCTGCCTCTTCCACAGCTTAGGTTTGGAAATAAATTTCCAGAAATCCACCCTGACACCTACACAGTGGATCGAATTCATCAGAGCTCACCTGGACTCAATCTGAAACAGAGCCTCACTCCCACAAAACAGACTTTTTGCTATTGCACATCTCATACACATGCTCTCTGTTTGTCCCAGGATACAGGCAAGAATTTGCCTTCAGCTCCTTGGCCACATGGCAGCCATCACCTTTGTGGTCAAGTAACCCAGGCTGCACATGAGATGTCTTCATGGTTGGCTCAGTTTCAACTACGAATCCAGCAGACACAGCTTCTGCATGATGCTAACTCCTCCAGCAAACATACTAGCTTCCCTACAATGTGGACAAGACCAGAGAACCTCTGCATGGGCGCTCCCTTCCAGCAATGCTCCCCAACACTCATGCTCACCATGGACACTTCCCTGATAGGTTTGGGGGCACACCTGGGATGACACATGGCACAGGGCCGCTGGTTCCTGCCAGAGACGCATCTGCACATAAATCTCCTAGAGCTCAGAGTTGTGAGACAAGCCTGCCTTCACTTCCTCCCTCTCATAAAGAAAAAAGTCTATCGGGTCCTAATGGACAATATAGCACATATGTTTTACATCAACAGATAGGGGGGAGCACGATCACACTTCCTATGCATGAAAGCTATCCGGTTATGGAATTGGTGCAAACACTACCACATAGAAATCACCGCTTCCTACCTCCCTGGGTGTCACAACACTACTGCTGACACACTCAGCAGATATTTCTCCAATGAACACGAATGGGAATTACCTCCCATGATACTATGACAGCTCTTCTTCCACTTGAGCAGCCTGATAGTTCAGCCACATAGCTTGCAAGTAGCCACAGGCAGTGTTTCATGTTTGAATATAATAATAATTAATAAATAACAACACTAGATGGTAAACAATTGTCTTAATTGAAATTACTTAATTGGAGCTTATTAAAGATTCATACAGCATGATGCAGAAAGTATACTTTACTACCCTCTGTAAATTGTGAAGAGATGGCAGCTTGATCTCTTTTTATAGAAATAAAAATAACTGAGATGGCAACTTGTTAACTTCCAACTAACTTTTCAAAATTTATTCCTTTATATACTGGTTTAGAACAAAGAAAGTTTATTTGTTGGGAGGGGAAAAATTACTTTCCCACAGTTGATTCTGTGTGTTTTGTTTTAATATTTTATTTACCTACTTATGGAATTTTTATGGCATTTTAATTTACATGATTGATACCCTAAAGGGATTTCTAACCCCAGTTATTGTTATTAAGAACATCTGTTCCAGCAAGCACTTTTAAAGGAGTTAAAAACATTTTTGAATGTGTCATTTTTTATAAATTACAGAAAATATTTGTATTCACAAATACCTCTTATTAATCACAGAACATAATTGGATTCTACACACCCCTTATCAATTATCCAATCTTGTTTATTATATCATACTTCTGTAGTAATAAGTATCCTTTGCAAGTGCCAGGAGTCCCTTCCTGGACATCTGAATTAGATTAAAGGAGTTAAATTATATGCATTTCATTACTGAGTACATGCCTTCCTTTATTTTCTTACTCAATAAAGTTTAATTTAGGCACAGAAAAAAGATTTTAGTTAACAGGTTTGGTTATACATGTTTTACAATGTCAGCAGAGACTGAATATGATTGACAACCAGAAATCCCAATCAAGGAGTATATCCTTCCCACTTACTGACCAGAGAGCAGTGAATTTGGTGAGATTGCAGCAGCAGGCCCATTAGTCACTGGGACAGTTAATTCCTGCATGGACAGAGAAGAGCCTATTAAGGTGGCTTGGAACTGGCTTTATGGTAGTGTGGCTCCCAATATGACCAACAGCATATCAGTGAGTTGCTCCAAGGTCTTGTTTCTGATTGACTGGGAGCTTTTTTGAACCTGAAGTTAAGGTGTCGCAGTTCATACGTATTTCTTCCCTGCTCCCTAGATTTGCAGGCACCACACTAATACTTCAGGAAGAAGGGGAGAGATTTAAAACTAGTAGCATTTTCAGGGTGAAGACTCCATTCTCAACAACTGGAGCATCGGGATATTATACAGAAAGAACTAGAGGACTGGGGTAATAGAAATTAGATGAAATTTAGTAATATCAAGTTCAAAGTTATGGACTTGGGGAATTATAATACAAATTTCTATTACAAGCTGGGCTCAGACTTTGGAGGCAACAGAAGAAGAGAGAGACCTGGGTGTGTGGGTTCATCTCAGGATGGCTATGGCTATCAATGAGATGCAGCTGTGAAAAGGCAAATGTGATCCTAGAATGTATCAGGTGATGTATTTCTAGCAGAGATTGGGAAATATTAACACTATTGTACAAGATAGGGGTAAGATCTCATCTGGAATACTGCATACAGTTCTGTTCACCCATGCTCAAGAAAGATAAATTCAAACTGGAACAGGTGCAGAGAAGGGTTACTAGGACAATCAGGGCATGTGGGGTCTATCTTATGAGAGGAGGCTGAAAGAACTTAGTTTCTTCAGCCTAGCAAAATGAAGGTTGAGCGCGAGGATGTGGGGATGCACAAATATATCAAAGAGGTAAACATCGGAGAGGGGAAAGAGCTAGTTAAGTTAAAGGAAAATGTTGACACAAGAACAAATGGGTATAAACTATCCATGAACAAATTAAGGCTCAGAAATTAGAAAGTTGCTAACCATCAGAGGAACTTCCCAATACTAGATTGGGCAAGCAATTTAATTAATTTTAAGATAGGGCTTGATAACTGTATGAGTGGGATTGTATGATGGGGTTGCATGCTGTGACAGGGGGATTGGAAGTAGTGGCTCAGAGGTGTATTCTGTATTTTTTTCCTCCTTCTTCTGAAGTATGAGATAGGACACTTGACAGGATGGGCCAGTGCTATGAGGTATAAAGGAAATTCCTTCTCAGATGCTTGACTGAGTGGGTCTTGCTAATATGCTGAGTGTCATACTGATCACCGTTTCTGTTTTCAGGGATGAATTCCCCATGTTAGATTGGCAGGAATTGTGGGGGATTTTGCCTCACTCTGCAGCATGGCAGTGTGCATGTCAACTTTTAGAATCATCTGAGTATATCTAATCTAATCAATTCCCTGCCATTGCAGAGGCCTTGACTATTAGTGTGCCTCACTCCTTCCTGTTCTCTGGCTGTGGCATACAATAGTTTACTGGTCCTGGGCTCAGTACAGGGTAATTGGGTTCAGTTTAGGACCTGTGTATGTGCAGGAGGTCAGACTCGACAGCCTAATCTCTGACTCTAAGTAAATGTAAACATTAGGAGGAAAGGGGAATAAGGTTAATAGTAATAACACACTAATGGATATTACCCACATTTATTTTGCTTGTTAGTAAAAGATTTTAAAATTAAGCACTGAGGAATTGATCTTCCTACAAAATAGTAAATACTGGAGTTCACATATGAACTTTTATCTATGAAAAATGTTTTTAAGAAAATAACATACTTTGTCTAAAATGCATGACAAAACAGCTGCAATTTAATTTTTCAGTTCTTAGTCTGAATTGTATTAGCATCATTTTTTATCTGTTAAAAAGTGTTCTGCCAGCAAATGTTATGACTTTTTGGCAGCTACTTCGTCCAGAAGAGGTTGAAATTCTTGTTTGTGGAAGCCCTGAACTGGACATGCATGCTCTACAGAGAAACACCCAATATGATGGCTACCTGAAAACTGATCTCACTATACGGTAGACTTAATTTTTCATCATCTTAATATTCGTATAGAAGAACAGTATAGACTGATGCACTAATTTCAGTATAGTCATGAAGTGCTAAGATATAACTTAAGTTTTAAAAGGGTTATCTCAAAATGGGATAAAAATACTGTAGTCTTATCTCCTTAAGTAGGAAAAGTTAAATTAGTTGAAGTATGTCAAGTATCTTTAAAAGGACACAATTGGTTTAAGTCTAGTCAGTTTCAGGTATTACACCAAGCTACTGTGTGGTTTTACAATATTTTAAAATGTTACGTCTCTTCTCTGATGATGTGTGAAAGATCCAACAAATAGGGGCAACTGTATATACACAAAATGTAAAATGCATTAAAAATGAGAAGAAAATATTTTCATATGATGTTCTTTCTGTGATACCTAGTAACCTTAGGCATTTCCTGTAACTAATAGGTTTTAAATAAAGTTTGAGTCAGAAATGTAAATGTGTATCTTTAACTAAACCAACATTTGAAAAATAATAGTTGTAAAATATAGGCATGTAATCTATAGCTCAGCCAAATCATCTCTTCCCTTTGCCGCACTATGCCATTTATAAAATATGTCTCTAAATAAGGGTTGCAGGGAGGAGTTGCATAGAGGAGTGTTACTAGAACATTTTTGATAACACAGTGTTTGAAAATGCACATAAAGCCTTTATGCTTTTAAGTTCACCAGTTAACCACATATTTATGGGAATTTTTAGATTAAGTGATGATATCTGAGCAACGGGCGTAGTGATAACTTTACATTGCTTTTATCAAGATATTAACTCTCCCCTTACCTAATTAATACTGTAGATACTTTTGGGAGGTAGTACTTGGATTTCCTCTTGATCTCCAAAAGAAGCTGCTGCATTTTACTACAGGAAGTGACAGAGTACCTGTGGGAGGGATGGCTGATTTGAATTTCAAGATTTCAAAGAGTGAAACATCCACTAACTGGTAAATAATTTTCAGTTGTATTCCTAAATATTTTTAACAGAAGAGTCTTATTGTAATTTGTGCATGTATTGTAAAGAAAAAGCACACTGATTGAGAAACTATATTAGTTTCTTTAGCTTGGTTTACAAATGTTATTAAAACCAGTTATTGATTACACAAATTTAGCAGATGTTCATTTAATACAAAACCAGCTCTGAGCAATTGTAAATCTGAAGTCCAGTTATTGCTTTTTAATACAAATGGTCCTTATGCTTCAATTCACTGAAACAATTTGCTTTAGTCCTTGACTGAGGCTGAGCTGGTGAAAAATAAACTACCATATTTACCAGGAGTTCTGCTGGATCCATTTGGGTGTTCATCACTATGGATACCAATCTCCGCAGCTGGCAAGGTGCCCTTGTTTCTTACAGCTGATCTGAGTCCAGCTTTTTAGCATGTGAGCAGACTGATCATTGCTTTGGGATCTCTATAGAGTAAATGGATAGGGGAAACGAGAGTCTGTAACATGAAATTAGAGGTTAAATATTTATGTGCTCTGCTGGAACCTTTTATATCCTTTTGAACTCCTGAAGGGAGTTTCTCATTCCTTACTATCAAGCTAGCTTTTTGGATGGCTATTTTCTCCAGAAGGTTAGGAGAAATTCAGGTCAGTTAATTTGGAGAGCTATATAAAGAACCTTACTATCACCAGAAATTCCTGGTTCCACTTTGCATTGTCAAGTCTTCAGCATCACAACTAATTATAGATTTGAAATAAGTACAGTATGTGAGACTTTTTTCAAAAAATCATTTATTGTAATTGGCCTTATTATAATTTTATAATGCTTCTACTGATTTTTAAATCAACTGACTCATGAATCCAATAATATGTTAAAGGAATATCAAGGCAAGAAAATTGAGAGCTGACTGCTAATCTGTTCTTAACTTGGTCACATTTTTAAATTCTCAGAATTGTATATGATCTTACATATATTTGGTACATGTAACACATATCTTCCTGTTGTCTGGTGCAGTTGCACAATCTAAAAATGGAGTAGTTCCTTTTAAATAAAAGGTAAATGTTAGGATAATGTAGGCCCTATTCCTATAGTGTCATCTTTGCAGTCAGATTCTTGCACCTGTGCAGAGCTGTATTGACTTCCATGTGCCTCTTCATAAGCATAAGGCTCCACCTGCATGGATCATATTACAGATCCGGGCAGTAGTAATGAACAAAGTTTTCGAACCAGAGTGCCCAATATTAAAGTCCTACATCCATTGTATAGGTACCTAGAAGTGAAAGTGGCCTGAGTTTTAAAGGTACAGAGCACCTGCAGCTCCTGTTGATTTTAGTTACATGTGTGGATTCTCAGTGCTTGTATACATCTGTAGCCTGGCCTTTGATGGCTTAAAGGCTGTGATTTTTCAAAAAAAAGTTAGGCCACTGCTGAGAGCATTTGAGAATCCCACTCCAAATATGAATTTAGAAACTTAACTTTAGGGCTGGTCTTCACTATGGGGAGGGGTCGACTGAAGATACGCAACTTCAGCTATGTGAATAACATAGCTGAAGTCGGCATAACTTCAGCCGACTTAACCTGCCGTCCTCATGGTGGTGGCGGGCAGCAGTGCGCTCCGCCTTCGACTCCAGCTTGCACCTTGCGGCAAGCTGGAGTTCCAGAGCTGACGGGACGCCGTTGGCGATCAATTTCTTGCGTCTTAATGAGACACGAGAAATCGATCGCCAAAAGATCGATTGCTACCCGCTAATCCGGCGGGTAGTGAAGACCTACCCTTAGACATCTAGCTTTGGAAATTTGCCAATATGTCCAGTCAGTTTCATACCTCAAACTGAGCTGAACTGTAATTCCATATGTATTCCACTGTTGGTACATATGCAGCCCCTGCACTTGATTTTTGGATTCTTTTGGCTACCAATATCCATATGGGGCCATGCCTATGCTCTGAGTGTCCTCATGTCTCCCACCTAAGGATTTAAGGGTAGGGAAACCCCACCAATCCTTCAGTTCCTTCTCAGTGCTTATGGTTATGAGTTGGAACTTCGACAGGGGCCGAGTCTCTTGATCACTGTGCCCTTTCTGTTGTTTGTAAATAGCTTCATGTTAGGATTAGCTTTTTACTTAGTGTTTTCCTTTCTCTTTGAAAACAAAAAAAATTCTCTGAACTAATTCACTTGGAGCCAGGGTCAGTCCTTATAGCAGAATAGAAAGTTCCACAATTTAAGAATCCTCCTTGTGAGGGAGTGATGCCACTTAATGATGGATATATGGGTATTTATGCCTTAGCAAAGGGGCATGCTCCTGAGAGAGGTGCCATTTTGCAAACCGTTCTTGAAGCGAACATCAGAGGGAAGAGAGACTCTCCAGAAGCTTCTTTTAGTGGACAGTTCTGTGCCTCTTCAGATACTGGAGTGGCTGGACATGAAATTCCTGAGCAGTCCTCTTCCAAAAGTGCTCCAGTCAGCTCTTTGGTCTACCCTCTGAGGTACATGTCTAAAGGACCTTCTTCTCTGGTTGGTAAAATATCTGAGGTTGCGGGAGAAAGGAGCATTGCACCTCTGAGGGGCACAGATCTAGTTCTCCCCTCACAAGGTCCTCTCATTCTGCTACTGAGAAGGGTAGTTCAAATGAGTGGGTGTCCCTCTGGCACTCAGTCCACACCAGTCACCATATCCTAGTGCCAGCTCCCATAAAACATCATATATCATCCAGAACTGACTTGTCACTGTGGTCTCTGGTACCAGTCTCTTCCATTCACTTGATACCACCATGCTCAATACCAAGACCCTTTGCAGCATCAACAGACCTCACAGTCTCTGCAGTACCGTTGTTGTTGTTCATCTAACTTCCTTCTGAAGTACCATCACTACTCTGTCTCTTCAGTACTGAGCACATCTGTGGTAACTGGTAGACAACATACTAAAGGCTTGCCTAGCACCCGAGCTGGTACTGCCTCTCTATTAAAGGAGCAGTAGTTTTCTCCTCCTCTTGTTCAAACAAAATCAGGAAGGAGTCACCATCTCATTCCCTGGAGTCCTTTGATCCCTATACACCAGAGAAGGATTCTAGAGTGGACTACTACCATCTAAGGCCCAAAAGTTCTAGGAGAGACACTATGCCTTGACCCCCATGGTTCAATATTTATTCCAGGACCCTGGCAATCATACCCACTCTCATGGCTCCCTGTTCAATATTCATACCAGCACCCTGGCAATGATCCCTCACACACACCAGAGCCCATCTGAGACGTATCAGAGATTCCAAACAAGGAAACCATCAGCTTCTGCTGCATCATCATCTCATCCACCATTGCTACTGAGAGCCTTGGTCACAGATGCCTCCAGTCTAGGATGGTGGGGAAGCGACCTCGACAATCTTCAGAAACAAGGTCCCTGCACTTCTCAGGAACCCTGGTTGAATATAATACTAGAATATCTCTTGTCCTTTAGGGAGCTTGTAGACAGTTCTGAATTATTTATGGTTCACCTAACAGCCATTTCAGCTTTCCATCTTCCCATTTGATTCAGAGCTATTCAGTATTCTCGCACCTCACAGTAGGTAGATTTCTGAAGAGTATAAGGGTATATCTCCCAGTCAGGGACCCTCCTCTTGCTTGGGATCTTAACCTAGCGCTGACAGGTTTGATGAGTCTTCCCTCCCCCATCCCTTCGAGCTCCTAGCTACACATTCCCTCTTGTCCATCAGAACAGACTTCCAGATTGTAATAACAGCACCTGTCAAGGTTGGAAAAATGCATATGCTCACTGCAGAACCTCCATATACAATATTTCAATGAGGCCTCACCCAGAGATGTTGCTAAAGGTAGTCTCTGACTTCCATTTCAACCAAGTAATACACCTGCCCGTGTTCATTCACAAGCCATATGCCAACAAGGAAGAACTACAGTTTACCCCACCAGGGATTTAAGCAGCTTCTGCAGCTTTTTAAGAAGTACCCACCTCCTGTGATATAGATCACTGCTTGTGAGTCACCAATAATGGACTATATATATGGACAACTAACCAAGAAGAAAATTGTTACTTACCTTAAAGTAACTGTGGTTCTTCAAGACGTGTTATCCATTTATATTCCATAGTGCACCTTTCTCACTGCTACAGAGTCTCATAATTCTGTATTGACAAAGAATCTGATGGTTAGTTGGGGTTTCCTTGCCCGTTGTGCACTGAGGTGGGAGGCACAAGGACACTCCTGGCCAAAACTCAAGGGCATGGGGCACATGTGTGCTGACCATAGAGTACATATGAACAACACATGTTGAACCACAGTTAGGTAAGTGTGAGGTAAGTAACACTTTTTTCATGTGAGTTTGTAAAAGTAATGCACATGAATTAAAAGTATACAGGTAATATTTGATTGCTGTTATATTTCTTATATATTATTATTTAAAAACAAATGGTGCATTATTTTAAAAATATTTTTAGGTTACCGGTGGCCCACACCTGCTTCAACCAGCTTTGCCTCCCTCCTTACAAGAGCAAAAAAGAACTGAAGCAGAAGCTGATCATTGGAATTTCAAATGCAGAAGGTTTCGGTCTAGAATAAGATGAAAGATTTAAAATACAGGATTTTTTATGTAGCACTCACTTTCCTCTTATTGTGCCTTTAAGCTTTTCATGTTTCTGTCTCTTGATACTGTGCCAGTCTTATCCAATTTATAACATGATTTTTTTAAATTAAATGCAAAGTGCATATGTTTTTGCTGTATGGCAATACATTTACTGCTTGTTTTTCACAAAGTAATTTTCATAAAATACAGAATGCTGCATTACTTGACAGAAGAAAGCTGACAGAGGTAACAAATTTCAGGTTACAGTTATGGCTCTGATTATTCTTGGAGCACTTTTTGATGCATGTTCCACTGGGAAAGGAAACACAAAAGGTTCATTGATTAGGTAAGCCAAGTGGCAGAATGTCTTCAATTAATACATGCAGTAGCAAAGCGTATAACTTCCATTCATGTGAGACACAGGGCCATATTTGCAGATTGAGACATAATGCAATTTTAGCCTAGACAAAAAGTATATAGTTTTAATGTTCTGGCTTTTGTTATCAAATAATTAAGCAAGATATTTAAAAAGCATGTAAATAACTGCCTGTGGAAAAATAGGATTTTGATAGTGCCATTAATTGCTAAAGATTTATTTTTACAAATACACAGTTTTAGATGTTATATATTCAGCTTTTACAGATCAACAGAATTGATTTGTACAGGAATGTTAAAAGTACTATTTTCAGTATAACTACTCAAGGACAAACTTTAAGTATTAAACAACCTGCATGTAAATCTTATGAAATTTGCGGCAAACTAATCAGTTGGCTGCAGACGTAGTTTTGTAATGATGACTTACTTAAAGAAATTGGATGTTGACAGGTAAATTCTAAATCTCTTTGAATTGCTTCAGAAATAAGTGATATCCACATCACATGGAAAAATATTAAAATTTTAGCTTGTGTACCATACTGTCATTTGAGCAACAACTTTATGCTAGAAATCTTTTACTAAAAGTTTATTAGAGTAAGCTATGACAAAAGTGAATACAATAACATATCAAAATGCTGTATCTTTCATTTAACTTGAAGGTCAGTATTTAGACAATGTTTTGTTTTTTTCACTGCACACTAATAAAGTAAATGTAAAGATATTCTTGTCTGAAAGTTTTAGCAAATTTGGAGCTGGGGAAGAAACTGATTCTAAAATGCAGGCATAATTACAAGTCCATTTTTATTCACAACCTGAGACAGTAGCAGCATACAGTATAGTATATTGTATTTTTTTACATTAAGTAATACCTACTGTATGTTCTATAGATTTTGCAACGGAACTTATTTGCAATAACAAAATATATGGTAATTTTTCTGATACTTTTCTTATTCTGGCTCTTTCTTCCTTTCTATACTACTTACACACAACCAGCAGATTTCTACATTGGTTAATAAACTAATCTGGCTACTCTGTAACCTTAATGCCATTAATCTTTTAGTAAATAATTACACGTTTCATTTTGTTCTGATCCTTAAAGAAGGTAGTGATGTTTCACTATTTTTTTTTATTATTGGGAATAGAGATTAGTGCTGGGATTTTTGAAAGCATTCAGCATTGGCCTAACCCAGCTTCTCTTTAAGTCAGTGATAAAATTACTATTGACTTCAGAGGGAACATATTTAGGCCAGTAATTGTTGCTTTTAAAAATACCACTCTATCATTCTATTATGTAATTATATTTTTAATCTGAAAATGTAAAGTGAAACAGTTACACAAATCACACTGCTTTAAAAGACATTTAAAATGGGTAAAATACTAATAAGCACAAAAATGGGGGTGTATTTTAAAAGTCAGAATTATGTATATTTTTATTAAGTAAATCTGGAAACAAAATTTTTGTTTCTAGAGGGGGTGATTCATGGAAAGTTGTCATATACATTTTTGTTTATGAATTAATAGGTATACAGTTTCTCATGTAAAAATGCACATAAGTCAATATTTTTATGACTCAAGCCCACGTTTACTAACTGAAGCATTGTTTCTGCCTATCATTAAGATAAAAGCTTTACGTTTTAATCTTTTATCACAAAATTGCACTTTGCCTTGGTTTAGTTTTAATTATTAAAAGCTTTTTGGGTTTACTGTGTAATATTACCTCAAAATTTTAAAAGCTATGATATTTGCATCCATTTTTAAATCAACTAGAGAACTGTAATTGAATTACATTTTATATTTCCTGACATTAAGTTAAATAATTGTAATTTTTGTATTTGTTAAATGAAAGCATTGCACAGTATTTATGAAATAAGCCTCTGATCTCCTCATTTAACATTGTTTGCTCAACTACATTTTGTTTTTTGTCTTGCAATGTAATCCAACGAAACCTTCCCTCTATCCCTTTTTCTCTCTACAATTGTTTTGTATATTACCTAAGGATATCTAGTTTGTATACATTTGTTCATTACTGGGTATCTATTTTTATGTATTGAAATTGTGCAGTCATTAAATCAAACATGTTTCAGTTTCTGAGTCTGACCTATTTAAGTGCAGTATTTTTTCCATTGAAACGTTTTCTTTGCGCTAATTATTCATAATCTTCTATTAAATCTCTGCATGTTTCAGTGAATAAGAAATCTGATTTACTAATCTAGAGATACCCACCAGAAAGCCCTAAAATAATAATCTATATTCTATCTTGAACCACTGATGTTGTAATGCATACCATGCTAGAAACACAAGAATGTAAAATAGTTTTGATCCTGAACCTATTTCTCCTTATTTCCAGGAACAATCCTGATCCCTCAGGTTAAGGGGCTGTTCTAATTTGTGACAATAGAAACTGGCTGAGATATTGTCATGCTCCAGCCACATCTCCTCTCAGTCCCACAATGACCCTTACATTGAGGGGGAGATAAGGGTGAGGAGCAAGAACTATAGAACTAGGTTCTCTGGCTTTGCACTGCCTGAGGATTCCCCTATGCAGGCATAATCTCCAGCTAGCTGTTAAAGCCATCTTTCCCTCCCTTTTGCACTACTTGAGTGGCACACAGGGGACATCAGGAACCAATATCAGAACTATTTATTACAAACATCAGAGTTTCTTCTTAACTGCAACTTAACTATTAGGTCTGTATACAATGAAGACATGTTTTATTTTCTAAATAGGCTGTTTGTTTGTGACTGCTCAGCCACTAGGTATAAATCCTACTTCCAGCAATTGGAGATGGAGGGGAGCAATTCTCTTTTGACATCACTCTAGAGCAGGGATTTCAAACTCAAATCACCAGGAAGGCCACATGAGGACTGGTACATTGGCCCGAGGGACGCATCATTAACACCCTCCTCCCCCGCTTTCCCCGGCCCCGCATCCCACTCCACTACTTCCATGAAGCCCCGTCCCTTCCACCACCTCTTCCCCACCCTCATTCCAAACCCTTCCCCAAATCCCCGCCTCTTCTCCATCTCCTCCCCTGAACACACAGCTCCCTGCTCCTCCCCCCTCCCTCCTGGAAAGTGCCTGGAGGTAGGCAAAGGAGCAGGGACGTGGGGCGCTGGGGGGAGGGGGAGAAGGCAAAGGGGGGCCGTGGGGAGCTTGGTGGGCTGCAGGAAATAACCCTGCGGGCCATGTGGGGAGACCCGGCTGTAGAGAGAGAGATAGCAGATGACTTGCCTAGACCTAGTATCCTGTACTTGCTTTCATTTACCTTGCCAAATTTGGCTTCTCAGCCCTCTCATTTGTGTCTTTCATCTGGAGAATGCAGGTTGTTAATCTTCACCATGAGTCACTTTTAGATCTTCTCAATTGATGGTACTCACTATGGACATGAGCCTGGTAGAAATAGACATTTAAGCCCCTAGACTCTAATCTAGGACTCCTGTCTGCTGTCAGAGAAGATTCTCCTGATCAGTTGGCTGGAAATTAATGCAGTTGGTAGGCAATTTACCATTTCAGCTCAGATCCAAAGTTCTAGACAGGAAAGATTCAAACAGACAGTAGCATGACCATTTCTAACCATGTTGGCCGCCAGAATTTAGAGAGACAAGATCGGCAAGGTTGGTCCAATCACTGATACTACTTCACCTGCCCCTTGTCTCTCCAGTATCATAACCAGTAGGTCAGGGAGAACAATATAAGAGCATGGCAGCCAAATCCTTTTTTCAGCAAAAAGGAGTTTTACGTATTCCCCATGGTCATCCATGTTACCCGGGGTTCTGAACTCCAGAGCAGACAGATTTCTAGAACTAATCCAGAGAAGGAAATGCACCAGTCAGCATTTCTCCTAATTTGCCACAAATAGAGTCCTCAGATGAACCTGATGGCTTTATGGTCAAACATAAAGACAAATGTTGTCTTCTCCAGAATCATTAGTTTTAGCAAAACAGATGTTCTCTTTTTGGAAGTTTCACTCAGGATACCTTCTGTTCTACCTCCCCATCAAATGAGCACACAATTAGTCAAGTCTTCCTGATAGCTAACGATTCTTTAGTTATGAGACTGGCTGAATCTCTGCCTAGATCACTCTTTAATTCTTCCCTTTAAATGCAACATTCTGGCCAAAGATCCAGTCCACCATGAATACTGTGATCAAATATATTAGATGGGCTGGTTTATGAAGTGAGACTCATTAAGGAGGATTTTATAGATTGGTGCTTCACCAGCTACTTGCACGTAAGTAATCTACAGTTCCTATATGTTAAACTGAGCCCCTTAACATCATAATGCAAGGATATAAATTTAAGTCCTTTAAAAATGTGATTTTTTTAACATTCTTGCATGAGAATAGGCTCTCTTTACGTCCAAATGGCTACTAGTGGTACTTTAAAAGCAAAATGGAGCATTCTTCTGTGGCTTCTGATCAAGAAGTGGTGAGATTTTTTTGGTTGGCTAGGTTATTAAATAAGAAAGAATAGAATCTCTCTTCTAGCTCAGTGATTCTAAATGCACTCTCAGAATCTCCTTCTGAACATCTGAAGAAGTTCTGAGGGATCTTGACTCTCAAAACTGATATGGCCAGGAGAATATAGGAACATAGGGTTTTGTTTTTGCTGGGGGTTTTTCTCCCCTGCAAGAGTCTGCCAGATTTTTCATCAGACATGTTAGTGATTAAGATATTTGTTTTCCAAGATGGTTTCTCCTTTTCTGTTGGGATGTTTTGAGTAACTATCTGACCGATCCACCAGGATTCTGTCTCTTGGATCTCCTTTTCATGTATGTTTGGTGAAAATTCTAAGCTCTTAACAATTTTAGTCTCCAAGCCAAGTGGTAACATGATGATGATTTGAACTGTAGACAGCAGGAGATCATGCACTACCTACTGAGGCACTTCCCACAGTGCCTCGCAAAAGAGCCTCTCACAGGAGACACAGCATTCCAGTTGCTAACTCAATCTCTTTTACTTCGACTGATTAAAGTACAATGGCTTTATCTAAAGACTATAAAAGGAAGATGGTCAGATGACTGTGTCACAGAGTAGTAGTTACTAATATAGCCAATTCGCAGATTTAAGATGTTCATAGCCATAGAAAATGTTTGTTTGAAAAATATCTCATTCTACAACGTATGTATGGAAGGGAGCGAGTGGAGAAGATGGAGGAGTGGTCTGTTTTTGTAAGCAACTCTTTCCTGTGTATTTGGGCAGCACCTAGCAGAAAGAGGCTTTGGGAACTACTGCAAGACTAATGTTAAATAATAATTATAGAGTATATTGTATCTGATTTTATACAAATTAGCAGGGCCCTACCAAATTCATGACCTATTTTGGTCACTTTCATAGTCATAGGATTTTTGAAATAGTCAATTTAATAGTTTCAGATGTTTATATCTGAAATTTCACAGTGTTGTAATCATGGGGGTCCTGACCCAAAAGGGAATTGTGGGGTAATGGTCAGAAAGCTATTATTTGCGGGGGATTGCCACCCTTATTTCTGCATCACTGCTGGCGGGGGGACTGCCCTGAGAGCTGGGTGGTGCCCAGCTGTAAAGTCAGCACCACCACCAGTAGTAGCACAGAAATGAGCATTGCAGGGTATAGGGGCATTGTCAGTTGAGGGGCAGGGCTAGCCTAATGGGTGGGCAACCACTGGGCTAGACTAGCAGCTGGAGCCCGGTGCACAGTGGGTGCACCCAGCCCTGCCCCTTCCCCTACAATACCCAGATATCATGGGAGGATAAGATTTCACTGTCCATGAGGCGTTTTTCATGGCCATGAATTTGGTAAGACCCTACAAATGAGAAACACAAAATTGTATACAAATATACAGATTAATAGTTCAGTTGCATTTTTTGATACTTGGATGCTGCACCATTACAAATCAGTACTTGCTTACATAGCTAGTTTCTAGTGTCACTGATTTCTATGTTTAGAAATCTGTGGTGAGTGGCATAAACAAATGGAGCCTCTTTTCATTTTCCTGCCAAATATTTCCTCCCTAAGAAACTGATGCCAGATCACGTAGAGATGTGACTAGACTTTGTCTAAGGTCATCTTGTGTATATAGTACTTTGATTCTAAACTATGACTGTAATCTAATCTGATAAATAAAAGCCACACACCAGATTCAAACTTGTGCTCTAGCACAAAAGCTTAACAGCAGTTTCACAGGCTCTTCTATTAACTGATTGCCACATCTGTCACGTGTAACATACAAATGAGAAGTTTTTCTGCCTTAACATTAATGAGGGCAGTTATTAAGGTTTTGTGCTAGAGCACAAATTTGATGAAGTTGGGGTAGATACTGCTTTTCATTGTTATCAGTGATGGTGTGTGAAAGTGATGATGGGCAATGTGAAAGTGACAAGGAATGCAGGAGATTTTCCTTTAACTTTTCACAGTTTTGAGGGGAGGGGAGGAGAGTATTCTGATGCAACCTTACCTGCCAAAGTAACGCACATTGGAAAAAATAATCTCAACTATACATACAAAATGATGGGGTCTAAATAGCTGTTACCAATCAAGAAAGAGATCTTGAAGTCAGCATAGATAGTTCTCTGAAAATGTCTGCTCACTATGCAGTAGCAGTCCAAAAAGCTAACAGGATGTTAGGAAACTTTAGGAAAGGGATAGATAATAAAACTTCATGCTCCAGGTTTACCATAAACTTTGATTGCCAGAAGCTGGGACTAGATGACAGGGGATAGATCACTTAATAAAAATTGCCCTGTTCTGTTCATTCCCTCTCTGCCAGAAGACAGGATAGCTAGCTAGATGAACCACTGGTCTAACCCAGTATGGCTGTTCTTTTGTCACTAAACTAAGCTTCTGTTTGTGTCAAAAAAAAATTTTTCTTTATATATAGGGATGGTAAGTATGTTCTCAGGGTCATTTGCAACAAACTGCTTTGAAAGAGTCAGATAGTACTCAGCTTATATTTCATTTAGCTATTTGAGATTTTTACAAAATAAAGTTTCTTAGAACTCCTGTTAAACTGAAATCTTCTGCCTCCTTCTTCCCTGTTCTGTTGTGACCAGTAGCCACATAATTAGCTGAGCTGTTGCTGCATAATCAGCATATCTGCTCCCTTCCTATTTTTATGTATTCTGTTTAGACTTAAAATTTGAGGGGGATTGATAATACTCCCTACAACATTTGCCTTTTCTCCAGAAAGGAGAAGACACTTCATAGGTCCTTGCTCTCTTCCTCAACTCTCTATAGTGCATCACTAGCGTTGAAGATTTTTTAAAAGAAAAAACTGGCCAAGTGAATTATGTCTGAGGATTCTATGACACTTGATAGCTTACTGCAGGTAATGGAAAGTGCTTGATAGAGATTAAGGTTATTCAGTCATTACAGAAATGAAATGGGAAGCAAGAAAAGGAGACTCCATTTTCCAGATGATGCCTTTGAAGCAAAACAGAGACTTTAAATTAAAAAAAAAAAAAAGAAAGAACTGAGAAGGGACCATATAAAGCTGAACACCGTAATATAGAAAAGTTTAAAGTAAAAAGCCTTAACTAAGAAAAGATCAGCAGAGAGGAAAGAAACAAGGAAGCAGAGCAGGACAGAAAACGCAAGGAAATAAAATGGAGAAATAACTTAGCTACTTGAGTAATTCAATATATAAATATTTTTAAGAACTAAATTTCTGTAATGTGGGTCGTGGTGGATGGTATTCTAACTGTCCAAGATATATGTGGATGGTTCAGCACAAATCTGTCTCGTGGTGACCACCTAGAAGGATTTACTATGTTTAATGTTGCAGAATCGTTTCCATATTCACCTCTTTTCACACACTTACCAAAATATTCTTTTTTGGACTGAAATTTCCCATACTTAGTCTCTTATCACAGATTAATTTTTTTTCCCTTGGAAAGTCTAAATGAAATCTCCTCAGCAGTTCAATTTACAAGTTCCAGTTGATTTTATAAGTTGATCACATCCCCACATATATTCTCCTTTGTGTCTTTTTTTTAATTAAGTGTAATTAAAAAAGAAACACTTCTGCAAGAATGTATTAAATATGTAAGACCAAACAAGAATCAGGAAATTCCTAAAGTTAAAATTGCTCTGGTAAAATTTAACAACTACGCTGATCACACAGTATATTCTCTTCCTTTTTTTTATGTAAACCTTAAATGTTTTTGCTTTTGTTAACATAAACCATAAAGTATACAGCACGTGCAACAGAGCTGAATTAACACTAACTGAACTTTTGGAATTTCTTGACCCCATTGCTTGATTGTGCAATTGCTTATCATGCATTAAACTTTTTGTTTATTTGCTCTTCAACAGTTTGCAATAGGCATTCCTTACACACTGCAATTCTCTCATCTCTGTGTTTTTGCAGTTCTGAATCTGAAGACATAACTATTTGTCATATTGTAGTTGTGTAAATGTACTGCCTGATTTCCCATCTTTCCCTCCAGGACATCACCAGGAAACACTAAGGGCATCCAAATTTTAATCTTTCATGGTGAAACAGTATTCCAATTTCAATATTCTTTGCTTCTCAAAGTTGACTTCATTTCTTTTGGGCTTCATGTGGGGAGAAGTTTTGGAGTGGGTTGTACAATGGATTGCTAATTATATATGCCATAAGCATGCAAGGCACATCTGATTATACATTAAGTTAGCATTAATGCTTAAAAGGTGTGTCATGAAAAAGGATTTACTTCTTACACGGCACTACAAATTCCTTAGCAATTTCTCTTAGTTGTCATTAAATTTAGTATTAAATCTACATTATTTTCAGATTAATACTGCCTTTCACAATCTTCAAGTACTATCTACTGTCATTCATAATAGTCCAGACATGTAAAGTGATTAAGAAATGCAAGCTTTCATTTATTTCATTTATTTCATTATTTTTGTACTATATGTAGGTCTAAAATCTTGAAAGTCAATCAGCAATGCGTAACCAGAACTCCACAAAGAAACTTGAAGGTACCGAAGAAGACATCTGGGACAGACAGAAACCTCACTCTTTCCATGAAATCCAAGTAATATTTTTTGAGAAAAAAGCACTTTTAAAATACTCTTAAATAGATAAAATCTGTAGTGAACCTGTGTAAGATCCTTATTGTGCCCATTACCATAGTGTTAGAGTGCCTCACAGTCTAATGTATTTACTCTTGCACATAGAGGTGGGGGAAGTACTATCATCCCCATTTTACAGATGGGAAACTGATGCACTGAGAGACACAGTATGTTTACACTGCATCTGGGAGCGTGCTTCCCAGCACAGGTATACAGGTGTGTTAGCGCCGCTCAAACTACAGTAATGGGCTAAAAATAACAGTGTAGCAGGACATGGGAGGTAGCACAGGCAGCAGTACAGGACACTCGCTGAGTACAAACTCACCTGGGCATGTACTTGGGTGGCATGTCCGTCTCTCCAAGCTGGGACGCATGCTCCCATCTGCAGTATACACGTACCCTAAGTCGGTTTTCATTTTAATGGTGAACTTCAAAGAAAATAAGAAAATTCCATTGTTGAATGCCTACAGTAACCAGGCTAGGAGATTTTAATACAATAATTACAAGTTAACTCTCCGTTCAAGTTACACATCCTTACCACTGTGCCTGTTTAACTCCAGCACCACCGAAAATCCTGATCATGCCCCTTGCTGGTAACTATCAGCTCCATCACTTAGAAAGCTTTGCTGGGGCATGGAGCCAGTTCATATAAGGTAAGGAAAGTGTTTATTGTGCAGCACATTGTCAAAGTGTTCCTTATATCCAGTACTCTATAAAATACTATTCAAGAAAGGCAAAATTGTCTAATAGAATGGTTAGTGTACTGCCTAAGTGATCTTTAAAAGTGTGTATAATATAGTTTAGTTCTAGATTAAGAAAACGACCCTTTTGAATAAAAATAATATCTTGGCACATGGTTTTTTTGGCACAACTCTTTTTCAGCTCTTGTTATCCAGCATTAATTCTCAAATGCAATGATGAAACAATGACTTTTTATGGCTATTAATGAAAAAAAATATCAAAAGTCCTCCAAACAGCAAACAATGGTGTACTAAATATTTTTATACTGAAGTACAATATGAAGCTTATTTCAAACAGATGTTGCTGTCTTGGTGAGTTCAGAAAGTATCTGAACCACATATTTGCTTGTCTTTACTGTAAATGTCATTTTGTCCATTTTTGCCACAGGCCATATTTGTTTCCACCACTCGTCCAGTGTGGATTGTTCTGTTTTCCAATCTCTGGATGATTAAGAACAGCACCTTACTGGGAGAAGTACAAATTTAAGAATTGTTAACATCTGGTGATGGGTGCATGATATATATTTAGAGTTGGCATTTCCTTAGTTCTGTAAGAAGCCTCTGTTGGTAAACCTTCCTGAAACAGCTGAGCTGTTGTCTAATTGTGTCTTACAAGGTTTTGAGAATGTCTTAAGTTCTGATTGACAGTGTTACAGATGGACATAAGTTCCAACATTCCTGGAGGAATACAGCGTGCAATAATAATCAAGGTTTCTATCAAAGCATTGTTTGCGTTATTACAATGGGTGGAAGTAACTTAGGATATGACTACATTGCCATAAGAGTTATTTGATTTGACTGGTTTGAGAACTAAAACCTGGACCTTGGAAAAGAGAATTTCATTTCGTGTCAAACCTTAATACAATTTTAAAATATCTCACAGAATGTGCTGAACAAAAAGAAAGTTAAAACTAACTTTAAACATTACCTGATGTTTTCCTGCCACAAGAAGAACAAAAGCAATTAGAAAGGTTGCTTATTCAGGAACTAAGCCAAGATGGACAGTATCCATCTTTGAATCTAAACTTGCCTGAAACAAATGGGTTTCTTGGAAATAGGAAGGATGAGAAGAGTATAAAACTCTGAAGTGAGTGCCCCTCACATACACACATCCCCTTTGCTACACTGTTTAGAAAGCAAGCACTCCACAACTCTTTATGTCCTTCATGATGAACAAGCTGCCACTGACTGAAAAGAAAAACAGAAGATTCAAGAAGAAATGAAACCAAGGAAAACTTCCCCCAGACTTCACTGTAGATTGTGAGAGAAAGTTAACTAAGATGCTGCCCAGCAATTAATTTTAAACTTGTGTAATGATTTTATTGTGATATTGAAATGCTATTGTAACTTATGATATTAAGTTCTCCTATTACTCACCTAGGGTGACCAAACAGCAAGTGTGAAAAATCAGAATGGGGTGGAGGGTAATAGGAGCCTATATAAGAAAAAGACCCCAAAATCGGGACGGTCCATGTAAAATCGGGATATCTGGTCACCCTATACTCACCAGATGATTAGAACATGTGTTCCTGGAAAGGAGGCAGGGGCTAAACATTGGTAAGTGGGGAAATAGTGTGATTTAATTGGATTTAAAATTAATATTTGTAGTGGTCACGTCTCAAGACAGTTCCTTAACAGTTCTATTAACTGATTTAAATATTTTCTTCAATTTCATATGGTTTAGTTAAGTGCTTACTTTGCCCATCTATAAACTTACTAGTTACTAGACAGGATCCCACAGCCCTTAAAAAATTATTTTGCCCTATCATGGCAGTTTAAGTATCTAATAAGATTCTAAAAATGGATTCACAATAATTTTGGGAAACTAGACTTTGGGTCTTAACTTAGCAAGTGAAGGGCACCCTAAAGATGGTCCATTCTCAAAGGTGTTATCTCTGCTAAAACCTCTCCACAGAGAAACATGGAGAAGAGATTTTAAGTGAAGTGACATATTGTCATTGGTGTTTTGTCAATTGCTTTCTGTTTTTTTCTTTAAAAATAAAATTGCCAGGGTTAATAATTGTGATTATTTTGTTGGGTGTCCCCTAAGGTATGTAAAGGAACCCCCATGACTAAAATAGCAGAAATAAGATAAACAATTACTTTGCTAAACTAAATACTTTGTCATTTTTTAAATAAAATTACTTAGAGTCCAACAATTAAAGTTATCCCTTTCTGCCACAGAAAGTGAATAGTTTTAAGCAGCCAAACAAATGTCTGAGGAACAAGGTTATTACTATGCAAACCATGGAATACATGACACAGTCTTAGAGCAGTACTCATGCTAGGTAGCATGCCACAGTCAAATATGTGTGTGGCATCTCCCTTTTTTCTGATAAGCATGAGCTGTGTCATGACAAACTGCATCTTACATTTTGTATAAAAAATTGTTATTCTTGTGTGTACTTACACATGATGTAGTAAAAGCGTTAAAATAAGCCACGTATTTCCCTTATCCAGAAGGATGACACTTTAAATTCTGCCAGACTTGTCATCAGAAGTGTAGTACTCACTTCACTCATATTTAATTTTTAATTTTTTGTTGAGAAAATTCTGAGTGTTCATCTGAGGAAAATGGACAATATTGGAATAAGATTATCTCAGTGACAAAATATCTCATTTTTCCTCTATTAAAACTACAGATATCCAGCACAGGAACTACACAACATCTCAGATCCATGAACCATGTCCATCAGTCGACTGTTAGGATGTGTGTTCCCATCATCCAGGAGATCCTGCATTCTAGCTGAAGTTGTAAGAGGCCCCTGCCCTCCATCTACCTGTGTACCTACCAGGTCACAGAACAATTTCTCCAGCTGATTTGACATTTAGATTTGTTTCCCTCTTTTCTCTAAACCTCTTGTTTTCTCCATATTTTCTTAAAACCTTAATGTAGTTTAGGCAGACTTATGGAGTCCCATTTAGGTAACTAAAGATTCCCCATTATAGTACCACATGATATAAATGGCTTTCTTGGTAGCTATTATGCCATCCAGTTACATCAGTGAAGTTCACCAATCCACCCACCACTTGCAATATTTTTTCACAAAACCAAGGTGGTTCTAACATTCATAAAACATTTTCACAGTTTCATATTAGTCAAATTATCCCTCTGTTTCTCCTCCCTTGTCCTCATGATTACTTTACTGATTAGTGAGAAAGGCAGACTTCATATACTGGATGTAGAAGGAACCCTCAATCTTCTCTTAAACAAAATTAAGTCCCTTAGAGAGTTCACTATCTATTCTATAGACTGCTCTCCAAAAGCTAAAAAAGATTTGTTTACACATGAAAGTTAATCCAAAGTAAAGTAGGATGTGAATTTAAAGTGGATTAACTATTCCTGATTAACTCAATGGGTGGATATTCTTATTTCAGAATAGAAACACTTTATTCCAAATTTGGTTTAAATTAATTCAGAATAAGATTATCCATATATGGAGTTAATCAGGAACAACTAACCAGGAATAATTCCCCCATGTAAACGACCCATAAAGGTTAAGCAGTCTCAGTCGAAGAGCTGTCTGAATTGATCCATTTCCAGTGCCAGATGTTAGCATTTACTCAGCAGAGCACCTCACAGCATGCTGCCATAATGGTCTTTCTAAGGTTACCACTTGGGAGTATGCTACATACTTTTACTCAGTAGTATTATGTCAGTAGTGGAGCTAAATTGGCTGTATGTCTTTAAGCACCAAGATAGTCTTCTGCTTTGGAATTGCTCATGTGTTAATTTGGAGAGAGATACATACTGACTGGAGTTCTCTGAAATTCATGCATTGCTTTTGCACATCTGCATTTGACGCACTGTGTCTCCCAGCCTCTTCGGAGTCTTATGCTAGAAACTGATAAGGAGAAAAAAAATGAAAGCATTTGGGACTTGGATTTTTCAAAACTTGCTGCAATTCACAGGTTAGTGGCCATATGCCTCTCTTGTAGCCAGTTGTTTGAATAGGCGCTCATACAGCTTAAGATCATTGTGGTAGGATCAGCAGAGAGATGACATCTAGAGATCTCTGGTTGCTGAGAAGTAACCTTTTGTAAAAGCTTCATCATAGATTCAGTCCGGTATGTGGATCCACAGTTGTCCTGGGACTGTCATAAACATACATCATGTTCTGGTGTGCTAGATCTTGCATTTAGATATCTGTACTTTACATTAGTTGACTGTAACTAGACAACTAGTGTATTTTGGTGAAATTATGCCTTAGGGCTTATCCTCACTAAGCGCGGCAGAAATCGGTCTTTTGGCGATCGATTTATCGCATCTTGTCAGGACGTGATAAATCGATCGCCAGCAGCACCCCCGTCAACTCCGGAACTCCAGCTCGCCGCGACAAGTAAGCCGGAGTCGATGGGGGAGCGCACCACCGACCGCCGCCGCCGTGAGGACGGGAGGTAAGTCGGCTGTAGAGACGCCGACTTCAGCTACGTTAATAACGTAGCTGAAGTTGCGTATCTACAGCCGATCCCCCGTCCTATTGAAAACCAGCCCTTAGTGTCTCTTCCACACAAGGGTCAAAGGTAATAAGCAGGAGATCCTTGCTTTTGCGAGGATTGGATCCTACCAGCAGATTATGAGTAGGGTGGAAAGGTGGCTGCCAGCCCCCTACATTTGTAAATGAAGGTCACTTTTCAAGATACAGAGTGTAGTTATCATGGTATCATACTTCTCCACTGTGTCTAAGGTTTAGCTTCTGAACCAAATACTGTGTCATGTTTTTTGTTTGTTAGTGAAAAACAGCTACAATCTGTGGACAGAATCTCTGCCAATCTGTGGTCAGAGGGGTGGTATGAGAAGAATGTGGGAATGTACTGGTTAAAGAGTTAGAGCTTCGTTTTACTGTCAGTAAATATTACTTGTTCAGAGCATCTATGCAGCACTGGTCTGTTGGCCTAGTGAGGCTGGACCGTGGTGTTCCACTTCTTTGAAGGGGTACCAGGCAGAGTCTGTGCCAATTATCTGAAGTAGCAGTCTATTGTCCACTAAACACTCTGTCTCCAAACTCTGTTTTTTTGCTGTAGGTGTTTGGGTGTCTATCAAGAATCTTCTAAACTATTTAGTCCCTGTTTAAGCCAGCAAATGTCTTTTTTTCATTAACATGGAATTTGGGAGGTATAGCTAGTGAAGATGCCACATAAGGCTTTTTCTTGAAACCTATTTCCAGAGACCATATTCCCACCTGGTATGCTCCCCCATGGAAGTTTCCCTCAAAGGCCAGCTCCTAACCCACAGCCATGCAAAAGAGGTTATGTGGGAAGAGCTATTAGTTATTGGGCTTCCGAAAGCAGCGTAAGTAGCAAAGGACATAAATGGGAGCTAGGCATGAAATTAACCCTCCCCACTCCACCCAGCCTTAGCCCCATCGTGTGACCACACCAAGATGACCAAGGGTGAATCCAAATCCAACTAATCTTTTAGACTCCAAGAAAAAAATATTTCCGTTGCTGTTCAACTAAATAACAGCTTGTAAGTGACTTTTGGTCCCTTTTATAGCTGATCTGAGGGTGAAGCTCAACAAATCAGACAGTTCAGTCCCTAAGACGTAAGATGTTTTAGAGAGCAAACTCTAGGGTGGTAGACCTAGCAAGAGCTACTCCTGCAGCTCCATATCCAAGGTATATTTCCATGAGGCCAATCATCAGGATTAAGACCCTTCTTATTCCAGCAGACTTGATAAGATTGTGACAAAAGTTCAGCATCACCTGATGCTAAATTCGGTTTCCCTGTATCCTTCTCCAGGTTCCACACAATTCTTAAAGAACAAAGTTGCTCTGGGGGCCCCTTCTCTGCATTGCTTCTTAAGTTTCCCGCTATAAAAAGTCCCATAGGAAGGCAACGTATCTCCTTGTGAGGCACAAGGAAATAGGTAATTATTTTTACAGCCTAAAATAACTTCTAAGCAGCTTAACATGTCCTTTATTTTTCAAGACCTCCTGCTGTTCATGTTTAGCTATTCCCCTAAGGCATCTCTCCAGGAAACTAAACGTTGCTGGATTTCTATCTCATGGAGAGCTCAGTTTGCATTTGACACAATTATTGTTTTTCCTCAAAGTTTTTGCATATTCTTGGTGAATAATGTGATTTGCTCAGAGTGATGAATCCCAGTCCCTGCTGTATTCACCAAACATCTATCCCAGTAGTCACCATGCTGATTAGGGCTTTCTCAACTGGCAGTGGCTGGGCCCCCAGCTTCCTCTTGGGTCAGCTTTCTAGCCCTACGTTCAGGCTGCATTTGGGCCTGTTCCCAGCAGCAGAAATAGCATGGTGTACTTTCTGCCTAAGCCTGCAGCCTTCTCTAGTTAGTCCAGAGCTGACCAGGTAGCTGACAACCAATTCCCTTCCCAACTTGGGCAGACCTGAGCTCTTGCTCTGAAGTGACATTGTTCTCTTCTAATGGAAACAGAGCCAGCAGCAGGAAGCCAAGAGTGGGATTTTCTCCCTGTCGTCTAGGCCAGTGGTTTTTAACCAAGGGTATGCATACCCCTGGGAGCACACAAAGATCTTCTAGGGGGTACATCAATTCATCTAGATATTTGCCTAGTTTTACAACAGGTTACATATAAAGCATAGTGAAGTCAGTACAAATTAAAATTTCATACAGACAAAATGAGAAAGTACTGTAAGCAATTTATAAGAAAGTAAGTAATAGTGTGCTGCGACACTTTTGTATTTTTTATGTCTGATTTTGTAAGCGAGTAGTTTTTAAACGAGGTGAAATTTGGGGTACGCAAGACAAATCAGACTCCAGAAAGAGGTATCGTAGTCTGGAAAGGTTGAGAACCACTGCTCTAGGCAACCGGGTCTCTGGGATGGAGAAACCAGCTCCCTTCTCTGCCATTCCCAATGAAGTAGAAGTTCTGGGACTAGGGCTGGCCTTTTCACCATGTGCATGTGGAGTTGGTGGCTTCACACTAGAAAAATCGACCGAGACCCAGAGTTTTTCTCATGGCACCAAAGGAAGCACTTGGCAGTTTGTTTCCCTTCCCCTTCCCCTCAGTGCTCCTCTGGGTTTCAACATTCAGCCAAGAATTTCAGAAAATTAGTGTCAGTCAACTTTCCTATAAATTCCCACAAGCCTAAACTGCAGGAGACCTACCTGGAGTTAATTTATGACATCCAGCAGGGCAAGCTCAGACATTCTCAGGAAAGCATCCAGAGTCAGTGTCTAGGCAAGTTAAACTGGGCACCCAGAAACTGCAGCACCCAAAATTAGTGCGTGCTTTTGAAAATGTACGTCTCAGTGTGTCTGTTTCTCAAGTTCCCCAGTGGTAAAATGGTAATAATACTTACTCACTTTTGTAAATTGTTTTGAGAGCTATCAGAGCTCTCAAAGTACTGTACTGAGTACTTAATATTACTATGGATGAAAAGTATTGTGTACACTGAGAGCTTCATATTACTTTGCTGTGTGTCAGTACGTGACTATGAGCAGGATTTCTCCACCCAACAAATGTATATAAACAAATGTACACAGTTTGCTTTCTTAAAGTGTATATCTAGACCCAGAACTCACTGCTGTGATTTCATATTTGGCCTCTTCATCATCTATGCTCAGATTTGACTGTAATCTAAAGATTAATGATCTAGTGCTGAGTTAAAATGGCTGGCTGGCCTCGGGTAAGTATTTTTAGTAATATATGTCCCTTCCATTTATTTGATTACTATGAAAAAAAAGTTAGAGCACTTAATCATTGTTAGACATTTCTGCTTTTTCCAAGAGCATGAAGGTAACCTTTTGTTCAGCATAGCTGACAACTGCAGCTTTGATTTCATTTCAAGCAATTATGCTGTCCATTGCTCTTTAAACATTAGGTATTTACCAGATGAGACGGCTCTCAAAAGTTTTCATACTATGGATCATACCATTCTAAACAGATTGGCCCATGGAAAACTTTCCTCCCATTCATAATCAGGCATAGCACTGCCTCTCCCATTTGCGATCAAATAACATCCCCAGGCAATTACAGAAATTGCTTTGTAGACAAGTCCAGGGATGAAAGTAAGGCAGTAGAGGACAATACAGTGTACCGGTAAAGTGGCCGCCGGTACCGGCCCCTACAGCCTTACTTTAAAGTGCTGCCACGGCAGTGCTTTAAAGTGCGCTGCCGTTTTTCTGCGCCCCCCATCAGTTGCCCTGCTGGGTCCCTATCGTCGCTGCCCCTTTTGCTCCTCCAGTCTGCCAATGATGGGGGAAGCAGGGCAAGGGAGGCAGCTGCCCTGGGGTCCGCAGTTTAGAAGTGCCCAGGGCCCTTGTTGCTTCTCTAGTAGTGGCAGCAGCAGCTGGAGCCCCGGGCCCTTTAAATAGCCACTGGAGGCCCAGGCAGTGCAGGCCAGACAGCCTAGAAGGGCTGGCTCGGGGGACACTGACCCTCCCAGCCCCGCCCCTTCTGACCGAGGCCCTGCCCCTTCTGAGGGGGTCAGAGTCAGCCCTGTACCAATAAGTTTTCAATTTTACTTTCACCCCTGGGCAAGTCATATCTGGAAAGTGATGTATTTTATCAGTGCTTTAATGAATTTTTAGAACTGAAATATAGGAATAGAGCGGGCACCTTGTTACAAGCTATCTTGGCACAGATCACTTGCAAATGTGCTATGGACCACAGTTTGGGAACCTCCTTAATGAATCTTTCTAGACTGATGTCTTCAGCCTGTTCTGCAGATATTTAATATGTTTTGAAAGATTCACTTCTTGCCCCTTGCAGCAAAGGTGGATCTGAATGTCATAATAAATATATTAAAATATAATAGATTGAATGTTAAAGACTTTGTTCTTAAAACTATTAAGGCTCTTTACAAATGCTTAATTTAATTTATAGTTACTGCTAAATTATATTGAATTTGTTTATACAAACACTTTGTATACTGGTTAGCAATTCCCCACTCCTAACTTTCTTATCAGAAACCCCGGGCTGCCCCTGCGTGTAGGAACCAGAGCAGGGATATGCCACAAGCCCCTGACCCTGCTCCCTGGCAAGAGCTCAAGGGCCGGATTAAAACATCTGAAGTGCTGGATGCAGTCCCCAGATCGTAGTTTGTCCACCCCTGCCTTAGAGATATGTAAGGTGCAATGTGAATTAGGAATTTTAAAGATGTAATGCTTTGTGTAAAGGCTAAATATTTTATTGTGTGTTTATATTTGTTTAATATATTTTAATACCATTATGTCTTCTTTCATTATTCTAGCTAGAACAAGAGCCTTTTTAAAAACTAAAGAATGTCAGTCTTAAAGAATAATTTACAGAATCCATAAAAGAAAGCCAAACAGGTTACAGTAAGAAATACAAAGTTTAAGCATCCAAGCAATCTTAATTCTGTGCTATGCTGATACCATGTATTAGCCATGCAAGTATAATTAAAACGTTTTAGTATGTGTAGTCCCAGATTTATTTAATCTTATTTTAAAAGGCATATTAGTTTTATTCATATTTTTGCCCTTATGTTACTACAATGCAGAGTTATTTCCATACCTTAACATGTTTGTATTTCTTTTAAATATAATCTTAACTCTGGATTTCTAGGGTTTGTAGGGCTTGGTTTGGGAATAATTCCAACATCCTTGTGATGATTTTTGCTCTTCAGTTGCTGACGTATACGCTCAATCTTAACTCCATTTTATTGTCATGCAGTTTCACCTTGTCAAGTCACGATGTAAAACGGTACTTCTCACCCAACATCTCATTATACTTACTCCAAGGTAAAACAAGAGTAAATCACCAGTGTAAAGAAAATTGGAATCATGCCCCCAGTGTGTATTCAAAGTCATATCCTCTCTAAAGTTAGAAACAAAACTAAAGTTTTACTACTTTTACTCTTCCATTTAGCACCGCAGAGCCAGCCTAACTAAAGGACCATGAATGAGGTCCTAGTCCTTTTCACAGATCACCAACAAAACAAGTAAGTTGTTTCCAACATCATTTGCAAGTAGAGAAGTATAAATGAAGCCAGAATTTGCTGTGCAGAATATTGACCGAAGGCACTAATTTCAAATCCCAGATTCACCGGGGCAGGGAGATTTTTTTAATTGTAAACTGAGCCCATTTGTAAGGAAGTCACTACGAAAACATCAACAGGGGACTATGTGGTACCATTTCATAGAATACTAGGGTGGGAAGGACCTCGGGAGGTCATCTGCTCCAACCCCCTGCTCAAAGCAGGACCAATCCCCAACTAAATCATCCCTCCTAGATAGATTTTTGCCCTAGATCCCTAAATGGCCTCCTCAAGGATTGAACTGGTAACTCTGGGTATAGCAAGCCAATACTCAAATCACTGAGCTATCCCTTCTGCTCCCCCTTCCTCTATAGAATGCCTTTTTAAAGACGGGCTTTTAGGGTGACATCAGCTGAACTCTACTGGCAATTTCATGGGCATGCCTGCATGATTCAGCCACCTGATTCTATTAACATATCAAAACTTTTTTAAACTAGTGTGGCTCACTCCAAAGCAGATATTTTGTTATCTGAGATGTTAGAGATATTGAGTATCTTAATGTTTGCACATTTGGTATGATACAAGTGACCTACAGGTATTTGGCATTACAAGACACCTGTTTGGCCTTCATTTAGAACTCATGTGTCTCTCACATGGTAGGATATAAGGTCAAGTGATATTTTGGGCCTGATCCTAGATTCCTTACTCATCTAAAACTGCCACTGTATTCTGTGTTTATATGAGGAACCAAAACAACACCTTAAGCTTTGAATCTGAATCCCTACGCTGTATAGGACACAGGTGTTCATAACAAAACTATGACTAGAGGGAGTATAATAGCTCTTTATATGCATTCATGTTATATGACATACTTATTATCAAATTATTGTTACAATGTTATTTTGAGTGTATTTAATAAGTGAACATCGAAAAATATAAGACCATATAGCAATGACCTTTTTAGTACCACTTTGCCATCCCTCTTTAGGTGCATTTATTATGTCCCATGTGAATATGTTTGATGGCACTAGTGACAGGAGGGGGGCAGAATTCCTTCCCTCATAATTCTATGAAAAAGCCCTAATATAATGTAATGCAAAATAATCTTTCTGTGGAATTTTTCAACCCAGCTATAGAATTCTATGTCAGGCATATAATTCTGTATTAACAATTCTATTGAGCAGATATCATCCTTGATTAAATTCACTGGGGGGCTATAGTAAGTTTTACAGCACTCTATTTAATTTCTATGGAATCCTATTGACTTCTTTCTTTCTTTGTTTTCTGTAAGAATTTTGCATAACATGTTTATAATTTTAATTTTTTCTTTTGTCATCCTTCTACATTTTGTGTCTCTGGAGAGTGCTGATGATCTGAACAGTGGTAAGAAGAAGGATGGTTTGTGATTAAGGTATGTTGGGAACATCAATCAATCTTTCTGTTCTTCAGTTACTCACCTGTAAAAGGAGGGTTCTTGTGAGGATAAATCCATAAATACTCAGGAGGATTTCAAGTGGTGGGAGCCATATGAGTACTTAGATAGTGGAAAGTACACTACTGACTGCTGAACAATCAGAAAACATTACTGAAACTAAATCTTGCTTCAAAAAAATGACTGGTTCAGAGACAAGAGATCTGGAATGGATGATATAGTACAGAGGAGAATGAAAATAATTCTTGGTTTGTGGTTGGAACTGAAATAGCTGTGTAGTTAGCCACAGCAAAAATTTCTGGAAGTCAAAATAAGTAGATTCCAGTTTTTTCTGGATCCTTCCTTTGAAAAATAATTATACATACATAGCTGCCAACTTCTGTTGGCTCAGTTAATAGTCTTCTTGCAAACTCAACTCTAACTCTCCATTAGTGATTACAATAGGCTTTCTTTGTCTTTATATGGTTGTTTCATATCCCAGTGGAGCTAGCTCAGCCCAGTCCCAATTACATTTTTATAGTTTAGGAAATGACAAGCCTAGCATGTGATTCTGGGCATTGGTCCCACTTTTAAAACAGAACATAGCCTTTTCTGATTACATTAAAGGTGTGCTAAAGCCAAGGCTGTAGTCTGCTGTTAAAATTTAATATCATCAACAAAGAGTGCTGTTTAATTAGTAAATAAATAAATAAATAACTTCTTTTTTCACCCACTGATAGGACAAAATATACGTTCACTCATCCTGCTTCCCTGGCATTTGGTTCATATTTGGCTCATAAGTTTGTTCTTAGATAGTCAGTAGGTACTGCTGAAATGAAGAATAAATCTTTGCCCCAAAGTGCACATTGTTTGTATAGAAGGGAGTTCAGATCTCCCCACTGGATGATGTTCTCTCAGGAACATACTCTATTAGCATTGCATTAGCAAAGCAATTCTTGAGCCTGCTCTGCATGCACTGGTATTAGTGGTGTCTCTTTAAGCAGAAATTAATCAATTTACAAAGTGATGTGCAACTATTTAATCATGTGCAACTTCTGAGAATTTTTTTAGTCCTCAACATACTGCAGTGATATATGTACTTTGGAACATAATACTATACTTCCAAGATAATACAAAATAAAAGTACAGTGGTGGTTCTCTCTTGGTTGGTGCAATGTGGCATTGTGTGGAGGAGGAAAAGCTGGCAGATGCATGTGGGAACAAAACTAAGGAGCTGTATGGACAATGTAGGAAGGGTAATGTATGCCACCAATTGTTCTGTCTGTAATAGTTATTTTTCTCTTCTCCATAAGAGCAGTATTGGCCTCATCCAATGTCTGATGAAATCACTGGAAAGACACTTGTTGATTAAAATTTGCTTTGGATCAGACCATACTAATATACTGGGAATTGGACATATCCCATTGCATAAGACAAACTGTATTGCATACTCGTGGTATTTGTATGTTTTATATCAGGTTTATGAAAGATTGTGGAATTATTCAAAAATAGGATGCACGTGATTTTCTTTTGCTCACACTTTATTGTTTTGGAAGCACTTTTGTTAATATTGAAACAACCTTTTTTATTTCAGCTCTCTTCTTGCATAATCTCTGTTTAACCTGATGTTCACTCAGTCATTTATAAAATTCAAGAAATATTGTTAGGAGGCAAGAGTAAAATAGGATATTGGTAAAGAATCCAGGATAAGTGCAAAGAAGTTACAGTCTTAAGAATGGAAATAGCAAACTAGTCATTCATCATTACTTTGCATCATTTTGGTTTAGAGAACAAGCAAAGTTTGGGTCTGTCTGCCGATACAGTTCTTTGATATATTCTGCAGACTCTTTGTACTTAATGGAGAGAAGTTCTGTTCGGCTATATACCAGTACTTCTCTGAAGAAACTTCTTTGCTTCCTGAGGAGAAGTTCTGTGTAGAACATGTAGGGGGATATTCCAGAGGCCAAACAGTCCATATAGTAACACTGCAGAGGTCCAGTCAGTTTAAACTTCTGCTGCCATTAGCGTTATCAGTGAACCTGAGATTGCCCAAGTGGACTCACCAGGATGGCAGGACAGGAGACTCAGTAATTGTTTAATTTCCTAAAATGAACTAAAACTGCATCAGAAAATATAGATGGTTAACACAGTGACTGGCTGGCAGGAATGGCAACATTTTGACCAAGGAAAACTTGCCAATTTTCCTGTTTATTTGTATTACAATAGCACCCAGAGACCCTAACTGAAGTTTGGGTCTCATTGCGCTAGGTGCTGTACAAAAATGATTAATGACAGTGCCTGCCCCAAAAAGTCAGAGTCTAAATAGACAAGACAGACACTTGGCTGGGGGGAAGCAGTAGCATAGAGAGGTGAAGTGCCTTGCCACAGATCACTTAGTAAATCAGTGGCAGAGACAGGAGTAGAACCCAGGTCCCTTTAATTCCTTGGCCAGTTCACTATCCACAGGGCAATGCTGCCTCTAAACAGGGATTAAGTAGAATGTAAGTAGTGCCTAGGCTTTGTGCTGGCTCTCTGAATGGGGCGATTTGCACCCATTGTGAAGGCCACTTTATTCTAACTCAAGGAGCTATAGACATTTTCAGAAAGCTATAGACTTGTGACCAGCTCCCTTTGATATTTCATGTGTCCAAAATAATTACGTTTTTTTGTGATTTTTGTGTGTCTGTATTTTCTGAGCTAGCGTCCTGTTGTGATGCTCTGGGGTTCGCCCAGATAAGGCGTTACCCCTTGCCCTGTAACCCTGGGTGCTTCTGTGCTGTGCAGATTTGGCCTCACTCTGGTTTCTACCAGCCTGGTTACTCTTTGCAGGGTGACACCAACACACTTCTCATCTTGAGTCTCCTCCTCTCCTCCCTGGCCCCTGCAGGATCCAGGCCCTTTCACTGGATACCCACAGAAGTTATTAAGTTCTCTGCCTCCAGAGAGATAGAACACACAGCAGACTTGCAGCTGAGGACTTCACCCTTCAGTTTAGTACTAAGGACTGAGATGATTTTGTAATAAAACAAGAGTAAGTTTATTAACAAAGAACAGACATGTTAGGTGATAGTAAGTAAGAGCTCACGACACAGGCATGGTTACAAGTAAAACCAAACCAAACTCGCTTCTAGTGACTAAAACTTAACTTCAGCAAGTTACAATCTTTGTCTACGCAGGCTCCTCACCTATAATCAGTTCCCAGAGACTTCAGCCCTGTTAATTGGCCTCTTGTGTCCCCCAGAAGATCAGTGCCAAAATGGTTTCTGCTTCTGCATGTAGTTCCCAAAATCTTTTGTGTCTGTTTCAAGAGCCAGGGAAGCTTCCTGGGGATGCAGGCTCTCTGCCCCAGTATGATCATTAAGCAGTCTTACCACCACCACTCATTTAGCTTACTGACTTTATTTACCCTTTCTACGAAGATGCACTTTTCATTATCTTCTGAGGTGTTACCTGGCCTAATTTACACTTGAGAGTCAGAAAAACAGGCAGTAGACATAGGCCCTATGTCTAGGACAGACTGGACTTATGCACTGCTTGCAAAATACCTTCTAAGAACATACTTCTAACACACATCTATAATTCTTTATACAGCACCCGTACATACATCACACATAACATTAATGCCCAGCATGTTGCTGATTTGCATATGATACCTTACATGACACCTTTTAGATGCAGATTATGACAGGCGTGTGTTAAGGCAAGGAGTGTGTCAGGCTGAAGTGAATTACAGGATGAGGTGCTCTCTGCCAGGGGGTACTGAGGGACTCCCTGGGTCACAGCTGTACAAATATGCTATCAACAAACCAAGGAGATGATAATCTCAGCTATCAAACCAAAAGCAATTTGTTCAGTTTTCTCGCTCCTAGCTCTCCAAGAAGAATTTCAAAGGCATTTGCTATTGGGATGCTAACAGCTGCTTCTGTTCCTTTTATCCAGTAGATTCTACAGTCCTGATCCACCTCCCATTAAAGCTAATGGAGAGATTCTTATTGACATCCCTGGGAATTGGATCAAGCCCCATATAGTATATGTTTTGTATCTGGAACATTTACACTGATAAAAAATACAAATCCTAGAGTTTGCAAGGGAGGTGCTTTGCATAGCACCTAATGTAACAGGGTGTGCCACTGTAATATAAATATTGGTTGATAATATTTGTGTGAGGATTCACAAATGAGCTCTCTACTAACTGTTTGCTTCTGCTTCATTGTACAAGTAAGTTTGGGTGCTAGCATTTGGGAATGCATTAACCATTACATTTAACATCTGCTAAAGTAAAATAACAGAAAATAATCAATTAATATAGTTAATCTGCATGTGAATTATTCTGATGTTGTGAAGGTGGTGAATGTTATAAGCATTGCTGGGTCAGTTTTTATAAACATTTGAGAAGAGTTGCAAAATGACTGCATGTAATATTTTTAATTTCTATGTTCACTGAGATTTGAAAAACAAAACAAACCCTTCTAAGAATTAGCTGACAATAGGGCTGTCATTAACAAGTGTTCCCAGTATTTTACCACAAGTTTAAATGCTTGAAAGTAAACCTTGGATTTTGAATATCTTAATTTTTTCATTAAAAGTCAGTGCATTTCCATTTCATTCCCCAGGGCACAATAGTATATCTATGGTAACCTAATGGTATCTGGGAAAATGTGCTGAAATATGGAACTCATAGTGAAACAAGCCATTGCAGAATTGAATTGGGGGGAATTTAATATGTTATAAGAGAGAATCAGGGAATCAATGACAGAAGCTAAGAGGAAGTTGACTAAAATTCAAACATATAAATATAATGTAGTGTTTTATATCACACAGCAATCCTTGACTATATAGCAATGCTTCCAATCTAATATAACTGGAAATATGCTCGTACCCTCAAAAGTGATCACTGCTTCCTGCTCAAAATAGCATGTGTGCTGCAAGCAGCTACAACAAAGGCTTATCATTCATCAGACACTACATTCTCACATGCCTTCACTGAGCTCTGTGTATTTTCTATTACAAAATCAGAGTTTATACACAGTACAGAACTTGCTAGAAGCAGCTAAACTTATGTGTTTGCTACCACACTTTAGTGGTACAGTTAGAATATTTCACAGATTCTTCAACAGTTTTGTGTGACCTAACATGCTTTACAAATTAAGACCTATGGCTGAAATTCACTGCAGTGCAGACGGCACTATGCATTATTTAAATCCAACTTCACAGATCTAAGTGGTGTTTGAGTACATGGAAAGCCCTACACAGATCCTCTACACTGGAGTGAATTTCATCCTATTAACTTAGAATGAATTGAATCCTTATGTGCAAAGAAAGCAACAACAGACATTTTGGAGCAAAAGTACACTTTCTGTCTCATGTGAGCTAACTTTATGCAGTGAAGTAGCATTTTCCACCAAGGTATATTCTGTTGCCCCATATGATTTCCTACACCCTGTTATAGACTCTGTTTCTGTTCTGTTGGCAGCTTATAAAGTAAAAAAATAAACATGCTTTTGATTCTGTGATTCCCAGTCTCCTGCCTCTAATGTTAGAAAAGCATTTCAGTCAGATGCCTTTGAAGTATTGTGATAATCAGACCTAAAAGAGTGGAAGTGATAATACTTCACTAATAGAATCACAGGAGAAACAGTGCCCATGTCAAAAAAAAAAGCATATGGATAAATAGAAGGTTCGTACTGAAAATGGCTACAAATACTCTGGTAAAGCACTGGCAGTAGACCAAAACCCCAACTGGGGGTTGCATTTTTGGGCAGATACCCTACAGCAGTGTTTCCCAAAGTGTGAAGAGCACCCACTAGTGGGGTTCAAAAAGCTAACCAACGGGGTGCGGGCAGCTCTCTACACTGTTCTGCAGCATCTCAGCTTTCAGTAAAAAAGAATAAAAAGAGGAATGCAATTAGCCTTGTTCTTCTGAAAAGAACGGTGCAGGGAAGGCATGTAGCTTTCCAAAGATCAGCAAACATTGTTCTAAGACAAAGAAAAATGTTTATTTAACCCTTTCTCTGTATAGACAAAGGATAGGAAAAAAAAAAGATTTGGGATCCAAAAATCCATAAACTGACACAGAAACTGTGTAAACTAGGTTATATGTGTCTTTGAAACCTGGGCAGGTAACTGTCACCACTGTAGAGTCTTGTTTTCTTCCTCTCATCCCTACAGAACGGTACCCATTAGGCCCCAATTCAGTAAAACCCTTCAACATGTACTTAAAGTTAAGCACATGCTTAAGTGCTTGCTGAATTGTGGGCTATACTGAATATTTTACTGCTCTGTGTTTTGGTTTTTGAGAAAAGGAATGTCTTAGCCCAGGGGTGGGCAAACTTTTTGGCCCGAGGGCCACATTGAGGTTAAAAATTGTGTAGAGGGCTGAGTAGGGAAGGCTGTGCCTCCCCATATAGCCTGCCCCTGCCCCCATCCAACCCCCACCCATTTCCCGCCCCCTGACTGCCCCCCTCAGAACCCCTGACCCATCCAACTCTCCTCCCTCGCTCCTTGTCCCCTGATCGCCCCCTCCGGAGACCTCCCCACCCTAACTGCCCCCCAGAACCCCACCCCCTATCTAAGCTCCCCTGTTCTTTGTTCCTTGACTTTCCCCTCCCAAGACCCCACCCCCTATCTAAGCCCCCATGCTTTGTTCCCTGACTACCTCCTCCCGAGATCCCCCAACCCTAACCACCACCCACCAGAACCCCACCACCTAAGCCCCTCCCCTTCTTACCATACTCAGCCAGGCGCTCCAACCTAAGCACAGGGCCCCGTGGCACGCAGCACTGGGCCTGGTCGCCAGCCAGGGAGTGCAGGACCCTGTGGCTCCCTGCCCTCAGCCCAGCCGCTGGCCAAGGAGCTGCGGGGTCCGCAGCACGCCGCACTGGGCCCAGCCCTGGCCTGAGCTTGCGGGCCGGATAAAAATGGCCGGCGGGCCACAGTTTGCCCACTCCTGTCTTAGCCTCTCAGAGTAAGAACCACTTAATATGGCAAGTTTGTTTATAAAATGTACAGTTAAACTGAGCAAAGAAGCTAAAAAATAAGAAAACTTAATATGGTTCAGAAATGGTTGCATTTTTGTTTTCATAGAGATCTTTTTCTGGATCAAATTTGTAATTACATTTGAAAGTATCTGCTTTTTCTTGTAAATATTATGAAGTGAAAATTAGTCATTTTCCAAGCCCAGTAAACCAGTCTAATTAATTTTCCAAGCTATTTTTATGTCTATGGTACAAAATTTGCACATAAGATAGTTGAAGCAATGATACAAAAAAATGTTTTCAGCAGGAAGAGTTACTGAGCAAATATTCTGTCCCCAATTATTCAGAGCCATTCTGAGCTCCTTGTTTTTCTACACTTCACATAGACCATTGTTAATGAACTTAATATTGGAGTAAGCTTTTTTAACTAAAACATGGGAAAAGTGGTTATAAAAACATTTGAAGTCTGTGACTTATTATTTGGATAGACATGTTAACTTTTTAGCTAACATTGTTTCGATTTTTTATGTTTAGCCCAACACGTGCACAAAGAGGCAAAAATGGTTTGTGAATCAGATCCAAGCAATTTCCCAAGATATTTCATCATGATCAAGGCAGACTTTTATCAAACAAGATCATTTATATTGGCAATTTTTCAAAGGTTACCATTCTCAAATCCGGTTAGTTACATGGATAACTCCTACTTTACTCTGGACATTGATTCAGAGATTGCAATCATGTAGTAAAAAGCAATATGTTAAATTTTAACTGACCTTTAATAAACTTTTTCATTTCTTTCTGATGTATAAACTCAAGTTAACTATTAAGAGTCAATATATATTTTTAAGCCTGGAAATATTAGCAAACAACTGAAGGTTAAACAGAAAATTTCTACTGCCCTAGTTTTCAGTTGCATTTTCCTGGGTATTATTAAATGTAATATGTATTTTAATCAAATAATAGAATTAACTCACCTTTTACCTACAGTATGAAAGTCTTTCTTGATTGCTAGCTAAAAGTACAATAGTGTAGTGCTCGTCAATGAAATGGGTTGAACTGATTAAGAAGTTAATTTTTACTTTTTTCACCCATTTTTTTCTTGAATTTGCTCATAAGTGTGTGATGTGATGTGAGAGAGAAAAAAAATCCTTTTAGCTGAATCCCTCTTTGTTATGAGCTATTGTTCTGATTCTGCATTATGTACAGGACACCCAAAATTGTGCAGTCAGGCTGAAGGATCCCAAACCTTTGCCAAAGATCAGACTGAGGTTAAAAAAAGGTGGTGCTTTTCTGAGCTGGCTTCAGTATGCCCATGGGCTCTGCTAGGCTTCTTGGACTTCGCTCCTTCTTGATCGGGGTAAAAAAGTAAGTGGTGGTATCTCCTAGATGCCATCAGCAGTAAATTGTGTGATCTGTGACCCTCTCTCTCCTTTCTTACATGAGGAATGAAGTAGTCCATGCTGACAGGTACAGTGCCATCCACTGGGTAGCTGAGTTAACCCTCCCTGAGATGAATAAGAAGTTCTCACCTCTCATTGCTGTTATTCAGGTTCCCTGCAGACTCATCACTCTATTATCTACACTTCTTTCACACATTTGAAGTTTTCTGCACAAACATACCAGCTAGAGACTTTTTTTTATTATTATAAAAGTTGAGATTCTAGCAAAGAAGATATTAGCTTCAGAGACAGGTTTAAGATTAGCAGCCATGTTAGTCTGTATCCGTAAAGAAAATGAGGAATTCTTTTGGCACCTTAGAGACTAACCAATTTATTTCAACATAAGTTTTGTGGGCTATAGCCCACTTCATCGGATGCATAGAATGGAACAAACAGAAGTAAGATGCATTTATATACACAGAAAGTATAAAAAGCTCCTGCCCTGACCCCTGTACCCCCGCACCCCAGGCCCCTGCCCTAACCGCTGTACCCTCCTCACACATACCCAGCCCTCTGCTTGACTCCTTCACCCTCCTCACACACACCCAGCCCTTTGCCCTGAGTCCTGCACCCCTTCACACACCCCAGACCCCTGCCCTTCGCCCTGCACTCCCATACACACCCCAGGCTCATGCCCTGCCCTGCTCCCAGTACCCCGCCTCACACATACCCAGCCCTCTGCTTGACTCCTTCACCCTCCACACATACACACAGCCCCCTGCCCCGTCTCTGGCACCCCACACACATACCCAGGACCCCTCCCCCATCCTGATTCTTGCACCCCCCACATCCCTACCCTTAGCACCAAACTGGAGCTCCTGAAACACTCCCCCTCCCATTCCCACCTGCACCCTCGCACCAAATGGGAACTGCCCAGGTAAGCGCTCCACACACAAACTTCCTGCCGCAAACCTGAGCCCCCTCCCGCATTCTAGCTCCTGTCCAGATCCTACACCCCAACCCCCAGCCTGCTCCTTCACCCCCAGTGCACCCCCAGCTCAGTGCAGAGAGAGAGAAAGAAAATGGGCCAGAACCAGGGAGAAGGTAGGTACCCACTCTATGTGAGCAGGGCAGGGATCCCAGACCAGCAGCAGGCTGAGTGGGTCTGGCAGCCGGGATCCTGGCTGGCAGGAGCCAGTGGATGAAACCCCTGAGCAGCAGCAGGCTGAGTCACTTAGCCCACTGCCAGTCTGGGGTCCCAGTCGCCGGCCCCATGCAGCCTGCTGCCGGTCTGGGGTTTTGGCTGCTGGCCCCTTGCCAGCTGGGGTCCCAGCCGCAGGCCCCACTCAGCCCGCTGCCGGAGTAGGTGAACGGAACCCCGGACTGGCAGTGGGCTGACCAGGCCGGTGGTGGAAGATCATTTTAATTTCATTTTAAATGAAGCTTCTTAAACATTTTGAAAACTTTATTTTACATCCAACAATAGTTTAGTTATATAATAGAGAGCCTTATAGAGAGAGACCTTCTAAAAAACATTAAAATATATTACCGGCACGCAAAACCTTAAATTAAACTGAATAAATGAAGACTCGGCACCCCACTTCTGAAAGGTTGCCGACCCCGGTCTAGATTTACTTGATCCTGCCACATTGCAGAAGGTTGGTCTTGATGATTTCTTGAGGTCCCCTCCAGCCTTATATTTCTGTGACTCCATTAATGTATAATGTGTCAAGAAGAAAGTAGCATTCACAGGAGCTAATATTAAGTGATGCATTTAATAGGCAGTCAGAGACAGACAAATCTGAGTTTTGTCATGGGTGTTTTGTCCTTCATTGTGAGATGTCTTTTGCCTAGGCAATATGCTATCTAATCTGTAACTTTAATCTGTTGAATTTGGCCTGAACCTTATTTATTTTTACTTATACAGTGATGACATGAATTCTTTTTCTAACACACAGTATGGCTAAGTGAATGCATTTCATATGCTCAAATGTTTTCTACTGAAGAAGGCATTAGTAGATTAGGACCTTCAGGCCTTCATATTGTATGTTTCCATATCCTAAGATGTCATATAGTAGCTCATAGGAGATGCTATGCCCAAACAGACCGCTGAAGCCTAAGAAAAACTTAGTAATAGAACATGTTTATGAACATGGTCCTATTTAGTGAAAAGAATCTGCCAAAGTAAATAATTTTGCAGAACACAAAAGATAAGAGAAACCAGAGAGGTTTGGGGTTTGACATACCTATAAATTTCATCTTAAATAACTGTATAGCTTTAACAAGATGTTTTAGGGCATAAGCAATTATGACAAAATTACACTGGTTCCCAAAAGTGTCAAATACTCTTGCTCCAAATGTTTGGTATATATTTAAAGGCAATTTCCACAAGCAGGAAAGTCTCATTCATGCACATGAATACTGTATTGATGAAGCAAAAAAGGATTCATTTTCAGGCACTCTCAGAACTGTAGGTTTATTGATGGCTGGATGGATTAACTGAGACATCAGTTAGCGTTGCGGACCTAACGCCCCAGGCTAGGGTCCCCCTACTTTCATCTAAAGTTTTTGTTGGGGCAGAGAGAAACATTTCCTTACCTTGCCAGCCGGCTAACATTTGCTTTTGTGGTTCTCTAGCACTATTTGAAGGGAGGAAGACAAGCTTTTTCTTCTCCCTGATGGCCAGTCTTGTGTCTGAGACTGCTGTCCTATTGGTGGCAACTTACAGGATTGAAGTATTACTGGAAGTCACTAGAAAGCGCTATTGTAGGGAGTGCTATTATTTCCATTCATCTCAATATATAAGCAGTTAGTGCTTAAAAATGCTTATTGTCAGCTGTGATTGTTTGATTTAGAAGTAGAGCATATCACCAGTAAAGTCTGTTCTGTCTTAATCTGCTGTCATAACAGTAGGGGGATGAAGACTCCAAAAGTGAAAGCCATAAGAGTAATGGTAATGAAGGAAGCTTCAAAGGGAAGCCTTATAGTTCAGTGACTATATTAAGGCAGACAGGGTTGCCAACCCTGCAGGATTGCCCTGGGTCTCCAGGAATTAAAGATTAACCTTTAATTAAAGATTATGTTGTGTGATGAAACCTCCAGGATTATGTCCAACCAAAATTAGCAACACGAAAGGCAGGCGACTTTATGTTCTAATTCATGTGCTTCCACAGACATCATTGTTGACATTGGGAGAGTTGCATAATATTCTCTGTGTCCATTGTCCTGTGTCAGGGACCACAGGTACTGAACCATAGTCTCCAGGGCTCCTCAGCTCTAGTAAATTCCAGCCTGATATCCTGTGACCTGCTAACAGTTGCCAGAATAGGAGCTGAGCTCTGACAGAGGATTCCAGTCCTAGAATCTGACTAGTGGGATGCTGGTAGTGTGTGGAAAAAATGGGACTGGGTGGGGGGGGGGGGTGGTAATAGGAGTCTATATAAGAAAAAGACCCAAAAGTCAGGACTGTCCCTATAAAATCGGTACATCTGGTCACCCTAGATGCTGGGGATCCTGACTGATTCACAACTCGTATTTAAACCTAGCACAGGAACGGGATGTTGTGGGTTCTCCCTGCTCAGGTGCCTGCTTCCCCTGAAATCCTTGCTCCTAGTCTCCTGGTATTCTGACAGAGTCTACCTTCTGACTCTTGGTTTTGCCCTCTGACCCCACCCCACTCCCCCGGCACCTGATCGGGCCTGACTTCTTTCTACCCCTTGCTCTGACCACTGCCTTTGTCCCTATCATGACAACTTGCATAGACCATGTAGGCCACAGAAGTGGGCCCAGTACCAATAGAATGGACCTGGCTAACCCTTCAGGAGCACCAGGCACATATGAATGGGCTATCCACCTTCAGGCAAACAACCGAGTCCTGTAGGCCTGGGTCAGCTAACCTCAGAAGCAAGTTATACAATTGCTTGCTGAAAACACTGCATACCAGACACAGCTTATGCAGCCCTGTCCCCCAGTAGGTCTGGTGGAATGGTCTGATAGCCATCACCAGCAACTTCAAGGTTTTAAGAACCAGTGCCACCCAGAGGTGCCAACTTCCACAGTTCCCAGGATGTGCTGGAACCCCTCTCCTCACCAGGCCCTACCCTCACTCTACCCCTTCCCCCAGATCCCCACCCTTGCCCTGCCCCGTTCCAGCCCTTCCCTCACCTCTTCCTGCTCCTCAGTGCCTCCTTTGTGCCATTAAACAGCTGATCGCAGTGGGTGGGAGGGGAAGGTGCTGATCAGTGGGGCTGCTGGTAGGTGCTGAGCACTCACTATTTTTTTATGTGGTTGTTCCCAGGGCCGTCCTTACCCATACACAAAGTACGCAGCTGCATAGGGCACCAGGAGTTTTGGGGCACCAAACTTGCTGGTGCCCTAGGCAGCTGCATGCTACTCCAGCCCCTGCTCTGCCTCTTCCCCAAAGCCCCCACCCCTGCTCTGCCCCAGCCCTGCCTCTTCCCGCCCCTGCTCCTCCTCAGCCCTGCCCCCACTCCCCTGAGGACTGCACCATGGGTCAGGCCTGCACTCACTGGCGGCAGTAAGTGGAGCAACCCAGCCCCAGCCTGCTCTGCTCCACTTACTCCGAGCCGCACGGCCAGCGAGTGCTGGTAGGCGGTTCCCCATTGCCCCTGCAGTCACCGGGTGATGGAAAGTGGAGTGACCCAGCCCCAGCCTGCTCCTCTTGTTCATGCTGGGGGGTGGTTCCCTCTCCCCACACTGGGAGGCCTGGGGCCAGCCCCACACAGCGCCCCCGACCTGGGGCCCCACACAGCTAGGGACAACCTTGGTTGCTCCAGCCCCAGAGCACCTATGGAGTCGGTGCCTATGATGCCACCTCTTGGTCACAATGCACCCTCAGTCCTATACTACTGATCATGCAAAGGTGAGCCCGCTTATAAGCCTGCTGTCTGGGGCAGCGTTAGAGTGGGCCTCCCCGTTCCTGGAGTGGCACAGTCCAGTACTGTCGACCTGGGAGGTCCTCATCCAAGGCATATCAGTATTATTTGATATTCTGCCCCGCATTCAAATGGCAGAGGCTGTCTTAAGGAAGCTCTCACAGTACCAGAGCACCATAGCCTCCTGTGCTGCACAATTCTGCTACCTCACCACCAATACAGACAGAAAAAAGGAGAAACAAATGTGCCAGTTTCCAGGGGGCCTGCAAGAAGAAATTAAAGACGAATGAGCCCAGGTAGAGATGCCCATGAGTCTGGATGCCCTCATGGTTCTCATCATCCATATTATAGGCAATCAGTTGATGCAGTGGCAGCCCAGATCCTGCAGATTCCCCTACAATGCAAGGCCATGCCTATCCTTATAGAGACTATTGACAGTTCCCGCTTTATCTTCTGGTCCAGCCACAAAGGAAACAACTTCCCTGGAGGCTCTGATTCAAGGGCACTGAGAAATATTACATCCATTCTCCACGTTTTCCCCTGATCCTTGGCTGATCCTCCACAATCTCCTCATTTGATGACAAGCACAGGAAGTCTGTTTTCCATCACAGTTTTGTAGACAGTACTGTTGGGGACCAGTAGCTCCAGTCCCAGCATCCGAATCTTAAGTGGCTCAAATGGGGGGTGGCTATCCAGGTAGAACTGTCCACTGAAGCAACAACTGAATTCCACTCAAAATACCAAGCCTACACTGATGTTTTTCAAAAGTATGAGGAAATTCTACTTCTGCATGAGGACTATGACTGCCTAATAGAGCTGTAGCCAGGAGCAAAAGTACCATTCAGATGAATGTATGTAATGTCAGAACCTGAGCTGACACCACTCTGAGTATCTTCAGGAGAGCCTGGCCTGAGATGTATCCACAAGTCAACCTCTCTGGCTAGCGCACCAGTACTTTTTGTCAAGAAGAAAGAAAATCTCTGACTCTACATTTATCTGACTCAGTGCACAGTAATCAATATTGGGAATCGTTGCCTGCTACCCCTAATTCCTGAGTTGCTGGATCGTGTGGGGGGTTGCCCATATGTTTACTAAGTTAGCCCTCTGGGGGCATACAGCTTTGTACGATTCAGGGAGGGGGATGAGTGGAAGACTGCCTTTCGAACCTGGTATGGCCACTATGAATATCTCGTAATGCCCTTCAAGTTGGCCAATGCCCCAGTCACCTTCAAACATTTTATAAATGATGTGGTCTGAGATACATTAGACCAGTACATAATATTCTACCTAGATGACATACTGATCTGCTCTGGCTGTCCAGAACAGCATGCCACTCATGTCTCACCCAGTCCTGGAACGCTTACAGCAGCATGGCCTTTATGCCAAGTTTGAGATGTGTGCCTTCGATCAGATCTCCACAGAGGTCTTGGGCTTCATCTTGTCCCAAAAAGGGATCCAGATGGATCCATGCAAGCTCCAAGCTATCCAAGACTGGCTGACTCCACACACAGTAAACATCCTGCAATGCCTCTGGAGGTTCACCAATTATTATCAACTATTTACCTTGATATTTTTCAACACAAATTGATCCCCTCACTGCTCTCCTCTGGAAAAATGTCCAGTTCCATTGGTTTCCTAAGGCCCAGCATGCATTCAACTAACTGAAACTCACCTTTATTACAGCACCCATATTGTCTCATCCAGATGGCACACAAGCCTTCATTGTAGAAGCTGACTTCTCCAGACCAGTAACCAGTTCTCTGAAGATTCACCTAGTGTTTCATTTATAACTTTTGAAAGCTGACACAGAAAATCCTTTTCCTCACAGGACCCAGCCACCTCCTGCACCAGTACTGGATTCTAAATATATAAACATGGCAGGCTCTGGTATTTTGTTGATTGGGAGGGGTATGGTCCTAAGGAACGCATTTGGGTACCTGCAGAAAAGATACATGCTCTGCCACAAGCGTTTCGTAGGAATCACCCTGAAAAACCTGGCTCCATATTGTCATGCTGAGGGTACCACTTCAGGTCAGGATGATGTCAGGGATCTCACGTTTTGAATGATGGTCCAAGGCTTTTCGGCACTAGTAAATTCCAACCTGCCAAGCTAACGGTTGCTGGAATATGAGCTGAAATCTGACACAGGACTCTAGTCCTGGAATCTGACTTGTGGAATGCTGGGGGGTCCTGATTGGTTCACAGCTTCTATTTAAATCCAGCACAGGAACAGGAAGTTGTCCATGCAACTAGGATCTCCCTGCCTAGGCGGGCTTCCCTTGCAATTCCTGTTTTTACTATCTGCTGCTGATCTCCTGGTATCCTGACCTTGCCTGGCTCTCAGTTTTGCCCTCTGATCTCCTGACACCTGACTCTCGGTTTTGCCCTCTGACCTCCTGATACCTGACTCTCGGTTTTGCCCTCTGACCTCCTGACACCTGACTCTCGGTTTTGCCCTCTGACCTGCCTCACAGTCTGACCTCCTGATATCTGACCCAGCTTGACTTCTGACCCCCTTGTGTGACCACCCATGCCCTGAGCATGGTATCCTCTTTATAAATAGACAAACAAAAACTCATGATCCTCCTCCAACCCTCTGAACTCCTTGGTCCCACCCTCCTGCACCCCAGAGTGTGCGCGCACATACACACACACACACACATGCTGAAGCCCTCATCCCTCCACTTGCACCCTAACCTCCTGCCCCAGCCAGGAGCCCCCTCCTGCACCCTGAACTCCTCATTTCTGGCCCCACTCAAGAGCCTGCACTCCCAGCCAGAGCTCTCACCCCCTCCCACACCACAACACCCAATTTCATGAGCATTCATGGTCCATCATACAGTTTTCATACCCAGATGTGGCCTTCAGGCCAAAAAGTTGGCCCACTCCTGCTATACACTGATTATTCACTTGCCTTGCCTGCCCTGGTGTGCAGCCTGTTTGCTGCTTCGCCTTGACCACAGGCTAATTCCCCCGACTGTTCGATTGTTTGCTGCCCCAGCCAGCAGGTTGCAGGGCTATAGGCTGATTGTTCACTTTGCTCCATCCAGGGGCTGTGAGCTGCTTCACCCTGACCAGGGGACTAATTCCCCAGACTGATTGTTTTGCTGACCCAGCCAGGGGGCTGCAGAGCTACAGACTGTCGCTTACCTCGCCCCCACCCGGGGCTGCAGCCTGATTGCGGCTAATAACTATTGCCTGCTCCACCAGGAGGCTGCGGGGCCACAGACTGGTGGCTTTGCTGTTCAGAATCCATGGATTATCCGTTTAGGTGACCCCGTCCGGGGGGCGGACCACACTTGGCAGAAATAACGGGGAAGTCTGACAACCGAGTGGTGGAACTGGCCAACCTCCATACTGAACTGAAGGGGGAGTCTTAGCTCGCCAGCAAGGCCCTGCCCACCACATAGTCCAGTGTCTATATTTTAATATCATTTCCTTGTACCATGTTTAAAGGGGTTTTTTTCTTCTGATTTACGAACAGAATCTGCACCTATTAATATGCACAGAAAATCCAGAAATTCCCATATTTACCAATGGCAGCCAGGGTGGAGCCATCCAGTCCTGGAGCCCTCTGTTGACTGCACCAGGAGAATTTAGTTTCAGAGAGAAGAAAAATGGAGCATTATTTAGTTAGTCAGAGCTCACCAACTTTCCCCCGAGCACAATGCAGCCCTTCTTGGCAGAGCTGGATCATATCCACACAATAAGAGAGAGCTGGGCAGCAGCAGAGCAGAGCATACATTATCTGCAACAACAGGCCTGACCAGAGGAAACTCTGCTATCATGCTGAAAAAGAAAATGAGGAAAATCCTGGAAATGAACTGGGAAAGGAAATGAATCTGGGGGGAGGCAAGGAGAAGACTAAACAGAGAGAAAGGTGGGGGGAGAGGAGAAGGCTAAAGATTGGGGTGTTGAGGAAGAGATGCCTCAGGTGTGTTCCTCTTCTTGTGGGAGCAATGAATAAAAGGGAAAGGCAAAATGAAAAGCTACTGTAAAGAGGGAGAGAGCTGGAAGAAGGTTAGCAAGGAATAGAAGCAAAATAAGGTAAAGGGAAGAAAATAACCCATATATGGGGGAGGGGAGGTTGTGGCTGGAAAACTGTATTAAATGAGCTCAGAAAAAAGTAGCCAGGAGCGGGAGTGAGGGGGAAATGCAAACTTGAAGGGAAACGGTCACAACAAAACTAGTTGAGGGGAAAGAGATGAGAAGGGTGGAGTTAAAAATAAACAGCAGCGCCTGAACGTTTGACATTTTTTTTTAGGAAGCCTAGAGAACAAGAGGGAGAGGAAAAAACAGGCATGCTAACAAACGGTGATCTGACTCCATTGTCAGCAATGAGTGTCTGTGAGTGAGGAGGGATTAGAGTGGAATGCAGTGTCCTTTCCAGCCAGATTTGGTCTAGCATAGCATTGCAGCAGCATAGTAGCTAAGGGATTTGGATTAGATCCAGTTACTGTAAATAGGCAACAATCTGATATGAGCAGGAGGTCATTTTATATCTAAGGTTTCCTGACCTCAGCAACTTTCTCTATGATATGATCTAAGAGTCCCCCCACTCCCCTGAAAATATCCCAGCCAATGAGTCTATATAACCTAAGAAGCCTGTGCAATATACTTGGCTTTGCAGGGAGATAAGTCAGTAACTGATGGGGAAATGAAGAGCTGATTTTAATATTTAGAGTCCCATCATTTAACTTGAAAAGCTTGAGGTGAAAGTGAGAACTGATTTTTCTCTCTAATGAATACAGCAAAACTCCTAGCAACCAGTTTTGCAGCAAGTGCGTCAAAAAAAGATATAAATAATTAATATTGTAGTACTGTGATAATGCTGACAAAGTGCTAAACACTTTCCAAACATACAGGATTGTGCAGCCCCTTTGGAGATAATGGGACAATTATAGCAATAAATAGTCCTATTAAAATTTTGTGTTGATCATTAACACAGTTTTCATGAACACTTACCAGTCCAGGCACAAAATCTACACACCCTTTCCTATCATGAGGAGGCGAAGACTGAAAAAGCTAACAATAATTTACTCGTCCCTCAGATAAAAAAGCCCCCCCCCCCCCCCACCCCAAGTAGGGTGGCCAACTGTCAGATTGCCACAAACCAAACACCCCTGCCCACCCCTTCCTGAGTCTCCGCCCCTTCTCTGAGGCTCCACCACTGCTCACTCCATCCTCCCTCCCTCAGTTGCTCACTCTTCTTCCCCACCCTGGCTCATTTTCACCCAGCTAGGCAGGAGTTTGGGATGTGGGAGGGGGTGAGGGATTTGGGGTGAAGCCATAAATGAGGGGTTTGGAGTGTGGGCGGTGGCTCTGGGCTGGGGCAGGGGCATAGGGTGTGGGAGAGGTTAGGGGCTCTGAGCTAAAGGTGTGGGCTCTGGGGTGGGGCCAGAAATGAGGGGTTCAGGATGTGGGGGGCTCTGGGCTGGGGCAGGTGGTTGGGGTGCAGGGTGAGTGAGGGCTCCTGCTTGGGGATAAGGGCTCTGATGTGCGGCTGGGGCTGAGGGGTTCGGCGAGTGGGAGACGGTGCGGGCTCTGGGAAGGAGTCTGGGTGTGGGAAGAGGTTGGGGGTACGGGCTAGGGCAGGGATTTGGGGTGCAGGCTCTGGGAGGGAGTTTGGGTGTGGGAGAGGATTCGGGATGTGAGCTCCGGGCAATGCTTACCTGAGGCAGCTCCCAGAAGTGACCAGCATTTCCCTCTGGCTCCAAGGCGGAGGTGCGGCCAGGCGCACTTTGCACTGCCCCCGTTCCTGGCCAATGGGTGTTGCAGAGACGGCACTTGGGGCAGGAGCAGTGTTTGGCATCCCTATGGCTGTGCCTCTGCCTAAGAGCTGGAAGGAAATGCTGGTCGCTTCTGAGAGCCACACAGAGCCAGGACAGGCAGCCTCAGCCCGGCTGCGCCACCAACTGGACTTTTAGTGGCCCAGTTAGCAGCACTGACTGGAGCTGCCAGGATCCCTTTTCGACTGGGCGTTCTGGTTGAAAACTGAATGCCTGGCAACCCTATCCCCAGGCCAAAGGGAAGAATTGTTTAATGCCAGTTTTAACAATTTTGCATGCACAGGTCAGACCCTCAGACCTTGGCTGAACAGTGTCTGTGGCCCAGGTTACACATACAGGATTATAGCGGTATTGGTTATAGCTGTCCTCATATACAGCTATAGGGATAGTGCTATAGCATGGCCACACTGACACCTGCCAGCGGTATAGCGTGGCCACATTTGCGGCACTTCAGGCGGCATTGGGAGCAGCGCATTAGGGCAGATATCCCAGCATTCAGCTGGGTGCAATGTGCTTTTAAAACGAGGGGGGTAAGGGGGGACGTGTTGTGTGTATGGGGAGGGAGAGAGCGAGTGTTTTTTCCATCCTTCTGAGAGCCTGTCAGCGCGTGTCCGTTCACAGAGAAGATTAGCAGGCTTTGTTTTCACACAGGCTCCCTTCTCAAACATTTGCATTGCTTATCTGCCGAGTTAACTCCGCCAGTGCCGGTCCCAAGCCCGGATGAAAAAGGAGGAGGGTTGGGCGTGGGGCTAGCAACCCCATCCCGTACAAATTTACCTGCTACAGAAATGCAAGCAATAGATAATTCAGAGACCAACTTCCTGGAAGATGAAGGCTCTTCGTTTACCCGAAGACGCATAATGTTAGGTGGTGAAAGCTGCAAGGAAGCCACTGGGCCGACTACCCTTCTCTCAACCAGGAGAACCACCATTGGTACGTGGAATGTCAGGACCATGTATGAGACAGGCAAGACGGCGCAGGTAGCTGCTGAGATGAGGAACAACAACCTGACAATTCTGGGAATCAGCGAGACCAGATGGACACAAGCCGGACAGAGGCAACTGATGTCAGGAGAACTGTTGCTGTACTCTGGACATGAAGAGAGCGACGCCCCCCACACCCAGGGAATAGGCTTCATGCTGTCCAAGCTGGCACAGAGGGCACTGATTGGGTGGGAGGCGCATGGCCCCAGGATCATCACAGCATCCTTCAGAACTAAACAGAAGAGGATCAAGATGAACATCATTCAATGCTACGCCCCCACCAACGATAGCGAAGATGCGGCGAAGGACCAGTTTTACAGCAGACTGCAGAAGATCGTGGAGACATACTCAAACAGAGACATCGTCATCCTTATGGGGGACCTCAATGCCAAAACTGGACCCAACAACACAGGATACGAGCATGTCATGGGGACTCACGGACTAGGTGAGATGAACAAGAATGGCAAGAGATTTGCAGACCTCTGTGCACTGAATAATCTGGTCATCGGAGGCAGTATCTTCCCTCATAAGCGGATTCACAAGAATACCTGGGTATCGCCGGACAACGTGACAGAAAACCAGATTGACCACATCTGCATTAGTAAGAAGTTTAGAAGTTCCCTTCTAGATGTTAGAGTTAGAAGAGGCGCAGATGTGGCATCTGATCATCACCTAGTAGTTGCTAGTATGAAACTGAAGCTGAAGATAACCTGGATGGAAGGATCACGTAGAAGAATGAAGTACGATGTCAGCTGCTTGAAGGTCTCCAATACTAGGGAAGACTTTGGACTTCAGTTGAAGTACAGGTTTGAGGTACTACAACAGCTGCACAATGAAGAGGAAGACACTGTACAGTACACATGGCAGACAGTTAAAGAGACACTGAGAGCAACCTGCCAGGAAGTGGTTGGAGAGAAGAAACAACATTACAAAGAGTGGATCACAGCTGAGACCTTGGTCAAGATGGAGGAGAGAAAGCAGAAGAAGGCAGCAGGTAACAACAGCAGGACTAGAGCAGCAAAAGCCAAGGCCCAAGAAGAATGCTGAAGCACACAGAGCTGTGAAGAAGAACATTAGGAAGGACAAGAAAGACTACGTGAATGGACTGGCAGCTCAAGCTGAGCAGGCAGCATACAGTGGCAACATGAAACAACTGTATGACACAACCAAGAAACTGTCTGGAAAGTACAGCAACCCAGAACAACCCGTTAAAGATAAAGAAGGAAAGAAAATCCCAGGAATAGAACAACAGATGAACCGATGGGTTGAGCATTTTGAAGAATTCTTGAACAGACCAGCACCACCAAATCCCCCGGACATCGCCCCAGCCAACGTGGACCTCCCGATCAACGGCAGCAAGCCCACTAGAGAAGAGATCAGGAAGGCCATCACCCTGATGAAGAACAGGAAGGCAGCTGGACCTGATGACATCCCAGCGGAGGCCCTGAAAACAGACCTGGATGCCTTAGTCGAGATGCTATACCCCCTTTTTGTGAAGATCTGGGAGGAGGAAGTGATACCAAACTACTGGAAGGAGGGCTATCTTATCAATCTCCCCAAGAAAGGTGACCTCAGCAACTGCAATAATTACAGAGGCATCACACTCCTGTCAGTGCCAGGCAAGGTCTTTAATCGAATCCTCTTAGAAAGAATGAGGGACACCATAGACCCACAGCTTCGAGATGAACAAGCGGGCTTCCGGAAGAACAGATCTTGCACAGACCAGATTGCAACGCTCCGCATTATAGTTGAACAGTCCTTGGAGTGGAACTCATTGTTGTACATCAACTTCATCGACTATGAAAAGGCATTCGACAGCGTTGATCGACAGACCCTCTGGAACCTCCTTCAACACTACGGCATCCCAGCCAAGTTGATCAACTTGATTAAGAATTCGTATGAGGGAATGACGTGCAGAGTCATCCATGGAGGGCAGCTCACCAACAGCTTTCAGTTGAAGACAGGAGTTAGACAAGGATGCTTATTGTCACCGTTTCTCTTCCTTCTCGTCATCGACTGGATCATGAAGAGGTCCACCAGTGAACGCAGGAACGGAATCCAGTGGACTTTGTGGAGCCAGCTTGACAATCTGGATTTTGCCGACGACCTTGCACTTCTCTCCCACAGTCACCAGCATATACAGGAGAAAACAAATGTTGTGGCAGCCACATCATCGCAGGTTGGACTCAACATCCACAGAGACAAGACCAAGATCCTGAAGATTAGCACCAGCAGTAACAAACCAGTCATCCTGAATGGACGTTCCCTCGAAGAAGTGCAGTCCTTCACCTACTTGGGCAGCATTATAGACCAGCTGGGAGGTACAGACGTGGACGTCAAGGCAAGGATCGGCAAAGCAAGAGTGGCCTTCCTACAGCTCAAAAACATTTGGGGCTCCAGAGAGCTGGCCTTGAAAACAAAGGTTAGGCTGTTCAACTCCAGTGCAAAGTCAGTACTGCTGTACAGGGCCAAAACCTAGAGAACAACACAAACTACCATCAAAAGAATCCAGACATTCATCAACAGCTGCCTCAGAAGGATTCTCCAGATCCGCTGGCCAGATACCATCAGCAATGCCAACCTCTGGGAGAGAACCAGCCAACTTCCTGCAGAAAAAGAAATCTGGAAGAGAAGATGGAGCTGGATAGGACACACCCTGTGGAAATCACCAACTAACATCACCAGACAGGCTCTGAGGTGGAACCCCCACGGCAAGCGGAAGAAAGGCCATCCAAGAAACACCTGGCGACATGACCTTGAGGCAGACATCACAAAGATGGGATACAACTGGAATCAACTTGAAAGAATGGCCCAGGACAGAATCCTCTGGCAATCTATTGTTGGCGGCCCATACCCTGAGAGGGGTGGAGGGCATAATGAATGAATGAATGATCTGCCGAGTTAAGAGAGAAACTCTAAAGAGGTACTTCCGCATTCCTCCAGCCGAATTCAAAAGAAAGGAAAGAGATGTCAATTGCCTTAAATGGCTCCAGGCATCTCAAGAGATCACTTGTAGCGCAGTGGGTGTCCACATTCTCGCCGTAACGCTACAGCGGGAGCGCTACAGCCCTTATTCCCCATGCGGAAGTGGATTACCAGGAGCGCTATAACTCCGAGGTTATAGTGCTCTGCATGCCTCGCCAGTTTGGATGGGTAGTGAGTTATAGCGCTCCTCACTATATAGCGCTATAAAGTGCCAGTGTAACCAGGGCCACAGTAAGATAGTCATGCCGCTTTGACTAAATGGAAACTCAGACCGTGTTGTGTGGAGACAACAGTAGTAGCTTCTGCCAGGCAAGCTGGAGAGAAGCATAAGGTTGGCTTTTTAACAAGGGAAGCTGTGTGATGTCTTTTGTTACCTGGAAGTCTCTTCCACAAATATAGGTTTTAGTAAGGATTAAGTATGCTTTTAAATCACCAAATAGCACTTAGTGAATGTGCACTAACTACCTTAAGAATTAATAACTGAGGGCCAAATGTTCAAATATTGAAGCTAACTTGTGCTTGCATAAGATACATAGGAACATGTACATTCACATGCAGATGAAACTATCCATTTGAATAAGTGATTCCCACTTAACATGCAAATAATGATTTTGCATGTGCAAATACCAGTGTATACAACCGGTAGATGCAAAGAAGTGCATGTTGTGGCACTTACACATGCAAACTCCACATTTTTGTGCAGCTGAATACTTGTACCCACGCTGTGTGTGTGTGTGTGTGTGTGCACGCGCATGCACGCACCTGCAAACACAAGGGAGCCACTATGGTTTGAATGTTTTGGAAAATGGAAACAAATCAGAAAATGTGTTAAGATACACACTATTTGAAGGGCATTCTTAACTAGGCATTTAGGGCCAACTTAAAAAAAGGGTAATTTATCATGTTTTTAAATGTTCTAATTCAGGGGTAGGCAACCTATGGCACGGGTGCCAAAGGCGTCACACGACCTGATTTTCAGTGGCACTCACACTGCCTGGGCCCTGGCCACCGGTCTGAGGAGCTCTGCATTTTAATTTAATTTTAAATTAAATTCTTAAACATTTTTAAAACCTTATTTACTTTACATACAACAATAGTTTATTTATATATTAAAAACTTATAGAAAGAGACCTTCTAAAAATGTTAAAATTTATTACTGGCACACGAAACCTTAAATTAGAGTGAATAAATGAAGACTCGGCACACCACTTCTGAAAGATTGCCGATCCCTGTTCTAATTTCTTTCCATTGTCCAGTGCAAAACATCAGTTCAATCAGTATTTACAGCTCTGTAGATTACCATCCTTTTCACAAGCTCCTATGTGGCTCTACAGAGAGAGGGTAAGTCAAAAACCAAGTGAAAACAACAAAAAGCAGAGGAAGATGCTAATGTAAGTGCAGGTCTGAGAAACAACAAAATTGAAATTAACCAGGCAAATTCCAATTACAAACAAAATGAATAAAAAGAAGCAAAAACTAAATTCAAGATTGAAAAAGTAATTTTCAGAGTTATCCAATGACCTGCAATATTACTCAAGCGTGCTGTGTGCAATCAAAGGACTCTCACTGGCGAGGAGAAAGCAGCTCCTGAAATACAGGTGACAAAAGTTCTTTAAGAAGTACCATTGCAGCGCTCTATACCAAACAATGGCATATGATATCGTACACTCCCTAATGAATGTTTCCAGCTAAGGACAGTTGACTTGAATTTGGCCCTGCAGCAATATAGTAGGATAGTCCATGGAAAGCTTTTCCTAATTGTTAAAAATAACAAATTCTTAGCTACATAGTAGAGCGCTTCCAGAATTAAAACACATTAAAAATTCATGTCCTAAAATGCCAGAAAAGGAAAGTTGACCAGTAGTACGAATTTAATAACATTAAGGTAAAATGGTACCTTTATGAGAGTTCTCACTGCATTGCAAAATCTGTGAAGAAAGATACCTTAGAAACCAAGTATAGTAAGTACTGTTGGAAAAGAAGAGCTTGCATTGTAGACTGGGAATCAGTTCTGACAGCATATTGTAGAGCAGCTAAACCTGATGGTGATTTCCTGTTTCAGGGGAAATGCTGAATCTAATTTCTTTAACCCTTTTAAGGCTACCACAAGGACTTTAGAATTGCAAATGCTCTTCCCCTTCTCAGCTTTCATTTCCTATGGTCTGATTCTGCTCCCATTAAAATCAATGACCAAACTCTCATTGACTTCAGTGGGAGAAGCAGGAGCAAACCCCCAGCACTCATTCTCTCTGCATTAAATTTAACCCTAATGGAGGTGTTATAAGCTTTCTCATAGCTCCTTGAATTTACCCACCAGGTTACAAACTGCAGAAGTTTAAGATTTAAAAATGGACAATTACGGAGCAGGCCACCCTGTCTTGAGAGCATTTAAATTTAGGGGCCTCATTCCTATGGATAGCACAGGACACTGATTATCCCCAATATGTGACTTGTTTATTTTGTTTATGTTGCACCATATTCAGGTTTGTGTACATACTTGGCATTATCCCATGGCATTATCTGCAACATACCACATGGAGCTCCATGTTTCTTTAGGATCTACTATTCCAGCCCTGGCTCAGGTTTATGAACCAGTACAGAAGACTGAAGAGACAATCTCCTTACAGGGAGGAGTCAAGTGTTTGAGCCAGATACTAAGCAAGTGGAGCACTTATTGTGTCTAAAATAATCTCCTCTCCATCCTGAGTCTAGGCATAACTGGCCACATTAATGAAGACGATTCAATCTTAAATGAGAATGTGCTGGCTTCTGTTGATTGGTCACCACTTTAGCAATGCTTACCAATAAGTTTTCTCAATCACCATTTATTTTTTAGGACACTTTTTTTTATAGAAAGTGCTGACATGCATATTTACCTTAAGAGCTGGTATGGGCTATCTGACATGAATGCACATTTTAGAAAAATAACTAATTTTAGAAAGACAGTAAATATCATCCACCAGACAGACCATAAACGGTGCCTTTGGGGCTGTGTTCTGTTTGTATAAAGCCTTCATAATTTAGGGACCTGATAGACTGACTGCAGTATGTAATAAGGATATATATGGAAAAAACAATTTCTTTTGATCAGAAGTTTCCCCACTAGCATAGTGGTTTATTTTTGTTTTTAATTAAAGTGGCTCAACAGTTGTAATGGAAAAAAATTAATAAATCTTAAGCCAGAACTGTTGCCCACAAAAGTCTTTTAAAATCACGTGCTATTTTGGAATTATACTTCTGAAAAGATTTCTAAGGTCCCAATCCTATAGCTGGAACCATCTAGACAGAACTTTTTACCCTGTAGTACCCATATTGACTTCAATGGGTCTTTGACCAGGCATGAGGATCCAAGTGCTGGATGGAGCCCTTATATTGTAAGCTTTGTGAAACAGGTCCATATTGATGTTGCCTAGAAAGCACTGGATCCCAGTGCTGACTGGGGCCTTTAGGTGCTACTAGAATATAAATGTAATTAATAATAGCAACAACAACAGGGAAAGATATTTTATCTGCACATATTTTAAAGCACTTTTTTAACTTAAAAATGGCCAGATGGATTTTTCTCAAATTTTGTTTGGAAAACATTATTCTTGGGCATAGACCTCACATACCTCCTTTCATCCTGTAATAGATTATTATCCCTGGAAATGTTCTCTTCTACCTGGATTCTAATTACAGTTTTGGGCTATTTTCAGATGTTTTTACTCCAGAGGTATAATTAAATGTTAGCTCCACACATGGTGCTGTATACGCAAGAAAGCCATCTAGCTGAAATATCCACCCATTTTATTTGCAATTTACAGTGGGGTTGAATAAAAGTGCTGGGTAGGTCCTTAAAATTATTTCTGATAATATCTGTATCCAATGACTGTCCTTTTCTGATCAGAACCACTTTCTCCATCCCTGAGCAAATTCAATCAGAAGTGGGCTGTTGGCTGAATTTCAAGATCTCTAGCTGCACACTAGTAGCTAGCAAAAATTGCACCATCCTTCCCAATGATAATGAGGCCAGATTCCTAAAACAAAAGTATTATTTATCTGACATTTCCTGCCTTGATGCTGAAAGAAAGAACAGAGTTGACCAAAACATTGTTAATGAGAAGATACTTTGCCAAGATGCCATGTCATATTAGGATGGCAGAGCTTTATACACTGTTGCATTACTGTACTTTGTTTTTTCAAGCCCAAGTCCAATTTATTGAAATTAAAGCAATTTATATAAAATGCCAAGGCTAAATATAAACAGTAGCTGCTGAAAGCTCTGGTTGCCCAAATACTGTTGCTGTATTTAGTACTTATGACTGAGAGTGTGGGAAAGGGCAGATATTCTGGAATGCTTTATACATTTGCATGATGGGACAAATCATCTCTGACTGAGCTACAATATAATCAGAGAAGTCACACAGGCATATGCAATACTCTGTGTTTTCTTCACTGGAGTTATGCTGATTTACACCAGCTGGTGATCTGACTTCAATATTTGAGGAGCCATTAAACTAAATGAGGGCTTGTCTACATTGGCAATTTACAGCACTGCAACTTTCTCGCTCAGGGATGTGAAAAAACACTCCCCTGAGCGCAGCAAATTTCAGTGCTGTAAAGCACCAGTGTAGACAGTGCCCCACCGTTGGGAGCGCAGGAGGTGCGACCCCCATGTTAAAGCGCTGCCATATTGACAGCGTAGACTAGCCCTGAGTGTTTTTATTTAACCTTCCACACACATACACACAAACACACACATGCATGCCTGCATGCAGCCCAAGAATGCATTGCTCTTTCATGATTTTGTTTTATCTGTATTTTTATTGTTTGTTTTGCCCATTTACTAAGCCTTTATTTTACTATCAGTTTTGTTGCTGCACTATTTGTTGTTACTCTTTGGCTAAATCAATGAAGACAAAAGCTGCTTTTTCTCTGTAATTGTTTTCTTACATATATTTCCTAAGATAATGAATTCTTTGCCTGGGTTCATCTGAGTCTTTGCTTTATCTCCTCCAGTAGCTTGTTCAAAAGTCACGTGCCCTTAATTGAAAATGTTTAGATTTAGACTGTGTAATCCTAGTGCATACCAAGGAACAAAAGGGACTGTTTGTGTGAGTTGGTACTAACCAATATGTCAGGACCTTCATGCTATGCCTTCTTAGTGGCTCTGTCCCGAAGAGTGAAGGTGTCTAAGAGTCATGTGGATAGAAATGAGGTACTCCCTATTGTAGCTGGTCCTGACTCCCTCATGCCTTTGTAGAGTAAAATCAAGGGCTTAAATTCAACACAAAGAAAGCATTTTGTATCTTTTCACTCTAGGAAGAGGAATTCATAGCTGAATCGACAGCATCTCTGAATAGTTGAATCCTTCTCAGCATTAGAACAAGTAGAGCACAGAATGTTTTGTTTTGTTTTTTCTTAATGAGCAGCTATGGCAAAGCAAACACGCTCACTGAGCATTATCACCGCAGGGGGTAAAAGTGCAAAGGCTGACATGTGCATGCCAAATATTTCCATAGCCCAATCCAAGCTCATGGACCAAACTCCAGGACTTCTATTCATTCCATACAGGGTCTTTAACTGCTCCAGTTACCACCACCTGTGTTAGCAACTGTAGGAGATGCTGGGACCCCCAAGAACAGTTCCCAGGGCATACAGGGTGCCTAGTACAGACATAGCCAGAATGTATCTGGGCATACTGATTGGATGTGCCTTTTCTAAGGGTGCACTGTGTGCTCCACTTTGCACTGGTCCTTGGTCAGTCACTTGTAAAGAAGGGAAAAGGACCTAGAGCCCACTCCTTTTTGGAGGGGCTAGCACCAGAAGCAGACCGGTGAGTCCTGCTCACTTGTGCTCTGAGTGTGCAAATACTAGGATTGTAGCTCCCTCTCATGCAGATGTGCACAGGAGAGAAGCTCCTTCTGCCAGTGCACTGCCATATTACACCCGCAACCTGGTCCCACCTGTTTAACATTTAGGTCCCAATTCTGAGCTATTTGGTAGCACCTCTGTGTCACTCCTGTGCTGCAAAGGGACCTGAAAGCAACTAAATTCCACCCCAGCTGGGAATTCCCCCAACGCCATAGGGCTGACACAATGACCTTATGCTCTCCCTCTTGCTGGAGCAGTGGTATATCCAGAGGAATGTTTAGAGACCAGATGTGTTTATAAAAGGAGGTATGTCCAAAGCACTCTGCCCTCTGACTAGTCTGTACCTGCACCGCAGTCCACAGGGGGAAACTGCCCTAAGCTGGAGCAGTCCCTGCTTTGCTCTAACTTACACCAGGGGCCAGACATTTGATCCCCACCTGCCAGGATAGTGCAGCTCAAAACCAAGGCCTCTGCCGTATGTCACAGTTCTTCTCCACTGCTCCATTACAAAGATTTAAAATTACATCAAACTTCTAGACATTTAAAAGACAATGATGATATGAAATGAGATTGAAATGGAGCAGTGTTTTATAAAGTGCTCATGTTGTTGGCAGACTTTCTTTTTGCAGGATCCCCTTGGAAACATGATAATTATGTCCCAGGGGCTATACCTAGTCAAATGAATTATAATTACCTAGCTATAAAAGCATTAGTGAGATCAGAATAGCCCTATGACTGGTACTTATTCCATATTAGGGAAATATATTTGTGGTAGCTTGAGTACAGTCATAACAATGCATTTATTTTACTTCTGACAAAAGCTTAATGGGCTTTTAAACTTTAACATGAATACTCCCAGGCTTAGGACTAACAGACAAGAATACTAATGAGTGCACGCTACAACTCTTAAAGTTGGCGGTTTAAACCGAAGCTGCCTGATCATTTCTAGCCACACAAAACCAAAAATGTTTACTGCCGTGAGTGTCTTTGGCTTTTTTACTCCAAAGCCTCAGCAACTGCTAGTGCCAGTAAAACTACTGTCAGAGCACATTATGACCCTAAATCAGCTTTTCTGTCTTTGGGTGTGCTTAGTCTACGGTACAAAAAAAGTTATGCTCTTCTTTGAGTAACTGCTCAGATCGATTCCAATTAGGTGTGCGCGTGCCATGTGCACAGTCATCAGAAAGTTCTCCCTCTAGGCAGCACCCGTCGGGTCAGCTGTTGAGCCCCCTGGAGTGGCACCTTCATGGCGCTCAATATATGATCCTGTTGACCTTGCGCCTCCTCAGTTTCTTCTTACTGCCATTCAGTGATCGGAACTGTGGCGTCTTGCTTCGCAAGCTCTCCACAGCTTCCCTAGCTTTGTACGGTTTCTATTCCATAGCTGATTAGTTTATAGTTAGTTCATAGCTAGTGTAGTTCCAGTTAGTTAGTTGACAGGTTGAGGGGGTTACTTTCCACACTGACTGCGTTCTCCCTTGGGGACTTACATGCCTAAGTCCCAGGGGTTCAAGCCCTACAAGTCCTGAAATAAGCCCATGCCCACAGGCGACCCCCTGACACTTCCTTAAAATGTCTGGGTGAAGAGCATCAGTCCGAAAAGGGCAGGATTTGTAAGGGCTTGCGCCCCGAACCAAGAAGGAAAAGGACTTTAGCCTGAAGCAGCTCCTTATGGATGCAGCACTTAGACTGGATCTCGCATCAGCACGACAGGACCTGACGCCAAGCTGATTGATGTACAGTGCCCCGGCAGCAGTTGCAGAAGCGGCACCACGGATGGACTCTGGTCAAGACCCATGGCACCGCCACTCTCCGGCACCAAAGCTGGCGAGAACGCCCAGCACAGATCCAATTCACCAGCGCAGAAGCAATACCAGAAGCAGGGGAGGAGTAGTTCCCCGACTTCAGGACCCACCCCCTTGGAGCCAGTGAATGGGGTGTGTCCCAGAAAGGAGCTCCCAGCACCAAAAACTTTGGAGTCTGCACTGTCAACTTCGGCCCCACAAGGGGGACCATCGAGTCCAGAGCAGTTGGACTCCTCATGTCAGGTAGTGAAGGAGGCAGAACTCACTTCCGCTCAGGACACCTTTGACATTGCGAGAGAACTCACTGTCCCACCTTTCACACTAAGCCTCCAGTACCGCAATGGGCGGCACTGTCCTGAGGAAAGCCAGTGATGATATGCCCCTTGACTCAGCCTGTAGAAGCAAGACACTGCTCGGAGTCCTGGTACTACCTGGAGTCGTGGCACTGATTGGATTCGCTGTGCTGGTCTGACTCACAGCACAGCTCCAAGTCTCCCCAGGGCTGCCACCAACACTGATCACCTTTGCGCAGTACGTCCTGATCACAACACCATCTGTATGGGCACCGATCCAGCTCTCTGCACAGACCCCGTTCATGGCACCGGTCCCTGGCACAGCTGCACTCAGCACTGCCATGGCCATCATGGTCTTGGTGCCCATCGTCAGGCTCGGAGACAGGGTCCAAATATTCGCAGCAGCCTCAACACAAGTTGGCATGGGACAGACCTGACATGGGTGCAGGGCCATGGCCAGTGCAGTGCAACAGACCAGCGTAGTGGCCATTTTGGACCCTATGGGTTTACCACCAGGCCCAGGGCACACAGTCCAAGGCTTCATGCTCGTGACATCCAAACCCATGGTGCCGGAGGCAGTGGCCAGTCGTCCTCCCCATAAGAGTGCAGAGGAGTTGGCAGTCACACCGTCTCCTCTGGAACCTATCCCTGTTCCTGGAGCGGCTGGCACGGAACTCAAGGCAGGGCTGGAGGTGCCTGAGGGCCAAGAGGGTCAGGAGAACCCAGTTCCCCCACTAGCATTGCCATCTTCCCTGGATGAGGCAGTGGGGGCACCTCTGCCAATGGGCTACCCCTTATAGATAGCTATGCTCACCAGGAACTCCGAAGCAGGGTGGCACAGAATATGAACCTGCAAACTGAGGGGCAGGGGATTTTATTTCCGCTATTTCTTAATCCCCAAAGCCCAAAGGGGTGAGGTCTCATGCCCATTCTAGACCTGCGAGGATTCAACAAGCTCATCCCTCAGCACAATTATCCCTTCTCTGGATCCAGGAGATTCGTTCACCACCCTCGACATGAAAGACACATAGGAAATGCAGAATTAAAATTCCCACAGCAACATTAGCTGTGCTCCCTGGTATGTATGTATAATACGGTCTCTCATTGCAGGATCACATTATGCTGTCTGCAATGTGGCATACTTTGGGGGAATGTTGAAGAGTTCTGTGATCTGTTATGGGGGAGGGGACGTAAAGATATGTCTCTGTCAACAAACGGTCCTTACTTTCTTGTACAAATGAAACACAAATTATATTTCAGAGTGGTAGCCATGTTAGTCTGTATCAGCAAAAAGAACGAGAAGTATTTGTGGCACCTTAGAGACTAACAAATTTATTTGGGCATAAGCTTTTGTGGCTTTTTGTGTCAGATTTGTGTCCATTTATTCTTCTGCATAAAGACTGTCCAGTTTGGCCAATGTACATGGCAGAGGGGCATTGCTGGCACCTGATGGCATATAACACATTGGCAGATGTGCAGATGAACAAGCCCCTGATGGTGTGGCTGATGTGGTTATAGGTGACCATATGTCCTGATTTTATAGAGACAGTCCCGATTTTGGGGTCTTTTTTCTTATATAGGCTCCTATTATCCCCCATTCCCATCCTGATTTTTCACATTTGCTATCTGGTCACCCTATGTGAGTAAATCCTATGATGGTGTCCCTTGAATAGATGTGTGGACAGATGAGACACCAGGGTTTGTTGCAGGGTTTGGTTCCTGGGTTGGTTTTTTTGTTGTGTGATGTGTAGTTGCTGGTGAGTATTTGCTTCAGGTTGTGGGGGCTGTCTGTAAGAAAGGACTAGCCTGTCCCCCAAGGTCTATAAGAGTGAGAGATTGTCCTTCTGGATAGGTTGTAGATCCTTGATGAGCTGGAGAGGTTTTAGTTGGGGGCTGTAGGTGACAGCTAGTGGCGTTTTGTTACTTTCTTTACTGGGACTGTCTTGTAGTAGGTGACTTCTGGGTACCCTTCTGGCTCTGTCAATCTGTTTCTTTACTTCACCAGGTGGGTATTGTAGTTTTTAGAATGCTTGATAGAGATCCTGTAGGTGTTCAGGAATCATAACATTCAAAAACCAGTTGGAAAACACTTCAGTCTCCCTGGTCACTCAATAAGAGACGTAAAAGTGGCAATTCTTCAACAAAAAAACTTCAGAAACAGATTCCAGTGTAAAACTGCAGAACTGGAATTAATTTGCAAACTGGACACCATCAGATTAGGCCTGAATAAAGCCTGGGAGTGGTTGGGTCATTACAAAACCTAATTTTCTCAATACTAATTTTCCCCTACTGTTACTCATACCTTCTTGTCAACTGTCGGAAATGGGCCACTCTCATTAACACTTCAAAAGTTATGTTTCCTCCCTTGGTATCCTGTTGTCAACTGAATTGTCTCATTAGACTGACCTCACACTTGGTAAGGCAACACACATCTTTTCAAGTATTTATATCTGTTCCTGTATTTTCCACTCCATGCATCTGATGAAGTGGGTTCTAGCCCACGAAAGCTTATGCCCAAATAAATCTAAGGTGTCACAAGGACTCCTCGTTGTTTTTGCTGATATAGACTAACATGGCTACTACTCTGAAACCTGAGAAGTTTTAGTTACTTCCTGTGTCCCATCATACCAGAGTCACAAAAATATGAGAGCCAGGCTATTGTCATGTTATTCCTGCCTGGGAACAGGAGTGGAATGGTGGAAATGCCATGAGACTATTGTTTCTTGTTTTATTTCAAGTTGCCCCCAGAAATTGATTGGTGGGAGCAGTCCACTGTGGATTGGAGGAAGGAATCTGCTGAAGAACACAGGAAGAAAGGCTGGCTCCCCATCTCGTGAAGAAGAGAAGTGTTAGACCTAGCAGAGAGATGTTTCTGGTGGAATACTGGACTCTGCTTTTTTTTTCTGTTTGTTTACTTTTTTCTGTAACACATAGTATTATGATAGCTGGGTACCAAATTACAAATCAGAAATGCCATTTGCAGAATAAAAACTAGAAACAGAAACAACAGGAAAACAATAAATAGAATGGTCACAACTGGAATCTTGCCCTGAAAGTTAATAGATTTGACTTCTGATGGGCTGCCAAAGGGAGCTAATTCCAAAAGCAAAGGCCTCATCTATCATGATCTGCAACAAGATATGGTGACTTGTAGCTAGTGCAGACATTGCCTCTAGCTATTCCTCTGAATGTTTCCTCTTTACAAAAAAAGAACTCTTCCATCTTAGCCAGTGCCAAAGTAAGTGAGTTTATTTTCACTGCTGCATTTTGTTGGCCGAGGTGACATTTATGCTCTAAACAGAAAGAATTTGGGTTTGTGTCTTTCCAGAGAGTGTGTGTGAGTTTGGTTTTTGTGGTTGTGTTTTTTGCATGAGGTTTTAGGTTTAAGGAGTAGCCCTTTACTTAGGGCAAGAGTATTGGCAAGGACTTCTTTTTGGAATAAAATGGAGAGAAAAGTATGTTATTTATATAAACAGCAACTTGAGGATTTGTATAAACAGCTACTTGACGATACAATAGCTTTTCTAAAAAAAGAACACTTATCCTAGATGAAGGCAACCACTGTTATTATATGTCACTGTGATTATCAAAATGTTATTTCTTCTAGACTTTTTAGCTAAAACCAACTTCAGCCTCATTCAGTTCCTTCAGTCATCAGCCAACTGCAGAACAGACAAATAAATGAATTCATGCAGCAGAGACTTCATCTAGAACACAGACTGTAGTGGCCCACTTTACTGTCTCTTAGCAGAGATAAGTACTGTGGGAACAACCCGCAGCTGCAATATTTCCAGTAAAAAGTGATTATTCCATGGAGCAGTCTATTCTGCATTCAGGATTGGCCTATGAGTTACCCTTGGTAATCCCTTCATGCTCCTGACCTGCTCCAAGCTCTTTAATAGAAAGATAGGGGAATGTTGACTGTTCTTTAATGGGCCAAATGGCTGTGCAGTCATCCTAGAAACCTAGACAACACATGTTGTAGAACAATCATTTGACAAATGCCAACCAGTTGCCATTTTTCTCTTCCCTTCCATGCTTAGGACCATGACTTTAATGAACTACTGCCACTACTGAGGCAAGAGGGGGTCCAGAGAGTTTCTAGCATCTGCTGTGTCTAATTATGTATTCAGAGATGTAGTCAAGTTCTTTGGCACTTTGCTAGATGTCCAGAAAGTTAAGCTCCTATCCACCCTCAGTCAAACTGGTCTCAGGCCCACCCCAGGCCCATCAGTCACAGCAGCAGGTGCTCCTGGGTACTCTCTCAAGGCACAGAATGCAAAGCTATCAGACTCTGACTCCTGTGCTGAGTTCTTCCATGATGCTAGGAATTACTCCTCGGGTGGACTGTGACTGAGGTACTAATCACATCCTGGCTGCTGGGGGGAAAAGGCTTATGAGATCACCTTTTATAAATGAGACAAGCATTGTACTGGATAGAGGGGCTGTCAGTCAGCACTTCAGCCAATAGAAAACATCCCTTCCATTCAATCTCTATTCAAAGCTCCCTCCTTACTAGGCTGCTGGCAATCAGTATAGAAGAAAGATTCAAACTCTAACTTCCTGCTTGAAGCTGGCATGGGGCCTCCAGCAGCTGTTACTCCAGTGAGTAAACCCTGTGCCTGGAATTCTCCCTATCCCCTCACCAAGTTTTTCTCTTAATCTTCCATGAGTGCCCTCATCACACTCCCTCTCCTCATGTAAGCTCATCTCTTGGCCAGCAACTCCTTCTTCCTATCTCAATTGCTGGTACCGCCTTTCTCCTAGGACAGGGGTCCCCACACTTTTTTGATCATGCACTCCTACCAGAAAAAAAAATTTTTTTTGAGTGTGCACCCCCATGGGGGAAGCCCGCCCTAGCTCCACCCCCATCCATTCCCCGCTCCCAACTGCCCCCCTCAGAACCCACCCCTCCTTGTCCCCTGACTGCTCCCTCCTGGAACCCCTGCCCCTGACTGTCCCTCAGGACCCCACCCCCTATCTAAGCCTTCCTGCTCCTTGTCCCCTGATTGCCCCCTCCTTGTCCCCTAGGAGATCATTCCTCTGTACTGGGTTTCGTTGTTGCATTGCCAGCTTTCCTGCAGACAGAAGACTGGGGGAGCTGAACATGATAAGGCCCAGTGACTTATTCTCTCATCCTGTTTAGAAGACTATTCCAGGTAAGAGAAGGATGAGCCCATGGCCTGACAGAAGGGAGAAGGCCTGGGCATGGGGAAATGTAGAAGGCGGACATCCATCTCCATCTCCATCCCCTCCCTACTTGGAGCAATGGATAGGAGCCAGGAGTCTTTGTTTGGCATGTACTGGGGGTGTCGTACTCAGAGGCTTCTTATGTGAAAGGGGTCACCAGTAAAAAAGTTTGAGAATCACTGGTCTAGATAATATTTAGTCCTGCCATGAGTGCAGGGGACTGGAGTAGATGACCTCTCAAGGTCCCTTCCAGTCCTATGATTCTATTTGGGGGTCTGAATATTATCTGAATAACAGCATTCTTTAATGTGAGCATCAGCCTATTCCCCACCTCTAGGTCTCAGATTTTTAAACTGCACCAGCATGTACTCTTTTAGCTATCTTTTTTCATGGTGTGCTGACTATGCTTTTGTGTTGTATAATTATGGCACATGCTGTTTTGCACTAATGTTGCTTGGGTTTTGCGTGGGAAGTTTTAAATAAATAAAAATATGGGCAAAGAAATAGCTTTGTTGCTTGGAGAAGGTCAAAGAGACCTGTATTTGGAACACAATGTTCCCGGTCCAAACCAGCCACTCTATTCCTCATATGGTGTTTAGCCCTACATCATGGAATAGAATTCATAAAAATGTAATTGCACTCTGTGCCTAAGGTTAAAACTAATGAGCAAAGGGTCTCCCCTAGAATGAAATGACAGCCCCAGGATAAACTAAGGCAATGAGGTAGCTCAAATAAACATATTCATCAGCCATGAGTGCCAATGACTGACAATAAATAGTTAAGAGACTGACGTATTAAGGAACGTTGTAGGATCTGTTATAGTGTAAGTGTTCTCAATACTTTTTGTGCTAGTTTTATGAGACAGTTGCTTTGAAATAAGATAACCAATAGGCCCAAGCCTGAATGTAGAAAAAGAGCAGTTACAGTATAGAGCTATATTTTGACTTCTGAAACTGGGGGGACAGAATGTGAGACTATTTTGGCTACGAAAACCAATCACCCAGGGGCATGTCTTTCACCTGAGATATATCGCAAGCTCAGCTGACAGACACATGGGGTGGAATCCACAGATCTACTCTAAGGGTGTGTCTAAGCTACTAAAAAAAACAAAAAAAACCCAAACACTGAAACAACCCAGCAGTGAGTCCCAGCACCCAGGTCAATTGACTTGAGCTCATGGGGCTCACACTACAGGACTAAAAATAACAGTACAGACATTCCTGCTCGGGCCAGAGCCTGGGTTCCGAAACTCAGTGAGGTGGGTGTGTCTCATCTCAGAGCCCAAGTTCCAGCCCAAGTGGGAACATCTACACTGCTATTTCTAGCCCTGTAGCTCAAGGCCAAGGCAGTTGGCCCAGGCTCTGAGACTTGCTGGTGTGGGGGATTTTTGCAGTGTAGATGTATCGTGAGGTGCTTGCACCCAGTTTCACAATCCACAAGGCTCCTGCTGAACACAGTAGGCACCTAAACTCGCTCACTGCCTATGTTTTTCAAAGTAAACAGTTCCCACCTCTGGTGGTCTTCCCCCCACCCCCAACCCTAGAGTGATTCACAAACCAGGAGAACACAGCTGTGCGGCTGACTAACTTGCCCAAGAGGACCAATCCTCTTATCCAACTTACAACTCTTGGCCCAGTAGTTAGAGTATTCACCTAATTTGTGGGAGTCCTAGGTTCAATTTCCCCCAGGGGAGAAAGGTGGGAGAGCCCTGTTCCAATCCTGTCAGGAGAGTGCTTTAGTCACTGCGCTCTGTGATAGTCTGATGTGGGGCTCTCTCCCGTTGATGCTGTTGCACTGTGGATAAATGAATGGAATGATTGGGCCAGAGAGAGAATGGGATTAACTCTAGTCCAGAGGGTAGGGCACCCACCTGGAAGGTGTGAGGTGCCCCACGTGAGCAGCATTTTTTGATGAATAACATTTAGTTTAATTATCCCTGTTTGAGGGAATGGGCAGATCAACTTTCAGTTCCACCTTGAAAGGCTGCTTTAAATGAAACTGTGGGTTAGGCTGGGTTCAGAGGGCCAAGGAGCCCATCCCGCTGTGGATTCTGTTTGGCAGGCTGTCTTGTTTAAAGCCATAATCCGCCCCGCTGCGTATTTCATCATAGATACATCCCAGTGAGATCTTAGGCCACAATCAAAAATCCAGCCTCAGCTCTGGCATAGGTGGACCAGAGCAATACTTTTTTTGCTGTGTAAAGGGAATGGATTTGAAACATGGAGTTCGGGGGAGAAGAGAGAGAGAAAACATTTTGTTTGTCTTTATGGCTGGGACCCATGGAGTTTGAGAATGGCATGAGGGCCCCTACAAGAACCCACTTCATTTGTTGTCTTGCACACTGGAGGTCCAAACTGTGCAAGATAGCACACCAGGGGATCTGACTTAAAGCCCAGGTGGTGCAGAAAGTAGGTTTACATTGTTTAAAAAACAACTGCTCCTGGGTTGTTTAAAAACAACTTATGTCTCTGCAGTAGGAATGCGAGCAAATACTCTCTCCCCCTCCCACGGTGAGGATGTTCCAGATATCACTTTAGAAATACATGCCCAAGGCTAGATCTAGGGAAAGGAATGTCTCCCTGCCTCAGACACAAAGCAGTACTTCTTCTCTAGCCACTACTCTATCTTGCTGGAGAGAAGTAATGAGTTGATGCACAAGTTGGGCCATGGAAGGAGCGGGGAAGCCTCTCAAACCACTTCACTATAACTCTGGGCTTGTCTACACTTAATTTTATAGCGCTCTAACTTGCAGGCTCAGGGGGGTGAAAAATCACCCCCCTGAGTGCAACAAGTCTGAGCTTGTTAAAATGCTAATGTGGACAGGCTTCCAGCACTCAGAGTTAATCCCCTCATGGAAGTGGATTACCAGGAGCGCTGGGAGAGCTCTCTCCCAGTGCTCGCACGCAACACTTGCCCTTTGAAGTTTCCAGTGTAGCTATACCCTTTGTCTCATAACCCGTTTCTTACTCCACCTTGAGGGAAATTAGACACAGCTTGTTTTAAGGGAGAGAGAGTGTTCTCAGGTACAGTGTAACCCATTCTATGGTACTTTATTTTCCTCTACTACTCATCAGGCCCCAGCTACGAGTGAGGGATCCTGCTAAAGCAGGGGTGGGTAAACTATGGCCCGCGGGCCACATCCAGCCCGTGGGACCTTCCTGCCCAGCCCCTGAGGCTTCCTCTGGCCCCTCCCCTTCTGTCCCCCCTTTCCCGGAGCCTCAGTGTGCCATGTGGGCAGCGCTCGGAGGGAGCCAGACACGCTGCTTTGGGCAGTATGGGGCCAGGGAGTTGGATAAGGGGCAGAGGGTAGTTGGATAGGGTGGGAGTCCTGGGGGGTGGGGTGGGGCGTGGATAGTGGTCAGGAAGCAGGGGGGGCTTTGATGGGGTTTTGTGTCCCAGGGGAGTGGTTAGGGGCAGGGAAGCTCTCTGGAGGGGGTGGGGTTGGATGGGTCTGAAGTTCTGAAGGGGGCTGGAAATGGTAGGGGGTCAGCTATGAGGCAGGGCCAGGCTGTTTGGGGAGGCACTGCCTTCCCTACAATTTTGCAATCCCGATGTGGCCCTCAGGCCAAAAAGTTTGCCCACCTCTGTGCTAAAGTATTATGTCTTTAAGTCAGGCTATAGACGCTTATCCTTCCAGATGCAGATGGACTTGGTTCAATTCCCACTATTCGCCCCTGCCAAGAAATGCTAATGGAGCAATCTTCCTACTCTGCTGTGTTGGGTGTTGCTTTTGCTGTGCTCAGAGCTGTCAACACCTTTCCAAGAAGATGGCTTTTGCCGGGGGGGGGGGGGGTCGGGGAGGCGAAGAGGAGAAAGAGCTTTTGCAAAATTGAAATTTTTCCATGGGAAAGCTTCCAGCAGTAAGCAGTTTTAGCAAAATCAATTTTAATTTCAGCTCATCCCAAATTAAAATTGCTTTGACAAATGAAGTCCAAATGTTCCTTTTTGATTCAATTTGACATTAATGTAGGCCCACCTAAGCCACTGTATGGGAGAAAGAGTTCAGATGCCTCGTGTCCCTATTCTCCCCTACAGATCAAATTCCCGGGCTGGACCTGGATCATGGTCTTCCCGCTTTGCCTGAACTTCATCAGTGCTGCTAATACAGTGCATCATGGGAAATGTAGTCCATTGTAGAAGCCTGGCTCATAAAAAAATAATGGAGGCATAAGGCACCTGAACTCCTACTCTTAGAGACATGACAACAGCTCAGACAGTTTGTCAAACTCATGTTCCGATCTGGTTTCAAACATCCCAATCACGTTTAGTTTGGTAATGTTTAATGTTGTTTTGACACTTTGACCCAAAGAATATTACTGAAATGTTTCCAAACCTTTCATTCAGAATTAACTTTTTTATTTAAATTCAGGTTGAAAATTGGTTTTCCAAGGGATAAATATTAATTTTTTACTAGCTCTAGCAGTGCTCCCTTGCAGATCATAATGCCGATCCAGGCCTTCCTATCATTCACTCTTACTCATATAAAGCAGGACAATGGGTGGTGAAAGGGGGTGGTTTTTTAAAAATCCCTCAGGAAAACAGTCTGATATATCAAAATATGATTTATTCTTAAAATGGACCAGTTTACATAATACAGTGATAGTTACAGTAGAAAAATATTTGGGTGGTAGTGAGAGAGGCTAATTTCACCTTAAAACATTTACCTTTTTATTACAAAAATGCTCCAGTCCTCAGTATCTGAGTGAGTCATGTGACTTGCATTTTCATGTCAACATCAGCTCAGTATACCAGACAAGTGAACACAGGTGTATGTATTGTCCATATTTAGAGTTGCTGCATCCCATACATTCTTAATATCTCCCACCTCATTCTCACAGGAAAAAGATTATCTTTACACTTTGATAGCTCAGGATGCGAAGCACAAAGTGCAAAAATACACTGGGTTTGCTGAAATATATATTTTTTTTTTTTTAAAAAAAAAAAGCCAAACATTTTGACTTCACAGAAAATGACTGAGGTATGAGACGAAGCATAGAAAACCGCTCCTATTTATGTGCAAGATATTTAACTATGAAAAGTAGTATTTCTAGAGAAAACCAGTGGCAACCTTGCTCTTTTAAACAGATTAGCTTTCAAAAAGTGCAGTTACCTCACCACCTTCAATATGAAGGACTCAGTTGCTTAAGTTTACTTTACTGCTTTGGAAAACTATTTCTGAGGGAAAGTGTTACTGACTGCAATAGGGAACAAGATACCTTAAGAGTCAAGAGAAACATTCATAAGAAAGATCAGATCAGCAGATGACACACATTTAACTCATCTATAAATTAGGGCATTTTATAAGTTACATGATCTGTCTTGTAAATTTCTTTTTCCAGATATGATTTTTGGCTTTTCGGAGATTTTTAAAAGGCACATGGCTTCTTAGATTCTGCCTGTGAAGTCAGTGGGATTGCATGGGTATAAGTGAAGGCAGAACTTTGAGTTTATGATACAAGATAGGCACCACCCACAAGATTAAATATACATAAGCATATTTACAGAGTTCACCCCTCCCATCTATCATTACTCTGTCACTTATTTTTACACATGAAGTAGTTAGAACAAAAAGGCTGCAGTTTAAGCTAATTGCACTTTCTTTATTGCTTAATTCATTTTTATCCCTTAAAAATGTCCCATGTGATTTTTGGAAGACCAGCTTCCAAAAGTTTTTGCACTTTCCTAAAATATACAGCGCATCTTACCTCTTCCCCTTCTCTCACTTTTCTGTTATCCACCCAAAAATATAGTCCTTATTCATACCACAGAATCATAACCCTGCATTTTGTTTCCATGAGGATGTAGAGGGTTAAGACAGACCTCTGTCTCAGCAGCAATATCTCATCTCTACTACATACTCAGCTATGCACAAAATGAATTGTAGCTCTGTTCACTTAACATCCCCCAAACAATTATTACAGCTTCCCAAAACACCACCACACATTGTACTTCCTCACAAGTGTCTCTTACTCCATGATTAAGGCTAGTGAATAGCAAAGAAAGTCATGTATACTTAACACAGACATGCTATTTCTATGGTAGGTTAACTGAGGGGCTTATTTTTCTATTTTGAAATGGACCCCTTTTTCTCCAAGGGTAAGATGTGGCTGAGAAGTTGAGAAGTTCTCAGATGGTCAATTGCTTAAACTCAACACGTCCCAAAGTGCTAGTATATTTGGATTTTTAAGAAGAGTCAGCAAAACTTTCTAGCCGGTTTGGTGTACTGTACAAGAAGCAGAGGCTGAAGACTAACACCGTTTAGTTATTGAAAGCAGGAATGCTCATGGTTTAGTAATTCATTCACCAGTATGGGGTTGAGTTTTCAATTCTACCCCAGCTTTGCCACTCAGGAAAGAAGTCATTTGACAGCCTTGGACTGCCAAGCTGCTTATGCTCTGTTTCATGTGTCTTCCTTGTAATCTTATGAACTGTGCAGTCTCTCTTAGTAGATGCTGGTGCTTGGACACCATCAGGTTTCCATTCTGCATGGACAATCTTGTAGTTCTGACCCTCGTTATTGTCCCAGAAGATATGCTCACCGCTTTGGTAAGAAATGCAGAACTCAATCTTCTCTTGAGTGGGAATGGTTGGAGGCAGCTCAATGGCAAATGAGAAGGTGTCACTGTCAGAGTCGCCATACACATTGTTCATATAGACACAGTCAACATCAGTGTAGGTTTTCCACGTATCAAAGGTGACTCGAACCTGTACCTTCTTCTCATAGCTCATGTTTTTCACTTTCACAGTCCCTGCCACAGCCCTTTCTTGGAGGGTGCAATTCTCAAGACAGACAAAGTTCTTCTGCAAGCGATTCCGGAAATCTAAGTAATCAGCTGAAGGCTGAGGGAAACCCAGAATCAAATTTTTCTCTTCATGTAGTTTCAAACCTGCAGTTATGTCTTCAAGGTCTAACAAGTCAAACTGAAGATCCCACACCGGCTGCTCCTGGATTTCAGAGAAGACATGGATTGCAGTGAGAGAGAGCCCCTTTGAATCCGCAAACACAACTCGCTTCTTGGCGCGGCTTGGGGAGCGGTTCCAGTCATTGTTTCGACACTCAGATTCACGTTTCACATTGAGACATGGTCTGAGAGGCTTGAATCTGTTAACAAAGTTTCTTCTTTGACAGTCATCAAGAGGGCTAAGAATTCTCTTCAGAGGTGGCGAATGGGCTAAGCAAATTCTCATGGCCACATCAACAGGCATCATGGGGCTGGGCAAAGGTCTTGGGTCCAAGATCTGTATCATTCTGAAATGTGATCAGGAAGATGGTAAGTTATAAGGTTGTTTGCTCCATCAAGAGTCTTTTGAAATGCTGTGCACACTTGATTTCATTTACCATCTTAATTATTCATGCCTTGTTCTCTGCATACTCTTAAATAATGCAACCTAAATTACAATTATGACTTTCAGTTACAGAAGCTGAGGAATAGCATTAAAAGTTATTCAACCATATTTGTAAATTCTGAATTTTTTTGATTGTCACATTCTCACCCCACTGTTTGTTTTTCCATAAACACCTGTGCAAACACAAATGTTAGGGAAAGGTCTCATCTTCCAAATGTTCATATGGGAATATGGGTGAAGATTTTCATAAGCCAGCACAGTTATTAGCTATTCCTAGTGCTCATCTCATTTCAGAGACAAGATGGGCAAGGTAATCTCTTTTATTGGACCAACTTCGGTTGGTGAGAATGAAACTTTTGAACCCACTAAGCCCTTCTTTGGGTCTGAAAAGGGAGCTCCCAGCATCACAGCAAAATGCAAAGTGGAACAGATTTTCCAGACCTGAAGAAGGGCTCTGCATGGCCTGAAAGCTTCTCTCTCTCTCAACAGAAACTGGTTCAAGAAAATACATTTCCTCACCCATCTTTGTCTCTAATATCTTGGGACTGAAACAGCTACAACTACACTGCATGCATCTCAGTTTAGTCATGCTGGCTCCAAGCCAATTCCCATATATTCCTGCAAGTTCCCTCAACCAGGAAAGCCACACACTGTATGGACTCATCATGGCGTAGTGCCAAATCGGTAAAAATCGGTATGTTCACAGTGTTAGTTGAACACTTATAAAAGAAATAATTTGTAAAGTCAGTCTGTGGATAATTCAGACAAGAATGGTCAAACTACTAGATAAAATTGTGCCCCAGGTGTTAGAGACATGCCATATCATGATTTTGGCTGCTTAAATGTACACAGCAAGAGCATGCTTCACCCAGCTTATTTCATTATAATAATCTAGTATCGTAGCCCTTAATAAAAGGTATACTTTCCTAAAAGCATCTCTAAATCCATGTATAAGTCTACTACAGGTCTGCGTAAAAGCTACATGGCTTTTCCAATTTTTTTAAATAAATCACCTTTCCACTGATAAGATTATTCATAACTATAGTATAAAGAGACATGGCTAGTTCAAACAAATTTGTGTATATTATATATTTGTGGATTAAGGTTTCAAATGTAATACATCTTTTAAGACCGGTATAGTTTGAATGAAGATAGAATTCTGTTGAGTCATAGGAAGCAAATATTTGCTTTATCACTTTAAGAAAGCTTTCTACTTCTACAGGCTCTCACTGGTATTGCAGAACAATGCCAAAATATATAGAGTGACCAGATGTACTGATTTTATAGGGACAGTCCCAATTTTTGGGTCTTTTTCTTATATAGATTCCTATTACCCCCCACCTCTGTCCCGATTTTTTACACTTGCTGTCTGGTCACCCTAAAAATATAGGGGGAGGGAAAACTTCTATGCAGACTCTGAATCTCTTAATTCTGCCTGTTAAGGGAAGTGCAGGGCCAGGGGGGAATAAAGAGAGCCGTATTAACCACTGAAACCAAAGCAACATGAATTCGGCTATATTATCAGAACCAAAAACCACACACACACACATTGAACTTTCAAAAACAACTTTCACTTATGGCTATTTTGAGAGAAACTCCTTGTGCTATTTGTGCTCCTTTGAATTTTAAAGCACACTTATAGGGCATTAACAAACAGGCATGAGAACTAGGAAACTGACAAAATCAAAAAGGCAGTAGTTAAGACCATTCTGGAGACATTAAATGTTAGCATTACAGATGCATATTGACATTTTAAGATAACCCAACTTGACAAAAATCATGGTATAAATCTTTATCTCAGACCTCTCCCAAAAAGCAAAATTCTAAATTCTTAGAAAATGGCTGATTTCACACACAGATGCATGTACTAGCTTAGGTAGTCCATAGACTCAAAAGTCAGTGTAAGCATAGGTTAATCTGCAGTAGTACAGTACACCAGCAAGCACCCATATAATGCTTCTGTGCTTGTAAAAGGGGCTTGTCATGCTCCACAGAAACTCCTGCAATGCAAGAGTCCCTGTGAGCAACGTTAACTCTTACAGAAGGCTTACCTGGTACAATTCGTTAAATAGAACAAACTAAGCCAGAAGAGAAGAGCATGGAGAAGCAGCAGTGAAGGTTAATTAGTGCTTCTAGCTTGATTAGACCTTTGCACAATCTCCTCCTCTCTGCAGTAGCTGCTCTTTGCAGACTACTACAGAATGTAGTCTGCTGCCTGCTCATACACACAGCCCTTTTCACGTGAAAGCCTTTGAGCAGCCAATCCCTTAGCAGCTCGCTCCTGCCAAGCAATCAGGGCAGTTACGTGCTCATGTTACTGCATTTGTAAACTCGATAGACGTGTTGGCTGGAGACTGACTGCCTTCTAACGAAGGAGAAATAAAGCATGAAACTATGAGTTCAGGATCAACTGGTTTTAGTGATAGAAACTAATATATTTTTAAGGCATCAGCCATGATAAGGTGATATCTCTGCGTCCCTGATCTGTCACTTTCAGATCAGCACTAGCACTGGAAACTGCAGAAAGAAAGTAACTTTCCATTCTAATAATTTTAATGAAAAATGCATTTTAAATTTAGTTTCATCTCCTTGGCAGGAAAACATTGACTAAAGTGAACCCTTTGGAAACAAGATATTTTGATCATTTCTATAAAACAGCATAGTCCGGAGTATAATAGCATAATGCATAAGTATTGCTGACTTTACAAGCCTTCAACAAGTATTCTGACTTTGCCCTGAGGAGGGGAAATGAGGGATCCAGGATAGTTGTAGGCAGCTAAGCAAAACCCTAGTCCTGCAATGGCATCCGAATAGACAGACATGCACAGAGAGCCATTGAAATCAGTGGAGGAGTCTGCCCACATGAATGTCTTGCAGGACTGGACACAAATAACTTTATTCACATGAGCTGTCTCATTGACATGACTGCGGGATTGGGGCCTTAATCTTTGTATCGCTGGAGAGAGAAGGTGTGTCAGAAAATCTGGGGCACTATATTTATTTCTTTTCTCCCAGCAGCTTTTTCCCAGCATGTAAAAACCAGGTTCTCAGTTAGGTTTACTACTTTGGTTTCTAAAATATATTTAACTTACAGAGAGGAGAAAACAGCTGCGCTCCAAGCAACACACCAGGCAAATATCAAGTCTCTTCATTCATTCCATGCTAATAGAAAATGTAAACTATGAGGCATATATTTTCATTGATATATCTATATAATTTAACTTTGGAGTTTGCAAATACTGTCTAGTACTGTAGGATTGGGAGGGAGGCTTAATTATAAAATATAGAGACAAATTGACAAATTTTGCACATAAGAAGCACTTAACGATATTTTTGGTTACAAATATCCCTTGTCTCTTGTTTTGGCACAGTGCTAAGAGATTCCCATTTTGATGTTTGTTCACTGAGGCTGCATTGAAGTATAAACCTGAATCATTACTGAAGTGGCCACATAATTATAGGATTAAGATTAGCAGCTGTGTTAGTCTGTATCCGTAAATAAGACGAGGAACACTTTGTAGCACCTTAGAGAATAACCAGTTAATTTCAGCATAAGCTTTTGTGGACTATAGTTATAGGACTAAAATGTACCTCTCTTTTTCTTTTTTTCCCTTCATGCCCCTTGCTGAGTGCAGAACTTCATCAAATCTCTATTTCCTGAACTGATATAGTTGAGATAATTTATTATTAAAATTTTTTGCCCCTCCTCCCACTGCACTTTCATTTCACACTTAAATCTTTTTATTTAGCTGTGAGAAGAAAGTTTCAACTGATTGTTTCAATGCAGAAGCTGAGCAGAGCACTCCTTGATTAGTGATAGTCAGACATTTGCAGTTTCTCTGCTCAAAGGCAGCCTTATTGTGAATAGCTGGGGGCTAACAAACTTGGAGAAGCCTGTTTGCCAACATTCTAAATCTAAACTGTGGTTTAGCATGTCACTGTAATTCGGGGAGCAAAAAAAGGAGACAGCAGCCAGGTTACAGCCTCAGTGGAATGGGTTTTCAAACTGAAAGGCTTCCAAGGAAGGGGGTTAAAATGGATTTTTCAAATGGCCTGTGTTTCCAGCTAACAGGGAAGGGAAACAAGCTGCATTAGTAATATGGGTTTCAAAATGAAATAGATATTGTTTCATCATGACTATTTTTTCAATCACTGTTGGAATGATCCTACATACTTAGAACAATAATGATAGCCTAAACCGTAAAAAGTAAACTTTTATACTAGCTCTCACTTGTGATTTGTTGCAGGGGACAAATCTATATGTAGTTGAACATATATATCCCCATACACAATGTAAGAGTCTCTGACTACACCTCTTTCCCACTTAGAAAAAGTATTTCTGCACACACAGTTCTATGTTCTGTCTCTGTGCTCTAGGACCTATAAAGGTGCGTGAGTTACATTTATTAGATGGGGTCAGAAGTTTCCTTTTTTTATGCTAGGAAAAGGGGGAAAATGGAGCAAAAAAAATTCTCCGTTATGTACACACTGGGGGGAAGGGAGTCACCACACTAATACGTGCTCTTCTTGCTGCCACTACTGATTTAAGCCAAGGCCAGCAGGATTACATAAGAATGGCCAGACTGAGTCAGACCAAAGGTCCATCTAGCCCAGTATCCTGTCTTCCAGCGGCGGCCAATGCCGGGTGTCCCAGAGGGAAGGAACAGAACAGGTAATTATCAAGTGCCGTGCAAGAGTCTACAGCTAGTGTGCAATAGCCAGGAAACCGTAACTGGCATGCTGCCATCTGCAGAGTGCAAATTTCCCAAAGGCAATTCTATGGGACTACTACTTCTTGGGGCTAGGCTGTGGTTTTCACAGGTCAGTGTAAGCGTTCCAGCTGCCCATTGATTTCACTAGCTACGTTCATGCTGGCTCAGTCTCAGTCTCTCCACAAGATATTGACTCTTACCCCACCAGAAGGTGTGACTTGAAGTCTGTGAGCTGTAAATGGTGATAGTTAGGATTGCCAGTTTTGGTTAGATGTATTCCTGGAGGTTTCATCACGTGATATAACATTTAATGAAAGATTAATCTTTAATTGCTGGAGATTTCAAGACAATGCTGGAGGTTGGCAACCCTAGGGAGTAGTTGGGATGTATGTTTTACCCATGCATAGATTTATCCACAGACAGGTAGCATGTGGCCCTATTTCTTACATAAAACCAAGTGGGCCTAAGATGATGAATCAGTAGATTTTACAAGCCTTTTGGTCCAACCACAGTAGCTGATTGTTTTTTGTTTGTGATCTAGCAGAATGAAAGGCTTTAACAGGGAGTGTATATAAGAGCTTGTTAAATAGTAATGTATAAGAGTATGACAGTATGTGGAGAGGAGGTGTAAAAATGGATTCTCTGTTTTGGACACAAGCCATTTAAAAGTAGAGAGAAGTTAAATTAAAGGGGCAGGAGAAAAGCCTTCCTGTTTTGGGAATTATTTTGATCTACTTGACTTTCTGTTGAGATGTGGCACACAATGATCAATACTGTGTTTTTGTTCATTAGCAAATTCATGTTGCAATAAGATTTAGATTTTTGAGCTAAGGTCCTTGGTGACTGACATGCTTGTTTATTCCAGTATTTGAAGGCACCTGTCATACAGGAAAAGATATTCTGAAGCACTAATCTATGATACAAATGAGGCTTTTTGGAATGGAGTCTGTTTTTCACTAGAGCCAAAGGTATTCAAGGAGACCTTCTCCCAAATCTATTACTTTCCAACCCCCTTACCTTTTGTGCTCTCTTTCTCTCTCACTTACTCTTCGTTATGACTGAGGCAGCTGCACCATGTACAGTTGGTGTTTCTCCAAGTTGTCATTAAAGTACTAGAGAACAACGTAGAATTCACAGGAACTTGGGAACTTTTGGACACAAACTATCTCTCATTTTTTTTGAGTAAGAGCCTGAAGATCCTTCAGCCCTAACCTCTTCCATGATAGCATTAACCAAGCCACAGGATTCTCTGAATGAGGTTAAACAGGGTCAGGAATTATGCTGGCACTTAACTGTCATGCATTTACACGTGAAATAAATTTGTATCTCAGCTCAGTACCTCGTGGACAAATGTCTGTTGCTGCCCATTGGCAGTCTCAGTAAAGTGAATCTGAATGGAATCTGAGTTATTCTTTCACCTCTAGAAGAAGGCCCTTCAGCTTGCAGTAAGGCAAACTAATAGGATGGTGTAAAGTAGCCAGGCAGATAGCACTGCCAGTGTTCATGTTCTGTTTTATAAATAGAGAACTCTAGTTTGATTTCCATTTGGCATCTTTCACTTTAAAGAGACATCATCAACTTAAAAATTTGTTTGAATGTTTTTACCTAAGACCACTGTAACTGAGAGACTAGCAAGATTTTTTTTTTTAATTTTTGTATGTAACAGTACTTTGTACATAGTCAGTTAGTTTTCTATTTGGTTGTGTGGTCTTCCACATGAGAAGATGGGAGAGAAACAGTTCTACAGAAATAGACAAAAATGACTGTAAACTCCTTAAAATTGTCAGATGTTGCACATGAAACTAATTATCACCTTTAAAAAAAACTGACCAGATTTCACTTTCTCTGCCCTTTAAAACACACACACAAAATGTATATTATGCTGAGGTTGTGATTGTAGTTACAGTTGACCTGCAGTACATGACAGATTTTTCTTACAGTTTCCAGCCCAAATTCTCCATAAACATGCAGCACATGAGTTAACTTTTCAGTGAGTTTACAAAGCATGCTCTGTCACAAGTCTCCAAATCAACTTTGGGCTCCTTTGGACAAAGACAAAATTATATCCTTCTAACTCCACAATGAATCCTTTTATAGGCAGGTAATACCACTGCTCTTGCTGTCTCCAGCCTTTCAAAACTAACCAACTCTTTTTTAAATAGCAGCATTTGAAACAGATTATAAATGTTTTCATTTTTCAGGACAGCTAATAGACACCTAACGGTTTGTTTGTTTGTTTCCATCTCCAGTAATTTCGCTGCAGAGATAGAATGAAAGAGCTGCTTTCTTTAACTTGTGTTCCTAGACTAAAGTAATTCACAAGCTTTCAGGGTTCTTTATTTGGCTTTATTGCTTTTAGATTGTTACTGCAGGGCATGCTTCTCTGTCCCCGTAGGAGGAGGGAAGGGAGATATGTTGAGAGTACTGAGAGGCCTCTGACAGCTAACCAGAGCCATTTGAACAAAGATAAAGTAGTAATTTTCTCAGAACAAATTCAAACCACAGCCACCTTTAGTTTATGGGGGGAAGGGGGAGAAAATTGTAAATCCTCAACTTCTTTCCCATCCACTGAAAGCACTGCTGCTGTTTGCAAAATAGGGGATTAAGGGCATGGCTACACTTACAAATGTAGAGCGCTTTGAGTTAAACCAGCCTTCGGAGAGCGCAGAAGGGAAAGCGCTCCAGTCTGTCCTCTGACAGCTGCAAGTGTGCTAGCATGGCCACATTTGCACCACTTGCAGCAGCATTGGGAGCGGTGCATTATGGGCAGCTATCCCACAGAGCACCTCTTCCCATTCTGGTGCTGTGGCGTGGGGTGCGGGGTGTTCTGGGTCCTGTCCCAATACCCTGTGATTCATCAGTTCGAATCCCAACAATCCCTGTGCTTCCGTCGACGTTTGGTGCTGTCTTCCAGCCTTTTTTCTACTACACACTCTTTCTTCCCTTTTGGTTTGCGGGAATGGAGCTCGAACTGCTGAGGAATATGCTGACGAGTTTCACCAGCATGTCACGTTTGGCAATTGAGTTACTCCTTAAGATCCAAACTGACAGTGAGGACTCTGATGATGGTATCGATTCGAGTAACACATATGACATGAGATTGCTTGTGGCATTCACGGACATGCTCACCACTGTGGAACACCCCTTTTGGGCTCAGGAAACAGGCACTGAGTGGTGGGATCACATTGTCCTACAATTCTGGGATGAGAAGCAGTGGCTACAGGACCTTCGGATGAGAAAAGCCACTTTCATGGGACTTTGTGTGAGGAGCTCGCCCCCATCCTGCAGCACAAGGACACGAGATTGAGAGCTGCCCTGCCGATGGAGAAGTGGGTGGCTATTGCAATCTGGAAGCTGACAACTCCAGACAGCTACCAATTGGTCGCTAACCAGTTTGGAGTGGGAAAGTCGACGATTGGAATCATGTTGATGTAAGTTTGCAGGGCCATTAATCACATCCTGCTCAGAAGAATCGTGACTCTGGGTAACGTGCATGACATTGTGGCTGGCTTTGCACAAATGGGTTTCCCTAACTGCAGAGGGGCAATAGATGGGATGTGTATTCCAAAACACTTCTACTGGATCTGAAATTTTGTTCAGATTTTGGTTTGCAGAAATCATTGAAATTCCAACCTGGGTCTCTCTTAGGGATGGGAAAAAAATTCAAAATCTTGAAAACAATTTCCTGCTCCACTCTAATTTCTTTGTGGGAATCAGCCCAATCAGACTGCAACAACTGAATACTCTCATTCCTTAAGAGAATCTGGAAATGCCAAGCCAAGCATGCAGTGATCCCACTGATTCCTTGGACTATTGTGATTCCAGATTGTGACTATAATGCTTCCTATTCATAGATTCTAAGACCAGAAGGGACCACGGTGATCATCCAGTCTGACTTCCTGTTTAACACATGCCATAGAACTCCCCCAGAATAGTTCTTGTGCTATAATAACCCATGTGAGAACAGTATGCCTGAACCACCCGAGATATAGAATGCTAGACTGTAAGCAGTGACAAACTAGGGGCCCGATCCTGGTTCCATTGAAGTCGGGGCAAAAGTTACATTGACTGCAAGTCACACAAAATAAGGGCCCTAACACTACATAGAATGTAATTTAAATTGTGTAAGCAAGAAATTGATTAAAGAATATTTAATCAAACTGGTGTGTGGTACATCAACAAATGTTTGTACAATGCTTTGGAAACATAAAGTGCAAGATAAGTGCTTAGGTTTTAGTGCTTATTTTTTTCACTAAAAGTCTGTGACGAAGAAGAGAAAATAAAGGTCATATGAAAAAATGGGAAAGTAGGTGCTATGCACTCAAAGTTTATGTGATGTGATTATATTAAATCCAGAGTGTACTGAGCAAGAGTCGCTTAAAGAACTTTTATGCAAGACGTTTTTTAAAAAATGTTATGTCACTAGTCTGGTTCTATGTAGTACAATCACTGGCTGGAGCAAAAAGAAAAACATGGTTACAAAAATAAATTATCAATGTAGCTTATACAGAGTTGTTACATGGATGATGGAGGGGAAAAGAAAATAGAGTAAGACAAGAAAGAACAAGAATGTATGTATTAACAGTTACATTAGCCTGGACTAGAAAGGAATGGTTCACAAAAGCACAGAAGACAAGACATGCATGGCCTTGCATATATCAGTCAGTTTGCTGAGAAGCAGATATACCCCTCAGAAAGACTGTAGTGTTTCAATTTCTTTGGATACTGGAGGGATTTTTTTTTGCAGGGGATGGGGGGGACTGGGTTCCCCCCCAGATGTTCACAAAAGTTGAACCATGAGGCTATGTAGCCCGCACAGCTGTCCCTGAGGCAAACAATTTATACAGTCAAATATGATTGTATTTCCATATTTACACAATCCATTTCTATCACCTACCTTCTTACTCTACACCAGTAACGACAGGGAGGAAAAAATCTGATGATAGCTTGCACCAAGGTTTCCCTAAGAGAAACAGTCATCGTTCTCCTTTTGTGTAGTTTTGGTAAGACTAACTATGTATACAAATGATTATTTGCCAACAAAGTAATGTTGGCTTAGTGGACACTCCCACCACCTATATAAAGGGTTCTAATTCTTTGCAGTCTGCCTGCCAAGAGGTGACATCTTTATATAGGAACAATTCCTGACAGCCTTGCAGGAATGATGCAGTTTTGTCAAGATGATATAGCATCTGCACAAGGCTCCTGCTTAAGTACTGCTGACAGCCATGTTGGCTGAGTATTTGGGTGAATATTTCTGTGTCCAATCATAGTCCATGTCACTCAGGTCTGCACGCAATGTGACTCCACCCAGGCAGAGTTTTAAGAGGCCTTCCTAGAGTCTGAATAATGCTCCTTTTCTTATTCCATCACCAAACACACAGTCAATTTCTATATTTTAGGTTCTCTTACAAGGTCCTTTTTGTTTTGTGTATCATAGAGGAAGGATCTCAGCTCCGAAGTAGGTACAGTGGAATTCTCTGTCCAAGTTTCTTTCCTGGATTTGTTACATTGCAAAGAAAGTTCCCCTATGGGATAGATGTAAGATGAATGAACCCCCTTCTCCAGATTTAGTCTAGTTGCTAATAGCTTGAACCTTAAAATAGGGGTTTAATAAACTTTGATATGTTTACACTTCCGTTTCCTGCATATGTGTGTTCCCTCCCCCCAGTTCTGTAGGGTCATGATTGCTATAGAGCATAGCTTTCAGATTTGCTCATAAGAATGAAGCTTCTCTTAAGTCTTAGTCCTATAACAGAAGCATTCTTGTTTTACCAAGTGGCAGAAAGGGAACTAGGAAGGGCCTCTGAGTATAGAAAAGTTGTTGATCCTTTGGCTATTGCCTGAGTAACACATTTGTAATGGTTTGGTTTCTCAGTTATCCTTGGGTGTCACTTCCCAAAGAGTAGCGAGATCATTGTCAGAGTTTAATAAAAGCAACACTATTGTACTGACTAATGCAAACGTCCTCTGCCTGACCTTCTAGACTTTTGCCTTAATATGTGCCCCCACGTCTGTCTACCTCCCCCACACACTCGTTTTCAATCCTCCAAAATGCTGCTGCAGTGGTTCTCTTTAGCATCATGCCAGCTATAACTTAGTAGGAGAAAACTGACAGAACTACACCGCTTACAGACCTGGGGAATCCTCCAAGAGGGGAGGGCAAATGGGTATCCCCTTCAAAGTCCATATACTCTGTTTCACTAGAAAGCCTCTGCAGTAGTCCCTGATCCTCTGCTATCCAGGAGCAAGCAAGGCTCAAGGCAGTGTGCACCAAAACAATTTGTATGAAAAACTTCCACTTCTCCAAGCGCTCGCTTCCCTTTTTATTATTTGCTGTCTTTTGCCTGGCCCGCACTTCTTCTAGTGGCCTATTTTTACTTTCTTGTGTTCTCAGTGTATATTAGTTTGTAATATCCTTGGGGCATGGGCCAGGTCATTTTATTTATCAGTAGATCATAACCTTTGCAGAGAGATGTTACATGGCCTATGTAGCATAAAAAATATTTCAGTTATGTCATGTATAAATCCATAAGCATATTTCCATAAAGCATTATGGGGCCAATGTCACAACCACTTTTTAAACATGATCCTGAGTCAGATTATAGCCCTGGGAAGGTCAAGGAATTAGCATGATTTGGAAACACATTTAAAACATGGTTTGCTCTACTCTAGAGTACAAGACTGAATTGTGTTTTAAACATGCATTATTATAGCATTTAGAGAATGACCTAACCCTAACCAAAGGAATAAAGGACAGTGGGCACTCCCCTACTCTCTGCTATCAATCGTCTTTTCATTTCTCAGGATCTACCTACCTCAGGAACAACCTCCAGGAAGAAGGGATTGTGGTTTAGATCTTATCTTTAAAATATCACCAATAATGCAGTAATCCCTAAACCATGCTGAAGCGTTAGTCTATGGAATGCCTCTGTCATATAAATTATCTTATTTTAGAGGCCTGTTGGCTCTGCAGTCGGAATTCCAACACCTAGCAGGGATAATTCTAGAGAATCAGAGGTCCTTTTACATAAACCAGCCTAGGAACAGAAGCAAGGAGAGACGTGACGATTTACTAGTTGTTGAGATGAAAAATAAGCTTGCTGATTCATAAGTTTTCTCAAAGCTTCATGGATCTAAACACTTCTTTGATTGGCAACTAAATCTCTTTTATAGAATAGGCTTTACAGAAAGCTATGTTATGCCTTCCATGTAGGATTACTAGGTATCCAATTTTTGACTGGCATGCTAGGTCAAAAAGGGACCCTGGTGACTCTGGTCAGTGGAGTAGTGGGGGTCTGGAGCTAAGGCAGGCTCCCTACTTGCCCGGCTCCGCGTGGCTCCCAGAATCAGCTGCCAGGTCCCTGAGGCTCCTAGGTGCAAGGGCAGCCTGGGAGGTGCAACGTGCTGCCCCCGCCCCGAGTGCTGGCTTGCAGCTCCCATTGGCTGGGAACTGTGACCAATGGGACCTGTGGGGGCCGTGTTTGTGGGCACAGAGGCAGCACGCGGAGCCTCCTGGGC
>ML677335.1:15775765-15998124 GCA_007922305.1 Dermatemys mawii | reverse complement strand
AGAGGGGAGGCAAGGCCTCAGAGAAGGGGTGGGGTAGGGGTGGGGCCTTTGAGAAAGGGTGGGGCCTCAGGGATGGGGTCAGGCAGGGGCTAGAAAGTTGGCAACCCTATTTCCATGGTTGATGTTGTTTTAAACCGAAACAACCTAGTTTGGTTTCACTAGACTCATTGGCATATAATGGGGTGTGTGTGTGTGTGTGTATATATATATATATACATTCTCCTCTGGCCTACCTAGACAGCTTATTGTGGACATTCCTTTTGTTGTCAAGCAAATTGTAGGTAGTGTGACAATAGACCTGTTTTCTACCTTTTTTAAACTCTGTGAAGTTCTTTTAAAGTTAACAGAGTTTTAAAACAAGTAACTTGTCATGTTTCAGAGGTTATAAATCACATGCTACAACTGTGTTTGAACCCTAGTATTTTTTATTATTACAGTCATATTTTAAATATTGAAGGTAAAGCAATCTCTGTTCTGTATAAAGGTGTGCTGGGAATGGCAAACCACCACCACTGGGAGCTGAAGGAGGATGTGCCTGTGGACGGTCAATGTAAAAAATTGTCTTGCGGCCTGCCAGTGGATTAACCTGATAAGCCATATGCAGCCCGCAGGTTGCCTACCACTGCTCTATAGTGTGCGAGTGTAGTGGAGCGGCTGCCTCACTCCAGGAAAAAGGGGTTAAAACAGCCCTGGATGATGGCTGGGGCAAGGGAAAAGCTGGGCTGATTGGGAGGCAGCCTCAGCTGGGGGCCATGCCCCAGACAGACCCAGCTGGCCCTATAAAAGCCAGGGAAGCCAGGAGCAGAGAGAGACAGTCTCCTCTAGCTGTGGAGGAAGACAGGCCTGGCTGCTGGGGAGCTTGACAGGGTACCTAGAGTGGAGCAGGGCTGGGGGAAGGCTAGTGGAGCTGGGGGAGCTCTGGCCTGGAAACTCCCCCAACCCCAGGCTGCAGGGGCTAGGAGATGGCCAAAAAGGAGTATTAGGGTTGCAGGGGGCAGCCCATGAGTAAGCAGAGGCAGCAGGCCAAACCCTCCTTGCCTATGATGACTAGCTTAAACAGACTGCAGTCAGTTCCAGTGAAAGGGGTCTACATGGTGACTGGCAGGAGCCCATAGGCTGAGGCAAGGTGGGAATAGTGAGTGGGGGTTCCCCGGGCAGGGGATACCCAGTGAGATTATGGGGGTACTGCAGTGGTGCAGCACCCTAGGGAAGAGGACACTGGCGTCTGGGAGGGACACGGGGCCAGTGGCAAGCGCGACATCGGCCTGCAGAGGGCGCTCCAGAGGCTGGAAGAGCTGATTCCCCAGACAACCAGAAGGAAGCGCCACAGGGCGGAGTCACCACTCCGCTACAGTGAGTAATAGAGAATTTAGTATGGATGACTTTATAAGTTACACCAAATTTTACTCCTTCTACACTGCCATGGGGTTACTTAGAATTATCTCTGAATTTGCCCCCACAGCTTTGTTATTCTTTCAAAGGCTCCAGTTGAGTTGCGGGTCTCCAGACACAATCCAACGATGACCTATCCTAAGCAATAAACTTAGACCACTTTCCTCAGCTGTGTCTTATTGCTAACTGATTTTTCCTTATTGCTCTAAAACTCCCCACATGATGCTGGAACTTGCCTCAGCAAACTTCACTATACATTCCTCATTAAAATGTGCCACAGTTGCTGGTTAATTTTACCGCAGTTTCACAGAACAGAAATCCAGTAACACAAGCCTTACTAAGTTTGACACCTGAAAACCATCAACATTTCAGTCTTTTTCTTGACCTGAAAAGATTCATCTCTGAGAAATCTCACTCCCACTGTGCCCCAAGTCAAGAAATTAGGTCTGTATGTGGTGTGTTCTTAAAGAAGGATCAGCATTAGCAGGCATAACAGATGTGCAAGGATACATCTGTTTTCCTGGCAGTAGACAGATTTCTTGGACAAAATCCAATAGATATGGCTGAATGAAAGTGAGGATGGTTCACTTGATTAATGCATTTATAACAGTAGGGCAAGTAGCAAAATGTACAAATTACCTCATTCAAGTATATTTCCATACACAGCCAGCGTTAGCTAACTGTAGAGCTGTAGTTTCAGAGGCCAGGCATTTTCAGGCACTACTCAAAAGAAGCAAAATTTAAAACAAGTATAAATCAGGATACTGTGGAAGTGATGAGATCCCTTGACCTTGATCCAGCCTAGGCATTCATGCCATTACCCACATTTTCCAGGGTATCTTTAATTTGGCATTTTTTTAAAAGCATGTTCTTTCCCATGAGCCTAGCAACACAATTTTGTCTAGGAAGTAGGCCCAGTGTGGCTAGCAGCCATACATTCAACAAAATATTCCCTTCATCATTGCAACTCCATGAAAGCTGACAGACACTCACGGCTTTTTTATTTAGAGTTGCTAAGAGTTCAAGTGCTAGTATTAAGTATTTGTTCAAGTCCCTTGCAAAAAAATCACAGCACAAAATAGAATCCGCATGTAGTAATATGAGGTAGTTTCTTGGCTGCATTTCTAATGTCAGCTATTATCAAAATTTAGACATCATGTTCTCTGGGCATCAAGGTCTCTTGCTGTTTTAAGCTGTTGGAAATAGTAGCACATGTTGACACATTGTGTACAATGTGTTTGTGTTATCTTCTCGTTAGTCAACATCAGTTTTTCTCTCGCTGATTTGTGGGTAGAAGGCTGGGTTTCCAACTGTCATGGATTGTGTTTAGGATATGAACAGATTTCCTGGCACCAGTGAGGGGGAAAAAACACAGTTTGCCAATACTCACAAGTAACCATGTTCCTGGATTCTTTACATAAATCCCCTCCTATATAACTGTGTACAAGTTACTATCAGGCTACTACAGAATGGAAGCATGGGCATTCTGTCTGGGAAATATGAAGTTGCCTAAGCATTTATGCTAGTACTAAGGTCCGTTAGTTCCAGAAGCCAAAATTTAGATTAGGACAGAATTTGAACCACTGTAACGTCTTGCCTAAGGAAAAATAACCAGTACTTAAACTATGTTTGAAGCGATCTTCAAAGTATCGAAACAAAATATGTTGGCAAGCTAACTAAAAGTCACCAGGCAATTTCAAATAATAAACAAACACAAACTGGGATTCATTGCTGGTTTCTCTAAAACAGTAGTTCAGAAACTTTTGTACTGGTGACCCCTTTTGCATAGAAAGCCTCTGAGTGTGACCTCTCCTTATAAATTAAAAACACTTTTTATATATATTTAACACCATTATAAATGCTGGAGGCAAAGCGGGGTTTGGGGTGGATGCTGACAGCTCACAACCTCCCCATGCAAGAACCTTGTGACCCCCTGAAGGGTCCCAAACCCCAGTATGAGAACCCCTTCTCTAAAAGCTATTTCTATGCTAAATAAATTTTTCGTATTCAGAAAGTAAAATAGTCATGTTTTTCTTAGGGCTTGGCTTCACTGATGTGTTAACTCATGGTATAACTCAAGTGTTACCCCTAACCTAATTCCTGTCCACACACAAAAATCTCTACCTTGAGTGTAGTGGTGCTTTACACTTGAAATAGGTGGCCTGTCAGGGATTATAGGTTAAAGATCAAGCGCCACTGATGCTCAAACTAGTACAGTTGGAGCTCGGCACTCATGTTATTTATCTGCATGGCTGCTTTCCCTTGAGCTGGGCTAACTCAAAAGGAGATAACTAGTGTGTAAGAAATGCAAGTCAACTCTGCAGTGCGATTACATAGCTTTAATGACATACTTTCCTATTGCTGTTGTCAGCTCTATGAATAGCATCAATATTTTGAATGAGCTGGTGGGATCCATTTTTATGTTTCTTTTCTTGCTGTTTTGAAGTGTAAAATCTTGCTTCCATAGAGGAATAAGCAGTTCCTCTATACAAAAGCTTAAATATGCCTTTGATGTGTTCTCTGAGCTCAGCATCAAAGTACATTTTATACTGAAATATAAATAAATGAAATAGTATTGAGTGATTATTAGTTAAAGGGAATCTGTAATGATATTTGTTTCTTTAATCCTTTATGATTTCTGCCAAGGCAAAACTATCTCTGATAGGAGAAAATCTGCCTGAAAAAAGGAGCACAGCAGTCAAGCCAAATGTAACCTCATGTCCTTAGGGACCCACAGCTGGCTTCCACAGCCAGCTAAGGGCCTGATCTGGTAGAGCACTTAAGAACTTGCCTGTTCTTTAAGCACACAAGTAGCTCCATTGTCTTCACTGTGGCTACTCATGTGCTGAAGTGCTTTGCTGGCGAGGGCTAGGACAGCTGGAAATTCACTGATTCACCACATCTCTCAGACAGACTATGCCATAAAGCTCCTGGTGGGAGCTCTGGTATTGCCGCTTGCCCTCGCCTGGGGTTAATGTAATTGCTCTCACAGGTGCTGACAGCTGCAGTTTGCACCATCTATGCCCAAAGGAGGTGACTCTAATTCCTGGTTTATGAGACTGGTTGCCCCAATGTAATGTTTGAATAGCTGCTTTGAGCATTAGGAGAGTACAGAACAATTTTACTTTAGTTCCAAGTTTCTCTTGCTCAGAGCTATTTTGACAATTTTACATAAATGGGAAATTCTTAGGAGCTTTGGATGTTTTTCTGCATACTCTTCTGTGATCCCAGATAAAAATGAAATTGCATGGGGAGAGTTACCTCTGCTACACAAAGCTTGATGTTTGCTTAATCCAACAGCTGCTGAAGTCAATGGAATTCTTTAGAATCACTTCATTAAATAGTAAAGGGGGTAAAATGCCTATTTGTATAGAATTTAGGGCTGTTGTTTAATCAGAGTTAACCCATGCGATTAAAGAAAAAGAATCATGATTACAAATGTAGATTTTTTGTTACATAACTGAACTCAAAAACAAAACAATGTAAAACTTCAGAGCCAACAAGTCCACTCAGTCCTACTTCATGTTCAGCCGATCGCTAAGACAAACAAATTTGTTTACATTTACAGAAGATAATGCTGCCCTCTTCTTATTTACAGTGTCACCCAGTTGAAAACAGGCATTTGCATGGCACTTTTGTAGCTTGTACTGCAAGGTATTTACATGCCATATATGCTAAACATTTGTATACCCCTTCATGCTTCAGCCACCATTCTGGAGGACATGCTTCCATGCTGATGACACTTGTTAAAAAAAATGTGTTAATTAAATTTGTGACTGAACTCCTTGGAGGGAGGATTCTATGTCCCGTGCTCTGTTTTACCTGCATTCTGCCATATATTTCATATTATAGCATTCTCGGGTGATGATAACCCAGCACATGTTCATTTTAAGAACACTTTCACTGCAGATTTCACAAAATGCAAAGAAGGTACCAACGTGAGATTTCTAAAGGTAGCTACAGCACTCGACCCAAGGTTTAAGAATCTGAAGTGTCTTCCAAAATCTGAGAGGGACAGGGTGTAGAGCATGCTTTCAGAAGTCTTAAAAGAACAGCACTCCAGTGCGGAAACTACAGAACCCAAACCACCAAAAAAGAAAATCAACCTTCTGCTGGTGGCATCTGACTCAGATAATAAAAAGGAACTTGTGCTGGTCTGCACTGCTTTGGATTGTTATTGAGCAGGACCCGTCATCGGCATGGATGCATGTCCCCTGGAATGGTGGTTGAAGCATGAAGGGACATATCCTTTTCTTTAGTGCATCTGGCATGTAATATTTTGTGATGCTGGCTACAACATTGCCATGAGAACACCTGTTCTCATTTTAAGATGACATTGTAAACAAGAATCGGACAGCATTATCTCCTGCAAATGTAAACAAACTTGTTTATCTTAGCGATTGGCTGAACAAGAAGTAGGACTGAGTGGATTTGCAGGCTCCAAAATTGTACATTGTTTTTATTTTTGAATACAGGATTTTTGTACATAATTCTACATTTGTAAGTTCAACTTTCATGATAAAGAGATTGCACTACAGAACTTGCATGAAGTGAATTGAAAAACACAATTGCCTTAGTTGTTTTTTTTACAGTGTATATACTTCAAATCAAATATAAAGTGAGCACTGCACACTTTGTATTCTGTGTTGTAATTGAAATCAATATATTTGAAAATATAGACAATATCCAAAATACTTAAATAAATGGTAGTCTATTATTGTTAACTGCAATTAATCACGATTAATGTTTTTTATCGCATGATTAATCACAATTAATGTTTTTAAGAGCTTGACAGCCCTAAAATTATTACTGAATATAATTAAAATGAGAAATTACTAAAGGAAAAGGAAGTCCCTATCTTGTCTGTATGCTACTAAAGTTGGATCATTAAGTGTTTTGTGCTGCTGAATTAATGAATGAGGGTAGGGACTTCTCCAGTTGTTCCAAATAAATTCAGTCATTTATTACAAAAATGTTTTTTATTATATAAAATTAGTTTCATTAGTAGCAATGTTAACATGCTTTTCCACATCATTATTTTCTGGTAATTAAATTTACCTTGGAATAAATGTGAATGTCTCTAACAATTGTCATGCACTTGTCTGCTGACTAAAACTCCTTGACTGGGTGACCAGATAGCAAGTGTGAAAAATCGGTTCAGCGGGTAGGAGATAATAGCCACCTACATTAGACAATGACCCAAAATATGTGGACTGTCCCTATAAAATCGGGACATCAGGTCACCCTACTTCACAAACTATGCGCCACATACTGCTTGCCTCCTAGTACATGTTGTAGAGAGTATTTTACTGTACCCCAAAAGCCCTTGTACCTGGGTTGTGCAGGCAGGGGTGAAAGTAAAATTGAAAACTTACCAGTACCGGGCCGGCTCCAGCCCCCCTGGAAGGGGTGGGGCCTCAGTCGGAAGGGGTGGGGATGGGGATGGGGATTTACCCACAGGCAGAGGAACTTAATTAAAATATTCCCAACCTGGGTATCTTTTACGGCCTGCTGCTATTATAGGTTTTCCCTTCTAGTGAGAGAATGGTATGGTAGATCTCAAATCAATGAAGGCTACACTCAAAAAGACCTCACGACTTCTGGAATATGCTGCTCAAACAATTTCACTTTTGTTTCTACTGACTGTCCCTCCCTTCTCACATTTCTCTCCAGATTTCTTCTCCTTGTTCAGATCTATTCCACTCTCAACAGTCTTCTATTCACTGAACTTTTTGAAACTTTGCACTTTTAGAGAGAGGTAAGGGATTGACTTTACGTACACAAATTTGCAGAAGGATAGTAGAGCTGAGGTCTGTTATTTCTCACCTCTATATATTATTTATTTATTTTAAAATGTTTTTGCTGTTAACAAGCATATTATCTCTGGAGACACAAATCACAGTTTGAGAACTGCAAAACTAAGCATCTCTGATGGTATCTTCTAGATGGGGGGTGGGCAAACTTTTTGGCCCGAGGACCACATTGGGGCTGCAAATTATATGGAGGGCTGGATAGGGAAGGCTGTGCCCCCTCCCACTTCTCACACCCTGACTGCCCCTTCAGAACTCCCAACCCATCTAACCCACCCTTCTCCTTGTCCCCTGACTGCCCCGTCCAGAGACTCATCACCCCTAACCACCGCCCAGAACCCCACACCCTACCCAAGCCCCCTGCTCCCTGTCCCCTTACTGCCCTGATGCCTATCCATCCCGCAACCTCCCGACAGACCCCTGGGACTCCCATGCTTCCTGGCTCCCTGACTCCCCCCTGCTCCCTGACTGCCCCCTCCAGAGATTCCCCCCCACTCCTAACCACCACTCCGGGCCCCACCCCCATCCAAGCCACCCTGCTCCTCCCCAGCTGGGGCACCAGACAGGACGCTCCCGCTGGCCGGATGTGGCCCGTGGGCCATAGTTTACCCATCCCCGTTCTAGATTTAGCAGTGAATCCCTTTGGGTAGATAGAAAAATTAACATAAATAGTCTATGCAAATTCCCCTGGAACCTCCCCATAAGATTGGGTCCCTAAGCCATGAACTATTGGAACTTATTTACAAAACTTTCCTTAAACATTACATGAATATATTGTCTTATACTATAGAGTTAGAATTTATAATCCTTATTCCATGATGGGATATCTTTGAGATATAATGTATCTTAATTAAAATTATCGTTAGATGGGTTTTTTCCTCAAAAAGCATTTTATTTAAAAAATCCAAAAATTTAAATAAAAAAATCTGATTTTTTTGTAAGTCATTGATTTTTTATTCATCCTGGTTCCTTCCCTACCTGTGTTTTTTAATAAGCTATCCAGGCCTTTCCTTCTCTGTGATAACTCTCTGACAAGCAGATATTCCTCTCTTTGATCCATCCCATTGTGTAAAGTGCAATAATTCTGACACTGATTTTGCTGGGCCCCTCTATTAAGATCTTATATATGCCTAGATCTTTTCTGTCCAGATTATGTCACAAATCTTTGAAAAGGGAAAGCCCAATGTGTGAAATTTAAATGGAGCAGCTGGCTTAATACCCATCAGATATGATAACAGATGTGTCACAGGAGGGATCAGGATGTGGTTAAAGCAGGTGTACATAATACCAGCACTCCACCCCATGGTAAAGGTTTGGTATTCAGTTCAAAGAAGACCTGAACAGGTGTTTGTCCAACCTATTCTTAAAAACCTCCAATGACAGGAATTCTACAACCTCCTTTCGTAACCTGTGCCAGTACTTAACTATCCTTATAGCTAAAAAGTTTTTCCTAATATCTCACCAAAATCTCCCTTGCTGCAGATTAAGCTGATTACTTTTTGTTGAACTTCTGGTGGAAATGAAGAACAATTGATCAGCATCCTCTTTATAACAGCCCCTACCATCACTGAAAACTATTATCAGGTGGCCCCTCAGTATCCATAATCATGTGCTATGTTTGCTTTTTATTTTTTTGTAAAGAATTTTGTTTGTCATAGATCTGCAGGATCAATCCTCCATCCCCAGCTTTGGAAAAGTCTCTTCCAGGAACCTTTTCAATGTGCCAGACCCCAAGGGATCTTACTCTTCCTTCAGGGAAGGACACATGGCTTCCCTGCTTCCTCAGAGTGCATCTTTGGGACCATCAGCGCTCCTGCTTCACACCATGATTTCTGTTCAGCAAGTCCAACGGAGACAGACTTTTGGCAGAGACTTGTACACTCTTCAGGGATTAATGCACGTAACCAAGTATTTACTGTGGCACTTAAAGAGCATTTTCAAAACAGTAGGGTTTATTAGTCAACTGGAACATAGCACAGGAAATCCTTAGGTTACACAAAAAAATAAAGGTTAAATTAGTCCATTCTGGTCAGCCTAGAGCCCACCAGCCAAGCTGTAGTGAACTCCATTTTCAGGCTGTATGTGTCTCTCTCAGACTGATCTCGTTAGTCAGTTTCCAGGTGAGAGAGAGCTCTCAGCTTTCTTCAGAAGCCAACCCTTAACCCCCCACCCTGCTCTTTGTTCTTGAGCTGGGGTCTCAGCTTGGCTTTCCTGAGTGTGGATTCATGAGTCACTGGGCCCCTGGTCCATAGTCTCTCTGGACCCCTGGTTCATCCAGGGCAGTTTCATCCAGTTCCTTAATGACTGTTAATTCCACCCAGACAGCGAGGTGACATACACACTACATACACATCTATGTCTCAGCCTTCCCTGAGAACAAACTTAATCGTTTTGTCCCACTGTGTAGTCATGCAACATATAAGAAAAAGTGAGGCACACATAAGATTCATAAAAAATATTACAAATTGTTACATCATGTATCTGTTTTAAATGTGTTGCATTTCTATTTCACTGAAAGTCCCCTTGTTCTGGTGTTGCAATAAATTGTAATTTGGACATCTGATTTACTGTCATTGTACCATTCTTTAGTCTATATGCATCATGCCTCACCTCTTTATTTGTCTCTATTTTTTATACAGCATAATACCATCCTCATCACTGTTGTATCTGAGCATCTTCCAGAAGTGAATTAAGTAACGTGAATAACATCTGTCATGTGTGGCTTGTTCTTTCAGTATAACTGAGGCCAGGTCACTGTCAGCCAGAACTGGAAGGAGTTTCCTAGCCAACCGGAGATGTAGAAAGCTTTCGTCACAGACGCTGCTATGTGACAGCTAGGTGTGAGTGAGGAATCCAGGAGCACTCCTAAACAGACCTAATCTCCTCTCTAACCAGACCTGCTCTTTTCAATCTCTCTTGGTACTGAAGTTTTTCAGTGTCTCTAATCATTTATTGTCATGTTTCTGGACTCTTATTTTTTTGCTGTATGTCTGAGAACAGAACTGCATGCCACATGAGGGTGCACCCTTTCTTTATACAATAGCATTATTATATTTTCAGTCAAAGAAACAGGTCCAATCCTTCTGAGGCTTGGCCAGATATGACAGGAGATTTGTACCGCACTACAGCCAAATTGCTGCCCCACTGACAGACCTGACCAAAAAGAAACAGCCAAATGCAGTTCAGTGGACTGAAGTGTGTCAGAAAGCCTTTAACCAGCTTTAAGCAACCTCATGTCTGACCCTGTGCTAAGGGCCCCAGACTTGACAGACCTTCCTAGTAATAATAGATGCATCCAAGCATGGTATGGGAGCAGTTTTAATGCAGGAAGGACCAGATCAAGAATTCCATCCTGTCATGTTTCTCAGCAAAAAACCATCTGAGAGGGGAAGCCACTGGTCAATTACTGAATAGGAATGTTACGCCATTGTGTACACTCTGGAAAAGCTACACCCATACGTTTGGGGGTGGCGTTTCCACCTACAAACTGACCATGCTGCACTGAAGTGGCTTCATACTGTCAAGGAAAATAACAAAAAACTTCTTCAGTGGAGTTTAGCTCTCCAAGATCTTGATTTTGAAATACAACACATTTCAGGAGCTTCTAACAATGTGGCTGATTCACTCTCCCATGAATGTTTCCCAGAATCAGGTGGTTAAAATCATCTGTAAAATGTGGGAAATATTATTAGTTTTTATATAATCAGTAGAATATCTAAAGGTGCGTGGGTCTTATTAACTCTGTTTTCTCCCAGAAATCCAGGAAGAAATCACAGCCAGTGTGGAACAGACTGTCCACCACCATCTGTGATTTGGGTGGTGGAGGGTGTCACAGATATAAAGGGAAGGGTAACAGTCTTTATGTATGCAGTAATATAAAACCCCTCCTAGCCAGAGGGAGGGATTAAGAAGGGGTTAAGAAGCTCAGATAACCTAGCTGGCACCTGACCAGAAGGACCAATGGGGAAAGAAGATACTTTCAAATGGGTGTTTGTGCTCTTTGTTTGTGTGTTGTCTTGAGTCAGAGAGGGACCAGGGCAGAAAAAATTCTCTCTTACAGACAATCAGAAATAAGCATCTATGATAGTAAATAAACCAAGGAAAGGCATTAGATTATCTTTTGTTTTTAGCTTGTGAATTTTCCCTATGCTAAAGGGAGGTGTGTTCCTGTTTTTTGTAACTATGAAGTTAAACCTAGAGGGGAATTCTCTGTATTTTAAATCTTTTTATTTCCCTGTAAAATTACTTTCTATCCTGATTTTACAGAGGTGATTCTTTTACTATTTTTAAAATAAAATTCATCTTTTAAGGGGTTTGGTCTGTGCTCACTTGTACCAATTAGTGAGGATATTATTCTCAAGCGTCCCCAGGAAAGGGGGTATAGGGCTTTGGGGGGACTTTATGGGGGGAAATAGAACTCCAAGTGGTCCTTTTCCTAAATCTTTGTCTAAATCACTTGGGGGTGGCAGCGATACCATCCAAGGACAAGGGAAGGAATTTGGGAAAGTTGGGAAAGTTTTTAACCTAAGCTGATAGAAATAAGCTTAGGGGGTCCTTCATGCGGGTCTCTACATCTGTACCCCCGAGTTCAGAGTGGGGCAGGAACCCTGGCAAGGAGGAAATAGAAAATGCATTGTTTTCCCTTTTATAAATTGGGCACATGCAGTTTTCATCTTGTATTTTTCTGCCCTCTAGTGACAAAACAAAAATATTTTTAGAAAAAAAAATCTATAGACACTTTAAAGACGTCACTGTATTTTCTGAGGCCATCTCAAGCCACTAACTTTACTTACTAATTTGCTACAGTGTGCATTAGTTGCTATTTTATAGTTTCTGGTGTAACTAAAAAATGGTGACTAGAAATGTGGCTCTATTTTTTCTGAATTTCGGCTGGTGTACAATGTACTAGGGAAAATGACTGAACTTTAAAGGTGACCTTCACATAAAATATACTAATAAATAAACTGGAGGTATTCTGGTGTGGTGTTGTAATGCCTTCAACAGCAAGACTGAGGGAGATATTAAAGGACTGATCCACCTTCAACTCTCTCTGATCTCAGAGGGAGCAGGAATGCTTAGCACTTTGAATAACCAAGTTCTTAGCACAAAAGCATTTTAACCTTCCCCCACCACACCCCTTTCAAGTTCAGGCCCTACAAATCCAGAGTCCTGTGAGCCATAGGTCAGTTCCACGCTCTAGATACCACAGAGCCCTCCTGGAGCATGGAGCCATAGTGTTTTTTGTTTAATATAATGATGTGGGCTTGTTGAAATAGTTTTCACTTTAGCTCCTCAAAGACATAAGGTATTTTAAAGCAAGACCAGACTTCTAATTAGTTCATTAATATTTCAGAATCCCTTCCATCAGGAAAAGAAATACAGTGCAGTATAAACTGTATGCTGCTGAGAAATATATCTCTGGTTTTAAATGCCATCTTATGGCTTTGTGGGGGAGGTAAATATCCCACTGAAGTCTCTCTCTCTCTAGACTTCAGTGGGAGCTGCTGAATGCTTCGCACTTTTAAAAATCAGGCCAGGTAGGTGCCTAAATTAAAGGGCGCTCTTACCTGTCTTACGCAGTATTTCTCAATTGTGGCTACCAGGGGCTTTTCTTGAGGACACAGCCTCCTGGATGGTGATTGGGTGGGGGTAAGGGGCAAAGCAGAAGCCCCTCCCCCGGAATTGCCAGCAGGGGTTGGTCCCTGCCCACTCTGGAGCCACAAATACTGTAGGAGCAGGTGACCTTCCTGGGAGCAGTGGGGCTTGTGCACAGGTGCTGGAACTGGGGTGCTGTCACACCCCTTGGCTTGAAGTGATTTCCATTATATCCAGGGTTTAAAGTTTGGTTCAATGGCTCTCGGCTCCCCCACTATAAAAAATTTTCAAGCACCCCTGGGCTTGGGCTATGGACTTCAGCCCTAGGGTGGTGAGCAGCAGGTTCTAGCCATGTGGCGGTAGGCTCCATCCCCCAGTCACAGGGCTTCCGGCTCTGGGCTCATCCCTCACCCTACATTGTCCTTGGTCCCTACTGCCTCCTTCAGTCCCTAGCTGTGCAGCAGGACTCCAGGCTACAGCCCAGGACTCACTCTGCCTGCATCACCCTGACTCGCACTGCCTACACCCTCGACCCCCATCCAGTCCCCCATTGCTCCTGGCCCTCCTGCCTACTTACCAACCTTCACATTCAGGGTTTAATTTGTCTCCCAGCTTGCTGGGGATTCGTACATCTGCTGTGAAAAGTGATATTAACAAATATACAAATATCACTTTTCACAGTAGCAGACTTACTAGCTAGCTAGTCTTTTCTAAAAAAAAAAAAGTAACCAAAAAAGCAAAACATGCAAAGCACCTTATTTGTATTTCTATTCTGTTTAGGTCCGGTAAAGAATAGAGACAACTGTACATTATTTTTACTATTGAGTCTGCAAAAAAACAAAACAAAAAACAAACAAAAAAACAACCCACAAAACCCTACATAAATAAACTACAATGATTTGGACATGTATATGTGCATATCTATTTGTTTTTCCTAAAGTTAATTCAGTATTTTAGGAAAGATTTTCAGAGTTGCCACCAGCTGTGAGACCACCAAGAAATTTATTGTGAGAACGCTTGCCTCATAGTGAAGACTGCAGCAAACTTTCTATTTAAGATCCACTTTTATAAAATGCTGTGAAATCCACATGCCTATGAAGATTGCCATGGAAACTGGTAGGTCACCTAAAGTATAGGCATATAATATCTGATGTAAAGTCAGAGTAATTTGACAAAAGATATAGGTCCTCCAAAAACAGACCTGATTTTTTAAATTACTCTTCTGATGCTTTTTTGCCCACAAAGTCCAAGAGAATGGGGGCCTGCAGAGTGTGCATGTGAAAATGCAGCTGGAGCTCCTGTTTAAATTTCAACAAAGGTCAGAGCTTGGTTTCATAAAGCTTATTTTTCAAGAGAGCAAAGCCTCATTCCTGAAGGTGGAAATATGAGCAGCTCACAGTTGTTTAGGAAGAGCTCAGTGGGTGATGGACTGACTTGCCTAGAGGGCTTATCACTAATGCATATGAGCTATTCCAGGGTAAACAGTGAAGGTACTTTAGTTTTACCAAGCTATGAACTCCAAGCAAGCAGTGAAGACAAGTCTAGACTCAGCTGGTCCCTTAGGGCTTGGTTACACTGGCACTTTATAGCGCTATAAAGCCCCCACGAGCGCTATAACCTCCTCCCCGTCCACACTGGCAAGGCACGTAGAGTGCTATAACCGCGGAGTTATAGCGCTCCTCGTAATCCACCTCCGCATGGGGAATAAGGGCTGTAGCGCAGCTGCTGTAACGCTACAGCAAGAATGTGGACACCCACTGCGCTACAAGTGATCTCTGGAGATGCCTAGAGCCATTTAAGGCAATTGACGTCTCTTCCCTTTGTTTTGAACTCGGCTGGAGGAATGCGGAAGTACCTCTTTAGAGTTTCTCTCTTAACTCGGCAGATAAGCAATGCAAATGTTTAAGGAGGGAGCCTGTGTGAAAACAAAGCCTTCTGTGAACGGAGGCTCGCTGACAGGCTTTCAGAAGAATGGAAAAACCACTGTCTCTCTCCCTCCACATACACACAACGTGTCCCCCCTCACCTCCCTCGTTTAAAAAGCACGTTGCACCCAGCTGAATACTGGGATACCTGCCCTAATGCGCTGCTCTTAATGCCGCATTAAGTGCCCCAAATGTGGCCATGCTATACCGCTGGTGCGTCTGAGTGTGGACGTACAATAGCGCTATTCATATTACTGTATAAGGGGACCGCTATAACCAATAGCGCTATAATCTTGTAAGTGTAACCATACCCTTAGAAAGAGAGATGGTAGTATACAAGGCCCAAGGCCATGAGTTTGACTTCACTTCTTACCTGACTCCACACACATCCAGCTCTCTCTGATTAAAGGGCCATTTCACCGAGTGATTTACAGTCAGTTTGTTCTGTGATTACTTTTATGCATATAATCTCTTTGGACCTACCAGAAAACTCTGGGCAGCATCCATCTAAAAATTATATACCGGAACTGCCCTTCACCTCATCTAATGTATGTCTTGGTGCTCTGTGTACAGAATCACTGTGAGATTTAAGAGGAAAAACGGTGTAGTGATTTAGGCAGTAAAATGCAATTACAACCCTGACCCGCACGTTACTCATCCCAGGGCTTGTACCCCACCACTTCTCTCGCTCAAGGGCGCGAATAAGCCACCCCCCGCCAGTGAGGTAATGTGGACGGTGCTATGTCCAGAGGAGAGCTGTGCCCCGACACGTAGCTCCCCGCTCTGTCGCCTTAGAGCCCGCAACTCCTGAGCCCCGCCCTGGGCTCCGGGAAGCTCCAGCCTGCCTTGAAACAGCAGGTGCGCCGCCGCTCAGCACCACGGGCGGAGGCTGCCTTGTCCTGAGCCACGACAGCCCCGACCGGCTGGTGCTGCGGACCCCACCGGGGCCAGCACTAGATCGTCGGCAGCAAAGGCCCCACCCTTGTGGCGGAGCTGTCGCTTCACCCGTTCGCTGAGAGGGGTCCCTCGCCTCACTGGGCTCTCACACTGAATCGGCCCCGCCCCCTGCCTAGATCACGGCCGAATCCGAGTGTCTGCGCAGTGCGCACGCGCTGGGTGAGTCGCAACTCGCGCACGCGCATACAGCACAACGGATGCTCTGTGTTTAGTCTGGTGGCGGCAGTCCTTTCTGCGCATGCTCCGCACACCTAGCCCTACGTCCCCCCCGGCGGACGCACGCACAGCGTGTCTGGTTCCGGCGGCTGGCGCTGTTGGGGGAGGGAGTCTGGCCGGGGCTGCCTCGGGTTCGTTTCCTCCTGTAGCGACGCGTGTCGGGAGCCGGGGCCATGGCGCGGGGCGGCCTGTGACGGGCGCCCAAAACGCTGCTGCTGGGAAGGGGAGCGCCATGGCCGGGCGGCGGGGCGCGGGCGGGCCGGCCCCCTCGGCGGAGGCGCCGGGCGGCGGGCCCGCGGCGGAGCCGGCCCGGGAGCTGTTCGAGGCCTGCAGGAACGGGGACGTGGAGCGGGTTAAGCGGCTGGTGCGGCCCGAGAACGTGAACGGCAGGGACACGGCGGGCAGGAAGTCCAGCCCCCTGCACTTCGCCGCAGGTACCGGGCGCGCGTCTGCTCTGGCGGGGCCGGCGCCTCCCGCCCGGGCCTGTGTGGGAGCGAGCTCGCTCCTGGCTGTGCCACGCACCTGGCCCGAGCCGGCTGTCGGACCCCCACGAGAGCTTCTTGTGGCGGGCGGGCCCCCGCTCTCTGCTGGCGTTGGGGACACCTGGCTGTGCACAGCCTATCTCCGCAGGAGGGGCTGCGGCTGTGCTTCGGTGATGGGCGTTGTGGGGGTTTTGCCCATCCCACGTTGAGTTGTGCATACGCCAGCCTGGCGACTCGCCCTGCTTGCTGGGCGCCAAACACCCATTTGGTGATGGAGAGAGACTCCCAAGCGCCCTTGAACGGAAGACGGTAAGGTCTTCTGGCTAAGGTGCTGCAGCAGGACATAGGCGGTCTGAGTTCAGGTCTTGGCTGTGTTTCACAAACTTCCTGTTTGACAAGTCCTTGGACTCTCAGGAGCTGCTGTGGTTCCCCTCCTGTAAAACTAGAGTACTTAATGCTTTCTACTCTACAGAAATGTTTGGGGATGCTTTATGTAGTAGAGTGAGTAGTTTTCAAGGGATCTGCTGTGTTAGTCTGTGTCTGCAAAAAGAACAAAGAGTACTTGTGGAACAAATAAATTGGTTAGTCTCTAAGATGCTACAAGTATTCATTGTTTTTATAGTGAGTAGGATATTTAAGTATTTGGACTGAGAGCTGAGAAGAATTAGCTTAGCTCATGTTGATTTTTATTACTAGAATTTCTTACAAAAGGGACCTGTCAGACAATGCAAGTCCCACACTTTATGCACTTTTTTGTTCGATTGTTGTCACTTCTAAATGACAGTTGCTTGGATTCAATACTTTTGGATGCCTAAATAACCACGTCACAAAGCAGTCATTGCAATGGGCCAGGAGATTGTGTTCTATGGCTTCAGGCACTGACCTGGTTGTATCTGTCCAAACGTTTACGTGGACTCTTTAAGTTTGCATGTTGCAACTCATTTCTAGGGATACTCGTCATGGAAATGATACAGAATCAGCACCTCATTGTTTGCCAGAGATATGTCATTAGCCTGGCTGCTCCACTCTGCTCTGGTTCCCCACTGAACACCTGGTAAGGTGTGTGTTCTCATATTCAAAGGCCTTCATGGGGTTGGCCCTAATTACCTGAAAGCTGCTTGCAGGACAGCTGTGTTCCACTGAAACAGTTTATCAAAGGGAAGCTCATGAACACATGAGACAACTTTAATAGACTATGGAACTCCTCATGCTTTCAAAACCTAAGTACCAAACTCATTTCTTTCAATAAGATCTTTACACAGCACACATACAGTTAATTCATAAACTCAAATTCTTTGTTAGCTAGTCAAGCTATTTCTACTACAGGCTTGGAAGATAGAAAGTACAGTGGGGCCCCGCAATTCTGCGATGATTGGGATCCAAAAACACCCGATCACGATAATGGCGAGGTCGCGGTATTGTGGGGTTCCGCTGCATCAAAGCAGCAGCCGCTGCCGACATCAAGAGCCAGCCATGCACTGCGCTATAAGCGGATTTGCGCTATAGCGGGGTGCGGTATTCCGGGGTCTCACTGTAATCTATTTTTAGTTACTGAAGGGATGCTCACAGTATAGCCCCTATAAGTGCCTAGATAAGAATAAACCTGCCTAGTTTTATTCAGTGGAACTTTCAAGTCTCTAAATAACATTAAAAAAATAAATCACGCTTAGGGCTTGGCTACACTTGAAATTTCAAAGTGCTGTCGCAGGAACGCTCCCGCAGCATTGCTTTGAAGTGCGAGCATGGTCACGGAGCAGCACGCTCTCCCAGCGCTCCTGCTAATCCACCTCCATGAGGGGATTAGCTGAGAGTGCTTGAAGTCTGTCCACATTAGTGCTTTAAAGTGCTCAGATTTGCTGCATTAAAGGGGGGTGATTTTTTCACACTCCTGTGCCAGCAAGTTAGAGCACTGTAAAATGTCAGTGTAGCCAAGGCCTTAGATTAAATTCCCAATAGAAACAGACAGGTGGTGTATGCCACTAGGTAGCAGAGATGTTGGGAGAGGCCATGGATTCCATATTCCTCCCTTTGTTCCTGAATACAGGAGGATTACAAGGCAGTAACTGATGTGTTCCCTCCCAAAACTGCAACTTTCTGGTAAGGAAACCTACCTCTCAGTCTCTCTTGAGAAGATATATCCTTCCATTGGATGGAACTTTTCCACTGTGAACCTAACTCTAGTAAATAAAAAAAAGTAGTGTGATAGCAAACTTGTGTGTTGGGGTTTTTTTTGTTCCATTATTCAAGATGTGACTAAGGGCTACTCTCCATCTTCTGTCTCTGGAGGATTACCAGACTACTGAAGATAGAAGTAACCTACCAGGAAGTGGTAACAAAGGCTCTGCTTTAGTTTTGTGCAGCAGAACCTTTGTTAATGAGGCTGGGTGTGAACACCTTTTGTATTAATACATGTGCTAGGCAAGCTTTTTTGTTCAGTTCTGGAGAAGTGTACTTATCCTGTAGGTTTTTGCTTTGCCACAGAGATGATTCCACAATACCAGGGAACGTGTGTTCCTTTTTCTTCCTTGTATTGTCACTCTGGCTTAGACTTCAAAAAACGCAGTCTGTCTCTCTCTCTCTCTCTCTCTCTCTCTCTCTCTCTCTCTCTCTCTCATATTCTTTAAAATAATGGATTTTTATTCTTCCTTCTGGTCCAAAAGAGACTTACCGTATATACTCATTCATTAGTCCATTCGTTTATAGGCTGACCACTCCAAGATGGATAGGTAAAAATAGCAAAAACTGTATGACTGACCTTATATTTCAGGGGTTGGCAAACTTTGTCTCCCAGCCCATCAGGATAAGATGCTGGCGGGTCGGGGCGTTTCGTTTGCTTGGAACATCTGCAGGCATAGAGCTCCTTAGCTCCCTGTGGCTGCGGTTTGCCGTTCCCAGCCAATGGGAGCTGCGGGAAGTGGTGCCACTTCCCACACCTCCCATTGCGGTTCGCTGTTCCCAGCCACTCATACAGAGCTGAGGGGCTCCGTGCCTGCAGACGCTCCAGGTAAACAAAAGACAATGTCTTAGATATTAAATTCAGTAATTCCATAGAGTTTAAAATCATCAAATTTTGGTGTAGATCCCTTCATAAGCAGACCCCTGCTCTTTGATGGTTCACTTTTTTACCAAAAATATTCTGCTTATGAACAAGCATATATGGTACTTTAAAGTTGAGTATACTAACTGAAAAGGGCTGAGAGAACTGGCTACTCTCACACATGCTGCTATCTAGAAACAGTGAATCAGGGGATCTCGGTGGAGATTAATCTTGATATTTAACTCCATTGCACACACGAGATGAACCTATGGCAGTTAAGTTGTACTAAAGCTTAAGTCAAGAGTGCCACTGTCTGCACAACAAAGTAGGCATATAATCAAGTCCAGTTAGCAAAAGTTAGGGGCATGTATAAGGCTACATCTATGCTGCAGAAGTACAGATATGGCCATTGTGTAGAGACACATTAAGTTGATGAAGGGTTTTTTTCTGTCACTGTAGTTAATCCTCTTATCTGAGAGGAGGTGGTATGTCTCAGAAGGGTGAATTTTTCACTCCCCTGTGCATTGTTCCAACTTCAACCTAAGTTCTAAGGGTAGACGGGGCCAAGGACGATCTGCAGCTAGGCAACCCTTTTTGTCATGGAGCATGACAATTAGACAATGCCACAGATTCATGGGGTTTGTCGTAACCGGAATGCCCTTCCTAGGAGCTAAAGATTCACGTTTAAAACAACAAAAACACAGACATCAGGAGGAACATATATACTTATACCTCATAGGTGTTGCAGTATACTTGAAGCTCATAAGAATTTTCATACCAAATCGGAGCAGTCATCCATGTTCTCTGGTATTATATTTCTTCCTAACTCCAGGAAGTTAAGTTTTGACCAAACACAAAAGTTGTACTTTATTAATTAAACTGGTCTAGTGAAAAGTGATACAACAGCCCTCCGAGTACCCACCAGTGATATAAAGGTGCCTTATACCAGTATAGCTATTCTGAAGAGAAATAAACTATTATAAGATGCTGCATAATTGCATCCATGCTGGGAGCTGTACCTGATCATAACTATTCAGTTTAAAAAAATACCCCTAACCAAAATAGTTATACCACTATAAAAGCTATGTGTAGACTCTGCTTTAATGGTTGGGTTATGCTTTCAAGGATGAGGTTTTGACTTGGCAAGCCAGTCAGTTGACCATCTGTTTGACCACAATCAGATACAGTCAGGTATTTCAGCCCAAGTGGTCTAGTGTAGGCAGGAGCCTGGGTCTACCTTTTTAATTGTATCATAGTGCCATTGGTTAGCAAACCTACTTAAATGTCTTAATCATTCACTTTATTACATGCTAATGGATGGAGAAAAGAGGTGAACTAATGGAAAGATGAGTATCTTGGTTATCTGGAATCTTCAAGAAAAACACTGTATGAAGATCTTTATTTGTGTACTAAGGCACTGGAATACATGTGGTTTGCAAAGCACATTAAACAAGTCAAAAGACATGGTCCCTGCTCCAGATATCTAACAATCTGAATTTGGTAGACAAACATACAGAAATTAACTCAGAAAGGAATGAGGTAAGTATGAGATTGTTCAGTTATTAAACCTCCTCCCCCAACACAAGGAGGAAAGAGGCACAGCCATTAAGGACTAGTCTACACTGACAATTTACAGCACTGTAACTTTCTCGCTCAAGGGTGTCAAAAAAAACAAAACAACCAACCCCTGAGCTTAGCGCATTTCAGCGCTGTAAAGCACCAGTGTAGACAGTGCACCAGTGCTGAGAGCCACGCCCCTCATGAAGCTATGTTAAAGTGCTGCTGCAGCAGTGCTTTAGCATTGCCAATGTACACTAGCTCTAAGCCTGTCTCCTAACAAAATTTAGTTTATAGAAAACCCTCAGTATTTATCAGACAAAGAAAGCAGCAATACTGCTGTGTTTGATGTTAGATATAGATGAAGCAGACGATGAAAGAAAGATGTTTGAGGAGTTGGCCTGCTGCCTACCTAGTATAAATGCATTTAAAAATGACTCTCTAGTTTTATTTTAATTTCATATTTCTTTTGTAACTGTGGAGTCTGGAATAACATGCACATATAATTGCTAAAAGGTAGTGATTAATCTCTCATTTTTTTAGAACCTCATATGATTGTGTTTTTTCCTTTTTCTGTGTTAAAATAACTCAGTAAAGTAACCTTTTTTTTTTTTAATTAGACATAAGTATGTATCTAAGGCCGGTGTTACCAACCTGTAGATCATGATCAGCTGGTTGATCCTGGAGCCTCTGCCAGTTGATTGCAATCTCCGGCCACTAAAAGTCCAGAAGCAAAGCAGGGCTAAGGCAGGCTTCGTGCCAGCTCTGGCCCTGCACTGCTCCTGGAAGCGACCAGCACACCCCTGAGGTCCCAGGGAAGTGGAGGGACAGAGCAGGGGTCTCCATACGCTGCTCCTGCCTGTAAGCACAGCTCCGATTGGTTGGGAACAGGGAACTGCAGCCAATGGGGGCTGCAGGGGCAGTGCTTGCAGAGAGGGGAAGCGTTTGGAGCCATGTACCCTCCCCCTAGGGGCCTCAGGGGTGTGATAGTCACTTCCAGGAGTGGCATGGGGCTGGGGCAGGCAAGGAGTCTGCCTTAGCCCTGCTGTGCCGCTGCCTGAGGTAAATGCTGCCTGACAGGAACCTGCATCCTTCAGCCCCTCTTGTATCATAACCCCCTGCCCCAGCCTGGTGAAAGTAAGTGAGGGTGGGGGAGAGTGAGCAGTGGCAGGGAGGGAAGGGGTAGATCCTGAGTTTCACTTAAATTCAAAAAGTGATCATGTGCATAAAAAGATTGGAGACCACTGATTTAAGGCTATGCCTACTGGAGACTGTAAAGTTTTATTCTTTGTTACTGTTCCATTAAATTAGTGCTGTAAAATATGACCATATTTTACATAATTTGGCAATGTTTGGCTGGTCAATTGACTAGTTATTTCTTGACCAGTCAAAGGCCCAACCCTAATGAGGTGTATATTCTTTGTATATTTCTGATTCTCTGGTGACAATGAATGTTCTTACTAATCATTGGCCAAGTGAAGCAAGGTCTAATATGCAGCTAAATAGTGTGTAAACTGAAACACCAGAAAAGTGTGAATCACTGGGAAATCAGGGCACCCAGACTGTCTGGTGCTACACACAGAGGAAATCACTCTGCTGCTCTCTGATGCTGCTTGCACCTCTCAGAAATAGCAGCTTAACTAACTTGCTGCATGAAGATCATGGTTTGTAGCCTGGGATCCACCAAAAATGAGAGCCTTAGAGAGGATTTTTAGGGGGAGAAGCAGGGACTGGAGTGAAGAATCCACACTATGGGACTTGTAATGATATAATTGTAGTTGTGTGTATAAGCAAGTTCTTAGTGACTTGCCCACACTCACAGAGGAAGTCTGTAGCAGAGCAGAGAATTGAACCTGGTTTTCCTGAGTGCTAGGAGCACCTTAGGTACTCAAGCATCTTTCCTCCCTAAGCTTGTCAATGTCCTGAACTAATGTTACCTGGTATTTTCAGGTTACTACTGTTTGTTCTAGCGTTTCTAACAAAACAGCTGTGGTTACACTATATACTTAAGTATTGTATCCATATACTCTTTAGCAGTACATGTAGGGTTTTTAATACATTGGTTTCAATAGAAGTATTGCTGTAGCAGAGAACTCAGTTGTGGTTTCTTCTATAACAGTTTTCCTCTAAGTGTCTTGCTTTTCTAATTTTAATTTTGGCCTTTTTGATTCTTTTAATGCCTAGTGGTTTATACAGAGTCATCTTTTTATTTTAGGTTTTGGTCGGAAGGATGTAGTTGAATATTTGCTTCAGAGTGGTGCCAATGTCCATGCACGAGATGATGGTGGACTCATTCCTCTTCATAATGCCTGCTCTTTCGGTCACGCTGAAGTTGTCAATCTTCTTTTGCATCATGGTGCAGATCCTAATGCTCGTGATAATTGGAACTATACTCCTCTTCATGAAGCTGCCATTAAGGGCAAGATTGATGTCTGCATAGGTAACTTTATCAGATTTTTCCCCTCAACTGACTTCTGAGAGACAGGTTAAAATCCTGCAAAGCCCAATTCTTCATTGATTTTAAATCAGTCTCTGCCCATCACTAAATTCTAATTTGTCAGGTGCACACTCACAGAAATGAAAAATTTACTATATGCTGAAACTTGACATAAAAATATGACACATGCTACACTTACAGAAATGCAAAAATCCCCCAGCTACCTTATATGGCCATCTCTCAAGTGGAGAGAACTACATGGTGGGAGGAAGGGGAAAGTAGTCATGTAAAGTGGATTTATTTTAAGAGTAGTATTTTGACTACTAAGTGGTCTTTCTCTTTTCCCACACCCTGTCTGAGACCCATCTCTCCTGCTCTGCTGCTGGTCCTCCTACCACATGGAAGCAACAGAAACTTTTTAACATAATGACTCAGTTCTGGTCTTTTGTGTTTCTTCCCCTCCCTCCCCCCACACTGTTAGAGAGGCATCAGTCTTCACCAAAACCAACAGATTAAATTGAATTTGTGTTTTAACTAGATAGTCATGAGAGTGAAGAAAAGTATTAAACAATTAGTAAAGCGGTCAAAAAGTTAAATGTGTTTGAGCCCATATCTTCCAGTTATCTTGTCTAATTTTCCAGGCATGGTTTTGATAAGTTTACCTTGGCATAAGAGCATGTCTGACATTTTAGGGATATTAGTTATGACTAGTTAATCAACAGAGCCAAATTAGGTGGCCTCAACATATGTAAGGTTTGGGCAAGGGAATCAAGAGACTCTCCAATGGGCCATTCAAAAGCCTAGTTTCTTTCAGGGTTGTTTCACATAAAAGATTTTGCTATTCTATAGTATTGCTGCAGCATGGTGCTGAACCAGCCATCCGTAATACAGATGGAAGGACAGCTTTGGATTTAGCAGATCCATCTGCAAAAGCAGTGCTGACTGGTAAGTGATTTTTTTAATCTGTAACTGATAGATTACGACTACCAGTGCTCTTTTTTCAAAAGTAATATGCTGTTCTGGATTTGTCTTAAATATTAGCTTAATTTCTATTTATTTGTGGCCAGACCCCAAGTATAAATGAGAACCTATCAGAATTTCGAGAGCACAAAATGCTAATTGTTTTAAAGAGGGGAAATAGCTGGAGATTTTGTGCTCTAAATACTGAAAGAAGAGGATAAGCAGACTTTAGATCACAAAACTTTTATCCATGGGTTGTATGTTTTTGATAAGGAAATTATTTTCTCTGCACTTTCAGGTGAATACAAGAAGGATGAACTCTTAGAAAGTGCCAGGTATGTGTTAAATGTAGAAAACAATTTGCATATAGCAATATTTTCAGAATAACCCACTTTTTAATAACACATACAAATAAACTTTAAGATTGCTTTCTGAGTACATACCAGGCTTTGGGCAGTCATTTTTGGGTGAAATTAAAAAAACAATTATGATACCCTTATCTCAGGGCCTTGTCCTAATGGAGTCCCAGCAACTAGCTCAGTGCTCCTCTTCACTCTCCCCAGCTTCTGACAGCACTGTCCTGTCCTCCATTCTGTAGCTCCATCAGCCACCACACTCCTACAGCTCCATAAAGGAACTGAACATCCTTTGCCCCTGGAGCTGTTCTTATACTAGACTGCTGGGTCCTGATTGGCTGCGTCCAACAGAGCCATTCTAGGCAGCTTGGAGAATCCTCTCCATTGCCTTTTGGAGGGGGTGTGGTGTGGCACGGCCGTGAGGCCTCCAGCAGGGGACCTCAGAGGATCTGGTGTATCCCATCAGAGGCTCTACTTGCAGTGAAGAACCATAGGATTACTTGTTAGGCAATGTTGATGAGAATAGCCAATTAATGTTAGAAAACATGTGATGCACAGTAGCTATTGGCTTGTAATATGTTAATGTTCATATTGTATAATTTGAAATCCTTTGTAGAAGTTGTTTTTAGTAGGTATGAAACATTTCAAATAGCTGTTTTGTTGGTTCTGCTATTTGTGTAGAACTATAAATACTAAAGCAAAAAAGTTGTTTTTATATGCAGTATCAATTGGCCAAAATGTCCCATGTGTGTTTAAGCTATCTTTTTTTTTTCTAGGAGTGGTGATGAAGAAAAGATGATGGCTCTTCTTACTCCATTAAATGTCAACTGTCATGCAAGTGATGGCAGAAAGGTATTTTAGCTCAAAGCCACATTTAAAGACTTTTTTTTTTGAAATGTTAACATTTAGTTTTAATTCTTTACATTTAAAACTACCATTTGAGTCAAATTTTTGATATGTCATATTCAACTTGTACTTTAAAAATTGTGTGTGAATACAGAATGTACCGATGTGGCAACTGTCAGATATTTTTCTTCTTTGCTTAAAAAAACTGTATCCATTACTTTTTGCATTTGTCATCTGAATCAAGGAGTAGTGACAGAACAACTTTCTTATGCTGACTGACCTGTGCTGTGTTGTGCTGTTGTCAAAGTTACAAAAAGGCTTTCCTGCTTTGATCCTAATAGTTACCAAGTGATTTGAAGAGTTGTATGCACGCTCTTCTTTTGTACCACCTCCATCCTGTGTCCCCAAGACTTGGTACTGGCTCTGACGTTCTCTCTTCTTATAGTAGAGTTAATGCTACATTTCCAGGGTCTGGACTTATTACTGTCAGGGTAGGGGTATCTTGGATAAAAATGCCAAAATTCCCATGCAATTTTTTTTGAAATTCCTTCAGTTTGAACCCATAGCTTTCCTGAAGGTTCATAAACTTGCTATTTATGGCCCTGTCATGGTTCCCATTATGTATTTGCATGGGCTCATTCCCTTATGTTTCTGGGTTTTCCCCAAGCTAGTTACTTGTGTGTTACACCCTGTAGTTGGATATTTGAAGCTCTCCAAAGCTTTTAAGTGTCCGAGCATCAGTATTACTACTTCCCCCTATCCGTGGAGCATGAATCTGGTCCAATTGTGCAAACCCCTTAAGCTGATAAACCTGTCGACTTCTTGAATGAAGAAGATAAGATCTCTGTGGAAATCCTGTTGCTTCAGGCCTTTTGCTGCTTACTCCTCACTAAATGCTCTCATGTCTATTGACTGGACAGATGTCTGCCTTGGGAGTTCAGGTGAAGCATAAGGTGAAGTTTTTCTGTTTGTACAGCATGTAATCACAACCTTCTCTCCAACACAATTAACTGTTACTGTGGCTTATTTTTAAACTTAACTTGTTACTTAGCAAAGAGAACTATTCATAATCTGGCAATATATGCTGGTAACAGCCAAGTTGCAGAGGGAGTCTCAGGGGGAGGGCTTTGGCATATCTGTGGAAAGACTAAACTGGAAGGTAGTGGGAGCTGACTGCAGAGCCCAAAAATCTGTCATAGTGGTTGTCGTTTGCCTGAATGTATTAGTGGTGAGTAAAATCTTGCAATTTGTATTGGTGGTAAGTAGATCATGGGGGGGAAGAAAAAGTGAGCAGGGAAGGAAAAAAGTCCTTTTCACAAATACTTATTTAATAACTGTTCAAACATTCTCTCTCTACTGATGATACAAATATTTTGAGGATACAATTAATAAAGTTATCTGAATTCCTTTCACATTTCACAATACTTGATTAGTTAATAATTGAAGATATAATTTTGAATCATTGTAAATTCATTCTATCTTTCCAGTCAACTCCATTACACTTAGCAGCTGGGTATAACCGGGTTAAGATTGTGCAGCTCTTATTACAGCATGGAGCTGATGTACATGCCAAGGATAAAGGGTGAGTTTTCTTTCACGTGTGTTTAGAATGCACCAGTAATTAACTTTTACGATTTTAATAAAGAATTCTGATGTTAAAAAAAAAAAACAGGTGTACCATCTCTAACTTTGATTGTGACCTTCTAATTTTTGGTCACAACCTTGTGAGAAACCGGCAAAGCAATAAAACTAATTCCAAATCGTCCATAAAACATATTCCGTCTAAGACATGAACTGCCAACCTGTATATGTCCAAAAGACTTGAAAAGGCTTACATTTTTAAAAATGCTTTAATGCCATACATATCAAAATTCAATACACATTTGTTGTTGGTTCAGTTTTCATTTTCCTTTGAAGACTCCCTTTCACTTTGAAAATGGTTTTCTGATGGATTCCCATGATTTCTTATTTTTAAAAGGTTATACTCAAAAGAATAAACATCATTTTTGTTTCCCAAACACTGAATTTGGATAATATATTGCTCCTGAGGGCATTGTGCACCGAAAAAATTAAAAATTCTGCACAAAATATTTTAAAAATCTGCAAAATTCTGCAAGCTTTATTTGTCAGTAAATAAATGCAGAGGCTCCAGCATGGCAGTGGGGAGCACAGGCCACTGGCTGCACGAAGGTGGGAGATCACCCTACAGCACTCCCACCCTCCAGAAAACGGACAAAGAGGTGAGGCTGCACCTGACCCTGACACAGCACAAGGTCTCAACCTGCCCCAGAAATATCTAGGGCCATGCCCCTCTGTGCCAGGTGCACCAGGTGTGGGGCAGATCGGCTCAACCAGGCAGTAGCCAGGTGGAGGGGGATCCAGATGTGGGGTGAGAAGCTTCTGTGTGGGACAATCTGGGTGCAGGCAGCTCAGTGTGGGGTGTGTGTCTAGGTGTGGGGAGGATCTGGATGCACAGAGGTTCGTTTGCGGGGGGTTCCAGGTGCAGGGGCAATGGGACTCTGCAGGGGCTTCCAGGTGAAGGTTGTTGGGGTTCAGTGGAGGGGTCTGGGTGTGGGGATCCCAGTGATGGGGGTCTTGGTGCTGGTGGAGTGGGGGTCTGGGTGCAGCTAATTGTTGGTCAGTATTTGGAGGTCTGGATGTGGGGGGTCAGGGTGGACAGAGGCATCAGGGTGGGAGTTTGAGAGCAGAGCTCAGTGAGGAGTGGTCCCGGTGCAGGGATGGGGGTCCAGAGGCAGGGGGTCTCGGTGCTGGGGGCTCCAGAGGCAGGGTTGAAGTTCAGTGGGGTATGGTTCAGGTAAGGTGAGCTTGGAGGTAGGGGAGGGGGTCTGGATGTACCAGCTAAGGCTTGGCAGGTGTGTCTGGGTACGGGAGGTCTGGATGCACAGGAGTTGGGTAGATGGAGGCACAGTGCCCTGTACAGTGACCACTCCCCACATAGCTGAGGAGTGATGAGGGCAGGAAGCAAGGGAGGATGCTGAGCTTCCTGCAGCTGGGGGAGGTTTCTGGGAGTAGGTCTGACACAGCCTCAGCCACTCCTTGTAGTAGGGGAAGAGGAAGTTCCGTCCCCTCCAGCCCAGCCAATGATAGCAGCTGATCCCCAGCCCCACAGTGATTTGCCTATCTGCCAGGTGCCTGAAACATTGCACCTGCGCTGCTAGGGAAGTGGTACATGACTGCTCTTGTAGCTTTCCCTTGCTTCCTGGACAGAAAGTCATTTTTCTGCAGAAAAGCAAAGAAATCTGCGGGGAACATGAATTCTGCCCACACATACAGTGGCACAGAATTCCCACAGGAGTAATATATTTCTAAGCATTCACTTAGTATATAAGGGACTTTTGCTGTTCCTAAGTATAGAAATGCTAATTGAAACATGGTAAAGTCATACAAATTTACAAAAAATATTTAATCTCTAGAACCCCCTTTTTAAACATTGTGAATAAATAGGCTGAAATTATAGAAAATAGAATGTTGTCTTTAGTCCCAATATATCACTTCAGGATGTATAGAACAGCTGCCTGCTCAAACAGTTACAAGGTTCTTGTAAACTTTGAACCTTTGTCGGTCCTCCCTTGCTATGCTAGCAATGAGACTGAGTCTCCTGGCTGTCTAAATTACCCTAGATGCTTCTCCAGTCACCAAAACACTTCAAGATCAGAAGGGAGCAGAGGTGGCTTAAACCACCTTAGTTTTCCTCCCTGTGGAAGCAAGTTCTGTGCTGTGTTCTTAAATGTATAATACAGGATCTTGCTCAGTGATATTAACACTAAACCAGTTAGACTTCTTCAGAATGCTAAAGAAAAGAGATTGTGCAACAAACTTTTTAGGAGTAAAGGAAAAATTACTGTCTTCCTTGAAATAACTTCTCCCAGTATAATGCTTTCCATTTAGTTTAATTACTGTTTAATTTCATAAAATCTCTGGGACCACATCACTTAAAATAAATACAATGCAGTTTCCATGTGACTGTGGAATTCATTGTGCAGTTTATTGTGATTATGTTAAGCAGACATTGATTTCAATAATTTTGGAAGTTGTTTTCTCACATCTCTGTTTTCCCCATCTCTTTTCAGTGGGATAGCTGGGTGTTTTAATTTTTAGAATTGTTAGAATGCTTCATATTTTTATTTTGTAATGTACCAAGTTTATATACTTCTAATACAAACATAATGTTTCCCTTCCCCTCTCTTCCTTTCCCCCAACTGCTTAGAGATTTGGTGCCGCTTCACAATGCCTGTTCCTATGGCCATTATGAAGTAACAGAACTTCTAGTAAAGGTTGGTATTTAATTTCATTACTCTTTCAAACTGTGTGAGATTCTTCTATTGTGAATTTTTCCTGGTTTTTAAGTGTTACTTACCTTCTTGTATTTAAAATCATTTTAAAAAGACAGTCAGGTTTGGTAGGTTAATTTGATATATGTACGCTAACTTCACTCTCCCATCCAGACTAAGTTAGAAGCATGCCCTATAAAGCTGGTCATAGAAATGCACTGCCTCTTTAAAGCTTGAACTGTTTGCATCAAGATGGAGTTGCAGAGGAAGTCAGCATTTGGTTAGGTAAATACATTTCACTTTCAAGTTACGGAGGTGTCATGATGGCTTGTAAGATTAGTGTAGGGCTAGGATTGCTAGGGTTTTAAAGTATTGTAGAAATACCAACCCAATAGTTCTAGCACTCTATATGTAAACAAAGAGTTTGTAAGCCTTGTCGAGCCCTTTACAAATTAAAGCACCAATCCTGCAACTGTTTGTATGCAGGCACAACAGTGCATATCTGTGGAGTCCCATGGAAGCCACTGTGTTTCTGCATTGACACAGCAGTGTTCACACAAAAAATTGCAGAATTGGGTCTTGAAAAGAGTGAAGTTCGAACATTTCAGACATAAGTATTACTAATAAATGAAATATTTATCATTTATAATAGTCTCTGAGTCTGAACAATATTCCCTCAGAGCCTAAAACTAGATTTGTTACATTAACAATCAGAGGTGAAAGGAAGAAAAATAACCTTAACTACTTGTGTATATATATTCTGTATATACTCCAGAAATAACATGTATACAATTAGTAATCTTTCTAAATTTTATTGTATTTAGAGAATATAACAAATTAGTGAACTAAAATGTTGAGAGATGGCTCTATATCTGTAACAGTTCTAACATTTTGAACTTTTTTCCTCACTTCAGCCACTGATTTATTTGCAGTGTTATTGAAAGCATCCAGTTCAGTGGTCCAGAGTTGGGGCCTAACTACAGAATCCTTACTACCCCTTGTGTATTACCTGCTAGCATGGAAACTTTATCCTTACAAACACACTTTCCCTCCCTGCCATCCTCTTTTGTACCCTATATTGAATGTTTATAAGCACTTCCTATTTCTTAAGTAAAATGAGAGAAGAGCATCCTAGAAGTACTGGCAAGACGCTTCTGCACACGCACATACAAACTCCCTCTCTTCCAGGAGAAAGCAGAGCATGAAGGGCCCATGAAAAAATTAGTTTTAATTAAATGTTAAACCCCTGAAAAAGTAATCAGTCTCATGTGGAAATGAACAGTACCACCTTCACTCTGACCCTGTGTCATTGCTCACAAATCACTCCCTTCTCCCTCTTCTCCGAATTTGGAGATAAGTATATCTACTTTCATTGCATTGGTGACTCAAAATATCAGGGGTTGCATGGTATTTACCAGTGGTGGTTTTTACTAGTAAAATTGTGGGTTTTTTCCACCCCTGGGAAAAACTAATTAGTCCCAGTTTAAGGCATTTTCTGTTCTAAAAACTGCTTCATAATCACACTTAATTTTAGCTACTGTGACGGAGTCAGACCAGAAGGATATAGGAGAGTGCTGGAAGGCAGGTATATTAGTCTCAGGAAGTGCAGGACCCACGAATACAAACTTGGAGCTTTGTCACAACTGGTGTGAGAAGTGGGATTTCTGACTTACTGTTCACTGCGCGGCAGAAAAAAAGGGAGAGGGTTTTTAAAAAAAAAAAAAAAAAAAAGTGCCCCAGGTTTGGGGTGTTCTCACTACAATGGAGGACGTAATAAAAGCACTGTTGCAAGCCATTGCAGCTCAGCAGGAGGCCACCCGAGCCCATGCTATGGCACAACAGGAGTCCCTGCGGGTACAACAAGAAACTAATCAATTATTGATAGGGCAGGCCTCTCAGGATCGAGCCCTCTTGCGAGAGGTGGTAGATCAACTGAAAGCCCTCACCATCAAAAACCAAGGTTCTGAGGGTTCGCGAGTATGGAGAGCTGCTGGTTGTCTGTCGAAAATGACGGTAGATGATGATGTAGAGGCGTATCTCCTCTCATTTGAAAGGACTGCTCAGCGGGAGGCATGGCCCCAGGAGCAGTGGGCCAGCATTCTCGCCCCTTTTTTGTGCGGAGAGGCCCAGAAGGCCTACTTTGATCTGCCTACTGAGGATGCTGCTGACTATTCCCGACTGAGGGCAGAGATCCTAGCGCGATCAGGGGTGACAACAGCAGTACGGGCCCAGAGGTTCCAGGAGTGGAAATACAGGGAGGACAAACCTCCGAGGTCCCAACTATTCGACCTCATACACCTTGCTCGGAAATGGTTACGACCTGAGGCATGCAGCCCGGAGGAGATTTTAGAGACTTTGGTCCTGGACCATTACATGCGGAGACTGCCGCCAGATCTCCGAAAGTGGGTATGCCAGAATGATCCGTCCACCTACGATGAAATGATCACCTTGGTGGAAAGACGAATAACAGTCAGGGAATTGACCCAGCTACCCCAGGAAGGCCCCTCACTAATCAAACATTCAACCCCGACCTTGGAGGGTCAGGCAGCCAAACCCCTGGGAAATCCTAGGTGGAAGAAGACGGAGGCTGAAAACCAGTTGAGAACCCAGAAAGAAGGGAAAGGCCTGAGTGGGGGAGGTCTTGGGACTAAAACCCCTAACCCACGTGATAGGGGAGTGACTAGAAGCAATTATAGGTGTTACGGGTGCGGGGAGTTGGGGCACATAGCTGCTCAGTGCCCCAATGTCATAGAGCCAATGCAGTGCAAGTTGGGGGACGGAACAGACCCTTGCAGCCTACTCAATCTTGTAGGGGTCGCAGTCACCCCACATAAATATACAAGGCAGGTAAAGTTGAATGGGGTAGAAACTATAGCACTTGTAGACTCGGGGAGTGCTATCACCTTAATTTCAGGTAAATTAGTGAAGCGCAGCCAGTTAATGCAGGCAAAGCGTACAGGGGTAACCTGTGTCCATGGGACTGTTAGTTACTATCCCATCATACCAGTAAAAATTGAAATTCAGGGAAATGTCATTGGAGTGAAAGCAGGTGTAATCCCAAACCTTCCATACCCTGTGCTCATAGGGAGAGATTTCCCTGGGTTTGGGAACTTGCTCCCACCAGAGGAGCTGGGGGGAGGGGAGCTCCCCAAACTTCAGGAGACTTCCATGGCAGAATGTCACCTCCCATTTTTCACAGAAATATCCCAGGAACTATTCCCTGTCCCAGGGAAAGGTCGGAAGACCAAAAGAGAAAGAAGGGCAGCCAAGGCCTTGGGTACCCGAATCCTGATGCAAGGACAGAGGGCTGCCTGTATAGGCAGACGAACACAGGCAACTGAAGGGGAGAGCTCTGAGATGGAAGAGGGGTCAGAAACTGGTTCCAAACCCAACCTCTCAGAGCCAGGCGAGAGGGCAGAGATAGGTCCCTCAGAATTTAGGCTGATAAGTCCCGAGAGACTTTTGGACGAGACCAGATGGAAGATCCAAGGTACGAGAACGACAGGAAGGAGGTGGCCGAAATAGATGGAGTACCTATAGAGGGAAAGGCCTGGGGGCCAGGGCCTTATTTTGTGATAAAAAGGAATCTCCTATACCGGGTCACACAAATGCAGGAGCAAGAGGTACACCAGCTCCTTGTGCCCCGGAAACACCAGAAGGCAATATTAAGCCTCGCTCACAGTCACCTTTTTGGAGGACACCTGGGAGTGGAGAAAACCCAGGCACGAATCTTAAGCAGGTTCTTCTGGCCGGGGGTACTGTGCTTCCTGCCCTGAATGTCAACTGCACAGCCCTCGTCCACATCTAAGAGTTCCTTTGGTTCCCCTGCCAGTCATTGAAGTTCCGTTTGAGCGGATCGCTATGGACCTTGTGGGACCACTAGAGAAAACAACCCGAGGCCATCAGTATGTGCTTGTCATCCTAGACTATGCAACCAGATATCCAGAAGCTGTCCCCTTACGAAACACAGCCTCCAAGAACATTGCCAAAGAATTGTTGGCAATCTTCACCCGGGTAGGGCTGCCAAAAGAAATCCTCACAGACCAAGGAACACCATTCATGTCCAAGTTAATGAAGGACCTGTGTTCCCTGCTCCATGTCCAGACCCTGCGGACCTCAGTTTACCATCCACAAACTGATGGTCTGGTGGAAAGATTCAACAGGACCCTCAAGGCCATGATAAGAAAAGTGGTAAGCAAGGATGGGAAAGACTGGGACAACCTACTACCCTACCTCATGTTTGCCATCTGTGAGGTCCCCCAAGCTTCCACTGGATTCTCCCCCTTTGAGCTACTATATGGACGCAACCCCCGAGGCATCTTGGACGTAGCCAAGGAAATTTGGGAGGAGGAACCAAGTGAGGGGAAGAATGTTATAGAACATGTGCTACAAATGAGGGACCGGATAGCCCGGGTCACTCCCATAGTGAGGGAGCACCTAGAAAAGGCCCAAGAGGCCCAGAGAACTTACTACAACCGTCAAGCCAAGGTTCGTCAGTTCCAACCCGGTGACCGAGTAATGGTACTGGTACCCACGGCTGAAAGTAAGTTGTTGGCCCATTGGCAAGGGCCCTATGAAGTAGTCGAACCTGTTGGGGAAGTGAATTACAAGGTGAGACAACCAGGACGTCGAAAACTAGAGCAGATATATCACATCAACCTTCTAAAACCCTGGCATACCCAAGAAGCATGTGTAGTTGCTCACAAGGACCCATTGCAGGAGAACCAGAACCCCGAGCAGGTGAAGCTATCTCCTGATTTAACACCAGCCCAAAGAGAGGAGGTGGTTGAGATGATCAACAGGAACCAAGATGTATTCTCATCTCGGCCAGGATGAACAACTGAGACATATCACCACATCATTACAAACCCTGGGGCCAAGGTGACGATGAGACCTTACCGAGTGCCAGCGGCCAAAAGAGAAGAAATCAGAGCAGAAGTAAAGAAAATGTTGGAGTTAGGGGTAATTGAAGAGTCCCACAGTCAGTGGTCTAGCCCGATCGTGCTAGTACCCAAACCAGATGGCTCCACAAGGTTTTGCAATGACTTCCGTAGGCTGAATGAAGTGTCCCAGTTCGATGCATATCCTATACCCCGGATAGACGAGTTAGTGGACCGACTGGGAAATGCCCGCTTCCTGACCACTCTGGATTTGACTAAAGGGTACTGGCAAATCCCCCTTGCCGAAGACGCAAAGGAAAAGACCGCTTTCTCCACCCCAGAGGGACTGTTTCAATATACAGTCCTTCCATTCGGTCTACACGGGGCCCCAGCTACCTTTCAGCGCCTTATGGATAAGCTATTGCGTCCCCATGCCAGTTATGCAGCTGCCTACCTTGATGATGTAGTTATTCATACCTCAGACTGGGAAACCCACCTGGAAAAGGTAGAAGCTGTCCTAGACACCCTAAGGCGTGCTGGCCTTACCGCAAACCCTGCAAAGTGTGCCATAGGATTAACGGAGGCTAAGTATCTGGGGTACATTGTGGGACGAGGTGTAGTGAAACCCCAACTCAATAGACTAGAGGCCCTCCAAAACTGGCCCCGACCGGTTCGCAAGAAACAAGTCTGGGCATTTTTGGGGGTAATGGGGTACTATAGACGCTTTATTCCCCATTTTGCCACTAGGGCAAGTGCCTTGACTGATCTCATAAAAGCTCGGGGACCTGAAATGGTGCGATGGACTGACACAGCAGAGAGGGCATTTACAGATCTACGGACAGCCCTTTGCAGTGACCCTGTACTTATAGCCCCAGATTTCACTAAGGAGTTCATCTTGCAGACAGACGCATCTGAAGTTGGACTAGGGGCTGTCCTATCCCAGATGGTCGGGGAAGAAGAACATCCAATCCTCTATCTGAGTAGAAAACTTCTCCCAAGGGAACAGAAGTATGCTGTGGTCGAGAGGGAATGCCTTGCCGTTAAGTGGGCCATGGAAACACTGCGATACTACCTGCTTGGTAGACAGTTTACCCTCGTGACTGACCATGCCCCTCTTCAGTGGATGCAGCGGAACAAGGAGAAAAATGCGAGAGTGACTAGATGGTTCTTATCCCTCCAACCCTTTCAGTTCCGCATACAACACAGAGCCGGAAGTCGCCACGGCAACGCAGATGGCTTATCACAGGTGCACTGTATGTCGACCCAAGTTGCCCAACCCCTTGGTGTTGAGCAGGGGGGAGGGATATGTGACGGAGTCAGACCAGAAGGATATAGGAGAGTGCTGGAAGGCAGGTATATTAGTCTCAGGATGTGCAGGTCCCTGTTCCCTGGATAGCCAAACAAAGGCTACTCCAGGCCAATCAAGACACCTGGGGCCAATTAAGGACCTTCTAGAAAAGAGCAGAAACAGCTAGCCTAATTGGGACACCTGAAGCCAATCAGGGCCTGGCTGAATCCAGATAAAAACCTCCCAGTTAGTCAAGTTGGCTGTGGATGTCAGGAGCTGTGGAAGGAAGTTGTGCTGTTGGTGAGACTGAGTGTTGGACAACATATCATACAGAGGGAAGGAGGCCCTGAGGTAAGGGTGAAGTGGAGTTTGAAGAAGCGGGGACTGCTGTGGGGAAGTAGCCCAGGGAATTGTATTGTGTTTTGTGGATAAAAGGTCAGCCATCTTAGCTGATACCATTAGGGTCCCTGGGCTGGAGCCCGGAGTAGAGGGCAGGCCCGGGCTCCCCCCTGCTCTTTCCACCTTCCTTACTGGCCTGTGATGAAGGTAACTCACTAGGTGGTGACTCTTGCCAATTATACTGAGAAAGGGAGGTCACTCTGGGGCCTAGATGAGTTTCTGAGGCCCCTAAATCTGCCAGGAAGTGCAGGACCCACGAGTACAAACTTGGAGCTTTGTTACACTACATATTCAAGTTTTTAATAAGGTAGGGTTCTACAAATAAAGAGTAAAATTGCAGTAGGTATTATGTCATTATAATATTGAACTTTGGAATGTCTGTTTATATTTTGATTTGGTATTTTTTCAAGGATGTTATCTATGTCATGATTCATATTTCAGTTTTCAATGTTATATAAATATTGAAAACATTTGATTATATAAAACGACAGTAGTGCAGTGTTGTAGGCTTGAAGCATTAAGCAATCAGAAGCATGCAGAATTGTAGACTACCAATCCAGGTCCATTATATCATGCTGCATTCTGTAGCAGAACACCAGCTTTGATGTAGTGGAAGATGGAGCCTATTCCTCAATTTTGAATGGATGTACCCAAAGTTTGAAAAGATTTGTTCTGTGCTTGCCGAAACTTGCTGGACACTTATGCAATTATTTTTCTCATTTTCCCAGTTTAAACTAAGTTCAAGATAGTATTTGCCAGGGCTCTGTCCTAAACCATTTTTTTCCCAGGAAGTAGTCAGCCTTGCCAAAACCTGAAGTAGTTTAACTGGATTATCTTACTCTTGTTGTTAGGCTTATTGTCTGCTGCTAAACTGTAAATTGAAACATTGAAATTGCATTCAGTAGTTCAAAATAAACTTATGCAAGTGTGCACCTGTGTTTACATTATAACAAACCTTTCTTGCCTTCTTTAAGAACATAATTAGACCACTATGAAAAGAGAGGTTTCCACACCTTTTCCGGAATACACCGTTTGGTGTATCAGATGTGTTGTGTTGTAAAACTTAACATGGATGCTTATAACTGGGTGTACAAACCTTTTAAGAACCAAACCAGTAGAGTCATACCAGATGGTGGTGGTAATGCTTACATAATACAGTGGAACCTCAGTTTCAAACACCAGAGTTATGAACTGGCTAGTCAACCACACACCTCATTTGGAACTGAAAGTACGTAATCAGGCAGCAGCAGAGACTAAAAAAAACCAAAACCTAAATACAGTATAGTACTGTGTTAAGTGTAAACTACTAAAAATAATAAAGGGAAAGCAGCATTTTTTTTCCGTATGAAGTCAGTGTTCATTTGTAATTTTTTTTAAAAAAAAACATAATGCTTTGTTCAGAGTTACAAACATTTCAGAATTACAAACAGCCTCCATTCTCAAGGTGTTCGTAACTGAGGTTCTTCTGTATGTACATGTAAAAAAATCAGAAATTTCAAAAATTCCTTGACTTCACAGGCAAGGAACATGAAGAGTATTTTTGTAATGTTCTTATAAAAAATTAAATTGAAATGTCTCTATCTTAGACACAGATGTTATGGTTCTGCATAATGGAAGGCACAGATATGGGATCAGATTTAAGGCTTATTGGATGACTAAAACTGCGTTTACATGTTTAAGATTTTTAGGTTTAACCTTAACTTGACACTTGCAGGATTTTTTAAATACACTAGTATAAATATTTTTTCCCCTAAGTAACTGATAACTATTTAAAACCTTAATTTAGCTTAGATTTTTACCTGGATTTTTTTTTATAGTATAAAATAACAGTTAAGTATAAAAGTATGTACAGAATGATTAAATTTTTAGGAGAAAAATATGTAACTCAACTACAAAATACAGACTATTTTGTTGTGGGGATGTCACAAATTTACTTGTAATCCCAAGCTACTACATTTTGATGATTTGTGGGGAAAACAATATACAACTCATTTTGAAATATGTTTATTTTAAAATTAGTTAAGTTCAAACTATTACATAAAACGTTTCTTGCTGCGTTAGCCGATTTATGTTGACTGACAATTTGTGACAAAGGAAGTGCTTCTCAGCATTTGAAGGCAAGTGACAGGAAGAGGATTAGTGTTACGATAAACTTTTTGTTAGTATTTTGTTATGTAACAAAAATGTTAACTTTTTAAAAATATGACTCTTAGAGTAAATAGAAGTTGCCTTGAAGCAACTGAGTTTCCAAACATTTTCTTGTGTTCACAGACTGATTTATCATTTTGTCAAAAACTGTCAACTTCCTCTTGGGAAATGGTAGCTCTTACTTAGGCTAAATAGTCATTCAGTTATGTAGAGAATAGTGATGGAAGGATGATAATATAGTGGTGATCATAGCAGAGGAAGAATGATCCAGTGGCTACAGCTAGCCTAGAGTTTGGGAGACCTAGGCTCAGTTCCTTGCTCTGGCACTGACTTTCTTTGTGACCTTGGGCACATCACTTAGAGCTTGTCTACACTTAAAATGCTACAGTGGCACAGTTGCGCCGCTGCAGCACTTCAGTTGGTAACCTTCGGCATGCAGTCCATCGGGGTTTTAAAAAAAAAAAGCAGCCAGAGTGCCACCGCCAAAGGAAAAAGGGAGTGGGGGGCGGAATGTGCCACCCCAGGATTGGACGGAATGTCACCCCTTAAAATGTGCTGCCCCAAGCCCCATGCTTCCTAGGCTGGTGCCGAAGCCGGCCCTGACCGCAAGACATTAGGTCTTATCCTAAGGTTATCTTAGGCTTTAGGTTGACTGTCCGCAGGCATGACACTCCTGCAGCTCCTAGTGGCCACAGTTTGCTGTTCCCGGCCACTGAGAGCTCTGGGGGGCCATGCCTGCGGACAGTCAACCTAAACACAATGTTTTGCAGCCTGGCAGCAGGTTACTCTGAGGGTGTGTGCGCCGGTTTGCCAACCCCTGGTGTAGACGCTACCTATGTCAACTTTAGTGGTTCTGTTGTCACAGGTAATTCACCTCCCCAAGAGCTGGAATTTTTCTGTCAACATAGCACTGTCTATACTGGGACTAAGAGCGTGGGTACACTTATTTTATAGTGCTCTAACTTGCTGGCTCAGGGAGGTGAAGCAGCAAGTCTGAGCACCGCAAGTCTGAGTGCTTTAAAGTGCTAGTGTAGACAGGGTCCGAGTGCTGGGAGCCGTGCTCCCAGTGTTCAGAGCTAATCCCCTTGTGAAGGTGGATTGCCAGGAGAGCTCTCTCGCATGACCAGGCTTGCACTTCAAAGGACTGCTGGGGAAGCATTCCCTCAACAGTGCTTTGAAGTTTTAAGTGTAGCCATGCCTTTAGGTCATCCTAACTGTGCCACTCGGGTTTGGATTTTTCAAACCCCTGAGTGATGTCATTATGCTGCTCTAATTTTCTAGAGTAGACGAGGCCTTTAGCTTCTTTGTACCTCTCTTCCTCGTATATAAAATGGGGATAGTAATATTGTCCTACCTCACAGGTGTGTTGTAAGGATAAATTCATTATGAGGCACTCTGATAGTATGGTAATGGGGACTGTATAAGGATTTATAAAAGATATTTCTGAAACAATATCTTGAAAACGGTGTGCATATATGTAGTTTATCTTGCTGTCTGATGCAATTAATAATTGCAATTTTTCTTTAATAGTCTGCTTTGTTTTTGTAACTTTCCCAGCATGGAGCATGTGTGAATGCTATGGATCTGTGGCAGTTCACTCCTCTGCATGAAGCAGCTTCTAAGAACAGGGTGGAAGTGTGTTCTCTCTTGTTAAGTTATGGTGCTGATCCAACACTGTTGAACTGTCACAATAAAAGCACCATTGATTTAGCCCCAACACCACAATTAAAAGAACGATTGGCATGTGAGTATAAAGTGAATGTGAAACTGACCAGGATAGATGGCATTTCGTAGCTAATTTCCAATTAGTTTTTCTTTGTAATATGTGTCTTAAGGTTCATAAACAGTATCACACTGATACCAGGTTTGGGAGAAAGTGTTTACATTTTGCAAACAATTGTGTAATTCCTGCCTGAAGATTGTATTATCCAAAAACATGAAATAGTTTCAAATATATACAATTAACAGGCCCTTTTGAGCCTTGATTTAAAAACTAATTTTAGTTGCTAGTCAACAGTCTTGTGGCTGTAATGGCTTGTGTAGATTTTTCTTTCCTCAAATCCTGTTTTCTTCCTGCTGCTTCCCCACTTCTCCCTATGATCTTTCCAAAAACATATTCATAGCAACACCATTTTTTCTCTTCAGCAAAGATAATTTGAACAAAAAAACCCAAAACCACCAGCATAATTACTTAGAACTCTGAATACATTTGTTCTGAATATGAAATGCTATTGCTTTCTCTCAGCTTCTAAAGTGGAGAATTGAGACACAAGTTCTGTCTGGCATAGCTAAGGAATCCTCATGCTCAGCCTGTGCATGGACAAAGTAGCAATTTTCTGGAGTACATAGAGTGCTGGGCTACTTGCATATAATGAGCCCATGTACAGTACATTACTAGGAATGGTTTTCTAAGTTCTTTACCATTCACTGAGAGGAGCATTTTCCCTAGTAGAAACAATCCCTTTAATACTTTTCAGACCAGATTAAGACTATAATCTCCTTCTTTTCTAGATGAATTCAAAGGTCACTCCTTGCTACAGGCAGCGCGAGAATCAGATGTAGCTCGCATCAAAAAATACCTGTCTTTGGAAACAGTGAATTTCAAGCATCCTCAAACCCATGAAACAGCATTGGTAATATTTCAAATGTATTAGTGATTTAAGATGTGTGGTGGCTAAACTAAATATGTCGGGCAGTGCTTTAAAACAGACAAATTCCATTTTCTGATGCCAGTCTTATCAAAGTCAGGTTAAGTCAACTCTAGTGTATAATAAGGCAACACATCTAGAGTATCCTTTGTAATTTAAACTTTTCATATTCCTGTCAAATCTTGCAAGATAATTCGCTGCTACCATATCAGTGAAAGGTTGTCCCCAGTTAGTCTATTGTGATAGAGGAAGGTCAGGGAGCTGCAGTATAGTGCTTGAGGGGAGATATGTAAGCTCAGAGCTAATTGAGGCGTGGCTCCCTGTGGACTAAGGAAGGTTGCAGGTTGATTGGAACACCTGCAATCAATTAAGGCCCTGCTAAGAACCTAATAAAACCCCCTGCTTCAGGCAGACAAGAGAGGAGGATAGGAGTTGGAGCAGTGAGCAGTTGGAGGAGAGTTTGGAACCAAGACCACCCAGACCCTAGGTAAAGAGACACTTGACTTGTGTAGAGAGAGAGCAGGAAGCCCCACAAACTGAAGGGTAGGAGAGGGAAGTAGCCCAGGGGAAGGAATAGCTACTTCAGGTAGTTTTACCGCTATCCTCAGGGCGCCTGGGCTGGGACCCGGAGTAGAGGGCGGGCCCGGGTCCCTCCCTCTCCACTCCCCCTCCTCTAGGATACTAGTGGGGCAGTTAATACCCTATTCAGGGGCAAGAAATATCTCCCTGAACCCCCTACAAGAAGAGAGAGCCCGGGACCCATCATAACAGTGCCAGCAATTTGCCACACTATTTTCTTTGGTCTTCTCTCTCACTGTTGGTCATCTTTCTCAATCAACTCAAACTCAAGTATTCAGTGTTCTTCTACATTTTTAGCTTGCATTTTTTTCAGATTGAACCACGCTTACTGTTTGCTTCTATTTCTAATCGCTTCAAATGGCTTTTGTAGTTCTGTCCTTGTAGGTGTTTGTTTCACCTTTCAGTGAAATTTCATATGCATGTTTCATCAGTGAATTGAAAGAATAAAGATAAGCTCAGTCTAATGCCAACTGCCGCAGCACTGCAGTAGGCAGCTTTTTCTCTGCCTGTATTCCTGACACAGCCATTTATCCTAATTTTTTTATTTAGAATCCACCTAGTTTTCAGTCCATATGAGAAGTGTTTGGCACCTTCATCTAGTAATTTTAGTAATTGTTAAAATGAATCAGATTTGTGTGGCTTGATCATTACAAACTCATGCTTGATTCCCACTCTTGCTCTTGATTACTTTATTCTGATAGTTGTTATATATTGAGAGAGAGAGAGGAAATGGCAAACACAGTAAAAGGAAAGAGATGAGGAAGGAGAACAGAAATTGATATTGTGTAATATCCTTTATATGGCCCATGGTACAAAATTCACAGCCATGAAAAAGGCATCATGGGCCATGAAATCTGGTCTTTTGTGTGCTTTTCTATACAGATTTTATGGGGGAGATCAACATTTCTCAAAGGGCTCCTGACCTAAAAAGGTGTTGCTGGGCGAGGTGGGTCACAAGGTTATTTTAGAGGGGTCTTGGTATTGCCACCCTTATTTCTGCACTGCCTTTAGAGGTCAGATAGCCCTTTTAGCCTTAGAATCTACGACTTAATGTTAGAAATTTAGTTAAATGCTGTGTTGGAAAACCATGATGCAAATCTCTGAACCCATATGTAGGTCCCTTGAAATTAATAGTACACTGCATGGGTCTGTTCTAGCAACTCCTGGCACAAGATCTTGCTTTAGTTTGCTGTTCATTAACAACTAATAAAATGCTGTATATAACAAGAGCATTATTAATGCTGCAATTTTGAAATATTTAGCACTGTGCTGCTGCATCTCCATATCCCAAGAGAAAGCAAGTCTGTGAATTACTTCTGAGAAAAGGAGCCAACATCAATGAAAAGACAAAAGAGTGAGTGCTACTGATGGATGCTATTAATTGTTCAGGATAATTTTGTAGCATACAACTTAATTGTAATATTTATTTTTTTAATAAAGCTTCTTGACACCTCTCCATGTGGCGTCAGAAAAAGCTCATAATGATGTCGTTGAAGTTGTTGTGAAGCATGAAGCTAAGGTATGATTGTTTCCTGTATTTCTTGGCTAGAATTATCTATAAGATGTAACGTAGCATGAAGTGGACAGAAAGACTGCAGTTATAAATTCAGCATTGCAGACAGAATTAGTTTTTGTACGTATACATGTTTACATATGCACGGCAGATGATATACACCAGGGGTGGCCAACCTGTAGCTCCGGAGCCCACATGCGGCCCTTCAAAAGTTAATGCGTTTCCTTGTATAGGCACCGACTCCAGGGCTAGAGCTACAGGCGCCAACTTTCCAAGATGCTGGGGGCTGTTCGCTGCTCAACCCCTGGCTCTGACACAGGCTCTGCCCCTACTTCACCTCTTCCCACCCTCTCTCCTGAGCCTGCCATGCCCTCGCTCCTCTTCCCCTCCTTCCCCACATCCTTCTGTATGCCACAAAACAGCTGATCGGGAGGGATGGGGAAGTGCTGGTCCGCAGGGTTGCCAGTGGGTGGGAGGTGCTGGGAGCGGGAGTTGGCAGGGTCTGATGGGGGCAGGGGAGGCTGCTGACGTGTAATTGTAGCTTTTTGACAATGCATATTGATAAATTTTGGCTCCTTCTAAGGCTCAGGTTGGCCTGATATACACACTTGTATAGAATTATGTATATAGACTTCATACATCTGTAAAGTTTTAAGACACAAAACTCTAGAGTTTTACTAATTATTACTACTTTTATTAAGTACAGAAAAAAGATGTATTTGATGCTTAATTACAAGCAGTAGAATTGTGAAGATGTTTTACAAAGACACAATGAAGAGAGGAGGTGACAAATAAACTAGTTAGAAGAATAGTATGTAAAAGATCTGGGGCTTAAATTTGAAAAGATAAAATGGAGAAAAATTTAAATGGTGTCACCGCAATAAAATTAAAATAAAAAACAAGTCAAGATGTTGCACAGCTGCTATAACCCACTGCATTTTGGAAAAATTTTCTCATAGAGAAAGTATTGAAATAGATATTCCACTTAATGTAATCACATTGAAGAGAAGTGCTAAAATAGAGACTTAGGATTCTGCTTTTTGGATCTTGATTACAGGCTGACTGCTGTAGGACTTCTGGCATGGCTATTGAGAGAAGAATAGAAAGCTACTTGTTGTAGGGTTGAGTTACTGAATGTCTTAATTATTAGAAAAATCCAGAGGTTCTCAAATCAGAATGGCTAATATTAGCTGAAGTAGATAAAGCTGTTCTGTACCTCTTGTTTAGTAGTTAAACAGTGACGTGTGGAGTGTGGGGATAATGTATGAGATCATAAATGAGAACCAAGCTCTCCCCCCAAGTTCTGACTGTAACTCTCACAAGCAGTAGGTTTGACTGTCATAGTTAATTATTTGTCACAAATGTCTTTGAAATTGGCTTTTGGTTCCTCAGTAAAAGTAATTTAAAAGTGGAACAAACTTTAAAAATTCATAGAATCAGATGATTTAGAATTGGAAGAGACTTCAGGAGGTCATCCAGTCCAGATCCCTAGTCAGAGCAGGACCAACCCCAACTACATTATCCCACGTAGGGCTTTGTTAAGCTAGGCCTTAAAAACCACCTTCCTAGGTAACTGATTCCAGTGCTTCACCACCCTCCTAGTGAAATAGTTTTTCCAAATATCCAACCTAGACCTCCCCCACTGCAACCTGAAACCATTGTTCCTTGTTCTGTTATCTGCCACCACTGAGAACAGCCAAGCTCCATCCTCTTTGGAACCTCCCCTCTGGTAGTTAAAGGCTGCTATCAAATTCCCCCTCACTCTTCTCTTCTGCTGACTAAATAAGTCCACTTCCCTCAGCCTTTCTTCAGAAGTCATGTGCCTCAGCCCCCTAATCATTTTCGTTGCCCTCCACTGGACTCTCTCCAATTTGTCGACATCCTTTCACTAGTGGGAGGTCCAAAACTAGACGCAGTGCTCCAGATGTGGCCTCACCAGTGCTGTATAGAGGGGAATAATCACTTCCCTCAATCTGCTCCTACTAATGCAGCCCAATAGGCCATTAAATTCCTTAAACTTCGTAACATAGTGAATATGTTCCTATATGCAGAATAATATGAATGAACATTTGGCTCACGCAGTATTACTGCAGTTGAGAATTTTCACAGTTCCTTTTTCGAAGTCATTTCAAATGCATTCTTGGCCATATTTTAGTGGTCTAACATACCTTCAGCCTCACTGGACTTGTATTAATAAAGCAGTAAGATTTTTCCTTTTGAAGCTGTGGTTCTTGCCAAGACCTGTTGTTCAGTCCTGAACTTCAAAGAAAAATACATCCTCTTATAGCTTAGATGCTATGTTCAAGAGCAAATTAGATATTTTGTGTTCCTTTTTTAACTCTTAGCATTGCCATTCTGCGTTAAATGAACTATTTGCCATGTGAAGTGAGAATTGCTACTCCAAGCCATCTTCCCCTAATAACTCTCAACCCACCATGTTTATTCCTCCTTAGCACTTCACAGAGCGCACTCTGGGTGGCTTTCCTGCCTGGCAGCATGGAAGGGCTGAGGGAGGCCCAGGAGCAAGGGCCAGAGAGCGGAGTGTGGACTGCCCTATAGAGAGGCAGAGTGGCAGGTCTGGTTTAGCATGGCCACAGGTCAGGGGAGGGATGACCCCCAACAGCCAGGATCTGCCTTCCGCCTGTCAGCTTTGCGTCCTGCTCAAAGCATGTTCCATGCAACAGCAAGGAGGAGCTGGAGTAGGAAGTGGGAGAGCACTTAGCCAGGCAGTAATGGCTCTTCTGCCACCAGGAACTCTGAGATACATCTGGAGGACTTCCAGGACCAGAGTTAAGCCAGGGTCACATGCACCTAGAAAAGCAATAGGGCTCGGACCCTCCAGCCCTGCAGGGTCCTGGGATCCTAGATCCGAATCCTAGGTTAGCACAATTAGTGTGTGGACACAAGGGTAGTCAAGCTTGAGCCCAGGCTCAGGCTTGGGCTTACATTGCTGTGTAGACATACCCTGAGAGGACTGACAGGTTGCGGTAGCTGGACCCCCCCAATCAGGGCAGTGGAAGCTTAATCAATCATCCTTGTGTGCTACAGGAGTGGCTGGCGGAGGTAAATATATGGAGACTCATTAATGTGTTTTCCACATGCTCCTGGCAGCGTTGGTGTAAGATGCAGGAGTGCAGTTCCTCTGACAGCAGCTGCTAAGGCAGTGGCAGGCACACCCTTAGCAGAGCAGCTGCCTGGGTTAGAGGCAGGCTCAGTACCAACTTAAATGTGGGCTAAAATTGTTAAGCATAGTTGCCCTTAAGATTTAGTGCAGGGTCAGCAAAATAACTTTTCCCAGCACCACTAGCTACCAATTATTCCTGTCCATCATTCTCTGACTGCTTTGCACAAGCACTTCCTAAGGATTTTGGAGAGGGTTAGTGAAATAATTTTCTGGGTAAAATCCCAACTTCACTGATTCATTTTAAATAAATGTACTGGAAGTTAAGGGTTGCAGGATCCTTAGGTCCCTGCTACTCTTTTGCTGTAAAATAAAAGCGCAGTGTTTGTTGTATTCTCAACATTAGTGACTGTCTTACGTTTTTCATATATTCAAGGTTACCTTTTCATGGAAATGAGTTTCAAACTTTCTTTAAAGTGAAAATCAAGGTTCTCCTTCATGAGTCCAGGGGTCTGATCTGTTGACATAAGATCATTGAGCACTTCTACTGATCATTTGTGAAAATAAGGTCTTTGATCTTAAATCCTGTAAAACTATATTCTTAAGATTCTATATTCTCTTTAGGTTAATGCATTGGACAATCTTGGTCAGACTTCTCTGCATAGAGCTGCACATTGTGGCCATCTGCAGACCTGCAGATTGTTGTTGAGCTCTGGATGTGATCCCACAATTGTGTCACTGCAGGGCTTTACGGCTTTACAAATGGGGAATGAAAGTGTGCAACAATTACTGCAAGGTATTATGTTTGTTTTAGGAAATAAGTCCATTTAAAAAATTGTCATATTTTGTTTCATTTGCTGCATCATCAGCCATTAAGGAATAGCACTGAGCTCAAGCAAAAAACTATTTTCTATGCTTGTCTCATCTGCTAACTGCTTCTTGGTATATTTAGTAGACCTGCCACTTCCAATCAGTTTGGAGAAACACTGAGAAGAAATCTCTTAGGCTAAAAGTGAGGCTTAATATTCGCTATTTTTGTTTTGCATTTGTGACGAGAGAGGAGAGTATATACATAGCTTGGAGATTTTTTTCAGTAAAAAAAATGAATAATTTATAAGCTAAACAGAAGCTTTTTAGGATAATTGAAATTCAAAGACTGAATAGGGAAGTTTGACTGCTTCTGCAATATTCCAAAGTTGAGGACAGTGCAAGGGGCAAATTAACACAATTTTGGAAACCTGTGAATTCAAGGGTATAATAAATTTTGGGGGTTATATGAAGAGACCATACATTGACTAGAATTTCTTGATTCATTTAAGAGCAGCCCTTGAAGTACTATATAATAGTCTCATCTTAAATGTTCCTCTAGTTAAACTGCAAAAATTCAAACAATTGCTTCCGTTATAGCCCTATTTTCTTTTTTAGAAGGCATCCCATTAGGTAATTCAGATGCAGATCGACAGTTGCTGGAAGCTGCAAAAGCAGGCGATGTGGATACCGTAAAAGTAAGAATATGCAGTTTTAATATTTACGAGAGTGCATATTTTGTCAAACTATATTTGTTACTTAAAAAGAGGGAGAGCCTCTCTCAGTCTGAGTGCTGTAGACTCATGATCCTGGTCCTGATTCCCCTCATACTGCTCAAAAATCCCCTGGTCAGATTTAAAGAATAATGGCCATTTTTCTGAGGAGTCCCATTCAGTTCTTCACTGAAAAGAGATAGTACTGACAATAGCTACAGGTTCAAAGAGAGAGAAACAGGTGATTCTCTTTGCTCTGTCAGGGGTGCAGCATCCCTGAAAAGTAAAGCCTTTATGTAAAAACTCATTGGCAAATTAAATGTCATGTACAGATTATAATGAAGTATTATTAAATCTTCTGGTTATGATAAATAGAAGTAATTTTTCAAATCAGATATGCAGAACAGTATTTTATGACCAGTGTCGTCTTTCTTGTTTTTTGTTTTATATATATAATATATATATAGTAATGTGTTTTTTGTCTGTTTCACAGAAATTATGTACAATTCAGAGTGTGAACTGCAGAGATATTGAAGGGCGTCAGTCCACACCACTTCACTTTGCAGCAGGATACAACAGAGTGTCTGTGGTTGAGTATCTTCTTCAGCATGGAGCTGATGTTCATGCAAAAGATAAAGGGTGAGTACTCTTCCCAGTAGTTATTATACAAGTACTTGAAAGATTTTGTCTGTGTTTTGTGGTAGTTCTGAGCCCTTGAATTTTGCTGACTGATTTGTGTTCTGTCTTCAGATACTTTGTATTTCTTTGTAAAATCCTTCCTATATAATGCTATAAGAAATTCGCATTTTCTCTAGTGCTATAGGACTTTAGAATATACCCACTATATGGTCTACAAGACCTGAATCATTCAATTTAGGCCAGTCAAAACACACAAATGAGAAATAGTGATGTGTATATATAGTACAGATGATGCATTTTAAACATCAGCATAAGTATCAGACTATAGTAAAGCTATAGTAAAGAACACAATTATCAGACAGGCAGATGAACACGATTTATTGGTTAAGAATCAACGTTTTTTTTGTAAAGGGAAATCATGACTCACCAAGCTACTAGAATTCTTTGAAAGGGATCAACAAACTGCAGAAAAGGGTGAGCCATGTATATAGATTTTTTTTCAGAAAGCCTTTGACAAGGCTCTCATCTAAGGCTCTTAAGCAAAGTAAGCTATTATGGGATAGATAAAAGAGAAGGCCCTCTCCTGCGTCACTAACTGGCTAAAAGATAGGAAACAAAGGGTAGGAATAAATGGTCAGTTTTCAGAATGGAGAAGGGTAAATAGTGGTGTCCCCAGGGGTCTGTACTGGGACCAGTATTCATAAATTATCTGGAAAAAGGGGTAAACGGTGAGGTGGCAAAATTTGCAGCTGATACAAAACTACTCAAGATAGTTAAGTCCCAGGCAGACTGCGAAGAGTTACAAAAGGATCTCACGATATTGGGTAACTGGGCAACAAAAAGGCAGATGAAATTCAGTGTCGATGCAAAGTAATGCACGTTGGAAAACACAATCCCAACCATACATATAAAATGATGGGATCTAAGTTAGCTGTTACCACTCAAGAAAGAGATTTTGGAGTCATTGTGGATAGTTGTCTGAAAAACATCCACTCAGCGTGCAACATTAGTCAAAAATGCTATCCCTTTATTAATGATTCCCAACACTATTAGATAATAAGACAGAAAATATCATATTGCCTCTATATAAATTCATGGTATGCCCACATCTTAAATACTACTTGCTGATCTGGTCATCCCATCTATAAAAAGTACATTGGAATCGGAAAAGGGCAACAAAAATGATTAAGGGTATGGAACAGCTTCCATGAAAGACAGATGAATAAAATGGGGACTTTTCAGCTTGGAAAAGAGATGACTGGAGGGTGGGGGTATGATAGAGGTCTGTAAAATCATGACAGGTGTGGAGAATGTAAATGAGGAAGCATTAGTTACTCTTCTTATAACACACGGACTAGGGGTCAGCAAATGAAATTAATAGGTGGTAGGTTTAAAACAGACAAGGAAGTATTTCTTTACACAACGCACAAATCAACCTGTGGAACTCTTTGCTAGAGTAGCATCTCTCAAAGATTTATTACTATGGCCATTTTCCTCTTCCCCAGTGCCTCTTGCGGCCCGGGGATGTGTCCGCCAAAATGCCACCGACTGCAAATCTTCCACTGTCGGCGGCATTTTGGCGGAACACAAATAGAACTTCCTGTTTTGGCGGCGTCCCGGCCCGATCCCGCAGCAGCTGGGGCATGTCCGCTGAAATGCTGCAGAAAGTTCTGCGGTCTCCCGGGCGGGATCGGCGGTGGTGCTGGGGTCTCGCGCACCCCCGGGGGGGGTCTCGCGCACCCCACTTTGAAGACCACTCTGCTAGAGGATGTTGTGAAGGTCAAGACAATAATAGGGTTCAAAAAAGAACTAGATAAGTTCATGGATGATAGGTCCATCAATAGCTATTAGCCAGGCTGGGCAGGGATGCAAAGCCATGCTTTGAAGTGTCCCTAGCCTCTGTTTGCCAGAAGCTGGGTATGGGCAATGAGATGGATCACTTGATGATTACCTGTTCTGTTCATTCCCTGTGAAGCACTTGGCATTGGCTACTGTCGGAAGACAGGACACTGAGCTAGATGGACCATTGGTCTGACCCATTATGGCCTTTCTTATGTTCATAGTTAACTCACTGATAAAATTAAAGCCACTTTAATTGACAAAAGACGTAATGAGCGTTTTTTAACATTGGATTGTTAAAGATTGAAAGACAAAGATGCATTCACAAGGGAAACCTGTACACAATGGCAAAAATAAATATTAGTCTTACAGTATCTAAGTATATAGGTAGCTGTTTCATATTTTAATGGCTTGATTTCTCTTCAGAAGTTCAGAGCATGTGATTGTTTTCAGAAAACTGTAGAATATTCATGGTATAATAAAGTTAGAGCTGTTTTTGACAGAATGATGTAAACCTAAAATGTAGCATGTTTTTAAGAGAGGTTTGCTTAATTTTGTTTTCAGAGGTCTTGTCCCTTTGCACAATGCTTGTTCCTATGGTCACTATGAAGTAGCAGAACTGCTTGTTAAACATGGTGCGGTTGTAAATGTAGCTGATTTGTGGAAGTTCACTCCGTTACACGAAGCTGCAGCAAAAGGAAAATATGAGATCTGCAAACTTCTATTACAGGTATTTTGCAGGTTGATAGAGAAGAGGTTAACTGATGGAAATAAGTATGTCCCCAAAGTGTGGGATAGGGCTTCTGTAAGAAATTGGATTTTATCCAGATCGGGTTTCCAATCAATGGTTATTAAACATATGAATTTTTAAGCTAAGAAATTGCTTTAAGGGTACACTTTTCTTCCCCTCACAATGTGTGGACTTTTATTCTTTTGGATACACAATAGCTTTTCTCTGCACAAGTTTAACGTGAATGGAAATAAATTACCAATGGGGTATATAAGCTATCCAAGAGGTAGAAATACTTATTCTGATTTGTTTCCATTTTGAACAATTGTGAAAATGAGATGAGTACTAAATTTCTTCTGGGCTTTTTATATGCTACAGCATGGTGCTGACTCCACAAAGAAGAACAGAGATGGAAATACTGCTTTGGATCTTGTTAAAGATGGTGATACTGATATTCAAGACCTACTTAGAGGAGATGCAGCTTTGCTAGATGCTGCCAAGAAGGGTTGTTTGGCCCGAGTAAAGAAGCTTTGTTCACCTGACAATGTAAATTGTCGTGACACACAAGGAAGACATTCAACACCGCTACATTTAGCAGGTTAGTGCTGTTAAATACTAAATTATTATTCCTAGTACATACTTAGGTCGGCGTATGGCACCTTAGATCATCCTAATTATGTCCGTGTACACACTACAACCTTGCTGCCACTGAAGTAAGGGCCCACTACACCGACATAACACTTCCACTTTCATAAGAAGTGTATGGCTTATGTTGGTGTAGTTAGGGTGATGCAGCGTCCCTGTGTAGACGCTGGGTTACTTACATTGACGATTGGCAATTTCGTGGCTTCATGCAGGAGCCATGAAATTAACAAGAAAGCTGCTCACAGCTTGGGCTATCACCCTGGGGCTGGTGCGGGAGGCTCCAGCTAGAACCCAGCTGACCTCAGTGTCCCAGCTTCCCTCTGGGAGCCAGGTTGCATTGAAAACAGCAGCTGCCTGGGCTCTGGGTGCAGAGCTCCCCCAGTGGGAGCCTGAGGTAACTGCCTTGCTCCCACCGGGGAGTGGGGGCAGCTAGGCTCGCAGCAGAGAGCTGAGAGCCTTGGGGAGCAGCTGGGACTCTCAGTCCCCCATACTACCCCTCTTCGGTCAGTGGAAGAACTTCTGGTAAGGTGTAGTGTGGACATGAGGCACCATAATTAATGTGGTGGCTGTAAATTAACCTAATGCAGGTTGACTTGAGTTTTTAGTGTACGTGTGCCCTAAGTTGACTTGGGCCTTGACTACACTACCAAGTTTTGTCGCCAAAAACTGCCTTTTGGCGACAAAACAGCAAGAAGGGTACACACTACAATGGGACTTTTGTCATGAACACCACCAGTTTTGGAAACAAAAAACTTCCATTCCTACAAGAGACTTTTTTGTTTTTTCCCCTCCCTTTATTGTTGACAAAGAGCCAGTGCAGACACTGATGGTTTTGTCACTGTGTCCCACAATGTCTGCCCTGATTGCTCTGCTCAGTGTTTTGACCTCTGCTGCCCTGCAGACAAGCGCCCCTCCCTTTTCAAAGCTCAGGGAAGTATCTGTCTGCTGCTCCCTTTGGAGAACAAAGAGCAAATAATTGGAATGCTCCTGTTCTGCTGAAGAGAGAGGAGGACAAACTGCTCTACCACTTTGCCATTCCTCAACATGGAGACCTCACATAGTTACTCATGATGCTGTTGTCAGCAACTGAGGGGACTGTAGGAGACCTGAGAGAATCCCCAAATGCGCAGCAATCAGCTCTTCCTTCCCACAACACTGCACTGTGGGATACATACCCACAGTGCATTGTTCAACCTGTCGATGTTGGTGTCCTTAATGTGGATATGAAGTGTGAACACCCTTTGGTGATTTTTGTTTTGTCAGCTTTTGGGTGTCAACATAAGTTTTGTCAATAAAACTTGGTAGTGTAGACAAGCCCTTGGTTAGATTTATTAGAGAGGAAATATATTTCTGAGACAGGATAATCCTGAAAGCCTAGGAGACTCTGAGAGGTGTGAAGTGGGCTGTTCATCTCAATGTGATGGTCTCAACTGAATGAGAACACCTTTTATTGAGATGAATGAAGTGGTACAATAGCTCTGAGAGGTATGAACTGTTCTATGCATGTCCTTGGATGTTTCCTTTCCCGCTCCCTGAGCCCCAGTGTTGGAGAGCCCTTGATATGCAGTGTGTTCTTGAGGCATGCTCCTGCTATGCTTGTTCTCAGCTTCTCACCCAGATGCTTGAAGGCAGAAGTCTTTGGCACCTCCTGCTCCCCCTTAGTCCCCATCCCAACAAGGTCCCAGCTTACATGAGGCAGGTAGAGAAATTCTGACACTCAGGAGGGGCTGGTGCCACCAGATCACATGAAGGGTGGTAGGCAGAGGGACTCAGACACTCCCAGAAAGATAAGCCCCACCCCCTTATCCCATCTCACAAGAGGGGAGGCCAGACCCCCATGGATGAGCAGTGACCTCCCCATTTCTGGCACACATGCGCAGGTAAGGAGAGAGAGACAGACCTCCAAGGAGAAATAGCCCTTCCAGATTATAGTACACACATTGGGAAGCAAGAATGTGGGGCTAGCAGGTGTGCTTGCTCCTGTTGCTCGATCTCCTTGCTACTCATCTCCATGTTCCTCTTCCCATTGTCCCTCCCCTCCCATCTCCTGTAACTCCCAACCCTTCACCTGAATCCCACAGCCCCTCTCTGCTCCTTACCATCCCTATTTATCTTCTTCCTCATAATTCATCCTCTACTCGCGGCAGCCAGGCCCCTTTCACCACCAAACACCCTCCCTGCCAGGAAGCATTTGCATGTCTAATCTTTTTTCAAAAAATAGTTTGATTACATTCCCCCAAAATAAAAAAAATATCCTGACAGATTTTAGCCTTGGAACCTTTTCCACTTTTTTGCTCTAAGGTGGGACTGGAACTAACACTGGATGGGTAGGTGTTTTGCATTATTCTTAGTGGAATTGAATGTATAGGTTGCCATCGGTTAAGTTAGTCCCCATTTCTATACAGCCTGGTCATGAGGAGATTTAGGCTGCTCTTTGCAAAGATAGTGAAAACTAGCTGCCCTCTGTGAAGATGGTGGAACTCTGTTCTGCCAAAGAAGCAGAGGAGAGCACTGTGAGGAGCAGGTGAACATGGGAGGGAAGACAGAGAAGAGAAGTAGGGCAAGTTGGGAGAGGTATAAGGAAATAGAGGCAGGATGTGAGGAACAGAAAACTGAGGAGATAGGGATAGCAAATACTAAGGGAGCAGATGGAAGACATGAGTGTGTAGGTTGCATGGAGGAAGAATGTGAGTGGGACAGGAGGGAGAAGCAGGATAATGATGGGGAGAAGGACAGAGTGGCAGCTGGATAAATAGTCTTCTCCAAACAGCTAAAGAGGAGGTTTTCACTTTTGTCCCTTTAACATTGACCTTTAAATCTGAAATGATTATACCCAATTTGGGGGTGGGTGACTTGCATCGAAAGGCTCAAAAATCAGTGGGCAAACAAAAATGCAGTTTGTTTCTAAATTGTATTATATTTAAGCCAGTCTCATTATTTTTGAGTGCTTGTATTTGACAGTATTATTTTTGTCACCCTCCCTCAAACAGCAATCTCCATTTGTCCTCTTAATGTCGCAGCCCCTAAACTTTACAGGATGAGGCAGAACTGGCAGACAAACTCCTGATGAGATGAGCTCCAAGCTTTCTTACTGAGCCAGCCTCTGCATCCAATAAATTTATCATGGTTTACCTCGGGAGAATCTCCTGTGACAAGTTCTTTGACCCAAGACCGTTACAGGCTGCCATTCCAAGGGGCAAATGGGTGAAGAGAAAAGCAGGGCTTGTGTGGAGTTGCATGGGGATGTTACAGCTGATGCTTAAACATTCCTATTTTTAAAAAAACTAGGAAGTTAATGCACAAATTTTATTAGATGTTTGCTATATGCAACACAAAAGCAGGCTGTAAAAAAAGTATGCTGCTTAACTGTCTGTTAGTAAAGGAGTAGAGGGTATATTATGCGAGGTGGCTTAACTTTTCTTTGTCTTTCTTTTTGGTTTGGTGTCAGGTATGTTATCTGTAGTAACTTAACCTGACCTTGTCAAATGCAGAGTTCTTTTAGTGAGACACACCAAATCAGGATTCTCCCTGTAATGAGGAATTTCTATGTCCTTATTGACAAGTACCCTCCCTGCTTGTCTTGCCTCCCCAATTTCTCCTTAAAACCAAGCATCAGCAAGGGGAGACATCATGTAGCCGATACCCTGCCAGTACAGTGACTGTGCTAATGTGGGGCCAGCAGAACTGGCAGATTGCAAGGGGTTGACAGCACAGTGGGATTCAGCAAAAGAGGTAAAGGAAGGTGGAAGAAAACTTGCTGGAGAACAGAGATAGAGAAGGGTAGGGTGGAAGTGGGCTGTTTTTTGTCAGGAATGGAAGCAGAATTTTCTTGTCCATCAGAATAAAGATGCTTACCTGAAGTTTTGTATTTAACTTCTCACTCCATAAGAAATATAACTCTTGGTAAATGGAGAATTTAGATTTTCCAACATCAGTGCTGATTTGAAATCCATTAAGTTTTATTTTGGAAAATCTTAATACTCAATGACAAATGTCTATATGCAGACAGTTAACACCTTTATTTTCAAGTAAAGATGTTGAATGTATGTGCTTGCATAGATATTTGAAATATTAAACGTATAGCACTGGAGTACTCTTTGCAAGTTAAGTGACATTTATTATGGTATTGAATACATGAGATAAATTTGTTCCATAGCTGTGGTAAATGGTTTCACACAGCATAGCACAATTTGGGTGTGTGTTTGCAGACTTTTTCCCCTCCAATGTGATTTAAAAATAAAAAGTTATATTTAATCATAATAATTAGTCTGGTGACCGTTTTCCTCTTGCTTCCTTAACTGCCTGTTAGCTGGTTACAACAATTTGGAGGTTGCAGAGTACCTGTTACAACATGGAGCTGATGTGAATGCACAGGATAAAGGAGGGTTGATTCCTCTACATAATGCAGCATCTTATGGGGTAAGTATCTCTAACTTAATATCTTTTGGAACAATTAGAAACTTCTGTAAAAGTTGTGATATGCTTTTATTGGCATTAATTGTGTAGCATTATTTTTTAGATAATCTCTAAAAAGCTTTTGTCGTGTTATAATATCACCTCATTTGGAATTACTTAAAAATTATAACTGCAGCTCAAATTCAATTGACTATTGCAGAAGTGAAGATTTTAAATTTGTAAAATCACTGTTGGAAATTATGTTGAGAGAGGTCATTCAAAAATTATTATAAAAACAAGCAACCTAAAAGATGTCCTGTAAAACTGTTTTTTTACATGTGCATACTAGTAGAATTTCACTACTAAAGATTTCACTTACAGTTCTGTGGGTGATCTTGTGAGATTTCAGATGTCTGTCAACCCAGAGCAGGAAATAAGGCCCTTCTGTGTTTGGATGCAGCCTGGGCTGTTTTCACGTTTGAATTCAACCCCACTCTGGCTCTCCTTCAATTTGGAGGAGTTTGTATTTGGGATTCTGGTTTGATCTATTTCTGTTTTATGGAAGAAAATGACTTAATTATACACAGGTACATTCTAGTTCAGAATAGTCTCCTCCGCTTTGTTAGTGTTTTATTTTTGACCTTATTGTAATTTAGATCAATTCTAGGAAAATTCAGAATGAGTTACAAAAAGGGTTGTTTAATAATTCTGAGAGTTTCAGTATATTAAACTACCATCTCGGAATGTAACAGGATATTTTATTTTCCAGCACGTAGATGTAGCAGCTTTACTTATAAAGTATAATGCGTGTGTGAATGCTACGGACAAATGGGCTTTCACACCTTTGCATGAAGCAGCCCAGAAAGGAAGGACACAGCTTTGTGCCTTGTTATTGGCACATGGAGCTGATCCTACTCTGAAAAATCAGGAAGGACAAACACCATTAGACCTGGTCACCGTAAGTGATGGGATCTTTTGAGAAATCTGTGATTAGCTGCAGCTAGTGTTTGCTAGTCTGATTTATACAGTGTAAGATGCTTTTAGACACTTTTATTCAAAGTATAAATTTGGAGTTAGTGCACAATTTATAAACTCTGGTTTCTTGGGTGTTTATGCCCATTTGGTATGCCACCCAGTACACCCGTTTACATCTTCTTTCTCTATTCTCTTACACAATATTGCTGCAAAATTCTTCTGACTACCTGATGGAGAAAGAAAACAAACATTGATTTCTTCCAGAATTGATGGTTATCTATTTTGAATTTTACTTTGGGTACTTGATCTACCTATTTTACTGGCTATTTGACCACAAAAAACTGTTAGAGGTGAAATTTAGTCTAACTTTATTAAAACCTTCTAATTTTATAAAACTTAATCGGACTGTTTAAGGTTTTTGTTTTAAATTATTATAATACAATCAAAAGCTTCACATTTTCAAAGTAATGCTGAGTGGATCATCTTGCTTCAAATTGAGATATCCTGTTTCTAAAGTAAACTAGTAATGAGTTTGGTTTGACCCTGTGTTTATCCAGAAAAAAGTTAGAAATATCAAAAGATTCATGTATTGCTCTTTTAATTTAGAACAGTTTTTTTTAAAAAAAATCTTGGTTAAGTTTTGTTTAAATCTTGTTTAAGTGAAAGATTGCTTTTTAATCGGTTGAAATGTTTGTATTATACTTACGCATTTATTTGCTATGGCTTTGGGCTTAATTTTCTCAAGTATTTTAGAATATACTAAAATAACTTTGCAGGGAAGGCTTTCTCCATTTTAATAAACTGTCTTTTGATATTTAGGCAGATGATGTTAACGCGCTGTTGACAGCTGCTATGCCTCTTTCTGCATTGCCATCTTGTTATAAACCTCAGGTGATAAATGTATCTCAGACCACCGGATCTACGGCTGATTCCCTGTCTTCCGTTCCATCCAGCCCATCCACTCTGTCTGCTGCCAGTAGCCTTGACAACTTATCTGGTAGCTATTCTGAACTCCCTTCAGTTGTTGGTACAAACAGTGCAGAGGGAGCAACTGTTTTAGAGAAAAAGGAAGGTGAGGCTTTCTTTTGTTCCAACTGTAGATGTGAATTAATGACTTTTGAGCAGTTTATATAAAGAATGATTTTATTGGAATTTTTTTTTCAGTATTTTTATCTAATTTAGTGAGTGTTGTGGGTACTCTTCAGGTCTTACTAGAATTTTCAATTTATGCATTAACCACCTTTGTCTTCTGTTGTTATCTCTGTTTCCAACTGTGGCTTGATAAGGAGCAGACAGCCAAAAGAACAAAAAAATTAACTCTTTGGGCAGGGGTCTTCAGGCATTTGTTCCAGATAGACTCTTACGGATAAATCAGGTTTTAAATTAAAATCAAATACTTACTGGAGTGGTCTTATACACAGTGAAATGGTATCATAGGTTCTAAAAGTTTTGCAAGACTGATTTATGAACAAAGGTGCTTTAATTACTTCTGTTCATTGCTTAAATATACAGTACTAGTAGCTAAACACTTGTTTCGGAGGCCAGGACCATGTACTTTTATTTTTATAAAAAACCTACTGTATTCTAGGTGCCACCAGAAACAGTAATATATAATTGTGTCTTATTAGGAACTTAAATTTTGTTCTTAATGTTACCAAGTCTCTTAAAAATTCTTGTATTTCCCCTTATTGCAGAAGAGAAAGTATGGAATTTATTGTGTTGTAGGTAATATGAATGTGAAAGTAACTTATATATTCTTCTTTATATTCAGTTCCAGGTGTAGATTTTAGCATAAATCAGTTTGTGAGGAATCTTGGACTTGACCATCTGATTGACATATTTGAGAGAGAGCAAGTGAGTAGCTGTGTACAAATATTGGGTTAGAAAACTCTACTAATGGGTTCCTTTTTGAAGTGGGAGGAGGGATAGCACTTGAAAGTTAAGACCGACAGGTTAAGTTCCTGTTTCTGTTCTCTTAGCATAGGTGATGAAGTCAGTAGGAAGTGAATATTGTGAAATTATGTGTAGTAATTACAAAGGTGTGTAGACTATTGTTAGTTTGGTAATATATCCTGAAAATGAAATTCCCCAGTCAGGGAAGTGACTCTTGCAGTACCACTGGCCTACTTTAAGGCAGAGGTCATGCAAAGTGATGAACAGACAAAATGGGAAAGATGACAGCAATTCTACTATGACTTGTAGCACGTATGCTATTCAAATACAAAATTTTATGTTAGGGAAGACAGTAGACACACAGCCAAGGATGAACTGTGACATTAAAACATTCAGAATGTGACTCGTGTTACCATGAATCTAGTTTTAATTTAATATACTTATAAAATATGTTCATTTGTTTTATGGCTTGCTTTATTACTATGGTTTGTTTCAAAACATCCCAAATTTGAATTCTGCTGCAGAATATACAGGTCTCCAGGGGTTGCAGATCTGCACACCACTCTGTTTTATAACCTAACTAAATCGTCATCAGTTTTATTTGAGGTTATAATTGATCCTTTCTAACGAAATATTTGTCATGAAATTTTTATTAAAATGTATACAGCAATCTAAACAAATTATATTGTACTTTGCTCTAGATAACACTGGATGTATTGGTTGAAATGGGCCACAAAGAGTTAAAAGAAATTGGTATCAGTGCTTATGGACATAGACATAAAATCATTAAAGGAGTTGAGAGATTGATCTCTGGACAGCAAGGTATATTTTTATTGAATTACTGAAGTGACACTGCTTTAATATAGAGTTCATTTTTATAAACTCTCAGTTTTGTTCCAAATCATTTCTTATTCGAAAGAGCTGATAATGCAATTTTTTATACAAAAAAAGTAAAATTGTGCTACATTGAGCTTCAAGTTGAAAGACATGTGAGAAGATTTCACTTGTGGCATAAATTATCATGAACACCAGCATTCAATTGTCTTTAATGTTAAACTGCTTTTTCATAGTCACTATCCTTGTTTACTTTCATTAGTTGGATTGTAGATTTAGAGAACTTTGATTGCAAGTGTTTAGGGACAGGAACCATTTCTTTGTTCTGTTTGTACACCACATAGCACAAAGGGGTTCTGGTCAATGACTGGGGTTCTTATGTGTTACCACAATGCAGATAGTAAATAATAATTCACTTTTCAGAGTGACACGAGCTGTGTCCTTTTTCCCAAAAGGATCACTGAAATTTTTAAATATTTTTCTTTAAAAAAAAAAAAAAATAAATAAAAGTGGTGGTCTTTCTAGTGGAACTGCAGTTAGCATAGCTGCTTTGTTTAACAACTTCAACTTGCTTTGAGTTTTGTGCTAAAACCTCTTTATTTTGCAGCATTGTTGATGACCGCACAGTCATAGGAATAACATGTTTTGTTGGACTACAGCTGAAGAAAAAAATAAAGAGCACACTGTATTGATTCTGTCATGTTGAAACATTGCCTACTGTTGTCTCACTACATTTCATAAAAATGGAATAAAATTAGTTAGAATTGGTAGGATTTTTTTCTCTAGACACCATCTGTGGATTATCATTCCCAAATCTGGACTCTAGTATAAAACAGACAGAAGTCCCCACACTCAAGGTTCTTTTAGCTCTTAAGGGCAGCAATATAGTAGTCAAGGCAACAAGACAGCCACTTCACCATGTTCAGGTATCTCCCTGGAGTTTCAATAGCTGTCCCTTGAACAGTCAGTTGCTTCTTGATTGCCATCATGGAAGGTGTCCAGTGTGGGAGCTATCTCTTCAGCTGCCAGTCTGCTCCTGATTGCAGTGTAGTTTTACACTGCTGCAAGTATCCTTTTATAGAGTGTCCCTTCTTTCCTATTGGGTCTCATCTGTTGTCTTTGAATTTGCAGTCAAACACTCTAGCCAAAGGACATCATGTGGTTCCTGGAGCCCTGGTCTTGCAGTTTGCACAGGTTCTTTTGAGATTTTCATCTCTTTTGCCTTGAAAGGCCTTAGCATTGTCATCTCTAGGGGTATGTCTTCACTACCGCGGGTAGCCGTCGATCTTTTAGCGATCGATTTCTCGCGTCTTGTAAAGATGCAAGAAATCGATCACCAGCGCTGCCCCCATCAACTCCGTAACTCCAGCTTGACCGGAGGCGTAAGCTGGAGTCGATAGAGGAGCGCGCCGCCGACTGTCGCCGCCGTGAGGACGGCAGGTAAATCGGCTGCAGATACGCAGACTTCAGTGATTCACATAGCTGAAGTTGCGTATCTGCAGTCAATCCACCCCCCCAACCCCCCAGTGAAGACCAGTCCCAGATGTTCAACTCCTCACCTGAATATTTCAGAGCTTTGCCTCGAAGCCTCCTTTGACTTGACACCCAAGCTGTGGAGCTTCCCTCAGGTCTCTGTGCTTCGCTTCAATGTTCTCGTCCGTTAGCACATTTGCATCAGTGTTTTAGCACCCTTCCCTGGGTACAGTGAACCCATTGTTTTATGGTTAACTAAACTTCCTTTTGGAGCTTCATTTTGATGCTTTTCTTGTTAAGTCAAAGTGTCTTGCCTCCAGACACTTTTATATAACTTGCTAGGTTCCAGCCACAAACCAATGACCATAGGCTCCCAGCAGAGAGTTCCGGAGGGAAACTCCTAGTCAAGTGTTTGCTGACTGTTCAAACATCATGGGCTCCTGGCAGAAAGCATTGCTGGGCAGCCCAGTGTTGAGCTGTAGTCAGTTGTTGATGTATCTACAACTAGCTGCCCATAGTAGTGAAGAGGAACCCGGTATCTTGCTGCAGGTACCTGCTCATGTATCCTGGGCAGGCCATTGCATAAGGACTTCTGGTGCAGAACACCTCTGTGGGTTCTTAAATCCATTAAATAATTGACAGTTACTTGCCAAGTCATTCAGAATTCTTGGCATTATCAGAATTGATGGTGGCCTCCGTATCAAGCTGCAGTTGTTTGGTGGTGTATTTGGAGCTTTCAGCGGAGAGGGTCCTGAGGATAGCCAGCATCAGACTTTGGCTTCCTGAGTTTGGGACTGCCTTAAAGTTCTCTTACTGCTCTGCAGCATGATCTGAGCTAGAAACACTTGCAGATGAAGGTGATAAATAATGTAAAAAACCCAAAGTAGATCTCAGCACAGTCAGAGTTCTTGTGGAGAGATCAGAGCTTATGCTTCAAGTCAGCTCTCTTCTGTGCGTGAAGCCCTGATCTCATCACTAGCAGTTTTTGGTGCCTTCTGTACATAGTGTCTGGTTGCAACCATTGTTTCAGTCCTTAGACTTCATGCTGAACTACTTAATCATCCTGACCCCACCAATAACTGGATTCTGTGGCAGCCCTACCAGAAATGCATCAACCTGATGGCTCAAGATGTTTGCGGACCACAAGGATATGCTAGAGCTAGAAGATGCTCTCATGCCCACATCTGTATTTGTAGTTTTCAGAGCATATGAATTGGACACATGCAATTCAGCAGAGACCATTGGGTCATTGTTCTAAACATTTCTGCATACTTTCTTCCTTGAGAACAACAGATCAGATCCCCTTTTCATAGGAGAAATGGGAGGTCTGAGGAAGAAGGATCTGCTTGTGACAGCCAGAACAGGCCACATTAGCAAGAGATGTCTTATCTACTTCAGAGGTGCTCAGATGTCTGTATTCTAGTTCTTATAATAACAAGGGCCCTGACAAAGGTACACCTTATTCTATCCCATTTTAAGGACCCTCTCTCTGATGGTGTCACTTCTGAGAGTGAGTGCCACTTGCCTAATGTATTTGAGCATTAGAGCAGCTGCTCAATGTGAGAAATCTTATTGGTAGATGGGAAAAGAAGTCTTACAGAAGTCACACATATTTTGCCCCCCTGCCTCTTTCTCCCCATAGAGTTTGGATGGGCTTCTGTTTAGGTCACAGATACCTGTACTTTAAGTCTTTCTGCTTCTAAGTCATGATTTTTTTCTGTGAAATGTTAGGTGACTGGCCTGTTACTTTAGGGATCCTGTACTTGGTACTCAGCTAGGAACTGACTGAATGGAATGTTTCAAGTCTGGCAGAGGCCACAGGTGGTGCACAATCACTTGTGGGAGTGAGGGAGGTTGGCTTATGTCCCTGGCCACCACTGCTACCGTTAAGGACCTGTAAGTTCTATCTGTGTTTAGCTAGGAAGCTGAGGCTAAGAAATGAATATCCTGCATAGTATCTTCAGAGGAGCAGAATTAAAGACGAATCAAAATATGTTTTAAAAAACAAACTTTAAACTACGTAAGATCCCCAAACCATGGCAGAAATGAGACTCAAACTGAAAGTTAATAAACTTTAAAATCACAAATGTTCTCCTTTTCTTGACCTTTGTCTATATGGCATCCTCAGTGTTTTCAATCCTGGGAAATTGAGCTATGCCTGTGTTTTTAATTTTTGTTCTCTGTGTCTGAAATATGTACGTTCTTTGTATTTATAGGTCTTAACCCATACCTGACTTTGAATACTTCTGGTAGTGGAACAATTCTCATAGATCTCTCTCCTGATGATAAGGAATTTCAGTCAGTGGAAGAGGAGGTATGTTTTGCTCCCTAGCATCTCAAATTCTTTTTGGCGTTGTCACTTATGGGTGATAGTCTACTGGAGCTCATGTCTGTTAATATAAGACTCAAATACTGCTAAACATAAAGGATTAAAGCTTGCATCAAGACACTTGTTCAATTTTCCTTTGTCAGTGCTGTCCCATTGTTATGGTCCATGCTTGACATGTCCACAGCTTAGCATACAGTAAAACCTCAGAGTTACAGACACCTCGGGAATGGAGGTTGTCCGTAACTCTGAACATGCAGCTCCGATTCCAGCAGTTCACGCTTCAGGCCAGGTTCCAGAGGCAGATAGGCAACTTCTTCCCTGCAAGCTTGTCGCCCTCTGGACCAGGGTGGGAGTGGAGTATATGAGGCGGGGGAGGGTGGGGGAGCATGTCTCCCTCCCAGCAGGTTGTGTGTGTGAAGAAACAGCACCCCCCTGGCCAGGAGAGTGGGGGCTGAAAAGAGCACCCACAGGAATGCTGCTCCTGCTCTAGCTGGCTTGGGTTGGCAGCGGGGGCTCATGGCTTTGCCTGCAAATCTTAGCTGTAAGTGGGTGCACGTGGGGGTGAAGTTAAGGGTGAGGGTGGGGACAGGCAGCCCAGATGTGTCTGCCTTTAAGATGCGATACAGGCACAGTAGAGTATGTGCTTTTATTTTCATTATTTTTTTGGTCCCTGCTGCTGACTGATCACTTCTGGTTTCACATGGTGTTCAATTGACTGGTCAGTCTGTAACTCTGGTGCTCATATCTTTGAGGTTCTACTGTATGTCTACACTTCAAGCTGGAGGTATAATTTCCATCTTGAGGTGACATAACTGCACTACCTCTAATTGAACTGGCATATTAAAAATGTAAGTGTAGCTGCTACAGCAAGCTGTGTGTCAATTCAAGGCACTAGGTACATACTCAGGCAGTTAGCCCCTTCCGTTGCTCTTACTGCAGTGGTTGCGGGTCTGTTTTTAGTGCATTCGCTCAATCAGAGCTACCACATTTATGTTGTCTTGAGCTAGAAATTCCTACTTTAGCCCAAAGTGTAAGTGAAAAGACCCTTGGTCTCTCTTCATGTCACTCCTTCTAGTAACATACTTGAGAGGTCTTCATCTGAAGTAAAATTATTTCTCCAGCATGGAAATCTTCCCTACAGTCATTTCCCTATAAACCAGACCCAGCTTCTAATCAATTCTTTCTCTACTTTCTGCCCAGTATTTGACCAGTTGCACAGCACGTGATTTTAAGTAGATGTGATCACTTACAGAGTGTAAATTAAGAACTAGCACCGACTTGTTCCACAAAGTATTCAGAATCTCTGAACTTTTATAGAAAAATTACACAACCTGTTGTGATGAGGGCCCAGTGCTAATTTTTAGCTAATAGGAGTCTTCTGTTTTTAAGAATAGAATCAACTGTTTTGATTATTACAAAAAATATTGGATTATTTGTCCAAAATGTACAGCCTTAAAACTCTCATTCTTCAGATGCAGAGTACGGTCCGAGAGCACCGAGATGGTGGGCATGCTGGTGGAGTGTTCAACAAATACAATTTTCTGAAGGTACCATCACATTTTTATAGTTCTTAAATGATAGCTATGCTCTCATCCCTTGAGTTGAAAGTAATTTTGTTACAATCCAAGTACTTTTTGTAGTTTTATTTGCATATCTTAAATGTACATTACAAAACATATAAAAAGAACAGGACCACGCTCCATAGAGAAATCTAAGAAATATACAGGAAAACAGATTAGGTGTTAAAAGGCATTAAGAGGTGGTTTGAGAAGTCCATGTACAGGCTTCACAGAGAGAGACACAAAAGTTTGAAGCAAAAGGCAGAGTGCTTAATACACAGAAATTGAGAGGTGGTTGCACAGGGTATGACAGGAGAAAAAAGCATAAAGCAAAAAGTGAGAGGATGAGATTGAGCGATCATATGGAAAGACTTGTACTGAGGGAGACTCAGGGTTGTGATTTAAATGAGCAAGTAGGAAACCTTGATTTAAATAATCTGTTTTAATCATTTTTTGCATTAGTACTTTTTTGTTCTTTTCCTAAAGAAAGGTTCATTTCATTGGCTGGTATGACTATTAAAATATGTTAATTTGCTGCTAAATATAGACTTTACATTAATGTTGACGCTTCGTTTTGCTAACCAGGATGATACACTATGTCTACGCATTTATTTAAGCAATTGTACATTTGCTCGATGTACATTTGTTCTGATTCTTAATTTTTATATTTTATTATGTTAGAAAACGATCATTTATTTACTAGTTGATAATTTTATACTTGAGATCTGTCAAGCTGCATTTGGATGGAAATTGCAAATCTATTAAAATGTATAAACACCATTTAAAAATGTTTTTATTTGTTAAATAAAGGTACCTTTAAGTGTGCAGGATAGATAAGATGATAAAGTAAGCTTATTAAAACGTTTTGCTTCTAAAAATAAAGTTATTAAACAAAGAAAGTATTAACTGTAGTTACTGAATTGACAGATTGTTTCTGTCATCATCACCATGCATCAGATTTTCAGAAGGATTTTGGCAATTAAAGATGCAAATAGTCAGCTTGTGGAATTTTCAGAAGTGACTGTGAAGGTTAGGTGCCTGACTTGTTGAAATCACTGGAGTGGAAATCAGTGTGTTAGGCACTTAACCTGCTTAAGTGCTTTTGAAAACCCAAAATGCCCATCTGCATTTTTAGGTGTTTAAAATCTGATCCCTTGTCCTGCAGAATTAGTAGATCTCCTCCTCTCCCACCTGCTTTTTATTCATAGATTGAAAGAGGAAAACATGCTTTCTGCAGCCTAGCATCTATGGGATAGCCTTTTCCTGTCTGCAGTTTCTGGAGGCAATTCAGCCCTGTAACACAGCCCTTGTAATGATTGAAAATAATGTAGCTATGGAATGCAGAACATGGCCATTGTGATATATTTAGAAAACTTCAGTTGAACTCAAAAATTAAAGATGTTTTCTCCCTGATTCTGTATATAATTTAAAAAGCATCATCCTTTAACTCATTAAGATTTGAGGAGGGTTCATTGATGCATCACATTACTTTTTATTTAACTAGTTGTAATTGGTTATAGTAAGCAATATAAGGCCTTAATACAGGTTGTAATAATTTAACATTTAATTTTAAATCTCTTTATTTTTTTAAAAAAAGTATTTAATTTAAATTTGAAAAAATCAGATTTTGTTTAGAAAAAATATCAGTTTTTATCCACCAGGAGTGGAGGGGCAGGAGTTAGAATGAGACTGAGAACAGAGATGGAATGGTGGTGCAGTGCCTTGAAGGTGGTAATAAGCAGCTTGAATTAATATGGGAAGGGTGGAAGCCAGTAAAGAAATCTAAAGAAGGGGGTTAGCAGTTCTTTGAATGGAGGGAGAGAATTATTTTATCAAAGTTTGGATGGATTGGGGGTTGCAATCTAAAAAATCCCTTTGATCTAGTTTATTTAAACTTTCCGAAACATTCTTAAGTTGTGAGTAAGCCTGATAAATGTCAGTCTAAAAACTTTAGAGAGATCACTGAACAGTGGTTTAGAACAGAATGACTTAACTTAAGTTTATGGTGATTTTACTCACTATGCTAAAAGAAGAATTGGATTCCTTAGAATCTGAGGGAGATAATCTCATTTCTTCTCTAGAAATTTGACTACATGTTCCCACTTTTGGAGTGAATCTGTTGTGATACACCCATTCTGCATCAAAATGTCTGTCAAATGATAAAGCAAAAAATTGGAAGGTCTTCTCTTCAGAATAGAATTTGAATTCTGGATTTAATTATTTCAGATTCAGAAAGTGTGTAACAAAAAACTCTGGGAAAGATACACTCACAGGAGGAAAGAAGTTTCTGAAGAAAACCATAACCATGCTAATGAAAGGATGCTGTTTCATGGTAAGATATTTGAAATTTAAATTTTCTTCCATTATCAGTGCTGTTAATCTTTAGGGGGAATATTTTTTTTTTTGGTGCCAAAAATTAGGTAAATGTGCTATATAATTAACAACTGGAAATAAAAATATACATTAGAGTTAAGGTTTTTTTATTATTTTGATAAAGCCTGTTACCAGTATTGCATGATATCACAGAGTGACAACTATAGCTGTATCTGTAATTCCCATTTTCAGTTGTCTTAAACTTTGAACACCCCCATCCCCCCCCCCCTTTTTTTTGGCTGAAATTTTCCTGCCTTGCCTTTACCCTAAACTCTACAGAAAGGGTGTCCAGCACTTATGCAGCTTTCCCTGTAAAGAAAGGTCAGGAATTGTCCCTAGATGTCTAATATTTTGTGAATGTAACAGTGTATGCTGCTGTAATACAGTGGATATTAGGTGTTTGTTGTGGCAGACTGATACTGCATCACATAGTTGCTCTGACTTGCTGAAAATTTGTCTATTTCAACAAAAGGTAACTTTACTGGTAAATCTTAGGGTTTTTTTGGCAGGAAGGATATAACAATAGGCTCTTGAAATGATTTTATTAAAGATTACATAAAATCTGAGGGTGATTAATTTAAATGTTTTTCCTTATTAATTTACTTCTAGGTTCACCATTTGTGAATGCAATCATTCATAAAGGTTTTGATGAGAGACATGCGTACATAGGTGGAATGTTTGGCGCTGGGATATATTTTGCTGAAAACTCTTCCAAAAGCAATCAGTATGTATATGGAATTGGAGGTGGCACTGGATGCCCAGTTCACAAAGATAGATCTTGTTATGTTTGCCACAGGTAAGTTAGAATACTTTGTACCTAAATCATTCATACCAAGAAATCTAATTTTTCAAGTGCAGCCTATGTTAGAGGCAGTCAAGACCCCAGCAGAGTCTCTGAAGAAAGACTACAGCTCAGTAGAGATGTCTGCCTATGCACTAACATTTAAAACCAATAATACTGCTTATATGAGTTTTGTTTACCACCTTTAAAGCTATAGTGTATTAAGAGCTCTGTTGCCATAGCAGCCACCTTCCTTTGGAGAGGAAACAGGAAATTCAGTCTTCCTGTTCTTTGGTCCTCTCTGTGGCCCACATCCTCTTCCCAAGTTAGCCATAGGTCTCTTGACCATCCCTTCCAGGAGTATGTGGGACATTGATTGTTCCTCTTTTATAGTATGTATTGTTGCTGGTTGTGCCATGGAAAGCAGATTTCCAAGGAAGTAGAAATCAGCCATACAAACTTCAGTGGTGTGTAAAGCATAATTACGTTTCTTATCCAATTACATAGATAACAATGGAGATACATAAGGAAATGTGTCCTTGTATCCCTTTTTATAAAACAGAAAAAAAGCTACCACATCTAATGTACTGACAAATTCCAATACATGGTGGGTTTAATTTGAGCCATTGTCTGTAGTAGACCTCTTTGTAGTTGGCCCTAATGATAGTTTGAATATGGCTTCCTTTTTGAGACAGACACACCAAATTTAGTGTTACTTTTAGATAGACTTAATCTGTTCGACATATACTTATGTTCAGACTTAATCTGAGTGACATATACTTTGACAAAAAATAAAAACTTAGGTGAGAGTCTTTGAGTTCACTATTAAACATTCTATTTCCACAAACTATTAATATAACATGCATTGTGTGTGGTCAGAAAAATCTCTGGAGGTTGGGGAAAGGAATCAAGACTGGAAAAGGGGAATATAATACTATGGATAAAACATCAGAATTTGTGGAATATGAAACTAGAGTGGTTTAAAGTTAGTTTTCTCTCTCTAAATAAAGCTTTTGAATGACCAAGAGATGTTTTTCCTACTTTCCAAACATTTTTGGTTGTAAAAGTTTTTCTTTACTATAGGCAGTTGCTGTTTTGCCGTGTAACATTGGGCAAGTCTTTCCTGCAGTTCAGTGCAATGAAAATGGCTCATTCTCCTCCAGGACATCATTCAGTTACTGGTCGACCTAGTGTAAATGGACTAGCCTTAGCAGAATACGTCATTTACAGAGGAGAACAGGTAGTGGGTTTTTTTTGTTTTCTTGTCAAAATATACTTAATTGTAAGAAGCCCAAATGCCATTTTTTCACTAGTATGTGATTGACACTGAGCCTCTTTCCTGGATTTATTGGGGGGGGGCGGTTTCAGTTTGATGAGAAAATTAATCTTACTGAATCATTTGCTTTTCAGGCTTATCCGGAATATTTGATTACTTACCAGATTATAAAACCTGAAGCCACCATGGAAGCTTGAGGCAAATTGCTTTTGGAAATCAACAGATCTGAACATGAAGATATCAGTACATAACATCATCTGAATTACACTGAATTGATGAAAAAATTTTATCCACAAGCATTGTGGTAGAAAATGTGAAAAAAAATCTAACATTTTGACTTGATAAAGCTTTAATAATGTACAGTATGTTTTCTAAAATTTCAAAAACTTCCTCTTTTTCAGCACTTTAACAGATACCATTCCAGGTAAACTGGGTTTGTCTGTTCTAAATTATAAGCATAAATTAACTTGAACTATGCTTTTTATATAATACTACATTGAAATCGAGCAGAAACTATAATATTCCACACAGGAATTCATTTTACTTATACTGTGTTCTTTAAAACACTGCATTTACACTGAATTCAATTTCATTTGTAAAACTGTAAATAAGAGCTTTTGTACTAGCATGGTATTTATTTACATTGCTTTGTAATATAAGTGTTTTAGAACTGCAACTTTGTACAAATTATTTTTTCCCAAACATTACATTGTTCATATATGTTTCATCTGAGATGGTAAATAGAAGACTTTGATTCCAGGGTTTGTCTGTTGGGGAGGGGGAGAATAAATTTTGGTTTTAATTAACCAGTTTAGAATTATACTATGCTTGAACAGTTATTCAAAAAAATACTCCTGTGGTTTTATTTATGAAATATACATTCCAGAGAATCATGGCCTATGAAAGTAGGACACTCCATTTGATTACTGAAGTATTTTCCCACCTGTTTACAGGTATTTCACATTTCATGATCATTAAATTGTTTCTAGAAATTTGTGTTGGACTAGAGCTATAGTTAATCAGTAGTCTTATTTCAAGGCTATTAGATCCTATAAATTATGGGTAATAAATGATTTTCCTTGAACTTAGGTGGCAGCTTTATTTCAAGGGGGTCTTTCTAGATAACTCCCTAACACTTCAAATTAACACAAGGAAGCTGAATACATAATGTCTAGTGAGAGTGAATAAATTGATTTATTTTCTAGCACTTCATGGTTAGCCCATATAACTTGTGGGTGCACACAGAACATAAACATTATGGGGTGGACATCTTTAGACCATCCCTGTCTCTTTCTGTTTATGCTTCCTTCTTGTTTATGCTCAGGCTGATAGCTTCAGCAATGATAGAAGTTTGCTGCTGCTTCAGTGCTTTGTGCTGAGTGAAGTTGATAGGATTGTAGGATCCTAGTCTCTTGCATTCAGCTTGATGGATAAAACACTTGTGCATGAGCAGAAAGAGAGACTCCTCTATGTCGCTATTGGCTACAGTTGTCCCATGACTATCTCTTGCGGTAGAAGGGAGCAAAGGAGATAAACCACCTGCTCAAGGCACATTACAGATAAAGGAATGTACTTCCCTCTTGTTCATCATAGTTCATCTGCATTCTATATTTTTACTCCATCTGCAGTTTTTACCTACATATTTAAAAATATGTAAATGAAATGCAGACAAATTATAGTTGATATCCTGGGTTTAATTTTAAACTAAGAGCATATTTTAATTGGTTATATTTCTACATCTAGGACTCTGTCACATAAATTAATTTGTTTGCAGGTCATATGACCTTAACATGGTTTTAAATGTAATAATTAGTCAAGACTACTAAATTGTGTTGCTGATATGATGTCATTATTCTGTACATGAGTAAGTGTACTGAAAAGTACAAAATTATGTGAGGAATCTGAGTGATAAATAAGATAATCTAACTTTTTCAGAAAGCAGTATTGAGAGTGAATAAAAGGCTTTAATTTAAGGTATTTTTTCCCAGGATGTTGCCCACTTCTTGGTTTAGTGTAATGCTGGAACTGGTGGTCATGCAAAATCTGGTAAATATGATTAAAACATTGCTATTTTAGTTTCATTGCTAAAATATTTCATTCTCTATGAATGATTACTTAATGTCTTGTAAAATATTGTCGTAAGATAGCATTTAAGTGGCACCACAATGTTGTTTTTGCCTGTTTTTGTTTTTGCATGATATACCTTGCATTCTGAAGGTGGAAATTGTAATGGTTTGATAGTCTTGAGTTTTGAGGGGAAACTTTTTTTATCTCTTGTACATTTAGGTCTGCTTTACTCATCTTAAAGTGTCTTACATGTACTATACCACATTCCATACCCATTTAACACTAAATAAATTTAAATTCACTGGTTTTCTGGTAGCATGGTAGTAATTACAGGCATAATGTAAGTAAATGGATCAACCTTTCTGAGTACAAGAATGCATATTATCATTACAATAAGCTGATTACAGTAGAACATAATGTAGTTCTGAATATGGAAAAGTTCTTAAGAGATTAAAAGGGTGGAGTATTGCAGTAATTTGCAGCTTGGTATTGAAGAAAAATTTCTGATCAACATCTTTCGGTATAAGAGAGAAGAATTAAACTAAGATTTTACTTCTGGAGTTCCGCACTTAAAATACTATCAGCTGGTCCAAAAAATGGTCAAGGTTGAAAAGGAATAATGTGCCGGATTGTTTGAGGCAGTTTTGTAAAACCTAATAATCTCCAAATGCAGGAATTCAGAACAGTTGCCTATCCTTTTCCCTCGGTAGAGGTGTTTCAGAGCACATTTTATCTAAATAAGTAAAGGCCAGAGCATTGCTTGGATCAGTTAGTGTAACACTGAAATTATATTTTTATTCCACTAGCAGATACAAATGTAGTAGGTGCTTTCCAAACCCAAAGAAGGCTTATTCTTACCAGGTGGTGTAGAACAGTTATGGCCACGAGAGGGCAGGAATGTAAATCTTTACTAAGACTGTAATGTGGAACTTTCAGAAGTGACTTAAGAGCCCGAGTTCCATTGACTTTCATTGGGACTTGTGCTCTCGAAAAACTTACGTGGTATTTTCAAAAACACCTAACATGGGTAGGTTTTTAATAAATCAACTCTAGCATGTGACTCTTTACATAAACATTAGTTTTTAAGTAAGTAGTTGTATAGCAATCTACCTGCAGTTAATGAAATAATATAGCAAAGTTTTTCTGACAGCTTTACAAATAATTTCAAGCTTAATTCTTAGTTGAAATTAGAACTATTCAGGAAAATGTTTTTGCTGCATATAGCCCTAAGATTAACCATACAAACCATCATTAATATTAGGTACAGTAGAGCTAATTTCAGATAGGGTTTGTTACCTGCTGAGAAAAAATGAAAAAAACAGTGGTTTAAAGTAAATCAAAGTAGGAAGGGGAACCTCACCATATCTGCCAGGAAAGCTTGGTGACAAGCACCAGCTGCTCTCTCTTCAGATTCTCCAGAATCTTAATTTCTGTAGATAATGAAGAGGCAGAGCAAGGAATGACCTCTGTAAGAGGAAGGGGAGCTTCCATAGAGTTCTTAGTTTGATGTCTTGCTCAGGAGCTTCAGATTGTTGTGCTGATGTCAAGTCACAGGCCTCTGTAGCTATTAACAACTACTTTGCTGCCTGATGAAAACACCCTTCATGAGGTTACTAGCTAAGTACCTTCCTGTGATAATATCAAGACATGGACCTCTTTGAAGTTCCTGACCCAGCACCTGAAGTTTGCTGTCAAGGTATCAAGACACACTGTGGTTACTGGCTCAGTGCTTCTGCTATTTTGGGCTGATTTCAAAGCACAAGTTTCTTTGAAATCTCTCATTCAGAATCTTGAGCTAGGGCTGATGTCAAGGCACAGGTTTCTGAAGATTACTGGCACAACAAGAGTAGCTTGCTAGGTTGATACCAAGGATAACTCCCAACTACTAATGCTGAAATACTGTTCTCCAACAACTGCAGCTTTGTCGCTTCAGACAATGGGTTGTGTCTACTTCTGTCAGCTATGAGTAAGGCCTCGCCGAATTCATGGCCATGAAAAACAAGTCACAGATTGTGAAATCTGGTCTTTTGTGTGCTTTTACCCTATATTCTACAGATTTCATTAGGAAACCAGAGTTTCTCAAATTGGGGTCCTGACCCAAAAGGGTGTTGCAGGGGAGTCGCAGTATTGCCACCCTTACTTGTGCATTGACTTCAGAGTTGGGCGGCCAGAGAGCGGCAACTGTTAGCCAGGTGCCCAATGCTGAAGACAGTGCCCAATTAGCAGCAGCACAGAAATTAGGGAGGCAATACCATACCAGGCCACCCTTACTTCAGCACTGCTGCTGGCGTGGTTCTGCCTTCAGCGCTGGGCTCCCAGCCAGCAGCCACTGCTCTCCAGCTGCCCAGCTCTGAAGGCAGCACCTCTCCCAGCAGCAGTGCAACAGTATGGGTAGCAATACCACCCCCCCCCCCCACAATAACCTGACCCCCCTCTTTCCCACAACTCGTTTTTGGGTCAGGATCCCTACAGTTACAACACTGTGAAATTTCACATGAAAATAGCTGGAATTGTGAAATTTACTATGTTTAAATCCTGTGACCGTGAAATTGGTAGGGCCCTAGCCAGACCTGTTAATCAAAGAAAGGCCCTGCCTCAGGCAAATTCACAGATCATATGCTTTAGTTTGTAAACCTGTTTTGTTGTTTTTCTTCCCCCTCCTTGGCGTTTGCTTGGTGTGGTGGGATATTTAATTTCAGTGTTGCCTAACAAATTTGGTATGCAGCTGGCAGCTGTCCTTCACCCAAAACAGGTAGCACTGTAAAATGAAGCAGTACACTAAATGCCTTTCACTAGCAGTTTTTTGCCCGAGTGTATTTGGTTTTTTTGATCCTCCTAACGAGGTGGTGGTGACTAACTTAGGAGGGTGCTCCAATAGGGCAGCTGATCCTGTTCCTTTCACCTCTGGTTGCTCCCTTCCCCCTCAAGAACTGTTGGGCCCAGACAGCTGTTTCTTCACCATTGCTGTAGTTCTCTCTAGGGAACCTAACTGAGTTAAACAGCACTGATCCTACAGTAGAAGTGCCTGGATCCACTTCCAGGGCAGACATCTCCATTTAAGCCCTCGTCTTTCTCTCTGGCCCTTCCACCACAATTAGTGCCTGTCATAACCACCAGTGTTTGGACCAGTTCCTTGGTCTTTTTGCGTTCCATACTTACTTCTAACAAAATGGTATCTTCTAAGATCCCATCCCCTGAGCATATGTTAACCTAGGAGACCTTATTCTTATCCATACAATTCTCCATCCTTCCCCTCTACTCCCTGCTGAGAAAGAGATTGAACCCTATTCCAGAAGGAGATGAACTTCACTCCCTATTCCACTGGAATTAGTCCCTTCAAAGGAGAAACACCCTCCTGGAACTCAGTCCATCCCTCCTACCAGGACATGTGGGTCTCTCCAAAGGACTCTCAGAAAGGATCCCCAGAATTGAGTGTCCTGGGCAAAGCTTAGGTTCTCTACTGCTTTGTCTGGAACTGAACAGAAGAGGAAGTAGGAGAGAGCCCACTTTCTTCACCCCCTTTGAAGTCTAGTTCACTCCTTCATAAGAAGGAAAGACCAAAGACATCAGACCAAAACTACAAAAGCTCAAGAAAATTGTTACTTAAAAATACCTGTTTACCTCCCTTATCAGAGGTAATTTCTGAAAATCTAATCTGGATTTAATCTTCTTTTGAGGATGAAGACACCTCAGATCCTGAATTGAGACCATGGAAGAAACAAGTATCTAATCAGATCACTTTGATAATACTACTCAGAATGATTACACTTTATCAAATCTGATGAGGTTCCACCATTGCAGAACAGTTGTGATGTGAAAGAAAATGAGACTACCAAAAATATATCACCAAATTAGTGGGAATAGCCTAATAAATATGGAAGTCTTTCCAGTCAGGTGCAGAAGTTTTACACAATTCCTAGCACTAAAGCATACTCTGCCAATTTGCCTAAGATACCTGCAGTAATGCTTCCCTGAATAATTGCTCAAGGAAGCAGTACTGCATCCACCTTAGGCACAGCCATCTTTCCTTGGGGATGGCACTTTTCCCGAGTGAGCCAAGATGAAATGACGGCCTGTGGGAGAAAGTACAGAGTTTCTTCCACTGTACTTCAGCTGTATCCAATGATTTACAAAGAAAAAGTTCAAAGAACCACTGAATAGGAACCGCTTTCTAGATCAAGGGGAGCTTTCCAGCACAGTCACTAGCAGTAAGGAGGGAGGGAGAGGTGGAGCTGGTGGCGCCCTTATAATGGTGCATACGTGGGCCATTCTAGAGGGCGCCTGAGTTGTTCCCTACGGATACCACTGAGGAAAAATTTTCAGCACCGTTGCACACACACCTAGAATGGAATGGACATAAGCAAGCTCTCAAGCAAGAAGAATTTCTGTGACACAGCTGGAGATAGGCTTCCCTGACATCTGTAGATAATAAGACCCTCTTGGAAATTACTGCTAACATAGATGGCAGATTCTTTACTGGAAATTTTATTCTCTTGCCATATTTGTTCCAGTGTGTTAGATCCAGAATTTCCAGCTGAGCATTTGGAGATTGGGAAGAATGTAAAATAAATTTATCATTGCTCCACTTTAGGTACATATTCTATGGCTCTAATCGCTAGTAAGTAGGAAACTACTTTTATTTAAAAGAATTGGAAGAAATTGTTTTGGAAAGAATCAGAGGGGTAGCCGTGTTAGTCTGGAATTGCAGAAGTGACAAAGAGTCCTGTGGCACCTTAAAGACTAACTAAAGTGTTAGAGCATAAGCTTTCATGGGCTAATACCCACTTCGTCGGATGCATGCAGTGGAAGTATCCAGGGGCAGGCATAAATAGGTAGGCAAGAACCAGGTTAAAGATAGCAGGGTGGGTCCAATGAGGCTGAACCAGCTGTTATCTCTAATCAGGGAGGGTGAGGTATTCCTCTAGCAGCTGAATTGGAGGTGTGAACAGCGAAAGAAGAGAAACTGCTCATGTAGTTAGCTAGCCATTCAAAATCTCTATTCAATCCCAAATTGATTGTGTCAGATTTGCAAATGAATTGCAACTCTGCAGTTTCTCTTTGCAGTCTGGTCTGAAAGGTTTTTTGCTGCAAAATGCTGACCTCTAAGTCTTTTGTGGTGTGTGCAGGGAGATTGAAGTGTTCGCCTACAGGTTTTGTATATTGCCATTCCTGATATCTGATTTGCGTCCATTTATCCTTTTTCGTAGGGACTGTCCAGTTTGACCGATGTATATAGCACAGGGGCATTGCTGGCACATAATGGCATATATTACATTGGTAGATGAGCAGGTGAATGAGCCAGTGATGGTATGGCTGATCTGGTTAGGTCCTGTGATGGTATTGCTGGTGTAGATATGTGGGCAGAGTTGGCATTGAGGTTTGTTGCATGGATTGGTTCCTGAGTTAGAGGAGTTATGGCGTGGTGTGCTGTTGCTGGTGAGAATATGCTTGAGGTTGGTGGGTTGTCTGTGGGCCAGGACTGGCCTGCCTCCCAAGGCCTGTGAAAGAGGGATTGTTGTCCAGGATGGGTTGTAGATTACTGATGATGCATTGGAGAGGTTTTAACTGAGGACTGTAGGTGATGACCAGTGGTGTTCTGTTGTTTTCTTTCTTGGGCTTGTCTTGCAACAGCAGGCTTCTGGGTACACGTCTGGCTCTGTTGATCTGTGTCCTGATTTCCTTGTGCAGGTATTGTAGTTTTGAGAGAGCTTGGTGAAGATCTTGTAGGTGTTGGTCTCTGTCTGAGGGGTTGGAGCAAATACGATTGTACCTCAGTGCTTGGCTGTAGACAGTGTATTGTGTGGTGTGTCCGGGATGGAAGCTTGTGGTATGAAGGTAGGCGTAGCTGTCGGTAGACTTTCGGTATAGGGTGGTGGTGATGTGGCCGTCATTAATTTGCACCATGGTGTCTAGGAAGTGGACCTCTCATGTAGACTGGTCCAGGCTGAGGTGGATGGTGGGGTGGAGGCTGTTGAAATCATGGTGGAATTTTTCCAGAGTTTCTTTCCCATGGGTCCAGATGATGAAGATGTCATCAATGTAGCGTAGATAGAGAAGGGGCGTGAGTGAATGAGAGTTGAGGAAGCGTTGTTCCAGGTCAGCCATAAAGATGTTGGCATACTGTGGGGCCATGCGGGTGCCCATAGCGGTTCCACTGGTCTGGAGGTATATATTGTCACCAAATTTGAAATAATTGTGTGTGAGGATAAAGTCACAGAGCTTAGCAACCACTTGTGCTGTGTCATCATCAGGGATACTATTCCTGACAGTTTGTATTCCATCTCTGTGTGGGATGTTTGTGTAGAGAGCCTCTACATCCATGGTGGGTAGGATGGTGTTTTCTGGAAGATCACCAATGCATTGTAGTTTTCTCAGGAAGTTGGTGGTGTCACGGAGCTAGCTGGGAGTGCTGGTGGCATAGGGTCTGAGTAAAGGGTCCACATATCCAGGTAGTCCTTCAGTGAGAGTGCCAATGCCTGAGATGATGGGGCGTCCAGGATTTCCAGGTTTGTGGATCTTGGGTAATACCCCCGGTTGGGGCTCTAAGGGTATGTTAATTTGTTACTGTAGGCAGTGTCCTGAGTAGATGGTGCAGTTTCTTAGTATATTCCTCAGTGGGATCTGAGGGAAGTGGCCTGTAGAAATTGGTGTTGGAGAGTTGTCTGGTAGCCTCCTTTTGGTAGTCAGACCTGTCCATGATGACAACAGCACTTCCTTTATCAGCCTCTCTGATTATGATGTCAGGGTTGTTTCTGAGGCTGTGGATAGCATTGCATTCTGCACGACTTAGGTTGTGAGGCAGGTGATGTTGTTTTTCCACAATTTCTGCCTGTGCACGTCAGCGGAAGCATTCTATGTATAGGTCCAGACTGTCATTTCGACCCTCAGGAGGAGTCCATGTGGAGTTCTTCTTGTGCTGCTGGTGGGATGGTGTCTGTGTATCAGTGCATTGTTCTATGTTGGCTCGAAAACAACTGCCCCTGTGCTATGTACATCGGTCAAACTGGACAGTCCCTACGAAAAAGGATAAACAGACACACATCAGCTATCCGGAATGGCAATATACAAAAACCTGTAGGAGAACACTTCAATCTCCCTGCACACACCACAAAAGACTTAAAGGTCAGCATTTTGCAGCAAGAAACCTTTCAGACCAGACTGCAAAGAGAAACTGCAGAGTTGCAATTCATTTGCAAATTTGACACAATCAGTTTGGGACTGAATAGAGATTTTGAATGGCTAGCTAACTACAAGAGCAGTTTCTCTTCTCTCGCTGTTCACACCTCCAGTTCAGCTGCTAGAGGAATACCTCACCCTCCCTGATTAGCGATAACAGCTGGTTCAGCCTCATTGGACCCACCATGTTATCTTTAACCTAGTTCTTGCCTACTTATTTATACCTGCCCCTGGATACTTCCACTGCATGCATCCGACGAAGTGGGTATTAGCCCACGAAAGCTTATGCTCTAATACTTCAGTTTAGTCTTTAAGGTGCCACAGGACTCTTTGTCACTTCATTGTTTTGGAAAAATATCTAGGATGAGCAGTTCTCTAGACTTCGATACCATAGGCTGACGAAACCACTTTCATTACCTTTTGAGCAGAGGAAGAGGCTATCAGAAAGAAAAATGTATCATTCTTCTATGCCTCCTGAGGAGACCTGGCTCTTAATTATTTTGGAATCATTCATTGGTCTTGTATTCTTGGCTTGATTCCATCAACCCTTCTCTTCTTCAAAATCAGTTTGAAGAGGAAAAGGTGAATGGCAAAGAGTTGTTTGCTCTCTTAAGACTGTCTGAAGTCGCTCACTTGGTGGCTCGAGGAGAGGAAGGACTAAATTTCCTTAACCTCAATCACAGTTTAAGTAATTCTTAATTTTTCTCCAGCACAGCCGGCTTATGCTGTAGAGACAAAGAAATTTTTCACATGATAGATTTTAAATTCTTATTAGTAAGATTTTCAAACATGGTGTAGGCCAAGTTAGGCTGCTTCTGCAAAGCAGTTAGATACAACTGAAGTATGAAGTGCAATGGAAGCTCTGTACCAGGGTAGGCAACCTATGGCACAGGTGCCAAAGGCGGCATGTGAGCAGATTTTCAGTGGCACTCACACTGCTCAGGTCCTGGGCACTGGTCTGGGGGGCTCTGCATTTTAATTTAATTTTAAATGAATCTTCTTAAACATTTTAAAAACCTTATTTACTTTACATATAACAATAGTTTAGTTATATATTATAGACTTGTGGAAAGAGACCTAAAAATGGTAAAATGTATTACTGGCACACGAACCTTAAATTAGAGAGAATAAATGTGAATTAATGAAGACTTGGCAAACCACTTCTGAAAAGTTGCCGACCCCTGTGCTATACTTTCTCGCATGGGCTGCCTTTTCATCTTGGGTACCAGCCAAAAGACATAAACACTTGGGAAGGGGACGCTCCACAAGAGCTCAGGTGTCGTCATCTTTCCTGGCTCATGTTCCCATCCAGAACATCTGCAGAGCTGCGACATGGTAATCGATACACACTTCACAGCACGTTACGCCACTACCCAGCAAACCAGGGATGATGCTGGATTTGGCAGATCTGTGTTGCGATCAACACATCCATGAATTCCTACACGCCTCCAGAGGTACTGCTTGGGAGGCACCTACAATGGAATGAACATGAGCAAGCACTCGAAGAAGAAAAAAACGGTTACTCACCTTTTGTAACTTGTTCTTTGAGATGTGTTCCACATGTCCATTCCATGACTCACCCTCCTTCCCCCCAGTAGGAGTTCTGTCAAGAAGAAACAAAGTTTGGAGGGGTTGGTGGCGCATATGAGCACCACTCCAGAGGGCGCCAGAGCCAACATTGGTGCAGAGGACAAGAGCACACGCTTATAATGGAATGGACATGAGTAGCACATCTCAAAGAACAACAGTTACGGAAGGTGAGTAACCTTTTTTCCTCTAATTCTTCTAGGGCCAGGTCTATTTCAATATCAAATACCGCCCTTTGGCTTGGTTTCTTCCTATGAACTACCACCAAAGTGGTGGTAGTTCTGTGGGGTGGTTTTGTGATGTGAACAAATCTCCAATGGGAACTGTTGAAAAACTCCTTTCTCTGTAGATCAAAGTCAGATTTGAACCCGGTTATGTGAAGGTGAAAGCCTGGTGTGAACAACCTTTTGTCACTTCACCCTCTTTAATTGGGTTCTTCAAAAGCCACTCTGTAAAAGCATGCTTTAAAGGCGCACATCTCAAGAATGGATGTTTTCTGGTTCAGATTCAAAAGCCTAGACTGCTAGACACACAATTTAAAATGACACTGTGAATGGTAGAAGTGATGCATGTTTCAGAGGAAAATGTAAATTACTCTGCTTTAAAACTGGATAATTTCCAGTCTAAACACTGAATGAAATAGAATAATTAAATCACACCATTTGGTATATATTTGAGTTTTAAATATAAAAGGATTGTCTGCTTAACATAAAAGGAACTATGCTAAATTTGTATTTATAGTTGACTATAAACTAATCCTCCAGTAGTTTATACTATTAATTGTTAGGAAGCAAGATAGATTCATCTGCATATTAACAGTTTGAAATCTATAGCTCAGTATGGAAAGACGGCACAAGAGAGACCACCAGTTCTGACAATCAGTCATCCACATTTCCCACTGTTTTGCTCTATTGTAGCAAAATGTGAGAAGCTGCTCTCAAGTCCACACATGCAAAGCTCTTTATTAGTCTTTACTGAGGCATGATCCAGGCATCTATGCTGAAGCCGCTAGCCTGAAAGAAGTGCTACTTGATGGCATCTGGCAGCTTGGCTTTGCAGTGGATAGATTTATGAGCTGTGAAAGATGGTCAAATTAACATCCGAGGCATTCTCGATAGGATTGGAGTTTCTGGGACATGCAGTTATTTGCATATTGCCCTGACTTACCACATTAGTATTGTCTTCATGGCTCATTTTAATACATGATTTCTGTATTTCACCCCTCCTTGTACATCCAACTGTTTTCAGTTACTCCTTGCATTCTTACAGAGATGCCAGCTCCCCTAATATTCGAAGTAGAAATATTGATTTTTAGCCTGACATTTTCTAATTAAAATATTAATGTAAATAGAGAGCACTAGTTATAGTTAGTAAACACTATCCTCAGGCAGGGAGGGATGCTCTTCAATAGCTGCATGCTCCAGAAAGGTTTAATGTAAAACTGCATTAACCATGCTTACTAGAGTTGGAAGGGACAGCCGCTGACAGTTTGAATTAACTTTTCCCTCAAGAATGGAGTGGGGAGGAAGATTAAATGCAAAGTATCTTTCTACATTACATAAAAAAGATATTTCAAGTAATTATCAAAGTTTTCAAAAAGTTTAATTTCACCACTTGAAGTCTAAAGAAAAAGGCCTCCCCCACCCTCAAAAAGTACACAGCATTTCTCCAAAAGCTAGTTTGGGTATGATTGCACAAGCTGCAATCACACCTTATGCTTGCAGCACAGATGTATCCTATGATGTACTTCAACTTTGATAGTCTAATGATTTTGCAATACAGTAACTCCTTGCTTAACATTGTAGTTATGTTCCTGAAAAATGTGACTTTAAGCAAAGCAATGTTAAGTGAATCCAATTTCCCCATAAGAATTAATGTAAAGCGGGGGAGTGGTCTGGTTACGTGGAAATTTTTTTGCCAGACAAAATATTTTATATATATATACACACACACACACACACACACACACTGTATACGTTTTAAACAATTTAATACTGTACACAGCACTGATGATTGTGAAGGTTGGTTGAGGTGGTGAAGTCAGAGGGTGGAAGAGGATGGGATATTTCCCAGGGATTGCCTTACTGCTAAATGATGAACTAGCACCAGGCTGAGCTCTCAAGGGTTAACATGTTGTTATTGTAACCTCACACTCTACAAGGCAGCATGAATGGAGGGAGAGGACAGCACGGCAGACAAAGAGAGAGACCCTGTGTGTGTGAATAAGATGCAATTGCCCCTTTAAGTACTCCGACCCCACTCTAAGTACATTGCCTTTTTAAGCAGATGAGCAGGTTGAGACAGGAGCTGCTGCCAGCAAGCTCCCTCCGTCCTGAGCCTTGTCGTGTCCCCCTCCCCCCACCCACTCTATGGAGATGGGGTAAGCGGGGAGCAGGAGCCAGGGAAAGGGGGACAACCTGACAGCTCCCCTTCCCTCCCCTGCACAGCAAGCAGGAGGCTCCTGGGAGCAGCTCCAAGGTAGAGAACAGGAGAAGCACATGGAAGTGGGGGGAGGGACAGCTGAACAGCTGGCAACTGATAGGCTGCTGGGCAGCTGCTGCACAGGGAACTTAGGGGAATGGGGAGCTGGTAGGGGGGCTGCCAGTCCACCCTGGTTCCAAACTCCCACTGGCTAGCTCCAACAGGCTGCTCATCCTACAAGCAGTTGACAAAGCAGGCAGCTGCCAAACAACATTACGCGGGAGGATTGCACAACTTTAAATGAGCATGTTCACTAATTGATTAACAACGTAATAATGAAACAACATTAACCACGATGACTTTAAGTGAGGAGTTACTCACTAGGGCCAAGAGCTGTACCTTCATATAGAACAGAACAAGCCTGTAGTAATAATGATGTTCCAGCATGAGTGAAAAGGAAAGTGTTAAACAAAGTTTAAAACCTACTGCTAAAGATATATACAACATTTTCTTAGTTAAGTACCTTAGAACTGAAAAACATTGGTTAGATGTTCTCCCCTAGTAATTCATACATGGCACGTTTGCCCATACTTCCCTTCCAGTCCCCTCTGGCCCACTTTTGTAGTCTCACCCCCCTTAGGAGGGGAACTTAGGTGGAGTCTTTCCTCTCTTTTCAGCCAGTCTCTTTTCAGTTCTAATATAAAAGCAAAGGAAACCCCATCAGAAGTTCTAGGTCTATGGCTGCAGCAACAAGGTTATCTCTCCGTGTTCCCAGTGAAGGCTTGATTTCTTAGCTAGAAGAAACTTTACTGCAGGTAAGAGATTCTCAATAAGTTGTTTAGGCATGGTTACTTCTAGAAGGCTGTTTGCTATAACAGAGTGTTAAAAATACATAAGTTGTATCCGGCTGATGGGGTAAAGCAGTTTTCCAAAAAACAAAACAAAAAAAACAAATTCCTTATAAAATGGGTTAAGCTTCACATGACTAGTCTCCCCAAAGGTCTACCTGTTCATAGCCTCATCATACCCAAAAGGAGGCTCCATTCCCAATTAGCAGGTGATCAAAGCAGAGCAAAGTGAGTGGTGGTCCCATGACACTTATTGTGGCAATCTCATAATTCACTTAGTGTACAATTACAAGCTCATAAAGAGAGAGAGGTGTATCATGAAGTGTATGTGGCTGCAGCAGGGAAAGGTGCTTACCAAGGTTTCAGGTTTTCAATTTATGGAGTTATTGGGGGAAAATCAAGGGGGGAATATTGGTAGGGGAGCACACGTTAATCCCCTAAAAAGAATAGCAATCTATGCGCACAAGTTACTATTTGTAAGTGCTTTTAAAATAACTGTCAGTGTTTTGGGCTTTTCAGTTTGAGGTTTTCATTACACAGAGAAGAGCTGGGGTTTTCATTCTACTGAGATGCCTTAATTAAAAAAAACTAATGTCTGGGTTTGGGCCACAATTTCAAAAATTAGATGGTGTGGTGAGGGGCGTTATAGAAATGTCTGAAGTAGAAGAGATTTTGAACATCTTCAGAGGTGTTAGGATTTCTAATTATTTGGCTTGTTACATGGAGAGGCCCCTAGGCTCAGAGGCAGCCAGGTGGTTCCATGCGCCGCCCCTGTCTGCAGGCACCAACCCCGGCAACTCCCATTGGCTGTGGTTCCTGGCCAATGGGAGCTGCGGAGCCAGGGCAGGGTACGGAGGCAGTGTGTAGAAACCCCTTGGCTACCCCTGTGCCTAGGAGACGGATATGCCGGCTGCTTCCAGGAGCCATACAGAGCCAGGGCAGGTAGGGAGCCTGCCTTAGCCCTGATGTGTTGCCGACTGGCTTGCTTTTAATAGCCACTGGGAGATTGAGGCAGATTCTGGTAGACTCCTTGCTAGTCTGGGAGGGTTGGTGTAAGGGCGCGAAAAAGTGTCACGGTGGATTGCTAGGGGCGCTCTCCCCCATGACTCCAGGAAAGGAAAGGGTATTAACGGTCACTGTTATCAGTCCCTGCCCTGTTATCACATATTTTACATGCCAAAGTTAACTGGTTCCCAGCGCCTGCCTGCAATATATAAACTAATAAAACACCTGCTTGTATTACATAATACTAATAAAAACAAAAACAAGGTATTAATTATTCATGAAGTATGCATAAAATGCAAATATTCCTGTTATTTCTCTGCCTGTATTCCCACGCGCGGTGGGCTTCATCCCAAGCATTGCTCCGGTGCGTCGGTTTCCCCGTCTCAGTGGCAGCAACGAAGGAAACCCCCGTTGCGGGTGTGTCACTCTTGCCTTCAGTAAACTCACTACTTCTATTCAGCAGCTGTGTGCGTGCATCGTTCCTACGGGACCCCAAGTACCCTGCAACAGTTGGCAACCCTAGCAGTGCTTGCACCTGCAAACAAATTTCAAATCAATATTTATGAGGACGAGTGCCTGACTGCTTTTATGTAAAGGACATATTTTATACTATAAAATTTATAAAATGTATAGCCATAACTCCCATGTGTTAGTATTTTAGCTGTTATGCCAACATCTACTTCAAGAAGAAGAAGCTGGAACATTCTTTAGTCCAGATCCTCCCCTGTTTTAGGGCTGCTTTGTATTGAACTGGTGGCACAAAGTAGCACTAAAAGAGGGATTGGGGATCCCCTGGTGATATAGAGCTGATGTAACTGCTCTTAAAAAAAGCCCTCTCTGGCTCCCTAAGCCCAGCTCAAGGCTGGCATAGAGGCATTGGTTTCTCTTGCACTGGTGATTTTGGGCTGTTTTAGCCCCTAAAGCAGTGGTCCCCACACTTTTTACCTCAAGCCCCGCTTTTTATCTCATGCCCACCCTTCTGAGCCAGGGCCAAGAGCTGGTATGCAGACAGGGTTAAGCGGACTGAAGCTGGGGCCATAGCTAAGTGTGGGAGTGGGGCTGGCAGCCAGGGTGCCAGGCATGAGTATAGCTGCCAGAGCCAATAGTTAGGGCCGAGGCCAGGAGCAGAGGTGGCACTCCCTCTCCACCCCCCGGGCTCCACTCACACCCCCTGAATGTTTCGTTGCACCCCTCCACATTTTGGGTACCTTTGCCCTAAAAGTATGTCTACACTGCAGTTAAACACCCCTGACATGCCTGTGTCACCTGACTTGGGTTTGTAGGGCTGGGGCTCTAAAATTGCAGTGTAGATGTTCAGCTTCAGGCCAGCCATGGGTGTTTAACTGCAGTGTAGACATATCCTTAGAGTGCTGGGAGCCAGCGTAAGTGCGATCAGCCTTGAACTGCTCTTATAGACCAACGTGGCACCTAGCTGGTGTGGGCCTTAGACCTCCCTTCACAATCAGACAGTCCTGAGTTGCACTGTCCACTCCAAAGACAGACAGGAGGATTTGGGCTTTCCTCTTATTTCGATAGGAACAAAACAAATTTTCTGAAGCGCAAAGAGAAATGTTTGCTGCTATTTAATGTTACTGTGACTCCTGCAGCATGAAAACTTAGCAAAGGTAAATTTAAAAAATAACAAAATAACCCCAATGGAATAAAGCCCTTAAGGTTCCCTTACTATTTACAGAGAACTCACAGAGGTTTACAATGCTCCTAGAAGATGTTAAAATAGTCAGTATGTACATTTCTCCTTGCGATGGTCCAAAGGAGAGTCCTTATTGGCCTCTCTGTGGGTGGCATGACATTGTGCCCTATATTCAATAGGTTCTTCAGATTGCCTAGCTGTCTGCTGAGGGCTGCTGGAGAATAGAACTGAAAAGGAAAAAAAATGTTCACGCTATGTGGTCTCAGATCCAATGAAAATGCAGATTGCTTCAGCTGGGGATAAAAGAACTTAAAAAAAAAAAAGTGCTTGTAGTCTTGGAGCTACTATTAAAAGGGGAGATGAATCACGAGAGACCATTTCATGCCAAGGTACATTAGAGAGTAGAATCTCAAAGAACTATTAACCCTCAGTAAGAGTTGTGTGGAAGTCCTTTGCTGTCAGGACAGAAGCATGCATATAAATTTAATACTGTTTGTCCTTGGGCAGAGACAAAATATTACTTCTATATCCTTAACATCTTGTCTCTACTAACATGAAATGATATTCCACTGTTTTGCCGCCTTAATCCTTTCCTGTAAACAGAATAGTAATAATAAATGTATAACTTTGAAAGGTTTTGCTCTGAGAAGAAAAAAATAAAACATGCACGCTGATTTGCAGACTATGACCATTTCCCTTAGATATTGCCTGCTTCATTGCAAATCATGATGCTGTTCGAGGTGGGTCTTTTGGGAAGTGTATTATAGTTCTATCATTCTAAAAAAAAAAAAAAAAAAGCTTTGAAACACTGCTGCATTGGATCTCCCTTTCCAAAGTTTCTCTAGATTAGCTGAGGTTTGATTTTAATGTATTTAATATAATTGTAGTTCCAAAGCTGAATAACATACACAGTAAATGCAAGTAGAAAAGCATAACTATGCAAGATCTGTGATCTCTTTAACTCAGACCTCATATTCTACAGACACTTTTGTGGCCCAATCCTTACTCATGTAAGTAAATCCATTGAGTTCACTCTGACTGCTCATATGAAGAAGGAATGTTTATGTGAGTATGATTTGCAGGATCAAACCCTTTAAGAGTTTTCTAGTATATTAACCACTATTCTGCATAAATCTGAAATAAAACATTGCACTTTAAGATTTGGATCTCTTTTTACAGACCCAAATCTTTTTACTTGTTTTCTTTGATAAATTCAGTGTAATGTGTGTATGTGTGTTTATATATTACAAAAAGTTATTTAATTCTATGTTAATAAAAATTATTTCATTAAATGTCTTCTGATTTGAGAAATCTTAAAATGGAAAATATAGCCAAAATAAGAAATCTGAAATTAAGGTCAGATTTAATCCTGAAGAGTTTTATTTTAAAAGGATCTAGATTTCATCTGAAATTTAATCATAGAACATATACAGGTGATCTAACAAAATTCTAAAAGTAACATTTAAATGTTTTTTATGGTTTGTATATAATAAAAATTTAAGTACATTAATTATGTCCCTCAAAATGGTGCATTGTATGAATGCAATAGCCTTGCAGAGTTACATATGTTTTTCACTACAGCGAACTGAAATGAAATATATTTCTGCTAAAGTGAAACCAATATGTCTTTCTAACAGCAAGACAAGTACAGCAAGCCGGCATCAGGCAAAGTCTCCTTCATAAGGTACACATTAATATCTAGCAAAAACTTATATACAATTTCAGATTATAAAAGTTAATAAAGAACACTTCCAGATTACAGGGTGTAATCTTGTCCTTGTTGTTATGAAGCTGAAGTTATTTTTGCTGTATTGTGCATTTTCTAAGACCATGAGAATTTTCAGTGTTTCTCTTTGTAATCAGTCAAGACTGTGTTTGAGTCAAGTGGAATGTAATGTGACTGTGAGGCACGTGGTGTTCCAGGAGAAGGAGGGAGGGACCTGTTCTGTGGGAAGGCCTCATTTTGATGAGTAAAAATCACACCATAGTGATCAGGCCATTTCTTCTATTCAGAAAGCTGGAATGTGGGCTGAGTTAAGGCTGGTGCAGCCTTCCCTCTCACGCCCTTTTCCCCCCTCCAAGGCACATGCATCATTAACCTTCTGAATGCTTGAAATAAATAGAACAAAATATTTTCTTTACACTGAGAGTAACAGACTGTACAAATCTAACAAAGCAAGGCACATACCAAACCATGTTAAACCCTACGACCCTGAAATTATTTCTAAAGCTGTATAATATCTTCTACATGATTGTACTTGATAGATCCCCTCCCTTAATGAAACACTCTGGTGACTGAGAAAATTAATCTAAACTCTATAATACCTTCTGTTTAAAAGCTTCCCAAATGTAATTAGGTTTATGGATTGAGCATGAAATTGTTAAATCCAAATTATTAGTGGAATAACTTGTTTAAGGTGGTAGTGAAAATTGGAAAGTCTGGGGCTGAAATGCCTGTGGTATTGTTTGATTTTACTGTGAGTTTCAGTAAAAGCCTCAGGGTGCAAGGTAGGGCAATATTATATTAGGGTTATTTAATGAGAAGTCACTAAAGACTTAAGATTTAGTTGCCAAATTTGCTTTCATTTAAATTTTTGCTGTCCTGTGCCCCTGTCTTATTGTTCTGTTAGTTAAGGGCTTGATTCTGGCACTCTGCTACACAATGCAAATATATGAAAAAAGGTTAAAAATTTTGAGGATACCCATTCAAACAGTTGGATCTTGAACCCATACAGAAAACATTTAATTACAACTAATCAGATGTGAAATAATTTAAGTATGTAGCCAGTAGGGATCTATCTGAATAGAGATCATTTGACAAGACTCTGGCTCCTCACTTGTCTCAAGTAGTAAGTGTACAAATTAATTTGTAAAGGTAACGATGAGACTGAAATTCAAAACAAGCTCTCATTTTCCCCCCATGCTGTTGGAAAGCAATTAAAACCACAACTTCTCTGTTTTCAAAATCCTGACAACTAACCTCTGTTCTCCACAGCTTTTCTTAGGCCAAGGTCTACATTGGGGGGTTGGAGGGGTTGACATAAGATACATAACTTCAGTTCCATGTATCATGTAGCTGAAGTCGACATATCTTAGGTCGACTTACCTGGGCGTCCTCAGTGAGTCAACCACTGACACTGCCCCATCGACTCTGCTTCCGCCTCTCATGGAGGTGGAGTTCCGGAGTCAATGGGGAGAGTGCTCGGGATCAATTTATAACGTCTACACTAGAAGCAATAAATCGATCCCCAAAAGATCGATCACTATGCAGGTAATGTAGACTTACCCTTAGTCTCTTGGTATCCCACATGCAGTCACACTTTCTAAGCTGTAGAAAGATATTCAGGTTGAATGTGCATAACAAGAAGACACTGACCACCAGCTGAACCATATTACTGTAGAATCTTCTCCATAGTAAGTACTGTTAACATGTTTATGCACTGAGCTGTGTTAGGTCTGACAAGGAAATTACTAAGGATTCCATCAGGGCAAATGGAGTCATATTGCAGTGAAAAAAACTCATTCAAACCCATATAAGCTAAACACAGATCATGCTAATGAGAAATAAAGATCTCACTTCCCTTTCCTCAAACCAGTTTCTCACACAGAGATCTGTGAAAATTAAATAACTTTGCTGTCCCGATTAAGGCCTCAGTTCAACAATATATTGAAATGCATACTTAATTTTAACTTTAAGCCAATGAGACTTAAACACGTGCTTTTGCATTTTGCTGAATGGGAACCCGACTGCTCTTACTTTATGGTTATACACAGGGATGAAAATAACTTAAAGGACTTACTGGTACTCTGAAGTTCTGAGGAAGGGAGGGGGCGTCGACTGGTAGAGGCAGAGCCTCAACCAGAAGAGGTGGGGGCAGCAGGCTCTGCTGAGGGGGGTGGTTAAAGGGCCCAGAGCTTCTGCTGCCTCTACCACACCGGGCCTTTTAAATTGTCCCTCCTGCCAGAGCCCTGGGATAGCGGTGGCTGGACTCCGATGGCTATTTAAAGGGTGGCTATTTAAAGGCCACTGCTGGGAGCCCCAGGAGCTTTCAATTGCTGCCTGGGGAAGCCGGTCTGCCCGTGTACACTGTACAGGGGTGGACCGGCTTACTTTCACCTCTGATTGTATATAAGGATTTTCACAATGATGGAACTGATACCTAAAGGTGGAGGTCAGAAACTGAGCACAACTCCAGATGTTAAGTACAGGTTAACCCTCTGCACAAACAGATTTCAGTTTCAAAATGAGAGAGAGTGAACAGCTGAATCATTGCAGTGGGAGTTGCAGAAAAGAGCCCTGGAAAGAGCTTGTTTGTATAGATATCAATATTTTCTATTTTATATAAAAGTCATAAGTAGTTCACATATAGGGCATAACCCGTAAAGTATTGAAGCAATCTATACGTAACAGTGGGAACATACTGTTTAAGATGTAGTAATTGAAATTGCTGCAGTTTCATACAGAGAAGATTTGTCTGATCTATGGTTTTTGCTCATTCATAATAATGCACACCTCTACTATTCTGTTAGTTGTAATTGACAGTTAAGAACTCAGTGGCATTATTTTAATGTGAGTTTTTTCACTCAAACTCTTCAATGTAGGTTGCAGGGAGTCTTCAGGCTTAATGCTTAGGCTGACCCTCTCAGGCAGAGCACTTTCAAGCAGACTAGGGATTGCTCACTAGACTTCATTACACCAGTTCTTTGCACTGAGAATGAATCCACAACGTTTTAGTGCCAGTGAATATGAACAATGTGGTAGATGAAGTCAGAATTTGGTCTGTTCTGGCAACCTTAAACAAATCTCCCAGGCAGACCTAACAGTGAACAAAATGAAGAAGACACACAGGAAGCATCATGGCAATTACAATAAGAATTTAGTTTCTGAGACACTTAATAGGAACTACATTTTTAGATTGTTCAACAAATAAGTAGTGGCATTTTGCCCAGGTGTCCCTCCCCAGTACTTCCCTTCCCCTTTTTCTGATCTTAGGCAATTTAAATGCCTAAGTACCCAGCGCAGGATCCAGGGAAGAATAATTCCCATTGTGGCCATTGTGCACAAAAACAGAAGAACCTATTGATCAAAGATTTGGGGTCTGCAGCCCAAACTTTGTCATGTGACCAGCCAGCTCTGTTTCCAACTGTCAAACAACAAGCTGATCTGGAACTGCTTCACTATTTATGTGGAGCACTAGTTGCCTAGCAACAGTTTCCAGCCCTCATTTACATTGTTTTACATTTCATGACCACTGAAACTTCTTAGGGAAACTTTCTTTAGTTTAGTCAAATCAAGTTGTTTTTTTTCCAGTTGACCACCATGGAATCCTTTCCCTAGCAATATAACCTTGCACTGACATAGAAGTTCTAATTTCTTAAAGCATCATCTTTTGTCTTTCCCTATTAAAATATCAAAACGTCATGCCCTTTCAATGCTTTGTTTCCATCCAGATACACATCTTGAAATGTATTGGAATGAAGTGAGCCTAATTTAAGCAAAGTCAATGTTAGATATGAAGCTTTGGGCAAGTTTCTCAAACTCTGAAGAAGGAAGATGTAATAGGGATGGGAGATGGGGAAAGTCCAATGAAACAAATGTTGCCAAGTTATTATTAATAAGATACAGTAGCCTTAGGCATATGTTTCTTTTGTATGTTACATCACAATAAACTTAGCCCCCAAGAACATTCAGGGTGTCAGTATGCAGAGAATTACTCATAAATTTAGCTAGTAAATGATTTAAAATATTTATATGCACACAACAATATAATAAAATATTTGTATGCACACACCAATATTTTTAAAAAATTGTATTTGATAAAATGATGGTAACTGTGGCTTCTTAAATTGTGTAGCAAAAATAATCCACTGCCCACCCACAATTAAAAAAATAATCTAATTTTTTCAGTTCATTTTTATAGGCTAGAGCAGGCCTGCACAACATGTGGCCCGGGGGCCACACACGGCCCTCACAGGCTCACTGTGCGGTCCGCGGGAGGTAAGTAGGGGTGGGGCACGCCAAGCGGTGGGGTGGGGAGAAGGGGATGGGGGCGGGGTGAAGGCGGGGCTTTTCGGCCCGCATCTGGTTTTTTTGCAGTAATATGGCCCTTGCTGCTTTCCGAGTTGTGCAGGCCTGGGCTAGAGGATTCTTCAAGAGAAGAAATGAGCCTTCACACGCTGGATGTAAGAAGAGCTCTTGCATTTTACCTAGACAGGAATAGGTTCTTTAGGGCTTCACCCAGACTTTTTATCTCAATTGCAGAATGAATAAAGGGCAGGCAATTTCCACTCAAAGATTGTCCAAATGGGCTGCTGGATGCATCTTAACCTGTTACAAAGCCTCAAGGGTTTCCCCTCTCAGAGTTATTTCTTACTCCAGCAGGGGTCAAGCTACCTCTGTTGCCCTCCTAAGCAACATACCTATCCCAGACATCTGCAGAGCAGCCACCAGATCTTTGTTACACTCATTCTTCCAGCACTATGCTCTGGTGATGAGGTGGTTCTACAATTTGTACTCAGTCCACCTCATCAGCACCCCTCTCCATCATGGAGATACTGCTCAGGAGTCTCCTGATGGGGAGCACGGCAGCACCATTACTTCAAGGAGTAGCAGTTACCTTGTACAGTAACTGGAGTTCTTCAAGATGTTTCCCTGTAGGTGACTGACAACCTAACCTCCTTTCCCTCTGCCTTGGAGTCTCTAATTGGACTTTCATAGTTGAGAAGGAACTGGAGTGGTGGGTCCACCCTGCCCTGTATGCCCTTGTAGCCGAGTTTGAGGGTGCCTAGCACACAGTTGCGATCATAGTCCCTTCTGAAGAAAAATCTCTGATTCGGTGTACACACACTGACATGAAGCAGCCACAGGGGGACACACCTCAAAGAACTGTTGTTATTCAAGGTAAGTAACCTCTACTTTTCAGAAGCATTTGAATCTTTTAGACTCTGTACTATTTCAAGTCTTTTTTTATCCTGCAACAAAAGGAATGTGAAGGAAATCCTGGTATCCCTCCACATTTCCTTATACAGAATGATTTACACACTTTCATTTCTGGAAAATTTTCAAAGTTCATTGTGTGCAGATGTAAATCACTCCTCGGAACCAAAAATACCCCTCTTTAAAGCTGCTCCTGCCTCCTTTTTTGGCTTGCAAAAACTGATCTGTCTGGTTTGGCAGAGAAAAAATATAGGCCTGTTAGAAAATGTTATTTAAGTAGACACATAAAAAAAGAAATTTATACATTTTGGTACATGTTTTCAGTAAGTAAATTCTTTACTGTTTGTGTCCGACTTGGGAAGGAAGTGCACAAACTGAGGACTGTGTTCATTAGAATATTAAGGAGCCAAAATCTTTAATCTTTGAAACCTATTCAGTGGAGATTCGGCCATTCTGTTGAACCATCTTTTATCTGGATCCACAGATAGCTCCTCTGAAGACCCCTTAAGGAATGAATATTCCATGTAATAGACTCCCTTCATATTTTTCTCTCTCCCCAATCCTGATTTTAATGGAGGCTTCAGAGCAACTCTATTTCACTACCCTTAGAGGCTGGAAATCACAAGTGAAAACATTAGAGATGTTTACAACTTATAGTATTGCATGCCAAATACAGTTTACGGTTGCGTTGCTCAGTTCTATTTAATGTTGTATTCTAATTTCTTATCTTTTATATTGTGGGATGGTCTAATTGCTGCACTCTGAGTACTGTTTCAAGAATACACCAGGATTTTTCCCCCCACTGCTTTCAACATAAGAATCTCCATACTTATGTTTGGGTGGATACAATTTATGAGGGTGCTCCTTTTTACCCTGTCCTAACTTTACCTTCTCTGTTCCATTCATTATTTTATCATGTGCCTCATAATAGTTTCTCCTCTAAACTGACCAATTCCATTTTTACGATTTAACTTCGTATCTGTGTGTCTCTAAGCATATAACTATTCTTGTACCCATCTTGGAATCCCTTCTATTTCTGCTATTCCCTTTTGAGATAACATGCTTCACCTTGAATGCAGTATTCCAGATAAGAGCAAATGTTGTTAATTATATTTTTCATAATTTCTATCCCATTCTGTATTCTTAATGACCACTGCTGCACAATGAGCAGAAGCTTTCATTATGCTGTCCACAAATACACTTCTGTCTCTTTCCCTATGCATTTGTCTATATTGCATTGTAAACCTGACCACAAACTCAGGTTTGAGCCCAAACTTCCCTATTATTTATGCACACACCTTTCTGAGATGGGTCAGCAAATCCTCAGACCTGAGTCCTGTAGGATCCACCTCAGGGAGTTAGCATCTGAGTCTTAATAGGATTTGGGTCCAAACCTTGTCATTTTGCAGTGTGGATGCAGCTTAAGCCTGAGGAACCAGACTCAGGGCTGGAGATTCCCCAGTGTGATCCCTGTGTTTTGTTCTTCTATCCCAAAACTTCTCACTTGAGTCCCAGGAAACAGAAGTAACCCTGCTTGGTTCAAATGCAGCTGCTTGATGTTTGTCTCTTCTTTCCATGCTGACTACATACCTGGAAATACAGCTAGTGGTCTCTTGTGTTAGCTATTAGCCCCACAACAACCATGCTGCTACCAGGCCAGAGGAACACAGCTGAGTTCTGGTAAATCTCTGGTGTGCAGTGAGCAAGTCAGAGAGAATGCCAGAAATGATCAACTGTAAACTTAAAGAAGCTTGTGGCATTGGGCATGAACTGGATTGCTTATAAGTGCAGAGAGCAAGTTCAAGCAGGGTTTAGGACTATGATCATGAAACTGCTTCATGCTGAGTGGACCCCAGTATGGAGCTACAAGGACAGCAGTGAGGCTCGGGAATTTGCCCACATCAATGTTGTTGGAGGACCAGGACCTAAATGACTGCTTGTTTCTCTCTGAAATATCAAGCCCAGCCAATAAAAATGAATAAACTACTTAAATAATTCCAGTTGTAAAGTCTGGATAATGCATTATCAATGTCAAAGAAGCATTTCTCTCTCCATTTAAATGTTCCTTTGTGTTAACAAACTACAAAACTCCCATTGATTTAAAAACGGAGACTCAAATCTCCAAATTGAGTTCACTTTTAGGAATCTTTTTCTTACCTGTTAGAAACAACGGCAACTGTTTGAAGTCAATCAGTCTTGCCACTGACATCATTGAAACAAGATTGGGTCCATACATCTTCTCCTACCCCAGAATAGGACCCCACTATTCATTCAAGTTCCTACTGACATCACAAAGAGGCTTAGGCAAGAATGGAGCAAACTGTTTGAGGCCTTTATGTTTAGTGAATTTTTAAAATATTTTATTATACAATTTCTGAAAATAGGGTCATTAAAGTGGGTCATTTCCAATATGATTTTCATCTTTAGGGATTATAGAAACCAGTTATTTGGGGGAAGACATCAGCTGTCTTTCAGGCTTTATATCTGCACTGAAAACATCTGTCGATTAAAATATGTAAATAAGAACCTAATAAGATCAACATTTTGTTTACACTGCTCTTCTTTTTGATGATCCTGTTCAAGCCAGAATATCACACTTTGCCATTATAAGCACAGGTCTTTGATTAAAAAAAAATAAAATTGCCTATCTTTTGAAATTAGAAGAGAGGCAGTTAATATTAATTAAAATCACATCTGTAAACACTTATGTACATGAGTAACTTTCAGTTCAGTGGGACCATTCATGTGCATAAGCAGCTATAGGCTTGGGCCCTAGATTTATATTTACAAAATTCAGCATAACTGGTACGGACCTGATTCAACAACTGCTCTCTCTCTCTTTTTTCTTCTTCTTCTTCTTGCAAGCAGTCCATTAATGTACTGAGGAAAGGCTAGTTACATGGCTGAAGGTTTCCATGACTGGCCCCCAGGGTAGCCCCATACCTTCAGAAATAATATGAATATGAGACTAAACATAAGTGAAGCCATAAGTAAGTGAAGTGTAATAACTGACACTTTCCTAAGGAAAAACAGGTGCAAGCTGGATCAATGGAGACAAGTGTTTCAATTTATTTTCTGAAAACAGATGCAAATGGTGCTGCAGAAGTGCTATGAAAAGGTGAGAGTGAAGGGAGGGAGAAGAATTGTAAAGAATACCAGCCAGCCCAAGAGAGTTAAATAAGCTAAGAAAAAATTACATAAATTGCGTGACTCAGAGGAGTGTATTTTAATGCATATTAATTGAAAAATGTTTCATTTGCATGGGTGGAGGAAAAGAGAGGGCATATTCCCAGGGCACCTAGAGAAAGTAGGTTCCCTTTAGTCTTTCTCAGCAGCTCCACAAGGAACAGAGAAAGCAATAGCTTATGGAAACGTCTATAGCCACATAAATATTGACTGTTGTTTCTCAGGAACTTTTCACAAAAGATTGGAAAATAAACTAAGTCTTGTATGAATAGCTGGCTTCAGTAGGATGCACAATATACTCAAAAGGGTATAATTTCACTGTTTCCCCAGTGCTGTCCTGCTACCTCAGGAAGTCTTTCAGGATCTCCTGGCCCTCATCCACCTTCAGGGAATCATGTTATCCGTCAGTTAAGGTAAGCCAGGCACTGCTTCCTCAACTCTTCAGTTGTTACTGTGAGGCTCAGTTGTGACATTACAGCCACAAGAAGGTTTGACAAGTCAGAGATCACACACACGTTGCTGTAGAAGAGTTGCACCTTTATTAATGTTGCACCCATCATCTTCTGCAACACAACTCCCTGGCACATGGTTACTCCTGGTGAACAAAGGGAAGCCCTTTCCCAGCCCGTAAACCTGACAATACCGAAAATCTCCCTGGGGTTTAACTACTGGAGCGTAGGCTGAGGGGCGCACGTCACCCGAGAGCAGCAATCTCTGAAACAGCAGCGCAAACCACACACGCTATAGTGCTTGTTTAATGTGGAAGGAGGACTGGTCAGTCAGGTTAGCCAATAACCCCCCGTGCAAAGGCCTGGCCACAGCTCTCCTCCCCGCGGCGCCCCGGGGTTAGCAGTGGCTGCAGGGTTAGTCCCAATGAGTAAGTTATCCCCCCTCCCCCACCACCCGGCTGCACGCTCCTAACCCGACTTGTTGCCTGGGGCCGACCCTCCCCACCCCCCCCACCCCGCTCGTCTCCCTCCCTCCAGCCCCGCCCCCAGCCCGCCTCAGCCGTTCCAGAAGTTGACGAAGAAGCTGCACAGCGAGTGCCACTGCTCCGCGCAGTAGGTCTCGGCCAGGTCCTCGCTCAGCTCCGTGGGCGGCTCCGGGTTCCCCCCGGCCGTGGGCGGCCCCTGCTCGGGAGGCAGCGGGGAGCTGGGACCCCCTTTCCTCTTGCCCGCCTTGCCCCGCTTCTCCGGGGTACCCGCGTGGGCCCCGCTGTTCATCGCCTTCGCCCCGGGAGCCCCGGGCAGCTGCAGCGGAGGCGCTTCCTGGGCACTGCCCCGGCCCCTGGCTCTGCCTCTGGCGGGGCCCCCGGCGGCGCCCGGCGCTGCAGGGCTGGGGCTGGGAGGTGCCAGGCGCAGCTGCGCCTCGGGCAGCCCCTTCTTGCTGCTGCAGAGCCGGGCTTTGAGCGGGCTGCTGTCCTGGCAGGGGTGGCGCTTCCGGCGCAGCTTGCCCAGGATCTGCTTCCAGTACTGGCGGCTCTTGGCGCTGTAGGCGGCGCAGCGCTCCGGCTGGCCCCGGTACACGCACCGGAGCCCCTCGCTGCCGCCCTCTCCAGGCGCCTGGCAACTCAGCTGCAGCTCGGTGGCCTCCTCCCCTCGGACCAGCTGCCAGCTGCACACATGCTGCTCCCGGGTGGAGAACTGCCCGGATTGCGCCCAGGGCGCGACGCGCTCCGCTTTCTCACCGCCCCCTCGGGCCTGCCCGCTGGCGGCGCCCCCGAGGCAGCCCAGGAGCAAGAGGCTCAATGGAAGGGCTCGGGAGACCCTCATCTCATAGGTCAGTGGAGCTGCTGCGGCTGCCTTTTGTCATGCAAGTGCAGCAGGGATGGAGAGTCCTGGCGAAGGAGCGAGGGGCCCTCGGCATCCCCCGAGCCCTAGAGAGGGAGACAGGGCGCACACTTAACGGGGGGACATGCAGCACAGCGACACAGCCACCGGCATGGCTAATTGTTATTAATATGCATCTCTCATCACGCACACGCACATTGGGCATGCCCCGCTAGATCAGTCATTCATAACTATGCGTTTGGTCATTGTTATTATCTATGCAGCATTTATAACTCCTGTATTAAGCATATCTGAAAGGTTGCTGAGACAGCTCCTTCAGTAGTAATAGACATTCACACTTGTCACGAATAGAGATGTTTACTTTAAATCTCTCTGCAAACAATAATTCATTAGTGCACCCTAAATCCTAATCAAATATAAGACCAAGGGATGTGCTGCTCTTCCTCTTTGTCAGAAAGGGTCACTCAGAAATCGGCACTGTTAATTACAGAAGGCACCACATCTCTGCACTCTCCACAGCTATGTGGTTTTCCTGTAAACGGTTTCTGTTCCTGAGGTATTCACCGGTGTTTTTATTACACAAACTTGAAATCAATATACTGAAGATAGAGAATGTCATCATTTGCAATAACAGAATTATGTTCTGTTTTTTCTTTGGGGGATTATACTATGCAAATTGGTTCTTAGAACTTCATCAATAGTAGACAAAGGTTTTTCTCTACAATATTGACAAAGAGTCCTGTGGCACCTTAAAGACTAACTAAAATTTTAGAGCATAAGCTCTCGTGGGCTAATACCCACGACGCATCCGACGAAGTGGGTATTAGCCCACGAAAGCTTATGCTCTAAAATTTTAGTTAGTCTTTAAGGTGCCACAGGACTCTTTGTCACTTCTGCAATTCCAGACTAACACGGCTACCCCTCTGATTCTCTCTACAATATTGTTTTCCAGTTTAATGATCTCTCATTTTCTTACATGGCTAAAGCAAGTTAACAACCTCTTCACTGCATTCTAAGCTTCTCTTTGCTGTATTCCCCAATGCAAAATACATTCTGTAAATTAGTTAAGTGTCAAAGTCTTAACAAACAGAAAGATGTTTGTAAATATGGATACAAGGCCACTGACAACATGATGGGAGAACAAATCTTTCTAATTATAGCATCAAAGAGAATGTGTGGCCAGAATTCAGTAGCAAACCCCTCTCAAAACAAAACTATTCCTCACAAAATCACATCCTGTTTTCCTTCTTTGGTTAAACTTACCGTCCACTGTGTGAGCTGGAGTAGTCTATTAGAAAACTGTGTGAGTCTGCATGTAGGATTAGTCTCTGTTAGAAGGGTGTATGGAGCATGAATGTATTATCAATAGCACAGGAGTGGCTACCCCAGGCTATGCCCCTCCCCAGCCTGGTGCATGCAAACATACACATACACCCACCCACAGAGAGAGAGAGAGCGCTTAGAACTTCTTTGACATGATTACACTATTCCACAATTATAAACCTATATGCTGCATGTTTTATAAGGCAATGTGTTTAATTAATCAAATGTTATTCAGTTGTTTGGTATGGTAGTGTGCTATTGACTCGTTTTATTGCTTTGAGGAAACTGCAAAACAATGTTAAAGAAATCATTCTTGGCGCTTGTTTACACTTGGAAATGTACTTATATAGCTATTTCATAATAATGACTCTGGAATAATTTCTTATGTGGACACTCTTATTTTAGAATAAGAATTTGGGGTGACTGAAAGTGGTCTTTTGAAAGTGGCTTAAGCTAAATCTGAGGAAGGTACTTCTATTCCAGAATAAGAGTGTCCACATAGGGAGTTATTCTGGTACAACTGTTATTGTGCTGTATCTACATGATGGTGAATCTTGCCCATTTTAATTAAACTCTTATCTTTTATGAACACTCATTTATTTAATTTGACTGAAAGTATATGCCCCTCATGATTTAAGCACTGGGACAGAATGTAAAATACATATCCTGGGCAAAACAACTTTAATGACAATGCCAGTCTAATCCAGCCTGGATCTATATAACAAATCAATCCCCAACCAGACAATCACATTTGAAAAAAAATACGCGATCCTTTCAAGAACCAAGAGCAACCCCATTCCTCTTAATCTCTCAGTGCCTGAGAGAGCAGACAGGCTACTGGAATTTATATCAACAACAATTTCTCTATTCTCTAGCCTTTAGATACTTTGAAACTTGTACATTTGATGGGTGAAATGTAATTTTCTCAGAATAAAATAATATGTAACAAGATATCTCAGAATGTTTTTCATATATGTGCTTTTGCTATTTCTTCTTTAATTGTGGACTGTGGCTGTGCTGTGAGCAGTTATAAATAGACCTCACCACTTTGGGAGCCAGCACCCTGGTCACTTAGAATACACAGGACACTGAGGGTAGTTAGAGTAGGAAGGCGTTAAGTAGTGTGATTGAGTTTGGAAGGTCAGAGTGCATCTACATAGGGATTAAAAAAAACGACTGTGATTAGCCCAAGTCAGCTGACTCAAGCTCACTGGGCTGGAACTCCAGAGTTGAAAAAGTGCTGTGTAGACATTTGTGTTTAGGCAGGACCCTGATCTCTGAGACTGTGTAAAGATGGAGGGTCCCAGAGCTTGGGGTCCTGCCTGAGCCCAAACATCTACACTGCAATTTTTACCATTTAGCCCAAGACCCATGAGTCTGAGTCAGCTGACCTAGCCCAGCTAGAGCCACAGGTCTTTTATCCCTTCATAGATGTGCCCTTTAGAGGGGATCACTTGCACCTATAGGGAGTATGAGCTAATTAGTTCACTAACTGGATAGGTTGCTGAAGAAAACAAGCTGTATAAAAGACTGAGTCAGGGAGCAGGAAGGAGTCCCTGTAATCATGCTGTATTGTACCTGGAACTTAAGGCAAGAAATAATAGTAAAGATATTTTGTAAAGGTACAGTGAGCATGCTGTAGAATCAAAAGGGATTTTCCCAGCAGGGTTTCTAGAGCTGGAGGAAAAGTCTGCCTACATGCTCATAGTGTGTGTATGTATGAATTGTGGTAGCACCAATAATGGACTCCATGGTGCTGGAACTGTATAAACAGAACAAAAAGACAGCTGCTTCCCCAAAGCACTTACATAATTAATAATCTAATATCTGTTCTTCCCGCTGGTGTTTTCTTCTATATTAGAACTAGTACTTCTAGAACAAGTATCAATAGCTGTTGTGGCTGAAAATGTAATTTATGGTCGTGTTCCTGTATTTTTTGTTCATTCAAAACGCCAGTTAACTTCAGCTATGGGAATTCCAGATATGCAAGCAGGGTAGGGTCTGAATCAGTGTTTTTGCCTGATTTAAAAATAGCTATAGTATGAATTAACATTAATATATTCTAACATTCCCATCTATAATAGAAATTTGTTAATCTGTACAAAAATGTATTAGATCTATAAGCATTTCCAAAGAGCTTGCTGTCATGATATCAAAGGGCTGTACATGAGTTACAGAAAATCAGTATGATTAGGTTAGAAGTGACAGACAATTTTGCTTTCTGCTCTTTGGTTAATAATTGGCTTCTGTTTTGGAGTGTGTTACCACATTTTCTTCTATTTCAGTTGGTTAGTGAATGTTTTGAAGATCTGGGATTTTTATCTTGTTTTTCTGTGAAGCACATTATTGTTGACACTGAACAACAAGTGCATAAAATAGAATAACACTGCATTTTCTGAAGCTGTCGGTGTTATAGAACTCTCTTTGATATCTTTTGGATGAGTTCTCCTTGGCTTTAGGCCAGCTATTGAGAAGGCTCATCTACCAACTCCCTTGAGTTCAAACATGGTTTTTGTTAATCAGAGTCCACCAAATGATCATCAGTATTAGAAAGAGAGGCAATCTTTGAGATATCTGGATCCTATTCCATTGAGGGCTTAGTAGACGAGTACCTGAAATTTGATTTGGATCTAGTAGTAAGCAGAGAACCAGTGCAATTTGTGCAGAGACAGCATCATATGCCTTCTGCTCATCCAGCTCAGGGATGGGTGGCTGAGTTACGCAACAGCCACAAATTCTTCATGAAATTTTTAAGACCTATAGAGTGAAGATGATTGCTCAGCTTGTTTTTGCCTTTTTATAACACTCCCAAGTGATGACAGTTTGAATTTAATTTACTATATGCAATTGAGCCCTATGTGCTAATATATTAGTATAAAAGTAAAATAGAATCGCAAAAAATAACTAAAATATACAGGAATGAGATGCCCTAAAATTAATCCCTATTGAGAGGACTTAGCAGTTTTGTGCCATACCACATAAATGCCAATGAGTGAGGAAAAAATAGGAAATTAGTTTAGTGATAAGAGTTACATGCAGAACAATTGTAGTGCCATTCTGATCAGATTCTGGTTTTAAACTGGAGGGATTATCTTTCTGTTCATAAATTATCCAGGAATAGATTGTGGCTTTTATGTGTTTGTTCTCTATTTGTAACTGTTCAATTAATCTTTTATGGGGGGTTTTTTGGTAATAAAACAATTCTTTCTCAAGTACCTTGATTTTTTTGGAGTTGTTATTTGTAAGAAATTTGTAGTGGCATTCATGATGATTTTGTTTCCAGGGACATCACTGGAAACAGTGCTTGAGAGCTGTGCTTGGGAACATTCATTCAAATGTTTGCAAATAGAAAGGGTTAAACCACCTGCTGATTCAAATAACTGGCAGGCACAAATATTTGTTGGATAATCCCAATTCTAGCTCAGTGGGAAAAATACAACCTGCATTTAGGCCACTTCCTACAGCACCTGGAGGTCTCCAATCTCAGTTCTGACCTGTTCCACTGCTTCTTAGTTTGAGTTCAGCTTGAAGCTGCATGACTGCAGACATTTTACTAAAATCACAGACAGCTAATCACCAAGTACCTGTAGTTTCATACTTTTTAAATAGTTGCTGTGGGGCAGTTGCAGTTCTTTCCTTGTGTTCGTCAGGGAGAGAGACCCGTTCCTCTCGCTGCAGTGTTCCTAGAGCCACTCCGTTCAGGGGAATTGGCCAACAGTTAATAAGCCCCAGCCTTTAGTCCACATTGGGCATCTGGACTAGCCCTGACGCTCAGCCAGGGCGGGGCAGCACACAGTTAATGGTCCTGGCCCGCCATCAGACAGGGTAGCAGTAAGTCTATAGGCCTGGAGTCCTCAGTCAAGACAGGACTGTAATAAGTAAATGGCTCTGGACTGATGTCAGGCAGAGCAGTTGTGAGTCTATCTGACCGGGGCCCTCACTCAGGGCAGGGCAGCAGTCAGGTAAGGGCTCTGGCCTGCAATCAGGCAGAGCAACATAGCAGTCTAGGGGAGCTTAGCTCTCTGGCGAGAGAGCCAGCAAAACAGTCAGGCATCCTAGCTTGGGCAGGCACCAGATCAATGCAGGCCTCCTGGCCTAAATGTAGGGAGGCTGCCACCCCTGACAGTGAGGTGGCAGCGGGAGGCAGGTGCTCCCCACTCCACTGTGTCCCAGCCCAGGGCCCAAACAGTAGCAGAGTGGCCTGCCACTGGGTCAGCGGGGAAATCCGGCTGCAACACGCTGGCCCTTTTCCAGTCAGTAAGCCAATTCAGCTTCCCTGGGCTCCTTCCAATCTGGGGGGTACCTGGGTTGTCATCCATCTCGCTGGGGTAAATGGCTAGAGGGAGCCCCACTGGGTCTCTGGCACTGTAGTGGTCTCTGTCAGCTCCAAGCTTCAGCAGCCAAGGGGAGACATCCTGCTCCTCTAGCAGCTCTCCTCCCACTGAGTTGGAGGCTCTGCCTCTTATAGTTCCGGTTCCTGTCCCGCCTCTGCTTACAACAGGACAGCTGCGGGTATCCCAGTTCAGCCCACGGGGCAGTTGTGGTTCTCTCCCCATCTGTTACTGAGGGAAACTGTGCCCCCTTGCTACAGTTGCAAAACTACATGGCTGCTTGTTCCTAGTTAGGATCCCTGGACCTATAACTACGCAGGGTGGTTCATGCAGCTTCACTCCTCCGCACAGCCCTGCGAGCTCATGGAAGAAAGAAACTGATGGGAAGGGTCCCCCAGAAACTAAGATGGCAGGATCAGAGACATGCAGCTACAGCAAAGTGGTGGTGCTTGGATGCTGACAATGTCATCAGTGCCTGAGGACTGTTTGGCTTTTACTCTGGACTTTCTTTCTCCTCTGCTGCTTGGCTTTTTGCACCAACTCCTTCCCATCTCCTTCCTGATCATTGCTTTGATTCAGCCTCCCTCCACTTGCCCTCCATAGCCCCCATCTTCCATCCTCTTCTCCTTTTCCCTTTTACCTCTCCCTTCAATGTCCCCCTCTCTCTTCCTTTGTCTCTCTCTTTAGCTCACCTCCTCCCTACAAAACCCCACCTCAAAAATGAACAAACATACATATTGGTGGTAACATATTTGCAGCTCAAAAGCTCTCTCAGAGCAGAGACTCTCTCTTAACTATATTTGTACAGTGCGTAGCATTCTGGGCCCCTGATCTTAGTTAGGGTCTTAAGGGATTACCATAATACTAAGTAATAACAGAAGTTGTACCTCATTTTAAAAATACAGAAGTACTTTACAGTAGTGATCAAAAATACCATAGTAACAATATTCTAAACTGTAGTATTTTTGACCAGTATGTTATAGTGTGCAGTATTGTTCCAAAACTCTATAGTTCAGGATACGGTGTGGCCAAAGGCCAGTTTTCTGTCTTTGGAAATACTGATTGCTCACAGGTTGCTTCTGAAAGAGCACCATTTCTCAGCACAAGAGAGACATCTAGTGTCAAGCACTAAAAACACCAGACACAAGTTTAGTACCTGAAAGTAAAGTGTACTGGCATGCAGGAGAGATGAATCTGAGTTGAAATAACTGCTGTTTATGCATACAACAAAACATTTCTGTACTCCATAGCTATCAATAATATTTTTCTATCCATGTCCTGCTGAACTGTGCTGTCCTAGTCTCTTGCATTAACTCTCTTCCTTTGACCTGTATCATCAGATTTTCTTTAAATAAGACAAGGAAAACTTGTAGCACCTTTGAGACTAACCAGTTTATTTCAGCATAAGCTTTCGTGGGCTATAGCCCACTTCATCAGATGCACAGAATGGAACAGAAGTAAGATATACCCAGAAAGAAATAAAAAAGTTGTAAATCACCATACCAATTCTAAGAGGCTGTTTAATTTGGATGGGCCATTATCAGCAGGAGTTCATTAAGTTCTTTAAGTTCATGATAATTAACTCCTTGCAGTACAGTAGCTGTGCTTCTGTAACATCTGTAGTGCAGACATGGCCTAAAACACTGAATTTGTTCACTGTGCCTGTAGTTAAAGCAAGACTCAAATAGGTGTGACTTTGCAATGTGGTATGTCTTTGAACTGCCATCTTGTTCTCCAGAATCTAAGCTCTCTTTTTTTCTAAAAAGAGACTTTATAGTAGAGGAGAAAATCTTGACATGACCCAATATAAACACATAAAGTTGTGCCTGCCTGCATCTGCTGAAAGCCAGAAACAAGCACCAAGAGGAGTGAACTGTCCCATTCATTTCAATGGGACGATAACTCAAATGCTAGTTAATGACCTTTGGCATATCTGCATTGCTGACTATTTCATTACTATCAAAGCATGTAAGAAAGAATAAAAGTGATCATAGACCTTCTCAATCCTCTGAGTGGATATTCATTTTGGTGGATGGTGTTTGGTAAAGGATCACCACTTTTTCTCTCCTACCCAGTCTGACCTGTGCAGTCAAGAAGCCAAGAAGAGGAGCAGAGTCCTGTGGGACACCCATGCTTCCCAATAACCCAGTCCTGCCGCATCCCAGAGCAACAGGGGCCAGGCCTGTCCTGGTGATAGGTGCAAGACCAGATGGTTTCCCCCTGGATTTAAGGGCTGCTGTTCTTTCTTGCATCTGCAGATTCAGGCATATATCACAGCATCAGTTACATTTGGGTCACATTTACAAGATTTCCTTTGCAACCATAATAGCTAAAAATATAATGTGGTTTGTATACATGGGGCCATTCATGAAAATTAAGCTGACTTAACTTTTATAGTAGATAGTTAAATCACTGTAACCCTTATATGGACATGCTGATTCAGAATTAAAGTGACATAAATTTGGTAATTGAGGTAATGGGATGACTGCAGCCCAGAGACATTGTGGGGTTTGGCTTCACCAAACTCATGGTTGCCCTGCCTGAAGGAGCCTGGGACTGCAGCAGGGCACTGCCCAGATCCATTGTAGGATGCCATGAGAGCCAAGCCGCCCCAACAAACTGGACTTTAAGGGCCATCCAGGGGTGAAAGTAAGGTGGTACAAGCCGGTACGGGGTACCAGTAAAAAGTGGCCACCAGTACAGGCCTGTAATGGTGCGACGGCTCACCCCTGCAGCGCCTTGTGCTGCTCATCCGGGAATTAGTAGCGGCCGCCATGGCTAGAGCCCTGGGTCCTTTAAATAGCCACTGGAGCCTGGGCAGCACAGGCCAGACAGCCTAGAAGGGCTGACTGGGGGACACTGACCCGCCCCTTCCGCCTGAGGCCTCGCTCCTTTGCGGGAGGCGGGGCACAGAGCTGGCCCAGTAAGTTTTCAATTTTACTTTCACCTCTGGGGGCCATCCCCCAAACTGAAGGGACTCTGGTAGGAAGTAGCCCAGGGCCGTGGCTTTGGACTCCCTGCTCAGAGTTCCCCCTGTTCAGGGGTCATCTCACACAGGGCCTTGTAGAGTGGGAGGGCATGGGTCCCCCTACCTCCACTTTCTGAAAGACTGAGGCATGCTGATCAGGGAAACAAGGGGTTGGACATCAGGCATGCCAATGCTTACACTGCTTGGCCTTCCAAGCCCCCTGTTACACTGACTTATCTGAACAGCTATTTTGTGCACTATGGGGCAAGCCAGGCTGCGTGCTCGGCAGCTGTGCACAGTACAAAGGCAGGAGTCTCAAGATTTCCTAGCCTGCCCCTGCTGCAGAGTAAAAACAAATTCTTCCACTACAGAAGGAGCTATAACCCTCTCAGAGGAAAGGCTAGAAGTGGGCCTCTATTGTTTCATCCTGCAAAGTCCCCAGCACCCTCAACTCCCATTGATGTCCACGGGCACGAAAGGGCCTGGCACTAGTGTGACCAGATGTCCTGATTTCACAGGGACAGTCCCAATTTTGTGGTCTTTGTCTTATATAGGCTCCTATTACCCCTCACTCCCTGTCCTGAATTTTCACACTTGCTGTCTGGTCACCCTACCTGGCACCAAGCAAGCTCAGGCCCCAAAGCTCCCTTATAATACCCACATTTTTATTTTGAAGTCTTTAAAAGTTTTATGTCTTGTTGTGCTAGAGGAAATGATCTTCTGAATGCAAACAGAAGAGTTGTGCAGCCCTGCTGTAGCACTGGAAAGCAGATTTCATGAAGCACTATTCTCCTTCTGGCCTCCTTTCAGCAACTGCTGGCAAAGACAGATGACAGTTAGAAATAGTTTTATAACACCAGGGATTATTTGTAGATGAACATATGCTTCCTTGCTAAGGAATAGAAAAGTACATCAAACAGCAGCAAAGGAAAATGCTCAGCACCGCTCACATGGATTAAGTGATTTACCTAGGCTGCTCTCGGACTCCCCTCACTAAAAGTTTTTACAAACCAGTCACCTCTGCTCATGAATCTGTTTAAGTTTAGCAGTATGCTAATATTGAGATTAACAGTCCAACCTGTCAATGAATGATATCTTTGGCCAGAGGTCCCAGAAAATAGGAATCTCCCTGATTTATTTGCTTTGATGGACATATTCCTTTTTTCTAACATTTCCTGAACATCTTGTCACTGGCTGAGCAGATTCCTCCATCTTGTGTTCTCCCATGCCATGCCTGCCACACTGTGCTCAGGAAACTGTGCTATTAAGAGATTATTGAAATAGTGCTTCCTTTTCCTTTTTTTTTCATGCACTGTAATTCCACTACTTGCTTTCTAGGTGACTTGCATGTTCACAAACTCATAATGCCATGTCCCTTGTATTTCCTGCTCCACAGTAAACTCAGTAACTTTTCTAAGTTTGTATTTTCTTTCCTGAAAATTTCTTTTTAAAAATCTCATCTTGAAGGTCCTATGTATTCTTCTTCCTAAAGTCACCATACTTTATATGAAAAAAACAAAGATTAACAAGATTACTCTGGGCCTTTGTACCCTTTAGTAAAAGCATTCACATATGAGAATTATCTCACCTTTTGGAATGAAATGTTCATCAGATGTTTTAAGAATGATATCATAGTTACTCATCTCCTTCCTCTGGGGCAGCACATAACTAAAATTTTCAGCTTCATTCCTCATTACATAAAGTAATGAGCTGACCAAATTCCCTTGCTAAGATTTGTGGTTTGGAATCTTCTCAAGTGCCCCTTCCACTAGGGCTATTGCATTGGCTGATCAAACTGAAAGTCTTGTGAAAAGTTGAACTTTGGCTTTTTCTTAACTCATTTTGAACCAGCATATATAAGAAAAATTCTGACATCCTGTCATGTGACAATGGTAAAAAATCACAGAAAGAGTTGATTTCTTCTAACACTGAACAAGGAACTTAATCCAAATTAAGCGGGGGAGGAGATATGAATCCTTTCCAGCCTGTGCTGCCTGACTTTCTGCAATAGATTTAAAGAAACAGAACATGCATCCTCACAGTTGTGGGGAATACACATATACAGTGTGACTTTGTGGCAGTGGTTGAAAACCGATCAATTTTGTGGAAACAAAATGGGCTCTTGTTGCAACTGATTTTTTCTTATTTATTTTAGGGATAGGCTTGAGCTAAAACCCCAGATCTAAACATCCCCCAAATTTGGAGTGTTCAAATTCTGGATCCAAACATTGCAACTTGAGTCCATTTCTTACTTAGTATTGTATCTTGTTCATCTTCAAGTGTTATACAAGAAATAAGTCTAAGAAAAATATTTATTTCAGCATCAATATGAGAAGAGCTGCTGAAGTTTAAAAGACTGTTACAATTCTGCAACATTCAGCTCTTAAAATGTTGTGGTAGACATTTCAAACTGTGTGAAAGATCACATTTATTATTCCAGAGGCACCAGACATAATATAAAGATGGCAGAAGATAGCTAGCGTAAAACCATGCACTACAGGTTGAACACACCATTCATTGTAGGCAGGAGAGATCATATTTTACAGACTCAGTGAAAGGGCTCTGTGATTGTTACATTTCTTTGCAGTGCTGTTGTAATTAGGTTGGTCCCGGATATTAGACAGAGAAGTGAGCTGGCTGGGTAATATCTTTTATTGGACCAACTTCTGTTGTTAAAGGAGACAAGTATTTGAGCTTATCCAGAACTCTTCTCCAGATTATTGTTAAATTTGATTTATTTTAAATTCTGAAATTAAGTTTTGATGGACACAGTTAAGTTACTTGCAGACCTTTTCGAAATAGAAAAAAAACAAACACATCACACCATAATTGTACGGCAGCCAAACTGAAAAGACAAGACTGCTATTCTCAAACACTGACTAGATTTTCTAGTGTTAGAGTGAAAAATTTCAAAGCAATATTAAATTTCTGCCATAAGATAACTTATCTAGCAGTTTCTGTAAAAATCCCCACAAGCTTTACTATCATTGACCAAAATTACTAAGCTTAGTGTGTGTAAGAGATAGAAAACTGATGAGGAAGGTTATTTTTAAAAAATGTGAATGGTTAAATCATCTATTTATTCACTGAACAGGCACATCATGTACAACAGTGCAACAAGCCTCGTGTATATCATCCCAGTGATGCACTTTGATCCTTACCAGGAGAGAGAGAATTTCTTCAGATGAGAAGGTACAGTCATCCAGACTATTTAGTCCTATCTTATCTGCTGAGACTGCTAACAAGATGACTGTTCTAAGGTTGTTTTTTAATCGTGTAGACAGACACCTGTCTCCTGGGATGTACACTACTGAAAGTAAAAGACCAAAAAAAACCCTAAACTACAATTGTAAAAGATGCTTGCATAGCAGAATAAAACCTGCATCTTTTCCCCAAAGGAAGATGACTGTGTTGGCTGCATAGAATGTTGTTTTTCATTTATTGTTTGTATTGTGGCTGCAATAAAAGGATTCCAGACAGAGATTAGTGGCCTATTGTATTAGCCAATGTACAAGCAAAGACAGTCCTGCCCCAGAAGCTCACAATCTAGGCTGCAAGAGCATCCATGATTTGCAAATACACCAGAGTTCTGGATGGAGTTTGATTGACTTTTTTTTGTACAAAATCAGAGAAAACATAACATTACCTTTCAATATGTATAGCTGAAATATGTATAAGTACCATATAGAAAAGATTGTGATGAAAAAACATCACGGAAAGACACACTATCTAATTGGGAAACAGGAATCAAAAGTGGAGTTGCAAACTTCTGTTTGTCTTGTATCATTCAATGAATAAAATAAGAACTTCCCTGTCCATTCATTTTGCAAAAGCGTAGTTTCCAGTATGACCCAAATGTGGACCTAGTTAGCAAGTGTTTAGCTAAACCCCACTTTTGCAAGCAATTACTTTAACAGTGATCCTTTATTTGCTGTAAATGTAGAGAACTATAGAACACCTGTCCAAAAATTAGTGACCTATAAATACTCTGCTTGTAGGTTGTTTCTCCTTCATCTGTCTTTCTCTTTTTAGATTGTCATCAATTTGGGGCTGTATCTCCTCTGTGCTAAAGCTACGCCTCTCACTTGTTGGGTGCCACTGCAATATAAAATCTAGTAATAGGGAACTGGTCATGCCTCTGCTATTCTTGTTTGCTTTCCTTCTAGGGCCTCATAATGCATTTCTTGCACACCCAAAATTCCAAGTGACTACAGTAGGAGTGCCGGTGCACAAGGAATGCAGGATTGGGGACCCGGTTGGGAAGAAACAAATGGCTACCTCCTCAAACACCCTTCAAATGGGACAAACTACACTATAGTGAAATACCTTTTGAAAAAAAGAGAAGATTCAGATTGTTTAATTTTATAAATATCCTCCATGCAAGTAAACTCTCTTCAGTCCCCACAGCTATGCAGTATAACCTTGCCTTGAATGTGTCCCAGTATTTTCTACCCAGTGTATTCAGAGAAACAGATTCCAACAACTTTCAGCATGTTCCTACTATATTTGGAACACTTCACACTGGCAGTGCTGGGGCGGCAAGAGGTACTGACAAAGAATCCAGGCACAAACTATTATTGTCCCATCTGGTTTCTGTTTTATTGTTTTCCAAACTGTCATCTGTTATATCTCAAGTATTCTTATTTTTTCCAGATACATAGGCCAAGAGGTTATTTACAAAGGGAGCCCAGAGATTCCCCCAACTGCACTGTGTATAAGAAGAAATTAGTTAGACAGGAAAGCACTGGTCTGTTTTAAATAGAAGTTTCTTCACTTCTTAAACACAGTGCAAAACAGAAAACACTCAGTTTGTTTCTTCGATTAAAAAAAATACTGAACTATTTCGTTGATTACATTATACTTGTGTAAATGTTTTACAGATTAAAAGAGCTTTGGAAATGCTAAGTAATTCATCCTCATTACCCCTGTGAAAATGGTCCCTGTCTTATAGATGGGAAGATTGAGATGCAGATAGATTAAAGACTAGATCATAGCGCTAAACCAGCACTGTCAAATGTCCTGACCAGATCTGGCCCACTTGATGTATTCATGTGGCTTTCCTGACACACAGGGCCGGCCCACAACATTTTGATACCTAAGGGGGGAGCTCAAATGACACCCCCATACCTCCTCACTTGGGCCAAAACTTTGAAAGGTCTCAGTTCTGCCTTCTTCATGTTCTACTTCTCTCCTGGTACTGCTCTGCTACCTACCCCAATAAAGGAGAACTAACAACTTAAAATGCCTTGTTCAAAAATTTTAAGTAACACTTAACTTTCAGATGCTTGAACAGCAAATGTAACTTTTCTTGTCTGTATAGTAAACACTGGCATTTTTATCCGTTTGAATAATCAAAGTGGTGCTTTGTGTGCCTTCTTGGTTGCAAAGATTTGAACTGCTTCCTGAAGATCCACAGTCTGGGTCAGCTCATGTTCTACTGAGATGGTTGGAAGGCCAAACAGCCTCTCCTGTGTCATTGTGGAGCGTAGATGCGTTTTGATTAACTTCAGCTTGTAGAAGCTGCGTTCTCCGTTGGCAACTGTTACAGGGAAGTGTTAGGAGTATGCGCAGAGTAACAAGAGCATCTGGAGAGAGGGTTGTCATCTTATTTCTGCACATATATTCCAAAATAGTCTTTGGAGTTGATCCTGCTGAAATGTATCTTGAAAGGGATTTCAGTTCATCTCCTAAATCACTCGCATCAATATCGCGCATATCATCATGTGTCAACACTGTCTCTGGTGCCCTGCATTACTGGTGTAGGTCTTCTTCGGGTATAGTGAGGAGTTTTGGAATATCGTACAACATCTCAGATATACTGCTGTGTTCCTTGAGCTGCATGAAATGTTCTTCAGCTGACTGTATTGCACAATCTAGCACCTGGTTAAAGAATTCAACTTTGAATTGTTGTTTGGGGTCTCTTATGGGATTATCCCATGTCTTGTAATCAAAATGTCTTCTTCGGTGACTCTTGTATTCTTGAATGGGTGGGAAAATAGCTTCAGTGTGAAGTTCCTCTGCAAACTTCTGTGCACTCTTCAAAACATTTTGAAATCCCTCATCTTACCAGTAAGACTATAGGTATGACTTTGCTTTGTCTAGTTGTTCCATTGATCCAGATATATCAAGGTCAATACCTCTTGCTTACATCATTTATTTCAAACAGTATGTCATGCCACAACAATAACCCACACAGAAATTTGAAGTTATGTATGTTTCTGGTGATTCCATTTCCCTCTGCCACTGTTCTCCCACAAACAGTTCCTGTCATAGCATTATCCTCCATAATGGCAACTATGGCATCATCTGTCTTCTCAGTTTGATGTTTGATAGGCTTTATCGCCTCCACTCGACTTTCTCATCAGGTGACACTCAGTGGTTTCAGTGTCAGAGAGGATGTTCCCAGATGTTGCTTCAAAAGTTGCCATTGATGAGTTGATGCAGAGAAAAATACACAGATGCTTTGAATTACATTAAAAAATCCAGCAGCCTCACTAGAAGCTGATGCTGCATCACTGACTACCAAGTTCAATGAATGAGAACTCCATGGGACAAAAAAAGCTTGAGAGTTTAACTTTCGGATCTGTGTCTGCACTCCTTTGTTCTTTCTTCTCATGTTGGCACCATTATCGTAGTCCTGATCTCTCATGACAGCTATCACAATTCCTCTATCTTCCAGCTTTTTAAGAAGTACATTTGTCATATCTGCTCCTGTAGTATCATCAATGTCAATAAATTCTAGAAAATGCCCTCTGACAGTCACCATTGCAGAGACATTTTCACTAGATTCTGTTGTTACAAACGCACCATTAAAGTAATTTGTTCTATATGGCTGATGTCAGGTGTGCAGTCCAGAATAATAGAGTAATATCTTGTTTATTTCAGATCTGCCACAGTCTTGTTTGACTTTTGTTGCCAATAACTGTATGATGTCATTTTGAATTGTTTTTCCAAGGTAGTGGTGCGTGTACATTTTTTTGGTGGTGACTCTCCTTAGATACTCTTGGACTACAGCATCAAATTCAGCCATCAGCTCCAAAATTTTAAGGAAGTTTCCATTGTTTGGCACATAGAGCTGATCTGAAGTGCCATGTAGTGCTAGTTTTGGGTAGCAAGCATTCTCACAATGGCAATGAGCCTTTTCAGAACATTTTGCCAGTAAAGAGACTCTGATGCAATATTCTCTTGATGCTGATCATCTAGTGTTGCCTTTAACCTTCGTATCTCAAGTTCTTTCCACCTATGGAATGCTCTCTGGTGATTTGCTTCCTTCTCATGGTATGCCAGATTTCTAGACCAATTTTTCCAGCCCTTTATTCCTGTAGAACCCAATGTGGCTGGAGCATTAGACTGGAAGAGTTTGTAACCAAAACAGTATGCAGCGTTTTGGGTTTTTGAGTACATAAGCCATTGATTCTCCACTTTGTCACCATTGGGGATTTCACTCCAGTAATGTGTTGTATGGAAACTTCTATTTTCATTGTCTTTGGAGAACATGAAGTTTTTCACTTCTTGTGGCCCATTCAGTACAAGGAAGTCCCCCAGGCTACTGCCCAAGTGGGTCCACAGTCCTGAATCATCTAGACTTAAGGAACTAAACTCAGCAGAAACTGTTTCTTGCGCCTCCACCACACTCTGATCTACATTCTTCTTCAGGAATGTGCATGATTACATCCATTTGAGATGGAGATATGGATGTTGCAGTAGCTGCCAGGTCACCTGCAGTCTGACTAACTGGAAGATCAGGCATCTCCTCACCACTTGCATCCTCACTGGGGCCAGAAAGCTCACTGTGAACATTTGTGTCTATGTAACTCAGGAGAGCTCCTTCCTGCTTAGAGAGAAAAGCTTCTTTTGCTGTCTTTCTTTTTCTGACTGCAGCCCCAGGGGGGCATTTTCTTCTTTCACTCATGACTGTGCCAGCTATAGTGGCTCTCAACACTCAGCTGAAGGAGACAAATAATCAGGCTGGTAGCAAGGCCTGAGTGAGGGAAGATATCAGCGTATTAAGTGGCTAACTGGCTCCTACTACTTCAGTTGACTGCCTGTTCTCCTCAAGTGGGTGCAGTGAAGCAGCAGGAAACAGGAAGCTCCCTGAGAGCTGGTGATAATCAGTCCAGGCTCCTGGGAGTGCTAGAGAGGTATATAAGAGACTTCTCCTCTTTCTCCCTGCAGCTCCTGCTGCTGTTATTCCCTCTCGCCTTTTCTCCTGCCTGCCTGTTACGTCTTATTCCATCTTTCCTCCAGCACAGCACTCCACCATTCCTGTCCATCTAGAGCAGAGACAATACATACGCACCAACAGCAGACACAATTTTCTACACTCTGGGTCCTAGTGGCACCCTTCCACAGTCAGGTACCTGAGATGGCCACCTCAGTTTGCCTTATGGTTAGGCCAATCCTGCTGACCCATTCAGCTTCTGCAGAATTTTAACTTTTATTTTTTTAAACCTCAAGGTAACAAAGAAAACCTTCTAGTGTAGACTGAACAAAAATCAGCAGATTATCATCTTCCTGAATCTGCTGACTGTCTGAAACAATGGCTGAAAAGGTGTGAACTCCTCTGCCCCATCTTCTATTTATCTCATTGGGGTTTTAACTCTAAAGCTAGTGAAGATACTTTAAATGTCAGCACTGATTCTCTCATTTTAGCAGGTGGAATATGAGAGAGCTTGGAGTGCACTGAGCACTTCAAATACCTGGGTACCATGACTGCAAGGGATGCTAAACATCACTTAGACTAGAGATCCCACATAGAATTGGACTCACCTGCTGCATCAGTGACTCTTAGCCATGTTTGGAGAAACAAAGGTATTGCCATGAAGCATAAGATGAAATTGCAGCAGTCTCTTGTCTCTAGCATTTTGCTATATGCATATAAGACATGGATGTTAAGGAAACAGGATATTAAGAGGCTTACTGCCTTCAAACTGAAATGAGACAGCAACTGCTGCACATTAGTTATTATTTACATGACTAAGGAGTGATATCAAGATGATCAGTCAAAGAAAACTTGAGTTTTCAGGACATGTGGGTCAGATGAACCGAAAGGAAGGTTGCTGAAGCAAGTTTTGCAGGGACTGGTGTCAGCTGCCAGAGAAGGGGGGTTGTGATTTGGCAATGTGGTGTTCTGGACAGGATGCAGTATGGCATGCTTCTCAAAGCAGTGTGAAGGCCGCAGAACATGGAGGAAGATTGCTGGACAATGACTCTTGTAAGTCGTGTTTACTGTACATTGTGACGTGACTCTACAATGTTTTGCTCTCTAAAAAGTGTATGTATATCAGGTCACAAAGTGACCTTAGTGAAGCTAAGAATCTGGCCCAATATACTGAAGAATCCTTTAGCTGCTGTAAATGTTTCTATAAGAAAATACATGTGAAATAAGCTGATGTCCCCAAAATACATTGTATTGTTTGTGGGGAGGAGTAGAACTGCCAAGTGTTATGGATGCAGCTTCTTGGAATGAAGAGCTGAGTGCCTAGTTCTTTTCCCATGAAGGTTGCATTACTTATGTGCAGGACCTTAATTCTTCAGATCCTTAGGAAAATTCCCATTGTGTAACCTTAGAACATTAATTAATCTCTCTGCCTACGTTTCACTATTTGTAAAATGGGGATAGTGAAGCTTTATTTTCTTTCTGAATTTGTCTGAGACTTATGGAGTACATAACTGATCATTAGGTGATATTGACTGAGCCATCTAAATCACTTCAACTTTCTACAAAACATTCTTTCTGTGTTAGATCATTTAAACTAGTGTCTGAGAAATATCTGTTAAGAGGCATGCAAGGCTTGTTATTCTGAGTATGTTAAAATAAATTTGCAAAACATAAAATATTAGAAGGATTGTCACTTGTACTAAAGAAATAATCAGTCCTATTATTTGAACCTTTATTTGCAGAGCTTGAAAGTAATGCAAAAGCTACATTAAATACAGTGCAATCATTTACAGAGCTTTAGTATTATGCAGTCTGTGTTAATTCACTCAACATAAACTGCCTTTTTAAAGAGTTAAGTAAGGGCTGACAAAAAATAAAGCAAATACATTCATGAGCAACATTTGAAAGAAAAAGCAGTCAATCAAGTTATTAGGAAGGCACTCTGTGATTCTTACAATTTGGAGAGGAATAAAGGCTCTGAAATTGTTTTGCTTGCATTCATTTTTTTCAGACTCAAGATTGTTTGGATACAGCTTGTACTGAGTAATTTTATTTTTTTAATTACACACTAGGTCCAATTATGCCTGCTGTGACACAGGGGGAGAAAATAATGCACAGGAGGCATCCATAATTGAGCTGCTTTCACTACAAGAGCTCAAGAAGGGAGGTTGGCTGGAGCTGGTAGAAGTATGCCATTCCCAGAGGAGCTATTGTTGCTCAAGAATATAGTCCTGCCCCTAGGGTGTACCAGAAAGTAAATACTGAAACTATGCAATGGGCAGGAGGAGTCCAGCAGCCAGTAATAAGCATGCTCCCTCAGCACTCCTTGAGGTTATACCTGCTCTTAGCTTCTGTAGGCATACTGCCACTTGGACGTTATACCCTCTCTGACTGGATAACCTTGTATGATCCTTAGTTAGGCACATCATTTTTAGTTCAAGAGCAATAAAACTTGTCAGTGATGCTTTATAGGAAGCATTAGGATGTAGTGATAAGAAATCAGAGGCTAAATTATCCGAGTACAGGTATGTTTAGTCCCAGCACTTACACTTAATTCTGGGACTAAAACACTGTGGGGAATGTTCTAAGAACAAATAAGCAAGACTTCAGGTCGTGGTGATGCTTTTTGTAATTGTTGATTGTCAAGTGTGATGAGATCCTTGGTTGGAAAGCATAAGTACAAACCATTATGGTTGGTTTGTGAAGATGTTCTTACCAAAATAGAATGTCAGCGGAGCTGAAGCATCTCAGGTTAAGTGCCAAATACACAGGATCATTCCATATATAAAGGAATATATGAGGTTTTTTGACTGCTCAGCTATTGCTATTCATACATATTGATTTGGTGAATAAGAAAAAAACCTATTCCTTATTCTAATCACAGAAATGAGGGGACTGCACTTGGAATCAAAACCTTGCAAGTCCTGCATAACTAATACAGATGTATTTCAGTTATAGTTACTTTTTGGCCTGAGCGGTTGACTAGTATTCAAGCCTTTGCTGGTTTGTTTCCATTAGGAAAAGAAATTGATCATGATAGTTATTTCTCTGGTGCAATCTTGTTTATTTACAAAGAATGTACAGAAAGGTGTGTTCCCTGAACACAGTAAGAACAATCAGGCAGTTTCTTTTATCATAATTTCAAAGCCTGTTTCTCTAGCATGTCCTGTGCCCTAAGAAGCTCTGTCTCTGCTCTCTCTGGGGCAAGCTTTCTGCTACTTCTCTTGCTTTCTCATGGCTTTCTTGTTTCTTTCTCCTTTACACATACACAGTTACACACAATCAATACCCAATAAACCTGTGATCATTGAGTTTCATATTATAAAACCAGGCATATCCTGAATAACATAGTAAGATCCAGTACAGGATAAAGTATTCCTAGATAAAACTGTAAACAAAAAAGAGTGACATTGAAATTGGCTTAGACAATCTTGTATGACAGGATAAACGTGTTTCAGCCTGTGCAGTGGGATATGCTCTGTAGCTGAAAATTGTGCAGCAGTATCAAAAAGACTGCAGGTTATCCTGTACAAGAGACACTCCTATGTTCATTCCATTTATCTATGGGAGCTTGGTAACCAAATTTTACCATTACAAGATTTTAAAACAGATCTCACGGAGAGTAGACTTTTTATTTTAGAAAGCCTGTTAAAGGCTTTTAAAGGAATGCACAAGTTTGAAAAATATCTGATTACACTGTGTAGCAGTTAGAATATAGAGCTAAAGTCAGGAAACCTGGATTCCATTCTTAGCTGTCAGTGCTGAACTTTGTGACCTTAGGCAACTTGTTTACACTTCAGTGCCTTAGTTTCACATCTATAAAATAGGGATCATATTATTTATTACTTTCTGAAGTATTTCAACATCCTCTATGAAACATGTTATATATGTGCAAATTACTCCTTTTTACATTGAGTGTTTGTATTACAAATAAAAAAGAGAAACAGGTGGGGGGGTTTTAAAAGCAGGAATCTATTATATGATTATTATGTGTTATATTATGAAACAGCTGAGTATTTATATATATAAAATCCTAACCTTTTGAATACGGATAAGTTACTTGAAATATTACTACTTGTTTCTTGTGAAGTGAAAGCTTAAAGTTTGGATATGATTATCAGTTGTTATATCTCCCGTAAGTATTTTTCATCTTGAACAATCAAGATTATTTTCTTGCTTTTTGTTTGAAAATGATTATACTTTTGAATAAACCTATTTAAACATGATTAATGTAGATAACCAAGTTACAAAGACATTTGGCATAATATACGAAATATCATATTTTTTTGCAGTCTTTGGGAAGGGATTGCTATTTTAATAAACCAAAAGATCAACATTATTGAGGACCAGATTTTAATGGTTAAATATATAAAAGCAGCTTTACAGCTATCCTTATTGTATGTGAGATTAAATAAATAATGTAAAGATATTCAAAGTCTCAGAGGTATTCAGAAATGAAACACATTTATTAGACAAAGTTGTATTTAGTGGAATGTTCTGAAAAGTAACAAAAGTAGTAATATATTTGCCTTAGTCTAAAGAGTTATATGTAGGTAGCTGTGACATAACCCAGATCAAAGAAGCAGTAAGTATAGATAAAAAATCCAATCTTGCAAGCACTTATGAGCAAATGTAGTGCTTACTGCTGCAAGTAGTCCTGCCAATTCATGGTAGTGAGCGTTACACTCACTCGGTCTGGAGTGCTTGCAGAACCAGGTACAAGAGTATGAAAACCAGCACTTGTGCCATTGTCCGTAGGACTTGGATTGTTGTTAGCAGTTTAAACACCCGTTTATACCTGTAATTACAAGTGCAGTCAAATTAAGTAAGACTTCTTCAATTGATGGTTTGCCAACATTTTTTCAAAGCTACGAGAATAGGATTCCCTCACAAGGACTACTCATTAATGTAGAACATTGTACCTCTCTAAGTTCCAGAAAAGAAATATCTGTCAAGGATCAAAGCTGTGATTAGCTGGATTTCATCCCACTAATACAAGGAATGAATTCTGAAATTGTCCTGAAATCCCTTTAGGAATTTAAGACCTCAAAACATTATACAGTCAAAAGGTATATTATAAATGTGGTTCAGGTTATGTCGTGTGTCTAAAATCTTGTCCTTGAAAATGATAGGGGGAAGAAATAATATGTGCTCTGACTCTGTCTCTAGCAGCTGATGAGTCTGGATGAAAAAGGTTGCTAGTGGTCCTGAAGGAGGCTGCTGCATGGTTTCATATAGATTGATAGATTTCAAGGTGAGAAGGGACCATTATAATAATTTGATTACCTGCATAGCACAAGGCATAGAGCCTCACTTGGTAACTTCCACATCAAGTTCAGAATGTCTGTTTGATTATAGCATACATTTTAGGAAGACAACCAATCTTAATTTAAAGAATTCAAGAGATGGAGAATGTACCCTGTTCCTAGGTAAACTATTACAATGGTAAAACTATTCCACCCTCACTATTCCACTTTATTTCTAGTCAATTTGTCTATCTTCTGCTTCTAACCATTTTAATCTCATTATATCTTTCACTGCTAGATTAAAGAGTCATCTATTTTCTAAAAAAGCTGTCAGCCCTGACAAATAAACATAGTTGGTGGAGGTGATAATGCCCTGGTAGAAGGAAATGTTAGGTTATAGATATTCAGGCTTGTCTGCAAAGGCCTACACTATAAGAATGTAGGTGTATTCTTATCACTTAGTTAGTTATAGAGGTACAAAACAAGAATCAAAATTAGTCTGTCTGTGTAAGGGCCTTCTCTCACTATGATAGTCTAAAAGGCCTTGTTGTTAGGCAAAGGCCTTTGGCTAAACAGCAGGGGCAGCCATAAACTGGGAAGCTAACGGTCATGTCCTTCTCACCAGTCACACTGAAATAAGGCCATTTGGGGCTGATGATACAATCTATCACCTCCAGAGAAAGAGAAGAGCCTAGAAGGTTTAAAGAAAACTTAGTTTGATAGCATCCTGTCTGTCAAGAACTCACTTATCAATACTTGTGGTATGAAATCCTCATTTCTTTGTTGTTCTATCACTATTCCCACTTTCCTATTGTTTGTCTGTATAGTGTCTGTCTGATCCTGTAATTGTTTCTGTCTGCTGTATAATTAATTTTGTTGGGTGTAAACCAATTAAGGTGGTGGGATATAAATGGTTAGATAATCATGTTACAATATGTTAGGACTGGTTAGTTCAGTTTCAGTAAAATGATTGGTTAAGGTACAGAAGCAGAACTCAAGTTTTACTATATAGTCTGCAGTCAATCAGAAAGTAAGAGGGGGTGGGAATTGGAATCATGTTTTGCAAAGGGGGTGGAAAATGGGAACAGGAACACAGGAGGGCTCTGTGGTGTTAGAGCTGGGAAGCAGGACACTGAGGAAGGAAATTGGAATTATTGCTTGCTGGAAGTTCATCCCAATAAACATTGAATTGTTTGCACCTGTGGACTTCAGGTATTGCTGCTTTCTGTTCATGTGACCAGGGAATGGAAGGGTGAAGGAATAAGCCCTCTAACAGGAAAAATTAAGTTATGAGACAAAATTGTCTTGTTCAAGGTGCTACTCATCTCCTACATCTGTCTTGTTGAGAGAGCAGAACCACTTGAGAGTGCTTTCAGGGAAACAGTGTCAGGATAAGAATAGTATCGTATGAGGGCTAAAAGCTACTTTATAAACTTTCTCCACTTTTGTGACTCTTCATACCTCACCATTGCCTCATATGGAGTAGATATTTAGAGAAAAATGTAATTTCTTATCTTGGTCTTTGGGAGCAAACTCCCATTGCTAAATGCAGAACCTGATGATCTGATATCCCCACAGAACTGACTTCCCCCTTGGGAACTCACTGAAAGATCAGGTCTAGTATAGGGTTGTCTGTATATTTTAAAAATCTTAGATATTGAATGTCTCCAGAAAATACATTTGGTAGAACAGTTTGAGTCAAATGGATGAAAATTGCAAAGATCTCCCTCCTCTCAAAATTCATAGGTACAAATAGTTTAACCCTAAACTCAGCATGGGGCTGTTGATGTAATTGTGTTTGAAAACTCAAGTGACCACACAATGTTAAGGTGCAATACCAGTTTAGCCAAGTCTGGTCACAAGTCTTGGAAACTCCTGACTAGAGGAGACCTCCATTTAATGATTCCCTCCTCAAAGTTTCATTTAATCCATGGTATGGCAGAACAACCTGTCTTTATAGGCAGCCAGCTGGAGCATGCTCAGTACAGTGGAGGAAGCCTCAACTGCGACTGTGGATGGTCACATAGGGACCAGGAGCTTGGTCTCGCTGTAAAACATCTCTTTAAGAGCACTGCTTCTCCATGAAGCCAGCCCCTTCTAAACACCAGAAATCTGAAAATTTCTGGGATGGCACCATCATAAGATGACATCACAGTACAAATGTCAACCAATTGTGACACTATATATGTCTTTGATTGGGGAAATTAATGCAAGCTGGGAATACTTTGATTGTAACATAGTTAGTTCTTTATCGCTAAGAAAAGGATTAAGAAAACAAAATGGTTTCACTTTGAATTTCTTGCATGCTTAGATTAATAAAATACAAGGGTCATCATGAGAGGTTATTGATAAATCTAAGCCTGAGTCTGTTACATTATTTATGGCACTGCTTGTGGGATGCAAACCTAATAGTCCAACTAACTCATAAACCACAATAGATCCTTCTCCTATCCATGCCCCTTCACTGAAAGGGACTGCAAGGGTTACAGCATAGGGCCATTCTGTTCTGTGCCACCATAGATATCCCTCTTACACCTTGGGTATTCCTCCATGGGGAGATCTGTTAGCTTTCCAGTTCCTGCATGCCGGCTCTGCTGGTTTACAGGCCAGGGCTGCGGGAAGATGTGGGACCAAAGAGTGGCTTGTCTAGCAGGAAAATCCAAAAGCTCCAAATTCCTGGTCTTACCCAGATGCTAAGATCTATATTCAAGAGAGGTGGTAAAAAATATAGTACTTCATGTATGATTTCAGAAGTGTATCTGTAAAATGAGGATAGAGAAAGAGAAAAATAAAACCAAGATAATAAATAGTTATTATTTATTATTAAAACTAGCCCCAGCAGATTTTCTGACCCTGACACTCTAGCAATGATTTGCAGTTCAAGAAAGTAAACAATGAGAGAATACAATGTTTCATTTCAAAAGAGAGAGAAAGAGATCCCTGTAAGTATTCCCAGATAAAAATATTTCTCTTCAAAACTCCCATTAATAGAAGAAAGGATTAAAATGAAAGGAAAAACGCTTTTGTGCAGTTGAGGCTTCCTCCACTGTACTGAGCGTGCTCCAGCTGGCTGCCTATAAAGACAGGTTGTTCTGCCATACCACGGATTAAATGAAACTTTGAGGAGGGAATCATTAAATGGAGGTCTCCTCTATTCAGGAGTTTCCAAGACAATTAGATATTTCCCCTTTTGAAAGGTAAGTTTAGCAACATGATTTCAGTCTTCTTACAGTTTCTTCTATTACAGAACTCTGTTACACTTAAGGGTTACTTCTGACACTTATCCTGGAAAGGGAGGATAGTAACTTGCAAAATTTTCCAATGAAAAATAGCGTGGTTAAGAAAGTTATTGCTGGACAAGACTTGCTAAACAGTCCTGTTTCAGCATTAGCAGGGGAAAGAAAAATAATTTCCTCCTAAAAGCAAATAATACTGCTTGTAAGTACTAACTGCCAGATATGATCCATCTCTTGAAACTGCTGCTCCTCTTGCATCCTCTTTCCTTATTTCTTTAACTTGCAGCTTTATTTAATTAGTTCCCATTAACATTGCCATGGCAATATTGCTTCCACTCAAAGCCTTTGCTTGATCGTGCAAACCTTAATCACATGGTTAGTCCTTTTGTTCTGATGTCTTCTCTTGAGCATCTGCTCTCTCCTTTCCTGTGAAACTGCCCACTCCGAAGATCACAAAAATAATCTTTCTTTCCCTGTCTATGGTCTGTTCTCTGTGTTAATTCTCCTTTATCTCTCTAGTGCATGTCAACTTCTTGAGACCCTCTCTTTTTTGGACTTCTGTAACTATGTCCTTTCTTCATTTTCTGTGTTGTTGATGACTCCTTTAGCACTATTTTTGAAAGATCTTTTTCTTCTCCCCATCCCTTTTTGCTGATGTTCCCAGGAGTTGGGTTTTCATTCCTCTACCCTAACTCTTGGATGACTCTATTATAAGCTTTATGCTGTAATAAGACTTAACTCTACTTTTCCACCCTTGATTATGTTCACATCTTTTCTATGTATTTCTGATATGGGTACCTTGCTGATTCTTTAAAGAAAATGGCAGAAATTGAACATATCTGTTCTCCACAACTTTCTCCCTGCTTCCTTTCTCCGCTTCTGTTGACAACTCTGTCACCTCTACCTCATGCCCTTTCACTAGATCTCTCTGTCTGTACAGCATTGTAATTCCTGCACAGCTCTGTTCCTGTCCACACTTCATTTTCTGTAGCTCCCCATGTTCTTGCCGGCTCTTCTCACATTCTCACCCTTTGTCTGCTCAGGTCACTCTTGTCTTCATGACACTTTCCAAGCTTCTCCTTTCACCTAGAATGATCTCTTTTCTGGTATGCCAAGCATCCTTACTTTTTTCTTCAACTTTCTCATAATCAACCTTTTTTATTTTTCACCATTTTTACTATTATGCCTTTTCCTCCTCCCTTTTTACCCTACTTTAGTCTCTAGTTAATATCAGAGCTTAACATTTGCTTATTATAGATTTCCCCCACAAAGCTCTTCATCTGCAAGTTAAGATTGCTAGATCCAAAGTGAAACATAAAAAGTTAGTAACAAAATAATTCAACACCTCAACACTATATTCAGCAATTTCCCTTCTTACCCTTAACTATCTTCTTTCCTCCAACCTCAGGCAACATATCTTTACCCTCAAACTCACTGCTAACAAGTATCCTTGTCCACCATTGTCCACGTTTATTCATTATGGCTTCATATGTTTTTGATGACTGATACTGTGTTAGTGTGTCTCTAATAAAGTACATTACACATTCTATGTTTGGTTTTCTATTAGTATGTGGGGGATATGGTGTCATATTGCAAATAGTTGCTTTAAAATGTTTTTTTGTAATGTGATCTATGTAGTTTATCTAAGGTTGATATTAATTTTATGTAGAAATTGCATCATTGAAATCTGCATGTGTATACGCTAGTGTGTGTGTATGATGGGAGATAAGGCTTCAGCTGACGTCAGTGGAAGCTGCAAGTGCTCTGAAAATCAGGCTCATGTTGGACACTCAAACTCTGTAGCTGTTTTTGAATATATTGTCTAGAAAGTTAACTTCTTCCTTCCCACCCAGTTGGGCATGTTAAAGAACCTCCACTAAATTATACAGGAAAATCTGAACAGGACCTTGTCTTATAATCACTGTTAAGATTCTGCTCCTGTATACCTATTGAGCTAGCAAAACTAGTCTAATAAATTATGAGGAATCTGATGGCACTTTCAAGATTAACAGATTTATTTGGGATACAGACTAACTTGGCTACACCTCTGATACTTGATCTTATAAGTTAGTTATGCAATGTTCTTAAAAATAGCCCTCATAACTTTGAAATATGTTGCCTTTTCATTATCCCTGAATGTCCCTTAGGTCTTGTATTATGAAAAAAGGCATATAGGAGTCCCTGACAAGCAACTGAAAGCAGTCATTTGGATTTGAAAAGTGGTGCCTAGCCTGGGGCTTTGTGACTCTAAACAATGGCCCTCAAGGGCAACAGTTAAAAAAATGTGTAATGGATGGTAAATTGAAAATGTGCTCTCTGAGCTATGCCTTGTGATTTTGAAAAATTGTTAGTGATGAAGAATCCACTGCTTCCCTGCCAGACTACAGAAACCTGAGGGATAAGGCTGACTTAAGGTATATGCACTTTGTAAACCTGATCATAGATTCTTGGAGTCGTGTAATTATGCCAGACTCTCCACTTTAGTTTAAAAACAGAAGATAAAGGGAAAGAAAATTGGTAAGTTTCTAGCCCTCATGGTTGGGAAGAAAAACTTGGAAAAATGAACAAAGCATGATTGGTGTAGAGATGTAAGCTCTGTCTGTAGACAGCCTTGAGAAGTGTGCCCCCATTCATTCCAATTTCTTCTTAATAAGACAAACTGCTCTGGGAAAGTCTGCCAAAACCATCCCAAGAGAAGACTCTGTCACGGGAGAAGTGCACAGAAGGTTTGGCCTATCCCTACAGGCAAAAAACACCTCAGATTCTGGAATAAGAACTGGGGGGCACCCCCCCACTGCTTCAGTGGCTCCTTTCCGTCAGTGGCTCTCCTGCTAGGAAAGGGAGAAAAGGACCATGTACTGCTACAGCATTTGGGTATTCTGCCATGTCTGGTGCTGGTGAGGAAACAGCGGGGGGCACAGATTTTTGGGGGAAGGGCTCATGTTGTAGTATCTCAGAGACCTCAATTTCTCTTAATCTGGCTCTCTCTAAGGAGGGCTGGACACATGTGCCATTGGCTCTGCTTGAGCCTAGGGGAAGCACCTTGCAAAGAATGGTTTCCCTTCTTTTCCCTGCCTCCCCCCCACCACCCTGAGCAGTCCAGGAAGGGGTTGGGGAAAAGATAAGGTGAGAACCAACAATCAGTTATACCTACCTAATTCTCTGCCCCAGTGTGGGATATGGAAGCCAGAGGACTGCTCTAACATGCAGTGATTCTCTGTGGTCTCCAAGGGACCAGAAAGCATCCAGGGAATAGTAGCACTACACTGTGTGGTGACTGTTCAGAGAGAGAGCATAGAAGCTGGTTGTGCTGGCACTAAAGCCCATTGATGTCTCTCCCCACATTAGGGAAATCCTCAGCATGGGATTTACTGTGGTTTCTGCTTCCTCAGTGCCATCCATATGGTGCAAAGGGAGAAGAACCTTCCCTTAAATATTTGTTGTCACTTCCTCTCTTTGCAATAAAGGGGCTGAAAAAGGTTGAATACCATTAGTTTAGAAGGAGTCAGAAAGAGGTGGTCACTTCTAATGTGGTTGCTGCCTGGGCACTAAGATTAGGCTCTTGAGCTGTGTGTTTTAGATGGACTTTCTGAGCTAACTGCACCACTTATGAGTTATGGAGCTGCCCCCAGGGTCTGTCCTGTGCAGGAGGTAATGTTATCATTAGCTTTAACTGAGCAAGCCTGAGTCCTAGGCTGTATTAGATATCAACTACACCATACCCCATTCTCACCAGCTTCTATTTGTCCACCTTTCTACTTAGATAGTGTGAAATGAAGGGCCATCAGCATATTGGAACTAAATGGTTCAGTTGGACACCAGTGATCTGCAGTCTAGATCAGTGGTCTTCAAACTGGGGTGCACGAGACCATTCCTGGGGGTGTGTGGTCCCTGCAGCCAGAGGAGCTGGGTGGCTCCTCTGCAAGAGCCGCGGTCAAAAAAGTTTGGAGACCCCTGGTCTAGATCATGCCTTTGGGTGATGCTGCTGTTACCTATTAGTAATTACACCTGTGGCTACTGGGATCTGATTTTAGAGGCGGTGGTTTCAGATGTAATATGGTGGCTGGGTTTTGATGGAATTTCGTCATAGACACAGTTTTCTCGTGTGAATGAGGGAGTGTTAGAGAGAATACGGTAGGGGAAAGGCCGTGTGGCGCCTGGCAAAGGAAATCCGAGATTCCCTGCCTATGGGGGAGGAGTCGGTCTAGGTGGCATCTCTATGATACCGGATATTCCAGGGTTCATGGGGTAGGTCTACGCTGCTTCTCTATGGTGGAAGCGCCTTTGGCTGGGTGCTGCCGCGGTTGTGCGCTTGCGTGAGCCGGGCTGCCCCAGGCCGCCGTCCGATGCGGTGAGCGGAGCCAGTGGTAGCTGCGGCTCCCGGTGCGAGGAGTAGCGCGCGCGCCCGCCCGCCCCCCTCGGTCCGCTGCGCCGGGGGGGCTCGTGCGCCCCCGCCACCCCCAGCTGCGCCACTGGCATCCCGGGGGCTGCGGGGCGGCAAATGGTTGGGCCGGACGATGCCGGAGCTCCGGGCAGCGCAGCCTTGTTTCCCGCGGGCCGGCAGGAGGAGGCGGCGGAGGAGGCGGAGGCGGATGACGGGGAGCGGGATGGGAGCCGGAGCCTGAGCGGCGGCTCGGGGCAGCAGCTGCTGCTGCAGCGGTACCTGGCCGGGAAGGTCGGCCCCACGGCGCCTGCGGGGCAGGGCTGCAAGCGTTGCCCGGAGAGACCCCCCAACGGGGCCGCCTGTGTGCTGGGCCCCCACGGGAGAATGACCAACGGGGACGCCGGCTTCCTACTGCCGTCGGAGGAGCCTCCCGCTTGGGCCGTGCGGACCGAGCCGGGGCCCCGGGGGGAGGAGGAGGAAGCGAGACTGCCCAACGGGGGCTTCCCTCACTTCCTCCCCGATTCCCAGCCGGCGCCGGGGGGCGGCGCGGACCGGGCGAGCCCCCCAGCGGCGTCCGCCCTCGAAGAGCCTCTGAGGAGTTGCTGCTTGGGGCCCGATCCGGAGGGCGGCGCGGCAGTCGGTAGCCCCCCGCCGCCGGCGCGCCGCGGGGCTGGGAGCGAAAGCCCGTCAGAAGCCGCCGCCGGCGTTCGGACTCCCCGGGACTGCAGCGACGGGGCTGCTGCGGCGGGAGCCCTTCGCCCGGCGCCTCTGGGCTTCATAGACATTAACCTGAATTCCCGCAACACCTACGAAGTGAACCGGCGCCGAAGCGCCCCGGAGCACCTGCCGCACCTGGGGACGCCAGTTACCGCCCCGACCCCTCCCCTTCCCCTTCCCCTTCCCCTTCCCCAGGAGCTGACGGACAAAACCAAGAGAATCGCCATCCCTGGCAGCAGCATCGGCATCGCCGACTTCATTACTAGGTGAGAGCCCCCTTCCGCAGATCCCTGTGTTACCGGGCAGGAGCGATGCTGACTTTCCTAGCTGTGCAGAGAGAAGGAAAGGACAGGAACCTGCCCCAGTGCCTGGGAGATAGGGTGACCAGATGTCCCAATTTTCTAGGGACAGTCCTGAGTTTCAGGTCTTTTTCTTATATAGGCTTCTATTACGTCCCTTCCCGGTCCCGATTTTTCACATTTGTCTGGTCACCCTACTGGGAGAGCAGGAACAGCAGCGAGCTGATGGTGGAAGAAACTTCAAACGTAGCATTAGTCTGTGCAGAGATCCTTCCAAGGTGACCCGATGCCATGCTGTCCTACCTATTTCACTATGGCTTTCTGAAATTAGCTATGGGAACTGATCTGGTCTCTCTCTCCCTCCCCCACCCAACTGCCCCACTCAGCTTTTAAGCGTAAAGACAGTAATTTTCAGTAGCTCTGATCGTGTTAGCATTAACTTCCAGCAATGGTAGGATTGTGTGCAGAACCTGCGTTTCCACTGTCCCTGCCAGCCAGAGAGAGGGAATCTAAGAAGACTGAACCCTCGTCTACACTACAAACATATGTCAGTTAAAAGTACCTTGCTGGGAGATATGGAAAATCCAGACCCCTGGGCAACATAGTTACACTGACCTGGTGGACATAGCTACTGCCTCTGGGGGAGGTGGAGTACCTATACTGATGGGAGAAGTGCTCTCATTAAGGTAATACTAAGCATTACAGCAGCCAGTGCAATGCTGCAAATATAGATAAGCCCTTTAAGATACTTTCAGCACTCCAGACCATGAGTTTGTTGACTTAAAACAGAAGACTGCAGCACATGTCAAGGTAGTTATAGCAGCATGATCCGTGTTAACTTAATACCCACAGGTCTCTGGAGAATATTTTGAAATAAAAATTTTCTGGGTTGGAGAATTGCTGTCAAAATACTATGACTGTTATCATAGTTTCTGCTCCTCAGTAACTTTCAATCAAAGAGTTATGGGACTGACTTGATAAAGAAACTGGCTTTTCATTCATAAGCAGAGCTTGGAAAATTTGTACAAGTCACCGACTAGCTTGAATGTTAAGCCTGTTTGGAGTAAATTTGAAGTAAAGACCTTTTGAAAGGCAGAGCTGTGTAATTCTGGAGTGTCTCCTATATAATGCAGGTTTAACGTGCCTCAATGGACACGGCATGTCCTGTGATAGATCATGATTATTTACCTACACTCTCACTCTTCTCAATGTTCTTTGTCTATATAGTCTTCATTCTCTTCTTGTCTCTTCCTGCTCCCTGTATCTTTCTTTTCTCCAAAATCGGTCTCTGGTATAAGTATATACAACCTCTCACATCCAGTTAGCTAATACAGTTTTCTCACACACAAGGTTCTGAAATCTCACAAGAAATCAGATTGATTCAAAGATGAGTTTCACTCTGCAGAGACAATGCCCAAGTGACCAGACTTTCCGCTGCTGGGAAAGGGAAAGGGGAAGGTGCTTGGATTCCTAATAGATGCTGTCCCTGAACTCCAAAGCAGAATCATCTTCAAGCTAGTAACTGCCTGATAAATTTGGAGTTTGTCATCCTTTCTAAAGAGCATCCTGACTATTTCAAGGATGGATTGAGGGACGTGTCTACCAGTTTCCTGGCTACTGCAATGGGAGTGTGTGGTGCTTCTGCTCTGTCCCTTCTTTGCTTTTGTGTCATTTTTTCTCCAGTACTCTATGCTCCCCTGACTCATATTTTTTAAGTAATCCAAATTAATAACTCCAGTTCTTGCTGTTTATTGCTTTCCAGTGTAGTAGCCAAGTAACACTGAGTAGTCTTCTGGGAAACACTGAACAGGCTAAATCCAGGTGTGTGCAACAAACTTGCACCAGTATACTAATGTTAGGTGTGGGGAAGATGACTCTTATTCCTCCCAGTACCTTTTTTCTGCAAACCATCCTGATGCAGAGGCGATTATATACTGGCATAAGTGTGTTTTTTCCATTACAGTTTATTTTACTTGGGGAACCTGTGTAAGCTGTACTGGCAAAAAACATTCCTTTCCTGATGCAAGCTGCATCTACTCTAGGAGAGTAGCTATACTAGCAAATACTGGCAGACTTTTTTTTTGTAGACCTAAGTTTCAGTTTTCTGCAGTTTAGAGAAGCACTTCTAAAGGCATTGGAGAGGACAACACAATAGTTTTAGAACTTGCCTACATGAAGCAAAAAATTTGCATTATGGGGGTGAGAATCAGAGGGGTAGCTGTGTTAGTCTGGAATTGCAGAAGTGACGAAGAGTCCTGTGGCACCTTAAAGACTAACTAAAGTATTAGAGCATAAGCTTTCGTGGGCTAATATCCACTTCGTTGGATGCATGCAGTGGAAGTATCCAGGGGCAGGTATAAATAGGTAGGCAAGAACCAGGTTAAAGATAACACAGTGGATCCAATGAGGCTGAACCAGCTGTTATCTCTAATCAGGGAGGGTGAGGTATTCCTCTAGCAGCTGAACTGGAGGTGTGAACAGCAAGAGAAGAGAAACTGCTCTTGTAGTTAGCTAGCCATTCAAAATCTCTATTCAGTCCCAGATTGCTCGTGTCAAATTTGCAAATGAATTGCAACTCTGCAGTTTCTCTTTGCAGTCTGGTCTGAAAGGTTTTTCGCTGCAAAATGCCGACCTTTAAGTCTTTCATGGTGTGTGCAGGGAGATTGAAGTGTTCTCCTACAGGTTTTTGTACATTGCCATTCCTGATATCTGATTTGTGTCCATGTATCCTTTCTCGTAGGGATTGTCCAGTTTGACTGATGTACATAGCAGAGGGGCATTGCTGGCACATAATGGCATATATTACATTGGTAGATATGCAGGTGAATGAACCAGTGATGGTATGGCTGATCTGGTTAGATCCTGTGATGGTATTGCTGGTGTAGATATGTGGGCAGAGTTGACATCGAGGTTTGTTGCATGGATTGGTTCCTGAGTTAGAGGAGTTATGGCGCGGTGTGCTGGTGAGAACATGCTTGAGGTTGGTGGGTTGTCTGTGGGCCAGGACGGCCTGCCTCCCAAGGCCTGTGAAAGAGAGGGATTGTTGTCCAGGATGGGTTGTAGATCTCTGATGTTGCGTTGGAGAGGTTTTAACTGAGGACTGTAGGTGATGACCAGTGGTGTTCTGTTGTTTTCTTTCTTGGGCTTGTCTTGCAGCAGCAGGCTTCTGGGTGCACATCTGGCTCTGTTGATCTGTGTCCTGATTTCCTTGTGCAGGTATTGTAGTTTTGAGAAAGCTTGGTGAAGATCTTGTAGGTGTTGGTCTCTGAGGGGTTGGAGCAAATACAATTGTACCTCAGTGCTTGGCTGTAGACAATGGATTGTGTGGTGTGTCTGGGATGGAAGCTGGTGGCATGAAGGTAGGCGTAGCTGTCGGTAGATTTTCGGTATAAGGTGGTGTTGATGTGGCCATCATTAATTTGCACCGTGGTGTCTAAGAAGTGGACCTCTCGTGTAGACTGGTCCAGGCTGAGGTGGATGGTGGGGTGGAGGCTGTTGAAATCATGGTGGAATCATTATGGGGGTGTGATTTCTAAAGCATACTAACTGATCTGGGCAGACCCTGATGCTCTGTGGTAAAAGTTTTCTAGTGTGCTTTAATGTAGTGCTCAAACATCACTATGTTAGAGCATATTAGGGAACTTTTAGCTTGCACCAGTCAGTTAATGGGCTTTAGAAATCAGAACCCTTGCTGCTCTGTATTAGACAAGCCCGTATGCTCCTGTTGTGTGTTGTAGGTTATTTTTGCAACTTTAAGGGTTAGAAGTGCCCCACCTCCTTTTCTTAAGCATTTAAATGTTGTGGAAGTTGTTAGTTCCAGACCTGATCCTCTTTAAAAAAAACTATTAAAATTGCTCTGCGTGAATCCTCAATAGCGACAATGGGGTCTCTTGTGAATCTTCTGAATAGATCATTGTATTACAATGAGCACAAAGTCATAAATGATGCTGGTACCAAACCTTTAAGTTGCTGTACTTGGAAACAATCCCAGTTATGCCTTGATTTCCGCTGAAGGTGCTTTTTATACAAGGCAGAATCACTTCTCTGTTCTATTCTTCCCCTGTAGTTGTGTGTTAAAACTCTGACCCTTTCATTTTCTTACTTTACCCTGATTATGCCATCCTCTGTTTTAATTAAAATGAGTCTAAAACATAGATGCCGTTTTTGTTTTTTGGTAGAAGGCATTTAAATGCAAAAAAGGAAGCTGACCAGACTGGTAGGCCAGAAAGAAGTGTTTCCGCCAAGCTTTTTGGTAAATCTTCAATAAAGAAGGCATGCTAGAACTTAGACTGCATTGGGAGTGTGACTACTTTCTGTTTGTAAGTTACAGCTGAATACAGCTCTGTTCTTACTCATAGATTCACTTTCTTACTTTCAATAGTCAGAACCTTGACTGTCACAATATTAACTTAGACCAAAATGTTAAATATCAAAGCTAATAGCCATATGAGGGAGAAATTTGATCGTCTCATGATTGTTATTCTTGAAACTGAAGTCCCAATCTGTGCCAAGTATTGTCAAATCTGTTTGATACAGTGCTAAATTTTGTCTTGAAAATAAGTTTTCACTATCTTTCTTGTTCTATCTTTTTTTATTTCAATTTTGTCCCCAGCATATGAGCCTCCTGTAGGACAGCCATAGTAATTAAGAGGTTTGTTACAGCTGATGGTCAATGGGGCAGAGCAAATTGCATGTCCCCGGATCCACCTGCCTGGACCTTGAATTTGTGTATCTGATGCTATGGCCAAAGCTTCTTGAAATCTACCTGCCTTCTCATAGACCTTGACTACTCAACAGGAAATGTACTGCTATATAGTTACATCTGTATAATCCTGTAATGTAGATGCAGCATACAGTGACAAAGTTGTTTCCGTTGCTATAGGAACACTACCTCCTCAAGCAGTGGTAGTTAGGTTGATGGAAACACATTTATGTTGACGTAATTGCATCTGCACTGGCATTCGAGTTGGCATAACTGCAGTGTTTGGTTTGGATTTTTCCTATCCCTTGGTGACACAGTTATGTCGACTTAAATTTAAATGTAGACTGAGCCTTAATGTACCTAGATCTGGCAGTAGATATTGTGGTATATAATTATAATTTGAGGCCTGGTCTATGCTTTAAATTTAGGTTGATACAGCTGTGTCACTTGTGAAGAATCTTCACCCAGAGAGGTTATAGTTTTCTGACCCTCAGGGTAGATAGGTTCATAGAAGACTGTTTCTGTCTGTCTGTCTGTCTAGCTACTATTGCTTGGAGAAGTGGTGTTCCTACAGCAACAGAAAAACCCCTTCCACTAGTGTAGGCTGTGTCTATGCTGTTGGGTTATGCCAGCATAGCTGTGGCACTGCATCTATGATGGTAGAGTTCCCATACTGTAGACATGGCTTGAGAAAGCAGCATACTAGTCCAATTGTGTCTCATTGCTCGGATCATTTTTGAGCAATGTTAGCTCTAGCAGCATGAAGCCTCCCAGTGAGTAAGGAAAACTGAAGGGAATGAAAACAAGTAATGCTTCTGCTCCCTCCCTTTTTCTTTTCTCCCACCGCCCAAAAAAAGTCAAAGAATGAAGTGTGAAAGGTAAGAGAAGGAAACAGATGGAATCAGGCAGCAGTAACTGTACCAGGGCTCCAGTAAGAAGGTTGGGAACTGTTGTTTTGTGATGGCTTTTCTAGGGTATAGAAGTTTTTAAAAGTTTTAAAACTATGTAATATATATGCAAGAACATGTATCTTATGCACATAGCTATTATTCCTTTCCCAAGAACAATTTTACTATCTCACTTTATAGCCACCTGACAATTGTTGGTAAGAAACTTGATTGCCAGTTTATTCTCAAATTTACAGCTTAACAACTGTAAAATGTCTTTTGTCCTGTATCTTTTCACTTTTTCCTCAGTCTTTACATTTTTGCTCTTTTGAATAGCATGTTTAATGTTAATTTTGCAGAAGTAAAATAAATCTAGTGGAACATCAGTTCAAGGGTTCAGTTCCTTGTTCCCAAAATTCACCTTACTGAAGAGTTGTCCTTGCTGGTGTAAATTAAACAGTTTGGTTTTTAATAAATAGTTACTATGGCAGTTACATAAAAATAGAACGAGACACACTGAGTATTTTTTGTGACTGGTCATAAGCAGTCTTGTGAACTTCACCAGTAGTTGGCAGACAGGTCACCAGAGGTAGCGGCAGTTTCCTCTTCCTCCTTCTACCCCTTCCCCTCCACCTCTCCCCAAAAAACCAACAACCCTTCTGGAATTATTACTAGAATAAAACAGTGCTGGGGAATCATTGTTGTACCTGCAAAGAAAAAATTTTTTAAAGTAGTTTTTCCTAGAATAGGGTAGCAGATGGTGCCAGGCTAGTTTGGGTGGGTACACAGGACAGAGAAGGGGATCACTAGTGGAAAAGTCACCTAAGCTCGCATGTCCTTTGCTCCATTGTAAACATGTTCCTGTGGCTCAAGCAGCAGGCTGTACCTCAAAAGCTGATTATCTTCCCATCTTGCTCCTAAGCAGAGGGGGAACTGCAAAGAGGTCAGTTGTCAGAAAAATATTCAGTAAAACTATCTTCTATATGTAGCTGATCTAAACATTACTGCTATTTTTTTATTATGCTTATTTTTTAGCTTCTGCTCATTCTTGTTCCTTTGCAGCTTCAGTGTCTGTTTAGACATTTTTAATATAACAGTTGCTCTTACATTTCTCTGGGTATCAAATATTGATTTATGGACAACAAAGTCTTTCTTGTATCTGCCTGACCACTTAAAGTACAAATATTTGGCGTGAATACCAATTGCTGGGAGAATCAAGGTTAAAAAGCTGCTGGACCGAAATTTTGTTGCGGTGATCGTTGTAGTTAGTTTCAAATAAAATTTTTCCCGCTAGAGCAGTGGTTCCCGAACTTTAACGACCTGTTAAACTTTCACTAAAATGTCAAATCTTGCAAAACCCCTCCTAAAAATGAATATTTCCTGGGATTTTCTCCTTTACCTGAGAATAAATGATAAAAGCAGTGATCTTGGGTATATAAAATTTGTTTTTATGACATGCTCATTGCACACTATTTATTACATTATGAAAACACAACACTCTTCCAGGATCTCCCATTCATAGCTTGTATCACTCTGAGTAAGTCCGTTATAAGACAAGGCTCCTAGGTTTCATCAAGGAGTATCCGATGTGAAACAGCAGGAAGGGATTTAAGCCAGCTGAGAGTTCCTCCCACACAAGCATTCAGGTCTTGAGCAGTCCAGGCAAACACACATTACAACAAAGCTTAAACTTGTTCTTCATAATAATTGTAAAAAAAAATACTAGCTGCTTATTTAATTTAAAAAACAGCAAAAAATATCCCCCTCCCTTTCAATTTCTGATAAGAAGTCTTGAAGTTTAAATCTCTTTAGTGTGATAGAAATTAACTCTTGAAAGTCCAGAGGCTCTGGGCTGCCCGGGATCCCTAGGGACAGCTCTGTCTGCCATTAGGAAATTTTTTCCCTGAGAACCCTCTAACATTTTGTGAACCCCAAAGGGTTCACAAACCCTAGTTTAGAAACCACTGCCCTAGAGTATACCTGGGCTAAAATTTTGCAAACAAGACACACAAGCGTACATATTTTAGAGTTGCAATCAAAAATAATTTGAAGGGGTTTTTGGTATATATAATGTACTGTAAAAGCAGAACATCAGCTTATTCTGCCATTATTTCTTGGCCCTTTGGAGACCTTCTGTCTAGTTCCAATAGACTTATGTGAACAAGTTACTAGAATTGTATTAATGCTTTTGATGGTGTGTTCTCAGTATTTTGAGTTTTTTAATAGAGCTCTTTTTCAAATGTTTTCTTCCAATCTAATCACCAAGTGTCTGCCCTGTGTCCCCACCCAGAGTTCCCATCTAATCACCAAATGTCCTTCAGTGACATCTGAAACACTAAATCACTAAACATTAACGTAGTTGTGCAGTTGCTGTATAGTATCTCCATATTTAAGTCTACAACCAGAACTTGTTGTACACGTGTGAATGGTGTGGATTTGATTTATCTATCTACCTTTTTATTTTTCTTTTCTGTACTTATTAAATTCTTAGCATTTTTAACCCTAATGTTCCTTGGTGTACATGATTGAGTTTAAGGTTTAGTTTGTTGACAGAGGACTGGAATCTGTTGTACGGCTGTACTAGGCATACTTATCACTAAGAGTTTGGTTCAAACTGATAAAACACCATCTACCATAGGTGCTTGTAATACTTTTCATTAGTTCTAAGTGTTGTTATAACTCTAGTAACTGTGAGGGCTTATCTATACAGTGTTAGTGTGCATTAGCTGTAGTATAAATTCCAGTGTGCTCTCTGTGTTGCTCACTAACTGCCCATGTGGACCCTGCTGGTATGCACTAAAAATTCCATAAAAGCACAGAAAGGAACTGTTAGTGCCAGGAGAGCCCCTACAGGCAGTTGAGGTGCGACATGCTGGTATGCACTAGAAATTACACCTTAGCTGGTGTACACTAATGCACTTTTTTTGACAAGCCCTGAGCAGGTTATAGCTAGTTCAGTTTTTATGACGTCAGTGATGATGTAGACTAGCAACTTGAGTGCTACAGCCATTTTGGTTCGATTAGTCATCCTAGTGCAATATCACAATGCTTCTGTCTGTGAGGCAAACCTGCAGCCAAACGTGGGCTGCTCACTCAGCTGCCAACAGGGGCTGTTAGGTACAGAAACTCAGTAAGTGCCCTTCCAGCAGAGCTGTTGTGAGTCACCATTTAGGCATTCTGCAACAACCCAGCTCCACTAACTTACCATTCACAAAGAGCCTATAGGGTCTCAGCCTTCAGGCACGTGACAGCAACCTAACTCTCAGTGGAACCTGGGTCAGATGGCTCCCAGGCTCAAGTATTTCCCCAATAGAACAGCACTATCCGCCAGGAACCCTTACACTGCAATGCAGCAGCTTAGACTCTCTGTTCCCAGCCTGCTTCTGCTCCTGTTCCTGCCCCAACCTGGCCTGAGCCCTTTCCTAGTTGTGTCCTTGCCTTATTCTGACCTTGCTCCACCCTTGCCTCCTCTTCCTAACCCTCTTGGACTCTCATAACCTGGCTTTGACCTCTGGCCTGCACGTGGACTCCAGCTACAGTACTACTTTGGCTTGTCTGCAGACTGATTTGGTTCTGATCTCCAGCCTGTCCCTGGATCTAGATTCCAGTGCTGTCCTCTGCTCAGTCTCAAACCTATGTCAGGCTTTGCCCTCCACTCTGACTACTAAGAGGCAGAGTCTGATACTACATCCTTCAGTGACATATGAGACTCGTTCTTCTGCAAGTCAGCTCTTCCTCCTACCAGTTCATCTAGGTTCCAGGAGAGTCTGACAGCAGCTGAGGTTTTGCTTAACTGGTTGTCTTACTAAAAATTGCTTCATTCAGTAAGATACAAGCATTAAGTGTGCACCATATGCAAGACATGCTGTTCTGTTGATGGAATTTTTGTTTTGTTGATTTCTTGGGGAGGGAGGCGACAACAAAAGACACCAACCAACTTAAGGAATTTTGTACAAAATCTACTGTAACTTAAATTTCACCTGCGAAGGGAGGGGAAAATTGTTTTGGCTGCTGCTTGTTCTGTGATGTATAAAGAAGACTTCAGTATTTAAGAGCTTTGCCATTTCTGTTTAACATCAGAGATACAGGTCTTGGGCATCCTAAAAGATGGTGGATAAGCAAGAGAATTAGTGTAAGTGATGTTTCAAGAAATGAGAGCTGACCAATTGAAAGGGAAAGTATATATTAACATCTGTTTCTAATGATGATGCTCAAAGAGAAGAACTTGAGCTGAAGATTCATCAGCCATCATCTGTTAATTAAGGCATGCCTCCCCACTCCCACTTCCCAGTTTTGCCGGATAACTTTATGGGAAGACCAGACATGATGTTCCTAATATTTCTCAGGTCAGAAATATGCAAGAGAAATTTGTGGTGAGGAAGAGGAGAGGTAGGGTAGTCAGGTCGTCATTGTATATCATAAAGAAGAAGAGGAAAAAAAGACACAAACTCCTTTGCAAAAAAGTATTTCCTTTAGTCTGTCTTTAAGGCAGCAAAGAGAAACACTTCAGATGTGAGGAAAGCAAAGACTGTTTTCACATACACCTTGTAATTCTTCTCGGCTATATACATTGTAATTAAATAGCTACTTGCACTGGTTGAATGTAGTACAGCAAGCAAACCAAAGGAATGTGATGAAATATAGTAAACTTACTGTGATGGTTAAAAAAATTCCAAGCAAACCCATACTAATCTACTCTTATCTAGAAAGGTCTCACTATGTACCCTTTCTTAGTTCACTGCACACCATTCGATATGCATACTTAATTATGGAGGGGGTCATGATTAATTAGATTAGTAAAAGGAAGACAATGGATTTACTCAGAATTGCCAAAGAGCAAATTTTGGCTTTCAGTGTACAGGTTTAAGAATGTGTAATGGATAAGGCACAGATCCATTCTTTGTATATTGACAAACAGGAAGAAGTTGTGGCTGCCTCATTGACATCATCAGCCTGTTGATTGACCGAGGCAGGGATTATCCAGAAATACATGATTAAACCTTACTTTTCCTTTTCTGATTCTTGCACCTGTAATGTAAACTTACTGTCTGTATGGAAAGTATTTTGTTATAGTTTTCTCTTATGATTATCCTTAATCTCTGAAACTATAAGATTTGACAGCCTTTCAAGAAACAGCTGGAAAGAGAACAATTCCCAGTTTTCTTTCTATATGCCCGTTTCAAGTAGTACCTCCTTTTCTGAGCAATTTTATAGTACACTGGATTCCTTTGATGGAGAACATGGGGGTTTGGCAAATAACTATTGAATTGTATTTAATGTGGGCAAGGCTGGACTAGCTTCATTCTGATTGGTCTAAATTTAAAATCTTGATTCTGTATAGTGCTGGAAAATCTCTGTGTACTCAGACATGAAGTTTCACTTTGCAAACTGAGTAGCAAAAAATATTTGGAAATATGTTGTATACATCTAGACTAGTCATTCTTTGAATTTTCTGGGATGTATATCTTAACTTTTCTACTTAACATATTTTAAGATGCCTGAAAATCATTATTATGCTTAGCATTTTTTCATCTCTTCTGTGTTAAGCATCTCGTTATGAACCATAGCTCCATCAGTTTCCTTATTCTGTTTTCTCCATTTTTAAAATTAAAATAGTAACTAAATTATGAATCAGAAATTTACCTTTGTAAAGTTTTCTGATTTACATTGAGTCCAGTGAAAATAATAAACATGTATTGGACATCTTGTTCTGAGTTGATCTTAAAGTGCACTGATTTTTCAAATGTTGTATCTTAGTATGTTACACAGAGGTCAGTGACTCTAACTTTTTAAATGGCTGTTGTTATTAAAGATTGAAGTCAGCGACTTATTCCTTGATTTAAAGTATATTTAGGCTATTAAAACATGCAATTATGTAATTCCTAATGCTTGTCCCTTTGTGTATGAGACTTAAGTGTACTGTTAGAGAGTTACAGAATCCTAGAAGAGTAGGGCTGGAAGGGACCTCGAGAAGTCATCTAGTCCTTTCCCCTGTTCTGAGGCAGGACCAAGTAAGACTAGATCATACCTAGCAGGTGTTTCTTCAGCCTGTTCTGAAAAACCTGAAATGATGAGGATTCCACAGCCTGTCTTGGAAGCCTATCCCAGAGCTTAACTACCTGTATAATTAGAAACCTTTCTCTGACATCTAAACTAAATCTCCCTTGCTGCAGACTAAGCCCAGTATTTCTTGTCCTATCTTCAGTGGACGTGGAAAACATGCCCTCAACCCCCAGCTTATCTTTTTATCAAGACTAAACTCGTGTGGCTTTTTCCAACCATTCCTCACAGATCAGGTTTTCTAAATCTTTTAGAAATCATTTTTGTTCTTCTCTGGATTCCCTCCAATTTAGCCAGACCTTTCGTAAAATATAGGAACTTTAATATATCCCCTCATGAACCCTCTCTGATCCTGCACATAATTAGTAATTTGAGAGAGAGTATGGGGCTGAATATGTGTAAGCAACAAAATAACTCTTGGATTAGATCCACAATACTTGATAGGCAGTGACATTCCGATCCCTGATCCAAATCTTGATATCTGCACAAAAAGACTCCAAGGACACACCCTCTGCCATGGTGATTAATCAATTTTGTAAGCATTTAAAAAAAATTAAAAATGTTTGAAGACCTTGAATCCTTTCTGTCAACCTGGAAGGCTAATGTAGATGGTTATCTTATTTCTTTTTTAATGATTCATTATTTATAGGTTGTGTTGAGTTACATTTGGTATGCTTATAAATTGTTCAACAGCAAGACTCATCTCTTTAAAATGTCATTAACTTTGGCCACATGCAAATATTTTGTTGCTTTTACTTAGCTATTTTTTCCTATAACCCATTATCATAATACTTTGTGTGAGACAACAGGGATGTAATAGAATTTGTTCTCAACGTGCTGTATTTTTTTTTTTTTTTTCATTTTAAGCTGCACTGTTGCTCCCAATAATAAATTAACTCTTTGTATTGAGCTCAAACTCCAAACACTTGGGAGATTGGGAAGAAAAATGAGAGCGATTGCAGGCCTGCATGACCTGAAGTTGTCTTGTTCGATGGGTGGGACTGGAAGGGTGTGAGAGTGTTTTTACATGGAAGGCACAGTTGAAGTGTACTCTGCTACATTTTCAAAATGAAGTAGAATTTAAGGAACCAAATGATACAAACTTGGAACTTATGTTGCCTGAAAGTAGTACAGGCATGTCGCGTCTTACGCTGATTCAACTTACGCGATTTCCACTTTATGCAGTTCGCAAAAACAAAAAAAAAAATTTTAAAAAAACTTCCTGCAAGAGGCGCAATTTTGCCTCCCATTGAAGTCAATGGGTTCTGGCTATGCGCAGTTTCCGCTTTACGCGGTAACCACAGAACGGAACCCTCGCGCAAGATGCGACATGCCTGTATAATATTAGGGGAAACTCTTATCCTCTAAGTCACAGCCTGACTCTGCATGTCTTGGAAATATTGGCAACTGAGTTGGTGAATGACTGGGTACCTATAACATATCAGATATTAAACTGATAAGAACTGGTACTATACTTAGATCTTAACTCTGAGATACCTACAAGCTAGGCAAGAAATCTGCATAAAACAGGGCATGCTTTAGTCTTTTCTGGCTCATTTATCTTGTATATCTGAGACAGTTTTTGCTGTAAAAAATATAGAGTTTATGCATAGTGTCATTTGGTGTTACAAAATAATATACAGATAGTATGCTCATCTGTTTGAGTTATGGTACTTACTAGGTGAGGATTTCTCAAATCTTAACTGCAGTTGAATTTCTGCCATATATAATATCTTTTTGTGTGTAAACATGTAAAATTAGTGGTCCAGAGTTCTTGTTCAGATAAGGAAAATTAACTAATCTTGTAGTAATGCCTGTTTTCAACAAGTAGATGCATTAGAGTAGCTAGCACAGCAAAGCAGTGATCCATTTCAAACTTTTATCTTAATTTTAAAATGCCTTTGAACATTATTCAGTCAGTTGGAAACTTTACAAGCTTATTTTTAAAATCCACCATGAGAACTTCCTCATTTAAGATCCAAAGTAATGATTTAGAATTAGCAGAGTGGAGCAACCTAAATGATCATGATTCAAATCACTTTCTTTAAATCATTGATGTAAACAAGTTGAAGCTTTCTAAAACTAGTTTTAAAACTTAATGCTTTAGATTAAAAATAGGGCTTTCGATTAATTGCAGTTAACTTACGCAATTAACTCAAATAATTGCGATTCAAAAATTAATCACGATTAATCTTAGTTTTAATTGCACTGTTAAACAATAGAATACCAACTGAAATTTATGGAATTTGTGGATATTTTCTCCATTTTCAACTAAGATTTCAGTTACAACAGAGAATACAAAGTGTACAGTGCTTACTTTATATTTTTGATTAAATATTTGCATTGTGAAAATAATAAGATGATATTTTTCAATTCACCTCATACAAGAACTGTAGTGAAATCTCTATCATGAAAATGCAACTTAACTAGAATTTTTTTGTGTTACATAATTGTACTCAAACAAAACAGTGCAAAACTTTAGCACCTACAAATTCACTCAGTCCTACTTCTTGTTCAGCCAATTGCTAAGACAGACCAGTTTGTTTATGTTCACAAAAGATAATGCTGCCCACTTCTTATTTACAATGTCACCAGAAAGTGAGAACAGGCATTCCCATGGGACTTTTGTAGCCGGCATTGCAAGGTGTTTACATACCAGTTATGATAAACATTCGTATGCCTCTTCATTCTTTGGCCACGATTTCAAAGGACATGCTTCCATGCTGATGACTCTCATTAAAAAAATAATGCATTAATTAAATCTGTGACTGAACTCCTTGGGGGGAGCATTGTATGTCTCCGGTTCTATTTTACGCACATTTTGCCATATATTTCATGTTATAGTAGTCTTGAATGATGACTCAACACATGTTCATTTTAAGAACGCTTTTCCCTTCAGATTTGACAAAACACAGACAGTACCAGTGTGAGATTTCTAAAGATAACTACATCACTTGAATGAAGATTTAAGAATCTGAAGTGACAAGGTGTGGAGCACGCTTTCAGAAGTTTTAAAAGAGCAATGTTACCATGCGGAAACTACAGAACTTGAACAACCAAGAAAGAGAATCAACCTTTTTCTGGTGGCATCTGACTCGGATGATGAAAATGAACATGTGACAGTCTGCTGTGCTTTGGATCATTATTGAGCAGAAACAGTCATGCATGTCCTCTGGAATGGTGGCTGAAGCATAAAGGGACATATGAATTTATGGGAGAAGTAGGAAAAGTGAGCAGTCAAGACTGGTCTAATTGGCAGAGTGTGAGGAGGGTGTCGTGCACTGAATTGAGTTTTCTCCCTTGGGGAGTTCAGGTAGAGTGATTTTTTTTTTTTTAATTTAAAATAGGGATAGTCCTGATTTTTGGGTTCCTTCTTATATAGATGCTTATTACCCTCTACCTCCATCCCAATTTTTCATATTTACTATTTGGTCACCTTGGATTATAGTGAGGTAAGGAGATGTCATCTTGTACTCCCGCAAATTTCATTACCTGGTGCTACTGTTTATCTTTCTCATAGCGTGACTTCATGTAAGTGTTTCAAAATATAATCTGTAGAACAAGTTTTCTGTTTCTGGTTTGTCCTTCAGGCTTGCATACTATGAATATTTTGGCTTTGTTAAAACTTCATCTCCCACTAACTTTGTAATTTAGTTAGTAATATAGCTAACTCTAAACATAGTTAAAACTTTCTGGGAGCATTGCCTTGTTAAATGTTTCTCTCTTGCTAGAGCCCTGTGCTAGCACATGGCTGTCCTCTTATAACATCCTATAACAAATTTGGTTTGTCCATCCTTCCTTTAATGTTTGTGTGGCAGGATATCCCAGAATACTGAACCCCAGATGCTGCTCTGTATGGTGACCTCAAGATATTATGTCCTCTGCTGAAGCATGCTGGAGTAGCTGCTGGCGATTTTTCAGAGTGCACCATGTTACAAACAGGGTTAGATAGTTTTGTAGGGACAGGTGGACAGACATGGTAGTAATACAGAAAAGATGCTGTGTGGAGACACAGATTAGAAAGTTAATAGCCATACTGTCTTTTTAAGTAGAAGACAGGAGTGCTTGTAATTTTCACAAGTAGAATGCAGGTACCTATATACAGTAAATTGTGTAGCATACTTGTATGTCTGTCAGGGCAAATTGTAAAGGATATTTTCAGGATTCTAATATAAACTCAGTCAAGCTGGTAAGGAAATGTATCCAATTGAAAATAAGCAAAACCCATGGATAAAACTAATACCACAAATCTTATTCAAAGGTACACCTGTATTATGAAAGTCCTGCTCTGACTGAAACTTACCAGATTTAACTCTACAAGGTTTTCTAACTAACTGTACATTCCAAAAAAGTCTTCCAAAGAGCAACTAAAAATACATTGCCCAAAGTAATGATATATCAATAAACTGTTCAAAATGTTAGTTATTTATACAGAGAACTAGTGTTGTACTGTATATTTGGAAGCCAGCACATAAGGGCCTTGAGAAACTGAACCAAGGAACTGGGAAAGCTGGTGTTTTTCAACTGTGAAACAGGTTAGAGGAACTCCTGATTTGAAAAAAAATCTCAGTGTTGGAGCTAGACAATGTAAGTCCTCTGCGCAAATTTTGACAGAATTACTTGTTATTGACCCTGTATTCATTCTAAGCAACAACTGATCTGAGGCTAGAAATGGTTGCAGGCATACCTCTGATCAAATGTGCCCTAAGATGACCTCGTCAGATTCTCCTTAGAAGGCTTACAACTTCCATTCAGACACATTTAGGGTGACCAGATGTCCCAATTTTATAGGTACAGTCCCAATTTTGGGGTTTTTCTTTTTATATAGGCTCCTGTTAATACATACAGCCTCCTCCCCCCATGTCCCGATTTTTCACATTTGCTGTTTGGTCACCCTAGACACATCTGTCTATTTAGAATTGATTACTTTATACACTTTATTTAAAGCTGTATTCACATTTCAAGGTTTTCTAATCCATGTCACACAAGTTGGAACGGCCTTTTAGAAAGTTTGTGGACAAGAGCCTTATCAAAAGGGGCATGAAAGACTGGAGAAAATATTGCATACAGTACTGTACTGAGAAGTGCTGATGCTATATTTTGCTGGGATTAAGGGTGAGTCAACACAACCATCTTAAATTTAGGGGAGGGTGGTGTGTTTCCTAGTGGAGAAAGTAACTGTGATCTGGAATAAAAATTCATCGTAAAATCTTAAATTCATCACTAGGAAGTAGTTCAAGATGTCGTACTGTGCAGCAGAGCCACTTCTCTAATAGTAAGTAATAGATGGCAATCAGAACTGAAATTGCTGCTACTATAGTACAGCAGCTTCCTTCTGCCTGCCTTTAATTTCTGAATAATTGAATGTCAAGACCGACCATTTTGTTTGAGGTAGGATATCAAAGCCTTTTAAATTGGGCTTTGAAGAAAACTTATCACATTAATACTTTAGAAATGTTTCCAAATTGGAAACTGTTAATTAAATAAAGTTAACTAACATAGCTAAACTTCCAATAGCAAAACTGTTCCACAACAGAAGTAATTTCTATTTTTCTCATTAAATATTGTGCTGTGAAAGGTACAGTCTAAGCAATAGTTACTGTTGCTATTTGAACCTTAGCTCTTGCTTTTCTTGTCCCTTTTGACTAGTGCTATGTCTACAGTTGATGTTGTGTCGCAGTTTGGACTACTGGGGTGTGTATAACCATGTGCACTGAATTGCTGTATTGTTGCTCCCCATGTGTGGATATTGCAGGCGCAAACTAAAAGGCTCCTCATTTGCATTAATGCAGACTAGGAACCTATTAGTTTGCATCTGCAAGATACATTGGGGAATGGCAATGCAACACTTGGGTGCACACTGCTATATATGTCCCAACAGTCTGAACTGTGGGGCAGTGCAGATAAGCCCTAAACTACATTGACTGTGCTGACTTAATGTTTCATTAATAATATAGTTTCATTTTTGTGTGCTTTATTGCCTTCTTTAACTGTTAAATGTGAGTATTTCTACTACACTGGGAAGCTTACACCATAGTGAGGTAATTTTGAATGAAGCAGGGAATGTTGCTGATGACACTTTTTTTGGCAGTCTGCATTATGCTGTCAGCCTCACAATGGAAATTCTGGAAACTTTTTTCTAATTCTTAGGACTTTCAAAATGAAGATTGTCATATGGAGACCTTCTAAAATTACAGGACTGGCTTGGCTATTCTTTTCAAACATGAATTTCTCTTCTGTTCCTGCTGCTAAGCCTATGCAGATTTTGGTGCTTTTAATATTTACTATGTTTCAATTAAAACTCTACCATTTCTGTTTTGTGCAAATTCTAGTGGGAGTCCTTGCCACTTCACGATCCCTTGATCAGGCAAGACAAGCGTGTAGAGACATCAGTTAATTGTTTTCACTGAGCTCTGTTGGAAAAACTTTGAACATTATTCATTTGCATTACACTAGTACCTCGGATGTGCTTATTGAGCAGATGCTAAGTAAGTGAGGTTTTTTCAGTCACAGCTTTATTTTTAATTTCTCAAGCTGAACTGTTTGTAGCCCTGATTTTTTTTTTCCTTTTTAAAAGAAGTTGGAATATATCACAATGGAAAAAGAATGTACAAGTTTCCACATCACACATATACTCTCTAATTACATTTCTCTTTGGGGGAAAAAATCTCTGCATCTGCACATAGTCACATTCCTAGCTCAACAATTTGTGTATGTTTAAAGAAAATCAGAATGTCAAAATTGGGTCCTGAAATCGGAACTAGTTTGTAACGTTAATTATATTGGATTTCCTTGGGCATCTATATTTTGTATCTTATTTAGTAATATAAGGCTTCTTTATTTTTGTCTTTTGTACTGCTCCTTAGCAATTTGTTTGTCCTACTTTCTTGTAGTCTTTTGATTTTCAGGTCATTAAAGAGCTCCTAAAGGAACTGTAGTTGGGTTCTTATTATTCCTCTGATCTTTCCTTCACGTTGGGATTGCCTGAGGTTATGGTGCCTTAAATATTGCCTCCTTAAGAAACTGTCAGCTCTCCTGAACTCCTTTTTCCCTTAGATTGCCATTCCATGGGACCTTATCCCCTTCAATTCCGAGTTTGTCTGCTTTTTTTGAAACCCATTGTCTTTATTCTGTTGCTTATACTCCTTCCATTTTATGATCACCCAAGTTGCCTTCAACCTTCAGTTTCCTTACCAATTTCTCCCTCTTAGATAGAAACTAGTTGAAAATGACTGTCTCTACTTTCTGAAATAAAAAGTTGTCCCTTGTACGTTCCAAAAACTTATTAGAAATTTTGTGGTTTGCCATATTAGTTTTCAACAGATGTCTCGGTAGTTAGTGCCACATTACTACTAGGTCTGGTGTTTTGGATGTACCTTTTATTTGTTCTAGAAATGCCTCATCCACCTCTTCTTCCTGATATGACAGTGTATAATAGACCTTACCATGACATCAATCCTGTACTCCTCTCCCTCCTCGGCCCCCAACTCTTTGTCTTTATCCATAGATTTTCTACTGGTTGGCCTATCACCACCTTGTGGACCTCTGAACAAGTGTGTATATTCTTGATGTATAATGCAGGTCCTCCTCCATTTTTACACTGCCTGTTCTTCCTGAACAAGCTATATCTCCTGTACATGAGAGTGCTGAGTTGTTACAGATTGAAATTTAATAGTTGGAGACAAGTTCCACCACAAATATTCTGAAATTAAAACTTTTTGATATGCAGTGCTCTATATCACAACATAATGTTTTGGAAATGTTGTCCTGGGTTTATGTTTAATCAATGAATTTTGTGTATATTCTAGTATTTTGGACTAGAAAGACTTTTTTTAAAAAAATCACTTTCCAGTTGATTTATTTAACACAAATATTTAAATTCACTGCCCTTGGCTCAATTATTTAAATATTTTTTTAAACATACTATCACTGCAAAGATATAAGCTAGATACACAATATTCTGAACTCCTAAAAAATAGGAAGCTAGTTTTCTAATATCCTGCAGATGCTCTATCCATTTAATGCTTTAGCCATTTATTCCTGTTGTTACAACTGTAAAAGACTAAACATTAAAAAGACCACTATCCAGTGGTGTATCATCTCAAAAGTAATTATTGAAAACAACTGGATATTTATTTCAGTAACGTGACAATTCTTATTTTACAAATTATTCACATTTTTTTAAAGAACAAGAGAAAATAAAGGTAGTATGCAAACAAGTATTTGGTCTGCTGAACATTGTCTTTACAAAGATGTATTGGACTAAACCAAATCTACAGTTGAGACAAACTTTAGTATTGTAAGATGCCTGTAATTTAAAAGGATTTTTTTTTTCTCCCCAGAAACTTTTTCACTAAAAAGACAAAGGAACTCAAACCTGCTCTCCACAGTGCACCTGGCTGGAAGTTATTTGGAAAAGTCCCTCCTAGAGAAAACTTTCAAAAAGATTCTAAAATAATTCAGCAGGTAAGTAACTATCGTACATACTTTTAGGTATAAAACTTTGGTTCTTTTAAAAACGAGTTGAATTCTTAGTAGATGTCCCCATCATAATGATCAGTAACTGGCACCCAGCTTGATAGAAGAACCTTGTTGAGTTTTGCCTTTTATTGAAAGAAAAAGTTACAATTTTCTCAAGTATCTTTCCAAGCAGAGAACGGATACCTCAGCTCACTGAGTGAAACTTAATTCAATACAGAATAAACAAAGTTGTCTTCCATACTTTGGAGAACAGTAGAAAAAATGTATGAAAACAATTCATATGCATCCCCGTTGTTTTAACAGTACTAGAATATATTCTGATTTAAAGAACTAATGGTCTTTCAGTATTTACAAACTTTCCCCACATTCTAAATGACTTGTAATACAACACTAGTTCGCTTAGAAGATTGTGAGAGAGTGCTTAGTGACTGGATATATTAACACAAAACTTGGCATACCATTCCAAAGCAGGAAGTGTCCACTCAGGCCTGGTCTCCACAAGGAGAAAAGGTGTGGGTTTTATTTTATCATGTTGGCTAATATATGGTAAAATCCTATTGTGGAAAAGACTGTGGTTTTACAAATACCCTAGTGGTTTACCTCAACCCGTTAATACCTGTGAGAACTACACACTGCCTTGTCACTAGAATCTTATCTGTTAACAAACACATGATTAAAAACAAACGTTAGGGTTTTTTTCCCTAGTGTGGATACACAGTTATTGTCTACAGACAAAGCACAATCTGGTTAGATACGGTCCTAGGTGAAACTGGCTTCTTGTGGGGCTCAAGGTTCTCAGTGTGAAAAGTCTTCCCAAAGGGGAGTTTGTAGTGGTCAAAGAGGCTGGAACTTCTGCTTTGCCAGTAACTTGTCTCTTGCCACAGAACTGGCCAGTACAGAGCTACCTCGTTTGGTATTTTTTGGAAAGGGGTGTGACCAGGCTGGCCAGGTGATGCACTATTTCTTTGGAGCTCTGAGATTTTAAAGCTGCTGATCCTCAGTGGAAATCCCACTAAGGGAGAAAACAGTCCTACTTGAGGGGTAAAAATATCTCTCTGGGGTGTGGGTTCTGTTGGCTTGTGATGTGCAGTTGTCAGCTAGTGTACCATCTTGGAAGAATCAAGCTGATAAACATTAAGGTAAAGATTAATCTCGCAATCTATGTATTTGTTTGTTCTTGGCTGAACTGAACACTGAGAGAGCATTCTGTAATCACATTAGCACTTCTTTTGGCAGTGTCTTTCTCTTCTCCCCTTTCTCTTCTAGCATGGTGAGTTTCCCCTCCTCCCCAGACTCCCAGTCTGTACTTGCAAGTTCCTTAGACTTCAATATCACTAAAGACAACTTTCTTTTTATTTCTCGGCATTTGGGCAAATAAAATTTAGAAAATAATCTCTTGGTCCATGGTAAATAGAGGATGTTCAATATTGCACCCCACTTCTTTTCAGCTGATGCCTATTACCAGGAGCCTAGCTTGCTAATGTGCACTTGTTAATGTGTGCTCCATGATGTCTTCCACTACTTGCCTCCCTGCAAAATCAGATAATGTTCTATATGCCGACACATTACCTGTCCCACCTTTAATTTTTCTGTTACCTTTTAATTTTTCTGTAACCTCCTATTACCTTTATAAAAAAGGTGTATAAGTCATGCAAGCACAGTTTATAAAATAAACAGTTCTGCATAAATGACTGTTACCCTAGCTTTATACAGGTAAAGGTAGTTTTTTGTAGTAAAACCAGAAATAACCTCAAACAAATGTTATGTCCCATCCTTTTTTGTCATAGCCACACCTCTACCTGCCAAATTGAATTTGTCATTTTATTTGCTGTGTTTTGGTGACCCAGCCATATACTGTGATTGCAAACAAAAAATATTTTATATTTTCCTTTCTAGTCCTGTATATAACTTCATTTCAGACTCCTTGAAAAAGTTTAGGTACCAGACACTGCCTTCAGTTAAACTACGCCATTTGTTTTACATAGATGAATAATCACATTAGCACTTCTATATATTCCCTGGAATTCTTAACTCAGACTGGGTGGAGAGTTAATGAGATTTAATTTTTTTGGTTCTTTGATGCTCCAGTTAATTGAGTAAAACAGATTTTATTCAACTAGGATTTTGGAAGATAAATCATTTTTTCTTTTGTATACAATACTTTCATGTGAAAAAAGGCAGTTACAGGTTTCTCATTTAATTCATTCATCAACAATTGTGAATAAGAGTCTCTAAAAAGAAATCTTGTAGCTTTCCAAAGGCAGACTTTTAGTTTGATGTCTTCAGTGAATATCTTGATAGAAATAAAATCCATTCTGTATCTCTTTTTGGTCTAAATCCAGAAGCTTGTGTTTTCTAAAGTCATTTGGGTTCTAGGAAGAGATGGCCCAAAAATTCTTTCAAGGGTGATAGATAAATCATGCTGTTTCTGTCAATTATAATGCCTTATTATATTCATCCCTGTATGTTTTTTGTGTACTGTTCCTCTGCTACTATGTAAAAATGCCACTGCTTTATTAAAGTGAATAATCGGTAGTAATACAATATTAATGTTTAGTATTTTCGAACACATGAGTGTGTCTCTGCAGTTCAAAAGAAGTATGGTGTGCTGACCTAGTGAATTTGCGTTTTTCTCTTGTGCTGGTGGAGGCTGTAACCTGAGGCCTTGTTTATGCTACAAGCACACAGCTAAGGCTCTGCGGCTGTGCTGTTATAGTGTAGATACTTCCCACATTCACAGAGGGGTTTTTCTCACTGATGCAGGTAATCCACCTCTCTGAGAGACAGTAGCTAGGTCAGTGGAAGAAGTCTTCTATTGACCTAGCTGCTTCTACAGTGGGGGTTTGGTTGACCTAATTGCATTGCATATGGTGTGAAATTTTTCACAGCTCTGAATGATATATCTAGGTGTAGACCAGACCTGAGTGACCTGAGGAGAGCTTTTTCTTCCCCTTCTTTTTTTGACTTCTCTATTTCCCCATACTCTTCCACTGACAGTTGCAATTGACAGGCTTGACAGGCTGTGGAGGGAGCTATGTTCTGTCACTTGTGGTGTTGGGGTTCTTTTTGTTTTTAAGAAATATTTTTCTGCAATAAGAGCCCTTTGTGAAGCAGCGAAGTAAAAAAATGGGAAGGTTTTTCTGGAGTTTGAAGAACTCGTACTGTGATGGTAAATATCAGTCCTAGAATCCTGTAGTGTGTTGCTGTGGGCTGAAAAATATGACTAGGGAAGGAGCAAGTAAGGCTGCAAAAAAAAAGTCACTTGTGCTGAAATCGCAACAGTGTGTAAACAGGACTTGCTGGGATAAATGATAAACTAAACTTTATTTTAAGATATCACTTCCTTAGATTAAGCAATAGAAGTTGTGTGTTTTGAGAAACTTTCATATGTACAGTATTTAAAAGGTGTGCATCTTCAGATGTAGTTTTTCCTTCAATTTGAATGTTAATAGTGGCTTCCTTAATTGTGAAAAGAAGTGTTCTCTAAAAGTAGTTGCTGATTAACATTCTTGGCTCTCTGTCACCAATAAATATGATAGACCAGAAACTTCTGGATTCTTAGCATATCTTCTTTGGAACAGAGGTTGGACTAGGCAGTTTCCAGTCATCAGTTCCTCTTTTTTTTTTTTTTTCTTGCAGTGAAGGAGTTTGCTCTTGGCACAAATCATAGTCCATCAGATCAGCAAATTTGCTTCCTCCTTCTACTCCCCCTCTGAATATTTGCTTAATTTTTGTTACAGTCAAAATGAGACTTCTATAAGTAACTTTAAATGGATGAATGCATCCTCTTTTTCTGTTCATCTAAATATTGTATAGTATTTAGGTAGTATCTTAGATGGTTGTCTTATCTATCTTCAGTGTTCTAGTGGCTTCAGATTATTATTCAAGTGTACTGTCAGCATTCCAGCCACAGCATGAAACTTTACAACATGAGAACACCTTCGGTGATGTGAATTATGGGAGTCAGAACTTGACCTGAGGTTCCAAACTTGAGACTTCCTAAGTATGTGCCTTGAAAATCCACATGGATAGTGGGACCTTTTCTGGGAGTGATATCACTCCCTCTAAGCAAGCAGCTTCTATGAAAACTCAGTCCTGTTTCTTGGAAAACTTTGGCCCACTTTGTTAATCCAGCAAGGATTCTAATGGATGAGTGTGCATTTTACTAAAGCTAAACCATCTTTAGTACCAGACTAAATTGTGTTGCTCACAATAATACACTGCCAAACTTCATGATAACAGGAAGTAGAGAGCTGGGGGGAACATATGGAAGTGTGTAGACTAGGGTGGCCAAACGATGGCTCCGGAGCCACATGAGGCTCTTCAGAAGTTGTGTGGCTCCTTGTATATGCACTGACTGGGGCTGGAGCTACAGGCTCCAACTTTCCAATGTGCCAGGGGGGTGCTCACTGCTCAACCCCTGGGTCTGCCACAGGCCCTCCCCCTTCCCTGCCTCCTTGCACACTACAAAACAGCTGATTGGGAGGGATGGGGTGGGACTGTCAGTGGCTGGGAGGCACTGGAAGCAGGCGTGGGGAACTGATGGGGCTGCTGACATATTACTGTGGATCTCTGGCAATGTACATTGGTAAACTCTGGCTCCTTTTCAGGATCAGATGGGCCACCCATAGTGTAGACCAGGGGTCTCCAAACTTTCTGAGATAAGGGCCATGTTAGATTATTGAAGGGGCTTCGTGGACCACTGCCACGGCCCCCCCTTTGCTCCTCCAGCCTCTTCCATGGCTTCCCCATTTGCTCCTCCAGCCACGCTGCTGCTGTAACCCCCCCGCTTTCTCCTCTGGCTGCGCCACAGGGGCACTCACCTCTTTGCTCCTCCAGCTGTACGTCAGGGGCACTCACCCCTCCGCACATGGGGCTGCTGACAGCAGTTCTCGTGGGCGGGGGACGGCGGCGATTTCTCCATGTGCCTCCTCGGCTGAGGGGCCGGACAAATCAACGCCATGGGCCAGATACAGTTTGGAGACCCCTGGTGTAGACTCTGAGGTGCAGTTTGTGTGCTAAAGCCCTTCTTTCATTGCTGCTGTTCTTGGTTTGGTTACGATAGAATCAGAATATCAGGGTTGGAAGGGACCTCAGCAGGTCATCTAGTCCAACCCCCTGCCCAAAGCAGGACTAAGCCCAACTAAATCATTCCTGCCAGGGCTTTGTCAAGCCTGACCTTAAAAACATCTAAGGAAGGAGATTCTACCACCTCCTTAAGTAGCCCATTCCAGTGCTTCACCACCTGCCTAGTGAAAAAGTGTTTCCTAATGTCCAACCTAAATCTTCCCCACTGCAACTTGAGACCATTACTCCTTGTTCCGTCATCTGGTACCACTGAACAGTCTAGATCCATCCTCTTTGGAACCCCCTTTCACGTAGTTGAAAGCAGCTATCAAATCTCCCCTCAGTGTTCTCTTCTGTAAACTAAACAATCCCAGTTCCCTCAGCCTCTCCTCATGTATTAGTAGTTCTAAACCCATTCTAAGGGCTTTACTGACACCTATAAAGGTAAGATCCCTGCCAGCACTTCCCACAGATCAGGTGTTCCATGGCATGCAGAAGGTGCTGGGAGGGAGGAGGAGGAGGAGTGAGGACAGGGCTTGCTAGGGTGGAACTGGGCAGGAAGAGGTGAGCCTGAGGTGAGGCGTGCGGGGGGACCTTGGGAGAAGAGGTGGAGTGGGGCCTGGAGCTGAGAGGGGGTTGAGCACCCCAGGGAAAGCTGGAAGCCAGTGCCTGTGGGTACACATATGGACCATTTGCACAAAATGGAACAATGTTCTGTTTCAGGGAATGTCAAAATACTTTGAAAATGTTGAAATGAGATTTGTCTGTACTTGCAAATGAGAATTTTTTTTGAGTTCCTTATTCTGTGACATTTTGATATTTCATCTATAATTTAGGCCTAAAACAAATGTGTGTTGGGGTTTTCTGTGTTCAGCTGTACTCAGTCAACACTGAGGCCTCTATAAAGAACCTTAGCACTCTAAGGCAGGGGTCTCCAAACTATGGCCTGGGGGCCGGATCTGTCTTGTGGCTTCAGTTTGTCCGGCATGCTGAGCAGGCATGTGGAGAAGCTGCTGTTGCCCCCCCGACTGCGAGCTGCTGCCGGCGGCCCCATGTGGGAGGGGTGAGTGCCCCCGTGACAGCGGCTGGAAGAGTAAAGGGGAGGGGTGCTGCGGTGGCTGGAGGAGCAAAGGGGGTGGGGTTACATATATTTGCATATATTGAATTTTTTCACAGTTGCTTTGGCCTGCGAAGCCCCTTCAAAAATATATGGCCCTCATAAAGTTTGGAGGCCCCTGCTCTAAGGGTTCGGAACCTGAAGATTTATCTTCACAGTATGCTTTGTACAGTGGACAAGTATTCCTCTTTCTACAGATGGAGAAATTGATATCAATTAAATAGCGTTTCCTGCCTATCCAGATTTTTCCCAAGATCACCTCTGTACCTTTCTCCTCCCCTTTTTTGACGTAGTTTTCTCAAGAAATTTGTAAGGGTGACCAGTGCACACTGTCAGCTGTCCTGTGTTACGGGCTCAGGATTATCTCAGATGTCCTGGTCTTGGCACATCAGAGGTGGCAACCCTAAAGAATGTGCTCAAGGTCACAAAGTAAGTCAGTGGCAGTCAGGATTTTAATTCAAATGTTTGACTCCTAGTCATCTGGTCTGACTACTAGATTTTAGTGCAAACTATTCTTCCACAAAAAATGTGATAGGTGGTAATACCAGCAGGCTGTTTCAAAAAAAAAGGTTCTCCAGAAAATCTGGAAACTTGGTTTGAGAACTCCTTGAAGCCACAGGTTCCAGAAATGTGACGTTCTAACATGTATTTTCTTCAGAGAACTCCTGAGATTTGAAAAACTACCCTATACGCATGCAGAAAGTACTGCAAGGAAATAATTTCAAGAGTAAGATTGATTTCATTTTTGTTTAGTGCAGCAAATTGCATATTATCTTTTCCAAAAGATTACTGCTCATTCAGCTATAGACTCCACATTCTTATGGTTAGATTTTACAGCTGTAAATGGATCAGAGGTTGAAAGTTCTTGGCAGGCTAGTTCTCTGTTTGCAGCTGTTGGCTGTCTCAGTTCTCATTGGATTTAAAACTGCACAAGCAGGATGTGTGTGTGCTTTTTTTTTTTTTTCCCCCTCCCCTGGACATCTTCCTCCAGCTGTGCTTCCTTCCTCCCCTGTTAATGAAAGGAAAAATGGCAACTTTTTAGGATGAAAAGTGCCAAAAATGTATTTAGTGTACTGAAGTTTTTATTCTGATACACTTGTAGTCACAGTTCAATTGCCAATTTAAATAGGGGAACATATGGATTAACAAAAATCCTGACTAGTAAACTACACTTGCCATCTCACTTTAAAAATTCATTATCCTACACTTTTGAAATACAGTAGACTCTTGATTATCCAAGATTGGGTCAACCAGAAAGTGGATTAACCAGGATGTCAAAAAAACCCACAAACCCAGAACTCGCAGGGCCAACTTTGGCTTTGTTGTCGCCCCAAGCACAAAAAAAAACAACCCCCACCAGGGTGCAGGGCAGCCAGTGAACCAACACCCCATCGTCCTAGCACAGGGTGGCTGGTGAACCAACCCCTCTTCCCCATATTTCCTATGGATGGTGATTATCCAGGATTTTATTAACCAGGAATAATTTTGTTCGTATCATCCTGGATAATCGAGAGACTACTGTAAAATGTAATTGTTTTTACATGAAATAAGGTTGAAGTTGAAATGCATTTGCAGCGTATGCTGCATGTAATGTATTTCAATTGGTACTGATTAAAGTGGCAGATCTGTTTAAGGAAAACTGATTTGCTTCCATTTTTTTTTTTAAAATACCTTTATTAGAAATTAAATATTTAAATGTGTTTTTGTGGCGAAAGTGACATAGTCAAGTGAAATATTGATTAAAGCATCTAAATTCAGTTCTTAGTTTATTAATGAAAATAGTTCTTTGAAGACCAGTACAATTGTTTTACAATAAAAATAAAGCTTAGTGATTCCTGAACCCTGCTTGGGCTACAAGACAGAGATAGTATCTTTTTCATTCTTCTCATGTCTGTCTCTGAGATGTACATCGTCATATTCTAAAGTCACCTGCATTATTTCCTCCTCTAGCCCGGTAAAGCCTTTTTCGGAGCCTTAGAATAGAAAAGCAGATATTTTTTTCCCCTAAAGTCTAAGTCTCAAAACTCTAAAAAGCAGAGTACGAAATCTGTTCTAAAATAGTGCAGAAAAGAGCAGCAACCGTTATTTACACTCACATCTACATGACCAAGGGGGCTAGCATTAGGCAAGCAATCTGACAAACACCAAATAACACTTCTAGGCTATTTTGTCATTGTCCTACGACTGATATCTGAAAAAAGTTAGGATTGTCATCGGGTCTCTGAAAACGGATATTGAACATTATACTTTTGATTATGACCTCTGATGTGAGAGGGTTTCAATTGGTAAAAGATGACTATGCTGAAGTGTCTACCTGAACTCTAATGAAGTCCTGACTCCATTAAAGTTGATAGTAAAATTCCTGTGTCTGACACCAGTGACAAATGTTTGGATGTTTGCCTGAGAAGTGTGCCAAGTGCCTTTCTCTAGCAGAGCCTTCTGAGATAAGGTCACAAAACTTCATTAGGGCCAGGCTTTTGCCCCAGGTTTGTGTGTGTGTTAAATAAGATACAAAATAGGCTGGATCAGTATCCATGTACATTGAGCCTCTCAACCCACCACAATAACTCATCCCTCTAAATCCATACATGGCTTTAGTTCGGGCCACCTGACCCCTCCCGCCTTCCTTAGGAAGACCCAGAGGAAAGTAGTTTTGCAGTGTGTCCTGAAAATCAACAAATCCAGGCCCTTACAGATAGGTCCCAGGGAAGTGGAAGTAAGTTCTAGTGTTGCAACTACTTACCAGAAATACTCTGCTGTAAGACCATTCCTGTTTAAACAAGGGAAGGGGGCTGTTAGCTAAGGACCTCAGCATTTGATACAGCCCGCAAAAGAAAAGCCGCTGTTCAGGAATTTATATAGATGAAAACCAACATCTTAAACATCCATCAATTTCTTGATGGAAGCTAGGGCAGATGATAGAGCATGGTTATTATGTGCTCCTTGCAAAAGGGACACACGCTTGATTTAAATTTTTTATTAAAAGTAATATTAAAAAATTATGTAGTACACAGATTAAGAAAAGTGTCCGTACATCTGGGTATAGTGCTTAGATTATCCACAAATTAAAAACAAATTTTGTAAGTCAGAAGAGAGAGAGTGCATAATCAGTAATAACCCAAATTTAGATGAATACGTTTAAGAATACAGTTTAGACAACTGATACTAAAATGTTGTGTTCCTACTGAGAGACTGATGGGAGAAACTCCTGTAGCTTAAGATTTAGTTGTTGATTTCAGTAACTCCCGCTTCTATAGTGAAGCTTTGTCTTTCCAGTGAAAGCAGAAGGTACCAAACACATGCAACCATTCAATAAAATCCTTGGCTACTGCTTCAGATTCCCTCTTTGTGGAGTTGTGCACCTTAACTAATATTTTAAAACTGTTTCACTTGTTCCCAGACAGCCTAGAAACTAACGTTGACATTTCAATCCATATGTTTCATGGAAATATGCTTGTGAATGTGAGTATGATGTAACTGGAATATGCCTTATGCGGGGGGGGGGGTCTCTTGTAAGGTATCATTACACAGGTTGTAACCTACTGAATATATTCATCCTATTTGTATGAATATTTCTTGTATCTGAAACTAGAAATATGAGGTATAACTCTGAGGTGCTATTGTGATTATGCAAAGTGTAGGCCATTAGTGGTGGTTTAGAATCCTGATGGCTCTGACTACTAGAACAATTGGTTGTAGATGGTTTGTTTACCTGCAAGCCTTCCTGTGTAGCTGTGGGCCAGCCCATGGGTAATGAAGAATGAGATCTTACAGTGACATGTGACCATGTCACATGATACTGGAATCCATCTTAAATCTGATACTTTTCCATTGAGAAGGCGGGATGGTGACCCAGAGAGAGACAAGATTCCTGCCTTGTGCCAAAGCTATAAAAGGGGGTGGAATAGGACAAAAGGGCTGCCAGCCATGAGAACACCCCTGCTTTCTACCTAAGATGTCTGTTGGAACCAACAAGAACTGCACCAGAGGAAAAGATTGGGCCCAGACTAGGAAGGAGTCTACTCAGTGAAAGTAGCTGAAAATCTCTGAGGGTGAGATTTTTACCTGTAATCAGTTTCTTAATGTATTAGTCTTAGACTTGCATGTTTTTGCTTTATTTTGCTTGGTGACTGACTTTGTTCTGCCTGTTATTACTTGGAACCACTTAAATCCTACTTTTTATACTTAATAAAATCACGTTTGTTTGTTAATGAACCCAGAGTAAGTGCTTAATACTTTGGGGGAACAAACAGTTGTGCATCTCTCAGTGTTATAGAGGGTGGGACAATTTTATGAGTTTACCCTGTATAAACTTTGTACAGAGCAAAACTGATTTATTTGGGGTTTGGATCCCTTTGAGAGCTGGGTGTCTGAGTCCTGGAGGCAGGTAATCTGCTAAACTGTTGTCAGTTAAGCCTGCAGCTTGTGGGGCATGGACCAGACCTGGGTCTGTGTTGGAGAAAGCTAGCGTGCCTGGCTCAGCAAGGCAGGGTGCTGGAGTCCCAAGCTCGCAGGGAAAACTGGCTCAGAGGTAACTTCAGCACATCAGGTGACAGTCCCAAGGGGGTCTCTGTGACTGAACCCATCACACTAACTATGTAGTGTAGCAGTAGCTGTGTTAGTCCCAGGATATTAGTGAGCTCCCCAACCTTGTCTCTTTGGAAGGTAAATTGGAATTAAAGTCCAAGGCACTGGTGCCCCTTCTCACCCCCCCATTCCCCACTTTCTGCCAGTTAGTATCACTGTGCAACCTCAACTCACACTTTGCATAGGGTTAAACTAGGATTCTTTTGTAATACTTTGTTAGTAGTTTTTTGGGGATGGGTGGGTTATAGATCTTGTAGTATCTTAAAGTTTACCATATCTCATTGTCATTAATTTTGCCTGTAGAAGAATTTTTCTTTTGTGGGTCACCTCCTCTGCCCCCATCCCCTGACATTATTATGGTAGACAGACATTTAGGGTTTTGTTTTGGTTGGTTTTTAAGTACAGCTATCACTTGCAACTCTTGGTACCTAGGTTTTTATAGGTGTGTTTAGACACTTAAATAAGCATCCCACAATGCTTTTCAAAATCACTTCTTTAGGTTACTACATATTAATTTAGAAGCGTAAAGTTAGAAAACTTTGTCTGATTTCTGTGTCTGACACCCATGACAAATGTTTGGATGTTTGCCTGAAAGGCATGCCTTGTGTGTTTCTCTAGTAGAGCCATCTAAGGGTCACACACACTGTGCTGATTCTAAAGGTGCTGTCAGCCACTGGGTCTGAGTAATTTATGACATGATCTCATCTCCTTGGCTTTGTACCTCCCATCTAACTAGAATATCGGCGTTACCACAAAGGTATTGAAGTTAATGGGGGATAATACCTCCTTCTGACTGGTATATAATATGTAGATTTCAACTGTTGAGAATGGTATATGTAGGAAATCTTCTCTATTTCTGAGGCTCTAAAGAAATAATACTCTAAGTGAAGGCTGAATGCCTGTGCTTATTCATTCTTTATAACCTTTTTAAAGTCAGGTTTGTTGTTTGCACTATCTAGCTTCTCTGAAGGTAACACAAGAAAGTTAAGATTCCATCAGATCAGGGGGAGTCCAAATGGTTTTATGGATCCAGTTTTCTGACTGGGTGCTTTGTCTGGGCTGTTGCAGGCCCTTTTTTAAGGGCAGGGCAGGAGGAAATGGATTTTTCTTTGAAACAGAGACTTTCTTATTTTCTACTGGGAGTAGCTTCCATGTCTGGAAATCTTTAAGATCATGGAGTTTCAACAGTGTGAGCTGGACTGTGATCTGTCTTGGTTCCAAAAAATAGCAGATCCAGCAAAGAGAGATTTTCCAAAACATTTGCAGGAGGTTTTAATGGCTGTTTGTTCTGCTAGTTCAAAGATTTCAACATGGATGGCCTTGGTCTTCTGTTCTGAGTTAATTCTACCCTCTTCTATGGTTTTGTGACCTTTGGATGGATGACGAGTAATTCCAAGTACCTTCATATCTACTAAAGCTGCCTCACAGTTCATTCTGCCTATCTCAGCCTAGAGAGGAGATCATTTGCCACATGCAGATGACCCATTTTGAATCATTGGTAATTATAGATATTGTGGGGAGAAATAGTTTTAAATGAAGAGTTCTATTAAGTAGTGTGTAACAGTGAGTGTGTATATATAGTTATAAATTGCAGTTTTTTAATACAAATTTATTGGTAAATGGGGTACTTTATCAAGGGTATAGCAAACCTCTCATATGGAAGAGATTGAAAATGCTGAAGTTGCTTACCTTAAGCAAATAAGAGGGAACATCATACATCTTTTATTCAAAAGGTAGGTTGGTACTTTTCTCCTTCTCTCATCACATGAGAACAAATGTGTAATTCAGTGAAATTAAAAATTGGGAAATTAATGGAAGAAAATATTTTCACACCTGTAATTAATCTGTGGTATTTACTTCTACAGGAAGTCACTGAGGTCAAGAGCTGAAGATTTGAAAAGGGACTAGATATTTATATGGATACACAAGGATATAAAAAATATCCAGTTAGTTTATGGTGAAATTTTTTGGAAGGAATATATTAACAGCCCTGAAGCATGAGGTTTAGTCAGTCTGAGTCAGAGGTTCTCATATCTGTCTATTGTAGGGTTTTTATCCTTTAAATTATCAGGTACTGGAGTAGATGGATGCTGGATCTGACCTAGTAGGGCAATTCCTGCATTCCTATAAATCTCTATTAAAACATTTCTTGAGGGGGTAGTAGAAACAGTATGCAAACATAACAGTATGTTAACAATCAGCTTGATCATTGAGCACTTATTCTGAAGTTAACTTTTAGGTTCAAGGACTGAAGAGTTAAGTTTTTGGATTTGACAATGTATCTGTAAAATGTTTTATGTGAAGATGGGTGTATTTTGGGATAGAAATTACCCTTGTTTGCTATCTATTTAGTGTCAGCTTTTTAGAGATTTGTGGTAAGATTTTTTTTTTTCTTAATATCTAGGTTTATTTTGATAGACTTGTTACTTACACTGAGTAATAAAGTTTCAGCTACAACTGAGTTTGATTTCCCCCTCACCCGCCATTGCCAGCAATCTGGATTTGAATTATTTCATAGGCTCTAATGATGAGGCTAAGTCTGTCATTCAGGTGACATGCTCGTTCTCTTTGAAAGGTACTTTTCTTAATCATGATGGATTTTACTGATCGTAATTCCAAAGAGGTAGATCTTGTACTGTTGTATGGACAATCTGATGCCATAATGTCAAAAAGGGGGAAAAATATGATAAGGGAAGTTTTTTAATGTCTTTTCAAACTTGTTAGCTTGATCGTTAGCTACAGTTAATTCCTAACAGTTCTAGTAGAGAAATTCTCTAGAGTGACACCAAATAGCTCAACTCTTGAATATTACTTAATCATAATTTTTGTCAATCTCTTAATCTTTTGTCTCCACGCTGTCTTTTATAATGTGAGGCACAAAATTGGTGTGACATTGTACATGTGTGTTTCTGCTTCATGAGAGGCTAATAGTTTAGCAGATGTGTATATCCCTAGCTTGCAGTAATGGAGGGAGTGTTTATAATTGTGGAACAGACAATCTGCACCCTGGGCCACAGAGTTTACACTATGAAGTGCTTGAGGTTTTGGTCCTAGAAAAGAAGAAATGTAAAAACTGGGCTGGAATGAAAGAGGTGTATGAAAGGAGGAGGAGGAGGACCAGTCTCAGAATGAAAGCTCTATGATCCCCATTGCGACACATACAAAATGTGAGTCTTTAGCAAGTGAGACTTCACATATCTGGTGCACCCTGGTATATTTGGGAGAGGTAAGGCAATCCCCTGGTAGGTCAGATCGCATCCTTGCCTCAAAGTACTTTAGAAATAGAGGAAGTTGTGCAAAAATGAGTTTTAATGTGCATATTGCAATATTTGAATAACTTTTTACTAAGGCTTTACTTCTGTTTTTCTCATTAGGATGACAGTTCTGGCAGTGTTGCATCAGTATCTACTCTCAATCTGTTAAACACAGGGGTATGGAATTTAATATAATTTTTCTAGTCACATTCTATGCCATGCATGGGATTGTTTAGCAATCATTAAAGTAGAATGAACATCACATTTTCATGGTAGCATGAGTAGTTATGGCACTAAATCATCCAGTCATTAGATACCATTAGCAACAAGTAAATTTCACATTCATTGACCTCACTAATGTAATTTAAGAACTAATATAAAATTGCCACTGCTTTTTTACTAATGTACCAGTTAATTTGGATTTAAATAACAGAAGATGCAGGTTATAGTCAAATGAAGAGTTTCAGCACTACAGTTTTTTGCTATGTGTTTGGTTTCACCTACTAGGAAGCAAAGTGCAAAATAGAGTTATGGTCTCTGAAAGTCTCTGGCTGCCATCTCTTATTGCATAATTTTTTGAGTGCGTGCTGCTAGCTTCTTTGGTCCATCTGTTTCTGATGCAATGGCTGCTTGTCATACCCAATGGTATCTGAACTTCAAAGCAGCTTTGCTCATATTTAATCCTTGATTTTTGGAGCCCTCAAATCATGCAAGGGCAGAAATTCTTCCTGGGGGAATAGTCCTTCGCACCCTGACTTCTCTCAAACCAATTTTAGAGAAACGAGTGCCCTAAGTTCTGCTCTGATTTTTTGCATGCATTTTCCCCGCTTTAGTGAGGTTTCTTCTCCAAACTAGTCTCCTTTCTTGTGATCACAGTTGTGGTTGATGAAGATCTAAAGTACACCAGCTTGAAGAAGCATCAGGACCCAGACTGCCCCTTACATGGAGCAAGAGTCCATTCTCCACTCCTGCCATGTTGGGGGTCAAAGTTCTAAAATCTCAGCCTGAGGAGACTTTTTTCCAAGAAACCCTCCCAGTGATTAAAGCACAAGAACCCCATAAGTTCCATTTTCAACATAGCTTCCTTTGAATGAGAGAGTGTGAACAAGAGACCTCATGATCTTGTCCCATGGCAAATTAATATGTAATCTCTCCAAGACCAGATGTAATATTCTCCATCCTTAGGGTGAATGACAGTGTTAACTTGCCCATATAAAACCCACTTTTTCCCACTGAGTTGATGGTTTCTCCACTGGATTCCACTGAGAGAAAGGTATGGCATTCATCTTTGGAATATCACATACTTGGGCCTTTGTATCTCTTGCTCTACAGCTCAATGTAGTATCTTCCTTAGTGCCTTCTCCCCAAACACCATCACAAGGCACAATCTTTTATAGATTCTGCCTGGCCACCATCAATTTATGTAAAGCATCCTATGCTGCTGCCATTTTTGTCTCAGATCTAGAGGCCTTGCCATCTTTTCCTACCCCCTATGGCCCACAATTTATGCTTCTGGGTGTTAGCACCTTTTTGGGGTGGATTGATTGGCTATCAGTTGAGCCACCTTAGATGCCTACATAAGGGAGTTGGTGATGAACAGTTTTTTTCCCCCCCCCTCATTCTTCAGGTTTCCCAGCTGCCACTTGTCTCTTTTGATCCCCAATTCTCATATTTTGGTCACGGTTTCCAGAAGTCCTCTGTAAGAGAGTCGTCATTGTCATCTTTCCCAGAAGAATTATCTCAATGTTTTCTACACTAATTTTCTGGTTGACATGGGGGTGGGGACTTTCACTACACTTTCTACATCTTTGGCTCAGAAGGTCCCACAAACAAACTTTGTATAAAAATTTCCAGATCTACTATTCAAACTGTTTAGTGGACTTCAGAGAATTCGTCCATGTTTTCATGGCTGTTGGTCTGCTTGCATTATCCTCACTTTGTCCTTGGGGATTTTTCTTTGCAATATAGTACCGGCTCTTTGTAGCCTAGTTAGTCCATAGAGGCTTCATCCTGTCAGTTCTGTTTACAAGCTTGTGCTGAGGTAGTGATTACAATTGTATCCCACCTGAAAGACCTCTTCATCTACACCAAACTGGCTTCTCCAAGACAGGGTTCTGATTTATGAAGCCTACAATAGGTCCTTTATCAAGCAAGAGAGTGTCTCTCACCTGTCTTCCTCCCAGGAATTGCATCCCTTATTCATGGTTTGCCAAAGCTTTCCAGTCTCATGTCACACTTCAGTCCTCCCAGGCTTAAGGTGTTTCCACGTATTTCACTCGTGAACTTGCTCCTATGGGCAATGGTACATAACGACTGAGGAAATTTGGCACCACTGTGCACATGCAAAAACATGTATCCCTGCAGATTCTCTTTGCTTTGCTCAGAAAAATGTTTTCTGTGGGGAAGCAAAGAGAAGCTACATCAGTACTCGTTCCTCCTCGGCAGCGCACGTGTGTCAGTTTGGGCAGCTGGGGAAGAGGCAAGTCACTGCATAGGTGGTGTGGATGAATGTCTGGGGCCACACATGGAGCAGCTGAGGCTGAATCAGATCAACCCCCAAAACTCCCCGGGCTGCAGGAAGCTCTACACCAGGGATCGGCAACCTATGGCACGTGTGCCAATTTTTAACGGCATAGGAGGGTGCCTGGCGGGCAGGCAGCGTGCCATTAAAAATCCTGTCCTGCTCTTCTCCGCCCCCATCCCTCCCAGTGGGGGAAGAAGCATGTCCTGCTGCTGCAGGCTCCCTGGACTCTTGCAGTGTGCTGGGTTCTGCCCTGCCTCCTCTTCCTGCCTGCTGGCCAATCAGCTGATGGCTCTTGGGTGGGAGGAGGAGGAGGAGGAGGAGGAGGGGGAGAGGGAGAAACCAACAGAGCTGCAGCACTGCTCCAGGTAAGAGGGGGACAGGGCCCTGGGGAAGGGGGTGGAATTGGGGCATATTCCCTCCAGACCCCTGCCCTGACCCCTGCAGCCCCCTCACACATGCACCCAGCCCTTTGCCCTGACTTTGGCACCCCCCACACACCCAGGCCCGTGCCCTGACCCCTGCAGCCCCTCACACACATCCAGACCTCTGCTCTAACTTTGGCACTCGCCCCACTCTCTGGGCCCCTGCTTTGACTCTTGCAGCCCTCACATCTCCACTCCCACCTGAGCACCAAACAGGAGCTCCTGCAGACCCCCCCACATTCACACCTGCACCCCTCACACCAAATGGGAGCTGCCCAGGTAAGCACTCTACACCCAAACCACCTGCCACAACCTTGAGGCCCCTCCGTCATTCTAGCTTCTGGCCAGACCCTAGACCCCAATCCCTAGCCTGCTCCTTTACCTCCAGCCCTGGTTTAGTTATATAATATATAGACTTACAGAAAGAGACTTTCTAAAAAACGTTAAAATGTATTACCGGCACATGAAACCTTAAATTAGAGTGAATAAGTGAAGACTCGGCACACCCCTTCTGAAAGGTTGCCGACCCCTGCTCTACACCATGGGGAGGTGGGTTGGCTGAGGCCGGGGGAGGGAGGAGGGTTTGTTTGCAGGGGTAGGGAGGGAGGCTGGCTTTGGAGGTCCACATGCATGGGGATTGAGCAGTTCCCCCTATAGTGACCCCTCTTCCACGTCCTGGTCCTGTTGCTCCTCAGCCAGGGGGAAAAGGGGTCATATGGGGGGAGCTGCTCCCCCTGTCTGCGCAACCCCCATGCATCTGGATGACATCCCTCCACTCTCCCGAGCATCACCACTGCCTGTAACCTCCTTCACCCAGAACCTACCCCACTGAGCCTCTCCCCATGCATCAAGAGCCCTGCATTTGGACCCTCCAGCCCCTGCATTCAGACACACGCCACTGAGTTCCAACCAGCTGCACCCTGACTCCCAACCCTACCAAGCTCCACTACCCAAGCATCTACATCACCAGATGAGCCCACCCCACCCTCCATGCTGAACCCTAACCACCTTCACTTGGACTCCCCTGCAGAGTCCCATTCCCCCTGCACCCACAGCTTCCCAATAAGCTCCTCTCCATACCCAGATTGCACCATACAGAAAGAACCCTGGTACTCAAAGAAATTCTACCCCCAAAATAATTTTTTATAACTCTACAAAGTTCTGCGTATTTTATTTGTTAAAATAACACAATATAGTCAGGTTTCAGAGTAGTAACCGTGTTAGTCTGTATCTGCAGAAAGAATGAGGAGTACTTACTCCTCGTTCTTCTTACAATATAATGTCAGCAAATAATTGAAAATGGTGTGATTATTTTGTCAAAACAACACAATATATGCAGAAGTTGGCAGGGATTTTAAAATGTGCACAATGTGTTTAATTTTTTGGTGCAGAATTCCCTCAGGAGTAGAACATGCATGTCCCTTTCAGTCCTTTCCTTTCTTGTGTTCAGATGGAAATTGCTCTGCTCTTTTGGGAAGAACCTCTCTGTTCCCCTGGCCTGATCGGAACAACACCCCAATTTTATAGTATCTTGCTCTATCATCTTCTCACAGCCTTACCTGCATCATTTTAGATAAATGTGTCCTGGGCTGGGGAAGAGCCTACCTAGAGTTCACTCAGTTTAAGGTTTTTGGACCCTAGAAAAGTAGAAGTTGAGCTTTGATGTACTCAAGCTTTTGGCCGTCTGCTTGATTCCTCTGACCTGGGAGCCAGTGTTTTTCAACATCTTCTGGTTCAGTGAAACACATCTAGGAACGAAGAATATAGGTCATAGTTACAGGAAGTGGGACTCTGTCCTGAGAAGCAGTGACTCTGAAAAAGATTAGGGACTAGTGATGTATAATCATTTGAACATGAGCTCCCTGTGCAATGCTGTGGCTGAAAGGGATAATACAATCCTTGGATGTATAAATAAGGGAATCTTCAGCTGCAGTTGAGAGGTTATTTTACTCTGTCTTTGGCACTGGTGCTGGAATGCTGTGTCCAGTTCTGGCTCATAGTTCAGGAAGAATATTGATAAATTGGAGTTGCTTTAGAGAAAAGCCATGAGAATGATTAAAGGATTATAAGCCATGTTTTTTTTAATGTTAGACTCAGGGCTCTCAATCTGTTTAATGAAGAGAAGGTTAAGGAGTGACTTGATTACATCTATAAGTATCAGCATGGGGAACAAATATTTGACAATGGGTTCTTCAGTCTCGCAGAAAAATCTGATCCAATGGCTTGGAAGTTGAAGCTAGACAAATTCAGACTAGAAATAAAGTTTACATTTTTAACCAAGACAGTTAATCATTGGACCAGCTTACCAAGGGTTGTAGTGGATTCTCCATCAGAGGGGATTTTTTAAATCAAATTTTGATCTTTTTCTAAAAGATGTATATACTTTAGGATTATTTGGGGGAAGTTCTGTGGCCTATTATGCAGGAGGTCAGACTTGAAGATGACAGTGGTCCTAAGTTCCCTCTAAGCTGTGCTGCTGCGCAGCAGCCTATCAAGGGCCATGCAGGAGCTCAAGGCTGAGGAGGGCAGAGATGCTGTTCCTCATCCCCAGAGCTGCTGCACCAAAAAGGCTGGAGGGAGTCCTCTCTCATCGCTGCAGTCTGCATCCCAACCCCTCATCCCTGGCCCCATCCCAGAGCCTGTACCCCCTAGCCAGAGTCCTCAGCTCCCCATACCCCAATCCTCTGCCCCAGCCCAGAGCCCCCTCCCACACACCAAACTGCTCTGGCTCACAGGTGCCCCATACCTCCATTTTGGTGCACATAACAAAATTAATTCTGCACATACATGGGAAAAATTAGAGGGAACAGTACAGTCGTCTCTTCTGGGCTTGGAATCAGCCCCCTTACCATCCTCCCCCGAGCTGTGGCTGGGAGCAGTGTTGTGTCTCCAGAAGAGGAGGACCCGGAGGGGTAAAGGGGCCGAGGTTGTGGCCACAGCTGGGGGCAGTTGTGGGGCCAGGAGCAGAGTCCTGGTCAGGGGCCAGCAGCCAGGACCCCACATGCGTGGCCCGGAGCAGAGGTCCAAGAATGGAGGCCTGGAAGCATAGATGGGGTTAGGGGTGGATGGGCGTGGGATCCAAGGGATGGAGGCCTGGGAGCGAGGCTGGGGGTGCAAGGCAGCTTTGCATAAAACCTGTGGTACTGCTGCGCTCCTCACACTCTCTACTTCCCATGGCTGTGGAAGGCAGTTCAACTGTAAGTTCTTCAGATCTAGAGAGGAGAGTCCTTTTCTTTATGCATCAGGCTTTTGTCCCATTTTGTTGTCATATTCATTCTTGAAACTAGATTTAATTGATTGCTATCAGTTAATGTTGACCAAGCCCATCATGGTTTTTTCTTTTTTCCCCCCATTCCAGTTTAAGTATTTTGAAATGCTATAATGTTGTCTTCAATCCCAAGTGTGGATAAGCTAATTGAAACTTTTATATAAATCTTTGAAACAGCCCAGTGTCATCATTCTAACTGGCTTAATTTGCTTGGTTAGCATTGCTTTTGGTTATATAGTAAATATTCTGTAATATGAGACTGTATATCTGTACATTATATAGCAATTACTTTTTACGGTAAACTGGAAAAGTTTTCAATCAGCAGTATCTTTGAAAGTCTAGTTGATGTGCCCTTTGAAGACCACTTAAGTTAAAATGTAGGCCTTCTTTGTTTTGCATGGTGCTATTTATATCATTACCACCCATAACTCTGCACTGATACACTGAGGGCTTGGCTACACTTGTAGAGTGCTTTGGGTTAAACCAGCCTTCGGAGGGCGTACCAGGGAGAGCGCTAGTCTGTCCAGACTGACAGCTGCAAGTGCACTGGCATGACCACCTTCGTGTCACGGGAAGCGGCATTGGGAGTGATGAATTACGGACAGCAATCCCACAGAGCACCTCTTCCCATTCTGGTGCTGTGGCTTGTGGGATGGGGGCATGGGGTATGGGGCATGCTGGATCCTGTCCCGACGCCCTGTGATGCATCGCTTTGCATCCCAGCAATCCCTGTGTTTCCATTGACATTTCTTGCTCATCTTTCAACAGTTTCTATGCAGCGCGCTCCATCTTTCCTTTCGGTCTGCGGGAATGGAACCCAAACTGCTGAGGAGCATGCTGCCAAGTCTTGCTAGCACGTCTCGTTTGGCAGTCGAGTTGTTCCTTAAGATCCAAACTGAGGACGACTCTGATGATATTGAGTCATGTAATGCATACCACACGAAATTCCTTGTCTCATTCACAGACATGGTCTCCACCGTGGAATGCCACTTTTGGGCTCGGGAAACAAACACTGAGTGGTGGAATCACATTGTCATGAAGTCTGGGATGACGAGCAGTGGATGCAGAACTTTTGGATGAGAAAAGCCACCTTCATGGTACTGTGCGCTGAATTCACCTCTGCTCTGTGGCGCGAGGACACGAGATTGAGAGCTGCCCTGCCTGTGGAGAAGCATGTGACTATTGCAATCTGGAAGCTGGCAACTCCAGACAGCTACTGATCGGTCGCTAACGAGTTTGAGTGGGAAAGTTGACCGTTGGAATCGTGTTGATGCAAGTTTGCAGGGCCGTTAATCACGTTCTGCTCGGAGGAACCGTTACTCTGGGTAACATGCATGACATTGTGGCTGGCTTTGCACAAATGGGTTTCCCTAACTGTGGAGGGGTGATAGATGGGAAGCATGTTCCTATTCTGGCACCAGACCACCTAGCCTCCAAGTATGTTTACCGAAAAGGGTATTTCTCCATGGTTCTCCAGGTGCTTGTGGATCATCATGGGCATTTCATTGACATTAACACAGGCTGGCCTGGAAGGGTGCGTGACGCACGCATCTTTCAGAGCACTGGCCTGTTCAAGAAACTGCGATCTGGGACTTTTTTCGCAGGCCAAAGGATCACCATAGGGGGATTCGAACTGCCATTTTGATCCTTGGAGACCCCATTTACCCTTTAATGCAGTGGCTAATGAAACCCTACTCAGGGAGCCTGGAGAGAAGCCAGGAACAGTTCAACTACAGGCTGAGCCAGTGCTGAGTGACTGTGGAGTGTGCTTTTGGCCATTTGAAGGGCCGCTGGTGCTCTCTGTATGGGAAGCTGGACTTGGCCGAAGACTGCATCCCGTGGTGTTATCCGCATGCTGTACCCTACATAATACTTGTGAAGGGAAAGGTGAAAGCTTGACTCAGGCATGGACCTTGGAGGTTCAACACCTGGAGGCTGAATTTGCACAGCCACAGAGAGGGGCCCAGTGTGGGGCTGCAAGGATTAGGGATGCCGTGAGGGAGCAATTTGAGGCTGAAAGCCACCAGTAATGTCTGGTGCTCTGCACGGGAGTTGTTTGGTACACTGACTTGCAGTGCTTGTTGCTTTCCTGGGCTAAGGTATCTTTTGCTTTATGCACTAATAAAGTATGTTTTCAAAGTAAAAAAACTCCATTTGTTGAAAAGAAAATTCAATTATTGGAAAACAAACACAAAAAAACCAGTAACACACAAATCCAAAAAGGGCACGGGGGTGAGGTGGGAACCACTTCCCTCAGACTCGAGTATGTCCTGCTTTCACACCATGGAATCCTGTCTGGAGTTCTGTGCACTGAGTGATGCACTTCAGGATGGCGTTGAGGGGGGGTTGAGTGCAGTGGATAAGTGTCGTAGTTTTTGTGGGCGATGGTGCTGAGGCGGGAGAGAGACCCCAGAATCTTTCAAGGCATGCGGCCAGGAGGAAGGCAGCCAGTCACGGTATCTGGTGCTTGGGGAAAGACAAACAGAGGAGGTTGCCGGTAAGCGGCTTCCCCCCACCCCCACTTCTCTTGGATTCAAGCTAGAACAGAGTTTTTGGCAACAAGATGCATGTCATTGCTTTCAGTGGAAATTGGTGAATTAGACAGCTGTTTTCGTGGCATAATGACTGTCAGTTTTCAATATTATGGACCTAAGTTTGGATTTTAATATTGAATTAATAATCTTTAAATTCTGATGAGATCTTACACAGTTATGAAACTGTCTTCCACGAACTTGCGGACATTTTATAGGTTCTCTAAATTGTCTGGCACCACTGAACACAAAACGTTTGTTTTGTGAAATTTCTCTTAAACTGTGATATTAAATCTGCCTCTCCTTATTCATGGATCATGGAGGGGAGGAAGGGGAATGGAATTTTGACAGAGTCCCTATCACTTCAGAGGCTTTGTTACAACTATTCTCCCATCTTTCTGTTGCTAACTATGAATGGGCCAGCAACACTGGGTCAGGTGAACTTCTGTCTTGTGGAATAAAAGGGGAAATGGCATCTTGTTCAGACTCAGTCAGCTGGTGTTCACCTGTCTATTTATATTTTATCATATTTCACTTTTATTTAGGTAGACACTTGAGTTGATGTGGAATTTTTGGAGATGAAATAATTTGGAGTTTTCACCCCTCTCTTATTATGGGCTTGTCAGAATTCTGACAATCTCCATGAAGATAATTGCCCTTTGTTCCACCCCTAAATATTAGTAAAAATTCTTACATCCATCCCTTGCCACTGTTGGCGCACAGGATGGAAACACATATTTCATTCCTCTGCAGTTTCCATCTGCTCTATGGTGTTGAGACTGGCTGACTGTTCTGCCCTTGCTGCCAAAGGTGATTCTTAAGGCTTCTTTTGAGTACCTTCATTTCCTGACACCAGTTGGTGTTTACTTGATAGCTCCATATGGGAGTCTTTGTATTGGCATCTGGAGCATATGCCGTAAATAAGTCCAGTGCTTCCTTCAGATTCTGATGGAAACAAGAGGCTGGTTAGTGATTTTTCTTGAATCTCTTCTTTGGTAATGAAGTTTTTCCAACCAATGCCCAGAATCTTTCATAGGCGCTTATTTTCTAAGAGTTCCTTTTTTCCTAATGATTTGGTAGATCTCCAGCTCTTGCAGCCATATGGTAAAACTGAAATTACATTTGAACTGAAAATTTTCACTTTTATTCTGGTGCCATACATCTTTGGTTTCCATATTCTGTTTAGTTAATATTCTAGATACCTTTCCCTTTCTTGATGTCACTGCCTTCTTGTCGTCAGTTGGCCAGTATGGTGCTGCCCAGGTAGGTTAACAACTCTAATTTCTTGATTTTCGCCTTTTAATGTGATGTTACTGGTTGGTGTGTGAGTTTCAAGGATGTATGTTTTAGCATAACTAATTTTGAGCCCTGCCTGGCATGTGCTTTTTTGGCCAGGTTCTCTTTGTAAATTTCTGAGGGTATCGTTATATAGCACAATATCATATGCAGAGTCTAAGTCTGATAGGCATTTTGCATCTGTCTATCCTATACCAGTATTTGTGTAGTTAATGCACTTCATTATGTAGTCTGTGCCAATGTCAAACAGTGGAGATAAAATGCACCCTGGTTTCATGCTAGTGTCCGCATTGAACCATTATGTTGTCTGATGGTTGACTTCTACAAAGCATCTGACATCTCTGTACATGGCCTTGATGATGCTGACAACTTTAGGGCTGAAGAACATTCCTCAATACTGTGTCATAGTAGGTTGTCAAAATACCTTTTGAAAATTAATGAAAATGATAATGAAGAAAAGTTGCTTTTCTATACATTCTTTTATAATGGTCCTTAGTGTGAATATCTGATCTACACAATCTCTTGTGTCTGAATCCAGTCTGTTCTTCTCTAAGCTTTGACTCCTCTGCTCCTTTCATCTCGTTTAGCATTACACATCAGAAGGCTTTTCCCTAGCAGAACAGTAGTGCAACTCCTTTCTAGTTTTTAGTAAAATCACCCTTGTGGGGTATTTTGACAATGGTTCCATGTTTCCAGTGGCCTGGAGAGGTCTTTTCCCTCAAACTTCACTAAACTGCCCTTCCATTTTTTAAAGTGTTTTCTTACTGCCAGCATCAAACTTTCTAGGGTTCTGGCTTCTAGAGACTGGCTTTCACCAGGAACTTCCATGCAGCAAGAGGAGTTGGCAGTGTTCTCTATTGAGCAGGCATTTGTACCGAACGGTAGCCTGTTTCAATTTCTATAACAAGTGAGGGTTTTTTTAATGAGGCGAGGACTGGCGAGGACCGAGAGAGATCATCAGTGATCTACAACCCATCCTGGACAACGATCCCTCACTTTCACAGACCTTGGGAGGCAGGCCAGTCCCCGCCCACAGACAACCTGAAGCAGATTCTCACCAGCAACCATACACTGCACCATAACTCCTCTAACTCAGGAACCAATCCATGCAACAAAGCTCGATGCCAACTATGCCCACATATCTACACCAGCGACACCATCAGAGAACCTAACCAGATCAGCCACACTATCACTGGTTCATTCACTTGCACATCTACCAATATAATATGTCATGTTCCAGCAATGCCCCTCTGCTGTGTACATCGGCCAACTGGACAATCCCTACGTAAAAGGATAAATGGACACAAGTCAGATATTAGGAATGGCAACATACAAAAGCCTGTAGGAGAACACTTCAACCTCCCTGGACATACAATAGCAGACCTAAGGACAGCCATACTGCAGCAAAAAACTTCAAGACCAAACTTCAAAGAGAAACTGCTGAGCTCCAGTTCATCTGCAAATTCGACACCATCAGGTCTGTACTTAACATAGACTGTGAATGGCTGGCCCATTGCAAAAGCAGTTTCTCCTCTCTGGGTGTTCACACCTACAGATCAGCTGCTGGAAGTATGTCTCACCCTCCCTGATTGAATTTACCTTGCTTTCTTGCCTGCATATTTATACGTGCCTAAGGACATTTCCATAACATTCATCTGATGAAGTGGGTCTTAGCCCAAGAAAGCTTATGGTCCCTAAGATCTGTTAGTCTATAAGGTGCTACAAGACTCTGTCACTTTTGCAGATTCAGACTAACACGGCTACCCCTCTGATATTAGTTGATCAAGTATCTAATAAAAATTCTATCACTTGTAATAGTACTTTACCTATTCAAAGGTTTGCACGAATGTTAATGATTAAAAGTTAACGTTAAAGCCTATTGTCCAGCCCCCCCATGACCACTAACATCTGATCAAGGGAAATTTGCTGTCCACTAGACAGGCTACTGTGCTGCATTTAAAATTTCTGGTGCATTAGCTTTGCTGCAGTTCTTCATGTAGCTGCTGTTAACCCAGTCTGCACTTGGAGGAAAGAAACTGTACATATTTTGTAAGCTTTCCTAAGGCACAAATAACTGTTTTTATATCTAAACACCTCAAACATTAATAAACTTGTCCTTTGAAATATTACTTTGTAGGAGGGAATTAAATGAGGAACAGAAAGCAAGGAGAAATTAAATTGCATGTGCTGGTTGCACAAGAAATATGTGGTGATAGGAACAGAAACTGAGCTCCAGTGAAGTGCCTTTTCATGAAGACTATAATATACAGCAGGAGGAAAAAAATCTGTCTTTTGTTAAGAGCCCTCAGTTTGCAGTTCTATCAATTTGTGCTATGACACTCGTTTCCTTAGAACTCAAGTCTTTTTCATCCTAAGTCAGAGAGTCAATGACAGGTATAGTGCAGAATGCAGCCAGTAGATGACTGGGGTGGCTGAGTTTTTTCCTCTTAGTGATGTTTTAAGTGACTACGATATCAAGGTATCTAGACTGGCTCTCAACTGTGAATGCCAGCCTTGGCGGAGACTGTTAAGGAGCAGGGCACAAACCCCAAACTGATTGTGTGTTCTATAATTAGATTACACCGACCAAGTATCAAATGTAAATTCCTCTACCTATAAGAGCCTCAACATGGAGTTACTGGAGACCACAGTGGATAGTCTTGCCATGCAGACGGGCTTGCCCTTTTGTGTTGGTCCCTTACACCAAAAATCACAATATTCAGGTTACTCCCAGCCCTAAAGGACCAGTCACTTACTCCAGATCAACTGTACATTAGATCTCTCTCCAAAGACAATGCTGGTAGTCAAGCCTGTAATAAACTAAAGATTTATTAACAAAAGAGTTCTTTACACAGTTAAAGTCCATAAACCTGCTATCACAAATGTGTTATCTTTTTAAACCTAAGACAGTAATAGAAGCTGCTGTAATGTACAAGCTTTATATGCTAAGCAGCTTAGGATTCTCTTATGGTTAGAAATATTGACTTCTCCAAATTGCTGGTAGTATAGTTATACAGTTGCTTTTGGTCAGACATTTGTGTTCCCTTCCCCTAGAGCAGCGGTTCTCAACTGGGCGTTCGTATCCCTCCCCGGGGGGTCTCAAATCTTTCAAGGGGACTGCGGGACTCTGCAGCTGGAACCCAGAACCTGAGCCTCGGTGCCCCTTTGCTGTGAGGCTGAAGCCCTGAGTGCTGGTTGCTCCCCATTTCTGCAGTGGCAGAGCAGTCCCAAGGGCTGCTCCACACGCCCCCACTTCCTCCTCTCCCTGCCCCCTAGTCTCCCTACTGCTTGGTCAGTTCAGAGGCGGGAAGCCGGAGTTTGGTAGCTGCTGTTCCAGCTGGTGCCATGGTGTTCTATTTCCTGCTGCTGATGCTTGGGGTTGTGGTTACTCCTCAGTACAAGCAGCTAGTAAGAGCCACCTAGGCAGGGGAACCCAGTTTTGTGGCCGGCGGAGCCCTTGCAGAGCAGTTGTCACAGGCGAGCCCTTCTGGCACCCAGTCCCTAACTACTCCCTCCCTGCATCCTGAGCTACCCCATACCCAGCCCCTAGCTACCCCTCCTGCTTGCACCCTGAGCTGCCCCCCTCCCTGCACCCAACCCCTAGCTACCTCCCTGCCTATGCACAGCCCCTAGCTACTCCCCACCCTACACCCTGAGCTACTCCCACCTGCATACAGCCCCTAGTGACTCCCTACCACCACCCTGAGCTTCCCTGCCCTCATACAACCCCATGCACCATCTCCCTCCACCCTGAGTTACTACCACCCCCCCACCCAGAACAACCCAGACAGGCTGGATGGTCTGCTGAGGCGAGTCAGGGGTTCGAGGTGGTACTGCCTTCCTGGACCTTTCCATGTGGAGGTGGCCCAAGCCCTGCCAGTCTGTGCCCCTCCAAAATAGTAGTCAAAGTATGCTTGTGACCAAAGGCCCACCGCCGCCCTGGAGCCCCCAGTCGTTCTCCCTCTCTCCCCCTTACTGGGCCCTGGAGTCTTTATAGCATGTTGAGGTAGGCCTCAGAGAGCGAGAGAGAGAGGTTGAAAACCCCTGCCCTAGAGTTCAAACTGATGTTTGAACAAATGTTCATGCCTGTTTCCTCTTTGGAGCAAAGGTGGAGGGAGTGTCAATCACTGAGGTTTTTTGTTCTTTATTTCACAATGGCTCATTTGGCTTCAGTGGGCCGCCTTGTGTGCAGGATCAGCACTTCCCTCTGGTGTTGCTATATTAGTCCATATTTTTTCATTCCTTCCCCCCACCCCTTCTGTGGTGCAGACTTCTAGATCCTACACAAACATCCATAGGGCCATTCTGCAATCATTCTTCAAGTAGGACTCAGTTCCCCTTCCTCCTGGGATTAGGAAGACTGCTTGCTAATCACCAAGAGTGGAAGCTGTGTGGATGGTCACTTGAAGAACAAACAACTTACTGTATGGTAAGTAACTATAGTTCTTAAAGATGCTGTCCACACAGATTTTATGTCCCTCCCTCCGGCCCCGCTGATAGGAGTCCTCGTACTGAATGAAGAAATTGAGCTTAGGTGGTAGCTACCCTGTTCTTTTTATCCCCCCCTCCCCTGCTAACTGAAGCAAGAGGGTGAGCAAGGTGCAATTGTGGCCCAAGTGGACACAGCTTTTCAAAAGAATCTGATGTTGTGTATGTTTGCGCCAACAGTGAAATCAATATGGACTACCCATTTTGAAGATGTACTATTGGGTAAGTAACTATTACTGTCCTGCCAAGTATCAGTTGGTGTTTTGAATAATAAAGGATTTTTCAAGCAAACTTTTAAGCTGTTACTGTTGTTGGATATAAGCTGTTGATTCCACCTGGACCTATGTAATTCTGATCAAACCCTGCAGTTCAGACCTAAAGCTTGCAATACATTTACTTGCAGTTTAGTTGCTTAGGCTCAGGAGCATCAGCCCTAGAAGTGTCCTGGTGAATGAGTTCCAGAACTTAGATATTAACTTGTTGCTAGAACTAACAGCTATTCACACTAAAAATCAAACAGTTCTGTACAATTTTGGATCTGAAATTTTCGTTGACATTTATTCAAACGTTTACCATTCGCAGTAACTTTTTTCCTCTTTGTCAAAATAAAAAAGAAGACATAAATGTACCTAGCTTTTTATAACAGCACATTTCATTTAATATTAATAGAAATGTTCTCAATGCACAGCTGTGAATTTGTGAAAGATCACATATTAGGTACAGATTTAAGAATATTGGGAATCTTTGACAATTGTAGTTCATAGTGTAAATGGAGAAAATAGTCACCAATCTCCACATTTTCTAGAATGTTATAAACTAGTGGGTTTCATGCACGCTCAATACAATTGCATGGATCTCATGATAAAATATCTTTTTCTAGAAGAAGGTTTTCATGCAGGAATCTTCTTCCATAGGAAGGTTCTTGTACAGTAAACTACTGTGTTAAAACTTTTCTCATGGCTGAAATCTGCTCCAACTACAATAGAGTATCTTAGTTTGGAAACTAGTCTGGTCTCCATTTTGAATCTCTCTCTATTAATGCTTTGTGGCATCCCACTGACTTTGTATAATTAAATTTTCCTGCTGGCAACTATTCTTAGAATTGTGCTTGTTTCCACAAGATTAGGAGTCTGATAACCGTCAGCCATTGCTGCTGTCCGTGAAAAATCTTTTTGAAGAATCTTCTTCCTTACATTTCTCTGCATGATTTAGTAGGCTTGTTTCGTGTGATAGGGAGTGGCAGCAATTGAATTATCCAGAAAATTTGGGATGAAAGGTCTAATTTTTGGTTTGCTGCACTTCTTAATTAGCTTTGTTCAACTGATTATTGCTTTTTGTTTGAGTACACGAAAATGAATCAGGAAATACCCAAACTATACACCCTCTTCAGGCCTCAACTCTTCTCAGGTCTGAACTGTCAATGAAGCTGGTGTATGACTTCTATCAGGACCCTAAATATAAAGATATGCAAGCAGTTCTGATGCTCCCTTTCTTTTTCAACCATGTCTAGTACTGTGGTCAGATGGGCCCTTACCACTGTCCTTTCTGCTGGACTGTGTTATTAATGCTTTAGCTAAGGCCTTTTGAACGAGATGGTGCCACCTTCTGTCCCTCATAGAAGCAATCTAGCTTTCTTGACCAAGGATATTTCAGAAACCTCTTCTCCCATCTCCTGTGTTGTGCTTCCCCCATCCGCCCTCCCCCTTCCCCCCCCCCCCCCCAAAGTTCTTGGCTTACATTCTGAAGCCTGAAGGTGGTGACTTCTTTGATAACGAATATAAAAACAAAGCCTGGTGTGCCCCACAACAAGTATGATCTAAATTTTAGAGTTATCAGACTCTAATGGGGGGCAGACACATTCAAGAAAATCGTGTGCTTGGGACTTTTAACTATAATTGTTGTTAGTATTCTTACTGTGTTATAATATATTTTGGCTTTAGTTGACCACATTAGGAGTACGGAAACTATCAATGTTGTTTTCAATCATCATATCTTTCCTGTATCTTAAGACTATGGATACATTGTCTTCGTAAAATTAGAAACACAGGGTCCTTGGAACCAAACTGTTACATATAATTTAATTGGTACCTCTGTCTTTTCATCACACAAATCAAAGCTAAGAACTTAGTTGTTTGAGATGCAGGATGACTTAATCTCTTTTCTTTTTTTGAGTAACTACTCAAACATCAAAAATATTTTTATCATGCAACTCGGACCAACTCTAGATCCCCTTTGAGTGAATCCATGAAAAATGGCTCTTCCTTGGATTCCAGTGTGTCATTTAAAAACTTTTTGAACTGCTCACTGCATTCCACTGTAGATACACATGCCCTCCATGTGCCTGTAGCTGGAGAATTTTGAAAACTGTGTCTGTTGGTCTGCACCCCTTACTCTCCTTGTGCTTCCAACTGAGAAGATAAAGGGTGGGGTAGACAGACTGCCTCTCTAGTTCCTTCTCATCACTGTATGGCTCACGTTGGAACCTCCAGTGCCCAGAACTTTTTCATCTTTATATGTTTATTTGTAAATATTGGTGAAAAGTTTTTTTACCAGATAAAACTCTAAAATTCTAGTTTTACTTTTTATAGTCACCTACCCTACTGCAGGTACTAAAATATGCTCAGGACTCCAGGCTTCAAGATTTTGAGCTTCTTGCCTTCACAGCAGTGACTATCAGTGCTGCCCACACTGCCTGGGGGAAGTGTGCATTGTGAGAAGGTGCAGTATCTACTGCTTGTTCCCCAGTTGTACTCAAGAAAGGTAAAAACTTCTCCTTGAGCACCTGATGGGATCCCCTCCAATACACGGCCTGACTCATCAAGGAGTACCCTTCCTACCATGAGGTCTGACTCAGGAGTGAGGGAATCTATCCCTACAGATCCCTCACTGGTGTCTTGTTGGGAAGGCTGGGAGCATTCTCATAAACATGGGAATAAATCCTCTTCTAAATCAACATAGAAGTCAGATACAACCCTGCCTAAATTGAAAGTCTTTAGGTTCAGTCCAAGAGAACTTAGAACATCTCAGGGACATGACGAGAGCCTACAAATCCAGGGCTCCATTGGTACTGGATTGCAATCCAGTGACAACGGTGCATCTGGTACCATCCAACCAAACTCTGGGATCTGACTGTACCAGTTAGAGGCAACTGTTGAGAGCCTCAGCTACTGACTGTACCAACTTCATCTTGCACAACTATGGCACAGACTGTAACTACTTTGGCTCCATCAGTTTGAGTAGACAGAATCCCTTATGCTGTGGAGAGAGCTGAGTCTTCTCCACCTGAGGACATTTATGCTTTTACAAATTCTGAGTCTCCTCTATCAGGTCCTGCTCTCATGAAGGAGGTCCTGACTCTACCAGGAGACTGCAACTGATGGGAGGAGTCCCATTCTGTTCTCTGTTTCTGATTTTTCTCTAGCAGGACTGTTGGTACCATAATCAGCTTTTTCGTCCTTAGAAGACCCATAATCATATGAACTGATGTTTTGCTCTCTGAGGTGTATTTTTCTGGACAAGGGCCTGGACCAGTTTGGGACCAACTTGTACCTCAACATCCATCTTGCAGTGTTTGTTACCCCATGCTATGGGGACACTGCAACTTCAGTTTGACCTATCTTATTGGCCACACTGGGACCTTCGGACCTGTACCATCCCATAAGCTTGGTTCAGTCTTCTAGGGAGTCTAAACACCCCCCCCCCCCCCCATGAGAGGTCAATTAGAGCTTCCTCTTGAACTCACTGAAGATGAAATTGTGCCAGATCTAGCAGTTCCTCTTCTCTAGATGAAGCAGTGGCGCTCATGTCTCCTTATCCCTCAATGACAATGAGATGTTTCAGCATCTGTTATGTCAAACTGCAGGGGAGTTACAGATTTCTCTTTCAGATGATTTAGTTGGGGTTTGGCCCTGCTTTGAGCAGGGGGTTGGACTAGATGACCTCCTGAAGTCCCTTCCAACCTTGATATTCTTTGGTTCTCTTGAAGTTCAGGATCCTCAATGTAAGTTATCGGGCCTCCTTCAGTCTTCCGGTTCCAGAAGAAGGTTTCCTATTAAGGAAGCCATTATGGAGTCAACAAGAACAGTCTCGCATACCTCAGCCACTGGCGCTGCCCCCACCCCCACCCATCCATAAGAGGGCAGAAGAATGTTTTGTCACAGCCAAAGGGTAGAATTTTTCTTTTCTCATCCTTCTCCTAATTCTTAGGAGGTTCAGGCTGCCATAGAGAGATCAAGATAGCAACACGTTAGATCTATTCCCTTTGACAAAAAAGGCAAGCAACTCTATTAGGAAGGAAGTTTTTTTTTCTGTTTTACCAGTCTTTAGTTCAGGATAGCCAACTACCATGCAATGATGGCTAAGTATGATTACTTGATCTATTCCCAATTTTCAGACTTCATAGACATGCTTCTCTATCAGGACAGAGCTCAATTTCAGGCTTTCATAGGAAAAAGGCAAGATGGTTGGCAGGACTACTCTTCAATCAGCTGGGGATGCAGCAGATGTATCTTTGAGGGCAATGGCAACTGTCATCGTAATGCACTGAGAATCATTGCTTCATGTTTTGGGTATTCCCAGGGAGGTCCAGAATACCATGGACAGATTCTAGGCATGAACGACCTCCATAGACCATCTTCAAGCAGTAGAGTGTTTTTTCTCTCCTGCATCATATGGCTTTTTGCAGTTATGTAATTATGCATGTTATGTAATGCCATTTGCCAGACTCCATCTTCATTGCCTGCAAATGTGGTTTCAAACAGAGTACTCTTGAAATCAACACTGTAAGAATGCCATAGTAATTGTTCCTGCCATAGTTATATAATCTTTGCTATGATGGAAGAATCTCCACTAGATATGCTTGAATGTTCCTTTTCTCTCCCCACCCACCCTCACTGGAAAAAATTATTACAGACATCTCTTTTAGGTTGGGGAGCTCACATGGACAACAGCACAGGCACTTAGACATTTTGAGAGTCCAGGATGTGCATCGATAGTTTGGAATTGTGGGCATTCCTAAGGACTTGCAAGACCTTTCTCCTGTTCATTGAAGATCACTGTACCTTCATAATGTCAGACAAACGATGGCCATCTTTTACCATCCCCCTGCTTTGTGGAGTAGTAGTCAGTCTATGGAATTGATGCATGACCAATCAAGTCACCTCATTGACAGTTTATCTTCCACGGAACCAGAACATATTAGCTAACTCCCTTAGCAGACACTATTTACTATCGACCGTGAGTGGGAGTTGCGTGACTTCAAGATGAACAATGTTTTTGCTCTATCTCGTACATTCACTGAAGGTTTCAGGTAGCTCCTTAGTCTTAAGGTTGCGTGGTCACTTTTTTTGTAGGACTTTAGTTATTATACAGACAACTTTTAAAGTTGTCTTAATTTCTCATAGCCTTTCAGAATAAATGTCCTGTATGAATGGAATATATAGGCCAAGTCAATAACCGCCTTAATTCCTGCATATAAATACTTAGTAGTGAAAAGAGGTAAACAAAAAGCTCTTCCACATAATGTGTGAAATTCAAGTGGAAACAATTTCTGGAACAGACTGCTGTACTTGATTAGGCAGATACAACTGCCTAATCAGCAGTTTATCACTTACCATTTTGCTATTTATTTCTAAATAAAATATTTCTGATGGTTAATATATTTTTGTAGGAAACTGATACAGATCCTTTTTGTTTCAGAAAATTCAGTGTAAAACATTTATTATTCTGAAAGTGGACAGTGCTTAAATATGTACAGGAATACTTTTAGTTTTTTAAACTTATTCATGAGAGTTTGGGCAAGATTCTTGGCTCATCTTGAGAACAGGCTTATTTTAACAATTGGTTCCAATGTACTTAACCTTCTACTCTCCTCTTTAAAAACGAACACCCCTATATATTCTGTTTTTGTTAAACTGCAGCATGTGAAAGAAACTGAATTATAGAGGAGAAGCCAACATTTATTTTTTGGCGTAAAGAGAATGTTTAATATGAAAGTGTCATTTGGGTTTGAGCTGAATGCTCTCACACAGAAAAATCTGAATTGTAATCTGTATGTAAGAATGAGTCACGGGATAACTTGGAAGTCAACTAAGGGTGAGTATATGAGGTTGCATTGGGGTATCTTAAATATGTTCCCTCCTGCCCTTAAATATACATTGTGTAATTAGGAAGTCACTTACTTCATTCTCCGTAATAAGGATACAAGTTAAAACATGTACATCCATAACACATGGAATGATAAAAATAGGACCTTGATTATACTACTACTTTGTGTTGTATAGTTAAATTTGAACAACAAGAACACATCCTTCTCACTGGTATTCAACAGGATGTTGGGAAAAGGTAGAAATCAGTTAGTTTTCACTCCCTGATGGTCATGAAATAGCAGCATCTCCTGGTTGATGTAAATCATTTAAAGCTGGAATGTCAGTTCCTCATTGATTCATTCTGTAAACATGTCCGGTAGTTATAAGGAAGCTTGAAATTTGGAGGTTTTTTTAATGTTTTCTTTTAATAACATTACTTAGGAATATGAAGCACGAACAGGAAGAACATGTAAACCTCCACCCCAGGCAACAAGACGTAAAAATTTTGAATTTGAACCACTTTCAACAACTGCTCTTATTTTAGAGGATCGACCATCGTAAGTATAGTAGTGAATTCTGCCATAAGTAGATAATATGATATACATACATGCCTGTCAACCTAGTAAAAGTTAAATAATTTAGACGTCCTGTTCACAATTTTCTTTCTCAAAGTACTATACTTGTCAAACTGGAACAATTTCCTTATAAATAACTCAATCTGAGACCTTAACTAAATATGGTGAAATAATGACCTCGTTAAAGTCAGAGTTTCGCTCCATTGAAGTGAATAGAGCAAGAATTTTACCCTATATATTCATCATGTAGTTCTGTCAGGTAGTTGACTGACGCTGATTCTCAGAACTCTTCATTCTGCAGACTCCTTCATAAGAGATTCTCTAAAGGACCTCTCCTAAAACCCCATTTCTCCACTGCTTGGTTCCTGAAATATTTAATTTGCTAGACCACCAAGAGGGTGTCAGCACCAATGGCTGTCTGTTGAGCATAGTCTGAGACCAATCACCATGGGAGCCTAATTTTGGGTGTTAAAATGGCATATGATAAAAAGATGCTGTTTCCAGGAAATAAGATAATTGCTCACCACCTAAATATGTTGAGTTTTGACTCTGACAGGGTGAACTTGCTCCTACCTACTTTCTAGCCCACAGTTGGCTTGGAAATTTGCTTCTGGTAAAACACCTCATTCAATTTATTTTCTTTTCCACCACCTTTACAGACTAAAAGAATTTCTGTAAGATCTCGCTCCTTCACCTGTTACAATGTATTAGTCTTACACAATTACATGAAGTGTAAAAGTTGGTGATCCAGTGTATAAAAGCAATACTAATATTTCATGTAAGTGCATTCTATCCCCCGTCAACAATCTTTACTTGTTAATATATACACACATATCAATGCTTATTGGTACATGAGTTGATTGTATTTTTGGAGCATGTACAAGTTTAATCTTTCTATCCATTATAGCAAATCCTATTCAAAAGTCCGATTAAAAGTTATATTTATTCTGTCGATAAAAGGTAGTTAAAATGAAATCGAGGTTGAGCTATTGGCAGTTTTGTTACTGAATTCCCTATACCATCTTCTACTCAGAGCTTTGACGTCTGAGTTTTTAATTATCACTGACAATAAAGGAATCAAGAGGTAATCAAACCCATTCTGCTTCTTGCCTTGCAAAGGGAGACTCTCACCTTTCTGAAGCCGGAATACAAGATACCAAGTTAACCTTTATATCTAGTGTCTTACACAATACATTTACTTTTGCTCAGTATTTATCTTAAGGCTGTCTTCAGATCATAATAGTTTTCTGTCATTTGGGTGTGCTAAAATATGATGAACCCTCCACCCCTCTCTATGGAGGCTGAGATCATTTCTAAAATGTTTTCAGAAGACTAGGAAACTAGAGTTTATTTCTAAACTACTGAGCTGTTACCATGTAACACCACATAGTGCTGGCTCAGTGGCTTGTACTAAGTTTGAAATACTGAATTAAATAAGTAGACATTCGAGAAAATAATAGTTAAGGAGCAATATATAGTCTTCTGTTTTTGTGTGGTGTTGTGTGGTGTTTTTGTTGTTTTTGTTCTGAATTTTTTGAATTGCAGGAGTTTTCTTATGAGTTTCAGTTAATCATTAAGATGCCGTTATTCCATCACTTGGCTGATTTAACTTTCATTATCAATGGAAAAAAATCTAACATGCAGTTTCATATTAAATTTTTTGGGGAAATTTTTACCACTATTTATTAGAATATTTTAGTTTTCCAAGAAGCGTGCAAGCTCAGTCAGTGGTGTGAGACAGTAAACTTCTAGTATTTCCTCAGTCTGTGATCAAAAGTCCTCAAGGTTCATACATCTTAATGAAACTGAACCATGAAACAGGAAGCGTAGAATTAATCTTTACTATTGTACAAAGCTTCTTGCATCACCATAAAGGTTCCATGAGAATTGTGAGATTTCACTAAGATAAAAACAACTTTGTTCTAGATGAGCAAAAAAGTGTGTTTTCTAGTAAAAAAAAACAAACAAACAAAAAAACAAAAAAAAACACCCTCAATTTCAAACATGCCTCAGTGGAATTAGTTCTACAGCTTCATGAAGGCCATTTTAGCAGATGTTTTCATAGCCTGCCAGAATGCATCTTTCTTACTCTGTGCTTTAATAGGTATTGCTTGTACATGCAAGTACATGTGCTGATAAAAACAGCTTATTGGCAAGATCTAAAATATGTTGACTTATGTAGGGCCTGTAGTTGATAATGAAGTATAAAGTTTTACAATAATATACAACATTGTCTTAATAAAAGTGCTGGATTATTGCATTGTAGTGATAATCTTGTTCTTGGTGTATATTTTTGTGTACATCACACACAAAATGCTATTGTAAGTGGTAGTGTTTGGCAAACTTATTTCCACTTTTAGCAGAGAGCAGTGATTGAATGACATAAAGCTTCTCTGGCTTGGAGGTTGTTCTTCAGCAGCTGAGTTAAGAGGAAGGATGATTTTATGATTGTAGAACTGGATTGGCATTTGGGAGATCTGGATTCGGTTCCTGGCTCTGCCACAGTCTGTTTCATCTTGAGTGAGTCATTTAGTAAAGAGACTAACATTGAGAAACGTATTAAGAGCCAATACATGCAAAAATACTTTTCTGGTAGATTGTTTATATACAGATGTTTCACCATAGTGGACTTCATTTTCCATTATTGTTATTCAGACATGTAATATAATCACTAAGTTCAGGTTAAAAAGGAGAGAGAAACGAGTCAGTCTGTCTTGAAATGGTCAAGAATGTCATCCATGTATTGAATTCAGAAATGACTTGTTTTCAGAAATCTTCCTGCCAAATCCACAGAGGAGGCTTTACGTCACAGACAAGAATATGATGAAATGGTGGCAGAGGCAAAAAAACGAGGTATGTTAGCTAATTATAACTATGGTAATACAGTTCACTCTTCTATCTCAGAAATGAGATTATAAGGACATTTTTAGCTTCTAAGCCAGTATTTACATTAAAGACTACATTTCAGGGCGAATACTACACATGTTGTGCTCCAAAACTCACAGGCACACCCAGTTTAAATCAGACCACCAGTCTCAACTTGTAGCCTTCTTAATTTAGTCACTGTTGTGAATAAGTGGATTCTTACCTTGAATATAGTCTCCAACGCTTAAGTGGAAACTTGTTTTAACTTTTTGTGCAGCATGATCAGTTGGAAACTTTCTAGGTGCTTAAATCTTCCCAGCTTACCCCAGTGCCACCATCACAATTGCTATTCATTAGGGCCAGATCTTCAAAAAGGCGCATACACCCCTGGGAATGCCAAGGAGCTTCAAAGATCACATGCATGCAAACCCAGCTAGTCCATGTGTATATCAGACTTTTTGCTTTTGCACCCCCCTTTTATTTTTGATGTTACTGTTAACAATGGATCATCTAAACAAAACATTATTATTCTAAATATGTAAACCACAAGAAAGTATATAAAAGTCTTTGAGCTGCCTTTAAATTAGTCATAATGGTAGGTATAGGATTGTCCTAATTAAGCCTGCCGACAGCATTTCCAGGCCCTAGGGCAGAACAGTCCGTGGGCCCCCTCGAAAGTGATGGCTGAGGTTACAACACTACTTTTTATCCTGTTGATAACAATTTAGAACCCACTATATGCAAGTTGTGGCATTGTTTGATAGTTTATTTTTTTCCATTTTATACCACCAGTATTAAACAAATTGTTAGCCTAAATACTGTATAAGATATAGAATTTGTTGTTTTGAATTACATTTGTGTAATGAAAGTGGAGTGCAACAAAAATGATTAGGGGGCTGGGGCACATGACGTATGAGGAGAGGCTGAGGGAGCTGGGCTTATTCAGTCTGCAGAAGAGAAGAAATGAGGGGAGATTTGATACCAGCCTTCAACTACCTGGTATAAAATTAATTCTTTATGGGATATGAAGGATCGCATGCTGTACGTATACTATGGAAGAAGAAGTTGAAATAAAACATACAACACACACTTTCATTGCTAGGAAAAATATTGGATGTGATCTGATCCTAAGAAAGTCATTTGTATGCACATGCTGAATGCGGGGCTTTGTATTTTTGGACAGAGACCAGTCTTATTGATCATGATGTACCGAACTGCCCAGAAATGTCCTAGCCAAAGATTCCTTCCTGCATATTGCCAGATACTTTAAGATACAAATGTGTGAAGTGACAATACTGAAGTGTATGTGTGCGTGCGTGGTGCTACACTTGCACTGGCTGGTGCCCAGCAAGCTGCTGCTGGTTGCACTTTTCTGGCATGGCCAGGGCTTCCACATGCCCGCCTGGCTGCCTTTGCCACCACCGGGTGCTCCTAGGAGCTCTGCGGCCCACCTGGGCAATTGACCCCCTCCCCTACACGTGCTGTCGGCAGGCCTGGTCACAATAAACCAAAATTATTACTGCGTATAACTTCCATTGCAGTAGCACTGAAAACTCCGAGTAAGAATTGGGGCTCTTTTGTCTTATGTGGAATCTCTTGGTCCAAAAGTTCCTTTCTAGTTCTATGTGAATGCAGTGTTGGCAGAATCAAGCCCTAAGTTTGATAGCGTACTATTTCTCAGGTGATTAAAATATGGTTATATATTTTTCCTACAGCCGTAAATACAAGTTTAGCATCTTGTACTATTATGAATGTCAATCCATGAGAGTAATATGTATGGAAAATGCACGGTGACTGACACATGAGCCTGTGTACCAAACAAAATGTACTTTAAAAAACTGTACAAAATAAAATGTTAGTGTTCACAGTGTGTACACAAGGGGTCAAGTTTAACTGTTGTGTACTTAACTTTGGCAGTTCTGACTTATCAGTGCTTAACCATGTAAGTTTATAATGTAGTTTTAATTTTCTATAACTTCTTTTTTTAAAAAAAACAAACTACACTATTAGGATGCCCTGTCCTATCCTATATTAAGGAATGCTCCCTCCCACCCACCATGTTCATTGGGACCTGCAAAGTATTACAGGTGTGACAGAGGGCAGGTCTCCATACCTTGCATATCTAAAAGATTCACAGTGACTAAGGCAAGGGATTGCAGAACTCTGCTCCATTCACTGTACTTCTTGCAAAAGGTACACTACATGAGAGGAGGATTCTGGCAGACTTTGTTTTTGTTAACTGTGTGTGGCCTGATGCACACTTTATAAAATGCAGCGATTCATGCATATTGTTCTAGTGCATGCTAGATAAGGTGTGCTGCATAACTTACCTTCAGTTTCAATAAAAAGTGTTTAAAAACAAGCTGTGATACTTCAGCTGAATATGCCAAATGATCAATGGCTTTAACAGAGTTGAATCCAGATCAGTTTTCAACAGAATACCATTTTCTACCGTGCCACAACACATCTCCATGCAAGGCCAAACTTCAGTATTTTACCATTAGCCATTTCAGTGCTAGAACTTTCTTTAAAAAAAAAAAAAAAAGAGAGAGAGGGGAGGATAGTGGATTCTTTTTATCATAAGAAAATTATTTTGGTCTTTGTACAATCAGGAACAACTGAATTTTAAAAAAAGGTTTAAGCAAAACCAAAGTCCTCTTCCTGAAAGAGAGAGAGCCTGTTAAACTGAATCCCAAGAGGTGAAAGTTTCAGAAAACTGAATAACTGAAAGTGGGATTAGAATGCAAATGTTTGAATTTTAAACTTCACTATTGTTGCTAATGCTCTAGCTATAATTTCCTGTGGTTACACTGTTGTTGACGGAATTCTCCAGTGTGTAAGAAATGCTGTAAATTCAGATGCTCAGGACATACAGCTGCAATAGAGATAAAATATATTCTATTGGCAGAACATGGTGTGGAACTCACTTCACTAGGCATTTTGTACACAGCAATGCTAATGGTGCTAAAGAAGTGCTTCTAGTTTTGTATTTATTATAATCAGATTTCTGTTGGTCCAAACTACTGGCTCTATTTAATTAACTTGGAAATGTGGTAATAACCTATAATCTTTGAGTAGATGACTTAAATCCTGTGGGGTTTCTCTGAAGATTAATTACAATTCTGATAAGCTTAACATCTTCAAAAATGTGTGATTAATTTCCTGGTGTGTCAAAGACTTTGCTGTAAGAAGAGAACTTTTGCTTTTGTGTATGTGTTCTTCAGTAGTTTCCTTCTGAGATTATTTTAATGCAAACACTTCATCAAATTATGCACTACTGTGCAGTAATCTAAAAATAGATTGCCACTCATATGGCTTAAGGAGAAATCCCATACCTCTAAAGTTTTTTTTAAATTTATTTTATATTTTTTTGAAAACCAGTGGTAGGTGGGCTCTATTCTATCAGGAGTATTTATGCTGCCACTGGACTAAGAGTCAGTTGCTTTCTGAATACAGCTGGACAAAGAGTTCTCTTGAGATTGTGATCTGCTGATTGGCAGTGTGCATGATGGCTGAACAGGCAGTAACTATGTTTCTACCTCTACTTCTTAATCATATCCTGTAAAGAGAGACTAAATCCTACTACCTTAAAACAAACCCAAAACAAAAATACTTTTTTATATGCTAACTTGTACTAACACATCTCTTCCATATTCAAGAATGAAAGCAAAATGTTAATGTGTTAAAGAACAGCTATTTGGTTGTTTGGAATCACACACATACACACGCTAGAAGGGAGTGTCTGCTTTGAAAAGTGACTAAAGATAGTACCTTACTGGACAGATATGCTCCTTGTGCAAATTGAGGCATGTCTGCTAAATTCAGTGGCAAAAATGAGCTATTACTGTGGTTGTCCTCTCATTAGCTCAGCAAAGTCAAAATCTTAACAGTGTTGTTTTCTCAGTTCCAGTGAGAATAATAAAACAAATTGGTTATTTACAAAATTAAAAATAGTGGGATGCACATGCAGTTGAAGGAATATTTTTTTTTTCCTTCAGAACTTTTGGACTAGGCTGGTACATAGTGGAATGATTTACTGTCACCTCTTCTAAGATGCCAGTGTTTGCTCCAGAATCTCAGCTATCTGTCTGCTCTTTTTTAAAAGAGGCAAACAGGAGTGATATGCTAGCAGGAGCAACAGTGCATGCTGCAACAGGGGTATGTAGAGAAAGAAAAAGAAGTTGTATTGGAAAGATAAGAGTGTGGCTTGACAAAAAAGAAAGTCAAGCGCCAGTGGAGGTATCATAAAAGCAAACAATGGAATTTTGTTAATGAAAGCAGAACAAAAGGAACAATGGTGAGAATATTTCAATGAAATATTCAACTAGCCAGGGCCATCAATTCCAGTGGATGTGAAGAATTAAATATTTCACTGCTAGAAATTTCAGAAGCAGAAACAGAGGAAACAGTTAAGCAGCTAAGAATGGCAAAGTGCCAGGTCAGAATAAGATCACTAGAGTGACCAGATGCTTCGATTTTTTTATTTTTATTTTTGGTAGGGACAGTCCTGATTTTTGGGTCTTTGTCTTATATAGGCTCCTATTATCCTCCACCCTGTCCTGATTTTTCACACTTGCTGTCTGCCCTAAAGATCATGGCTAAAATGTGTAAAGCTGGGAAGGAGGTGGTAGTTCATGGAAAAACATACCCTTTGTGATATAGTTTAAGGGAGAGAATTCTGCCCAGGAGAGGGAAGAAAGGTGTGATTTGTAAATTAAAAAAACCCCCACTGATAAGCAACATCTGGTGAGGAATAATGCTACTTTCTCTACTGGAGAAGTGTTCTGTAGTGTACTGTGGGATGGGGAGGGAAAAGAACTGGTCATAGATGAAAAAAACGCATCCTGAGCAAGTAGGCTTTAGACCAAAAAGATTGTGTACAGATTACATCTTCACCCTGAGATTGATTGAGGAAGTTCTTGCTTACAGGAAAAGATTAATCTTGAACTTTATAGATCTTACCAAAACTTTGGACTACATTTATAGAGAGTTGGTATGGAAGGTCTTGTGACAATATGGGCTTCTAAGAAAGATCATGACATGGGCCAGGATGCTGTATGAAGGTTCGGAATGCTGTGTAAGGACAAAATGGAGAGACTGTCTGATTTGATATAGTCACTGGAGTGCAACAGGGATGCGTTTTTATCACTTTTTTCTTCTGCATTGTGATAGATTACGTGATGTGAAAAGCATCATGAAAGGAAGAAACAATTATATGGAGTAGAGGAAAACTTCAGGAATCTGACCTTTTGCAGATGATATTTTCTATTGAACACGTGGTGATGATGCTGTGAAAAAGACCAGTACCAATGACAAATGCCAGGCCACCAAAATATAATTGTTATCTGGAATTATCATGATGGTTGAAGGAGGAGTTAGCAGTGATGGTGTAGATGTGATAGTGAAGTATACTATTAGCATGGCTATTGAGTTTGTGTATCTTGGAAGCACAGCTAGTGCTGATGGCCAACTCCGAAAAGAAGTGGAAGATAAGTGGAGTCTTTTTCAATGCTAGCAGTTGTCTGGAAAAGCAACAAAACTCACACAAGAACCCAGATCAAGTTCTATGATGCCATTGTGATACTCACATCATCTGCTTCTGAAACTTGGCAAATGCCAGAAACCTACAACAGGAAACTTAATCTATTCCATCAGAGATGCTTGTAAAGAATACTTAGTGTCTGCTGGTGGGATAAAATAACCAACACTGATGTATGGCACAAAGGAGTGGCCAGCAGATTGTAGAGACAATGATTTGAGAGAGATCTTTTGTACAGATATTAAAAAAACTATTCCTAGACAAGCCCTGGATACCACCTGGGAGAAGTCCAAGAAGAGGAAAGTAATAGATGACACATGAGAAAACCATTGAGAAATATGCTGCTGTCATGGAAACAGACTATAATGGAGGAAGAAACATGGCATTAGATGATGGAAAGACTGGATTGCTTTGTGTCATAACAACATCTAAACCTTCACCCTGCTTCCCAGTTTGACCCTTTTTGGGGTGATGTGTGAAAGGATAGAAGCCAGCATGACTCTCAGGCTCCACGATTGATTTGCATGGTTGGGTTTGGAGAAACACTTATGATAAACTGAATACGTTTGACATGGAAATCATTTAGCTACAGCAAATGTGGAACACTGCATTGCTATTTTTATAATCACTTTTCAAAGAAGGACTACATTTTAAACTATCAATGAGGCTTTTAAGAAGACCTATGTATATGTGCATGACTTGTCTTCTAGGGCTATGAGTTTATTTAAAGAACTAATTTGATAATCCCTGCTTTCAATCTCTAAAGTAGTTCATATGCAAATATATTTTTCAGATGTGTCTTAGCTTAGTCTCTGGAAAAGGTCAATCAGAATATTTAATTATCCAACTCAGTGCTCCTATAGTATCATGCATTAAAATGTTGTCTATTTAACAGAAATTAAAGAAGCACATAAAAGGAAAAGAATAATGAAAGAACGATTCAAGCAAGAGGAGAATATTGCTAGTGCTATGGTGATTTGGATCAATGAGATATTACCTAACTGGGAAGGCATGTGAGTAAACACGTTTTTTCTAGTGTAAGTCTAATACAAATGTGATTTGTCCATCCCTCCCTCTCCCTCCGCCCCTGTTAGAACACAGAGGAACCACCCACTTCATGTTCTTCCTCCATACTCCTGACCATATGCTGGACTGATCCTACTAGCCAAAGAAGATTTATATCCCATCATTAGTGCCTCAAATGTGATGAGGAATTATTATTATAGCAACATGAGATGTTCCTTACAGTGGGCTGCTAGGCATTGTGGTCTTAACACTTTTCGGTCCAAGAACATAAGCAGAGAGCTTTGAATCTTGACTTGGGTAGTAGCATGTTATGTTATTGCTAAACTGCTCAGTGAGGCCAGGAAATAGAAATTGCTAAATTTCCTGTTTGTGTGTTTTTTGTGTTTTTTTTTTTTTTTTTTTTTTTTTTTTCTTTTTTCTTTCCCCTAGGCATACTACCCGAAGAGTTCGAGAATTGTGGTGGCAGGGGTTACCCCCAAGTGTTCGTGGGAAAGTCTGGAGTCTAGCTATAGGAAATGAACTAAATATTACCCATGGTGCGTGTCATGTATACATACACTTTTATGCAAAATTCTTTACTTTGTTTGTCCAAACATGTACCAGTTTCCCCTCTGCCCCTCATCCTTTCCTCTGTTTGCTGTCTCTGATATGGGGAGATGATCCCTTTTACAGATCAGGTAAATCAGAAATCTTGCACCTTGCCATTGAATGGTTGTCAGCTTATATGAAGTGTGGTGGGGTTTTTTGTGTTTTTTTTTTTTTTTTTTTTTTTTAAAAAAAGGTCAGAATAAAGTGAGTTTAATACAGTTCTTAAAATGAAGAAAAAGGTCAGGTTCAAAGAAAACCATTGACTCATTTACAATGTATTCACTTATGATAGAAATATTTCACCCTTATAAGAAGAGTACTTTGTAAACAATGAGGACTTTTTGTTTCCATTCTAAACCCCTCTTTTCATTGCTGTATTACTAATATATAAACATTGCACAACTTTTTATTCAGGGGCACACTTTTTGAGTATAAAGACACATTTTCCCCCAGAGATATATATAAAGGAAAAGTTTTTTCACTTGTGGATTAGAGTAATTAAAAATCTAAGTTGAGAGAAGAATTTAGGTATTTGTGATTTCTTTTTTGCAGGGGCAGGAGGAAATGCTTAAATAATCTATACTTAACTGAGTGTGGCTATAATGCTCTTAAGACCTCCAGTGAATAAAAAAGCTAAATTATGTGTTTAAAACTTGGTGCTAACTTCATTTGTACAATTCTTACAAATTTTTTTGCATTGCACAAATTTTAAATACTAACCTCCTTCAAAACTATTTCAGTTCATCAGGCATTTAACTCAGGCTATCAAAATGAAATACCCGAGTGTTTGCAAGAGCATAATGCCCAACCAGGTGCAATTCTATTCTTTGTATATTGTATATACTATTAACGAGTACTCTGCCTGGGGTGTATGTGGTTTATTTTTTTTTAATAAAGTGCTTTCATGGGTCAAGTGCCATGGTGAATAGCAAATAAAACACAGCAAATAAACTCTTTTTATATAGCTAAAAGACAGGTAGAAGAGCACTTCTAAATTCTGTTGAAGACACTACATAGAAGAAGAGCTCTGGTAAACCATGCCAAAGCCAATGCTTAGGAAAGAGGAGCGATGGCTCAATTGCCTGACAATTTTTTTTAAATTGCAAATGAAAAATAAATCTCCCATACCAAACAGTGTAAAAGTAGCAGTTTGGGTAGGCCACGCCACGTCTTCAGGGGTAAAAAGCAATGTACGGTCAAATGTTGATTGGTTGCACCTTCACAAGTTCTTTAGTATCAATTTTTAATGGAAACTTCAGAGTGAAATTACTAGCTTTTCAGTCTAAAAATAAGCGATAGTAATTCTTGAGCCTTACATAAGACATGTAAAGTTGGTGAGACTAAGGAAGTATGAGACTACAAGACATAGAACAAAGAACAATTGATAACTATCCTTGTTATAACCGCCTTTAACATATTTAAAGACTTATTGACACTCCCCGCCCCTCCAGTTGTCTTTTCTCAAGACTAAACATGCCCAGTTTTTAAACCTTTTCTCAGAAGTCAGGTTTAGTAAATCCTTTTATAATTTTGTTGCTCTCCTCTGGACTGTCTCCAGTGTGTCCACATCTTTCCAAGAACTGGACACAGTACTCTTCTGCATTTACAAGTGGGTTGTTTCAATAAATGTGTAATGAAAACAAGGATTGTTTCTACACCCTCTTTTGTGATTTGAATGTTCTTTACCGTACATACATAATATAGTAGATATTTCTGGAACTCTGTGTGTGTGAAAGTATAATACAGTGAAATTTTAGTAGCCTCATCTAATGGATTTTCTCATTTTAAGATCATAGACTATAGATTTTGGGGCGGGGGCAATGGAGACGTGAGTATTTCATTATGGTTGTGTGTTATTTTTCAGAACTCTATGAAATCTTCTTATCCAGAGCCAAGGAACGATGGAAAAGCTTCAGTGAGACAAATTCAGAAAACGATATAGAAGGTGTGTTCTTACAGTGATAATACTAAACATGATTTGCAGGGCTTTTTGTATGGTTTTACATACAGATGAGCAAATGTCTGAAGGCTCAGAGGTTCAGTTCAGATGAGAAGTAAAACCTTCACTGTGTTCAGATCCAAATTGTCTTTGATGCTTTTTTTCTTGTAGCAGGTCACTGAGTGGATACCCATTAGCATTCCCCATGCCAAGAGAGGTACCTGCGAAAAGACATGTTGGTGGGAGCAGTTTTTTAATGTCAAAATTAATTTTTAAGTTAATGTTTTTCCTTTGAGTCTTTGAAAATCCAGTGATGACATGTCCTTACAACAGCTCTGAGACGGGAAAGTATTAGCAACTATTTTACAGATGGGAAACTGAGAGATGAAGCGATTAAGTGATTTTTCCTGAGGTCTTCGTCCCTGTCTGGTTCCTAACCGCAAGACTCTCTTGGCCCCCATTAGATCTATAAAATTGGGATAGTAACATTTGTTTATATGCATACATCTGAGTAATTTTAAAGCATCTGCATTTTCCAGTTTGTCCCAAATTTCTTCAGTTACATGTTGCGGGGGATGGCTTACTTTTATTGTTGAAAAAATCCGTGTTATAAGTGTTAATTTATTGTGCTGCTACTACTGAGATTTTTCCTATAAAATGACAGGTTTCAGAGTAGCAGCAGTGTTAGTCTGTATCCGCAAAAAGAACAGGAGTACTAGTGGTACCTTAGAGACTAACAAATTTATTTAAGTATAAACTTTTGTGGGCTACAACCCACTTCATCAGATGCATAGAATGGAACATATAGTAGGAAGATATACAGAGAACATGAAAAGGTGGAAGTTGCCACTCTAAGAGCCTAACTAATTAAGATGAGCTGTTATCAGCAGGAGGAAAACAAAACATTTGTAGTGATAATCAAGATGGCCCATTTCAGACAGTTGAAAAGAAGGTGTGAGGATACTTAACATGGGGAAATAGATTCAATTTGTGTAATGACCCAGCCACTCCCAGTCTCTATTCAAGCCCAAGTTAACGGTATCTGTTTGCAAATTAATTCCAGTTCAGCAGTTTCTCGCTGGAGTCTGTTTTTGAAGTTTTTGTGCTGCAAAATTGCCACCTTTAAGTCTGTTACTGAGTGAGCAGAGAGGTTGAAGTGATCTCCTACTGTTTTTTGAATGTTGTGATGCCTAATGTCAGATTTGTGTCCATTTATTCTTTTGTGTAGAGACTATCCAGTTTGGCCAATGTACATGGCAGAGGGGCATTGCTGGCACGTGATGGCATATATCACATTGGTAGATGTGCATGTGAATAAGCCCGTGATGGTGTGGCTGATGTGATTAGGTCCTATGATGGTGTCACTTGAATAGATATGTGGACGGAGTTGGCATCAGGCATCGTTGCAAGGATAGGTTCCTGGATTAGTGTGTGTGTGTTGTGTGGTTGCTGCTGAGTATTTGCTTCAGGTTAGGGGGGCTGTCTGTTAATGAGGATTGGTCTGTCTCCCAAGATCTGTGAGAGTTGGGGATTGTCTTTCAGAATAGGTTGTAGATCTTTGATGATGTGCTGGAGAAGTTCTAGTTGGGGGCTGAAGGTGATGGCTAGTGCCATTCTGTTGTTTTCTTTGTTGGGCCTGTCCTGTAGTAAGTGACTTCTGGATATTCTTCTGGCTCTGTCCGTCTGTTTCTTCACTTCAGTAGGTGAGTATTGTAATTTTAAGAATGCTTGATAGAGATCTTGTAGGTGTTTTGTCTCTGTCCGAGGGATTGGAGCAAATGCGTTTGTATCTTAAAGCTTGGCGATAGACAATGGATTGTGTGGTGTGTCCTGGATGGAAGTTGGAGGCAAATAGGCAAGTATAGCGGTCAGTAGGTTTCTGGTATAGGTTGGTGTTTGTGACCATCGCTTATTTGTACTGTAGTGTCCAGGAAGTGGAGCTCTTGTGTGGATTGGTCCAGGATGAGGTTGATGATGGAATTCAAATTGTTGAAATCATGGTGGAATTCCTCAAGGGCTTCTTTTCCATGGTTCCTGATGATGTCATCAATGTAGCACAAGTAGAGTAGGGGGCTTTAGAGGACGAGAGCTAAGGAAGAGTTTTCCTAAGTCCAACATAAAAATGTTGGTATACTGTGAGGCCATGCAGGTACCCATAACAGTGTTGCTGACTGGATGGTATAAATGTGAAATAGTTGGGGGTGAGGACAAAGTCACAAAGTTCAGTCACCAGGTTTGCTGTGACATTACTGGGGATACTATTCCTGACAGCCTGTAGTCCATCTTTGTGTGGAATGTTGGTGTAAAGAGCTTCTACAGCTATAGTGGCTAGCATGGTGTTTTCTGGAAGATTACTGATGGATTGTAGTTTCCTCAGGAAGTCAGTGGTGTCTCAAAGATAGCTGGGAGTGCTGGTAGCATAGGACCTGAGGAGAGAGTCCATGTAGCCAGACAATCCTACTGTTAGGATGCCAATGCCTGAGATGATGGGGCATCCAGGAACAGATCTATACAGACACATGCCTAGAACCCCAACAAGGGGTATTCTGTTTGCTACCCAAGATCCATAAACCTGGAAATCTGGATGACGTATCATTTCAGGCATTGGTACCCTAACAGCAGGATTGTCTGGCTATGTGGACTCCTGTTCTTTTTCCTATAAAATGACATTTCATGAAATTATTTTTGTTTTGTTCTTCTTCTTTATGTAGGGGCATTATTTTTGTAGAAGTTAATACAATGTTTTCTGCCATAACAATCACCTTGGTTTTTTGAAAACACACTAGCTCAAAAATATAGCAGTCGTGAAAATATTTTTGTCCACATTTCTGCTTAGACCATCCAAATTTTCTTTGCCAGTAAATTACTCAGGCTTTCCTCAGTCCACATCTGTGACTAATCTGTGGTAAACTGTTTTTAAAATCTTTGTGTATATGAGCATGACACTAAGGTTCATTATCTTTGGCATACATGTTTAAATGACTTTAATATCCTTTTTGTTTTTGCACTGTATTACCACCACCAGTTTGATTTTAATTTTTTATTATTATTATAGTATCACCTTACAAGCAGAATGTTCAGTTGCTTTTTTTGACACCTTTAAAAAGAAAAAATGGGGCTTTAGCTCCAGTTTAACCTATTCATATTGTATTTATGTTGCTTTTCTTATAAATGTCCAAAGGAAGTCCAGTCCAAAGGGACTTGAAGTATGTTTTTTTTTTTCCCCCTTTTTCCCCCCCTATATTTTCAAGAGCAGGAAGATCTGTTAGTTGATTGTGTAGAGAAGTCCAGAAAATACCAGAGATTTTACTTTATGTATTTAGATTGGCCTTAATTCTTTTTTAGCAAAATATTCATCTTTTTTCACATATTTCCAAAAGCATTTCTAATCTCGTGTATTTTCAGGTTTTCTCTATTTTTCTCCTCAAATAACATTTTAGTTTTTAAATGTTGACAGGTATATCTACCGCCTATTGTCAGTTATAGTATTTATTTTACTGACGAGCATCTGTTATGGAAATCTAACCTTTTACTTACTCTGAATTTTATATGCATATAATAAGAGAAAATGAAATTTCATGAAGTGAGGCTTTTTAAAATCTTACTGGACTACAAAAAAGTCAAGACCCAACTTGAAATGAGTTACAGAAATTTAATATTTTCCATTCTACTTAATTTATTTAAAACTTATATATTCCTGTTTTCATGGCAGTGCAGTTCCTGAAACCTGTCTTTGAGCAGATTGCCATGTGGTATCTTGCTGTCAAACAGTTCTTAGTGGTTGCTGCTAACCAATTGAAAAAGCTAGTTGGCAATTCTTGAGTGACAATTTTGGATTAGTAAAGTGGCTGCTGTTCACTCTGGTTCTCCTTCATGGCATTACCTCCAGAGCCTCACTATAGGAGTTGTATGACTAGCCATGAGACCCTGGAACTTTATTTTCAACAGGACTTGGCAGCTAAGGGGCATACTACAGCATGGAGCTTGCAAATTGAGTGATGGGGAGGTCAAGGACGGGGGCACAGGGTGAGGAACAGGAGGGGATCAAGGCAGCAAGAACTTACTGTAATGAATCTTACTTTTTTATCTTGTGTTGACCCGATCAATTAAAAAGATCAGGGAATGTTCCAGCTATCAGTGGGAAGAAACCTATTGTGTGTGTGGTTTTTTTTGTTTGTTTTTGGTTTTTTTAGTAAGACATTGGAGAAACAAGAAAAGCCTGATTTTTCTTTCCACTGATCTGATACTTTAATAGTTTCTGGGTACAGAGGTAAGGTGGTGATCTCAGAGACTTGTGACAGGGAAAGGTTAGGGTGCCAAAGAGCTTCCTTGGCTTGCAGCACCAATTGGGTGTTCCATAGGCCTGATTTTAATGGAACTGATGGTATTAAGATCTTGTATGCTATGAATAAGTATTTCCATCCCTCTACAGTTAGGGTGCTCCTTACAAGGGCTCAAGAAATATCTGTAGCATGTCTTAAAGGGGCTCCTGTCTTGGAGGTGGAGTGAGTTAGGATGCACAAGGAGGCATGCGCAGCCTCCAACAGACATTGCAGGCTAAAATACTCTAGGTTTCCATGCGTAGAGTGCACATATACTTACAGTGAGATCCATGTGGACAAAGGCATTTAAAAGAACTTCAGTTGTTGTAATTTAAGTAGCCTCTCTTTCAAAGAAGTTCTATATTCCTTGGTATGCAACTCTTACAGTATGGCTTTGTGGAGGAAGTCCATTCAGAGAACAAGAATTAACCCTTTTTTCTTCTATTTTATACACTGACAATTTCCTGTAGTTCCTTCTACGTATGCATGTGACACTTCATATTGACTCATAAAGAAATGTCTGTAGAATAACTGCATATTTTATCCATTTTTGTGAGTGACTTTTTTTTTGTTGTTTACTTGCAGATGCAGGTGTGTCTGTTGCTGACCGTGAGGCCAGCCTGGAACTAATTAAGCTGGATATATCACGCACATTTCCGTCCTTCTATATTTTTCAGAAGGTGAGAGGTTTTAAAATCGGTTTCATGAAGAGGCCATAGCTTTGTGAATTCGCATTATGTATTGTATGTCAAGAGTTGAAGAGCTTGTGGTGTCATTTGAATGACACATATTTGCATTGTGTGTGTTCATTCAAAATATGTGGAAAAGTTGAGATGAGATTTTATAGCCCTTGAACGCAAGACACCATATTTTTTTTTTTTATGTAGCAGTGGTAGTATTCTTGACATAACATCATATTAAGAATTACTTTTTATAATTGTAGATCCTGAAGCAAAATGAATGTGTATGGTGAAGTTCGGGATTCAGTGGTTATGAATAGCATAGTAACTTAGGGGCTCACCTTTTGAGTCTTAAAATAATAATTGGTTTAGTTACCTAGGTTGAGGAAAGCTTTATGAAAGTATTCACATTTCTTTTCTCTTCCCAAGGGAGGTCCGTATCATGATCTCTTGCATAGTGTCTTAGGAGCATATACATGTTACAGACCTGATGTGGGATATGTAAGTATTTGCTCTGTACACTGATCTATTTTTAATAGTGTAGATATTTAAGTTGCAACATATCAAAGCTTCTCGTTCTCTGAACTTTTATTGTCCTGTGCTACCAGCAGTTTTAAAAGTAGTTCCTATCTTAATGAGTATATGATGCATATGTCTCTGAAAACTAACTTGATGATACGGTCAGCTATTACAGGTAGGGAAGTTCTGTAAAGAAAGTAGATGGTTGTTGTTACAATGCTCTTTTAAAAAATCCTCAAACACTGTTGTTGTCTAGATGAGATGGAGGTGAAACATGTCAGCAGATAGAAATGGTAGGAGATGTTGATAGGCACTTTGACTTTTCTGCTCCTAGATGTTTCATGCAGCAGAGGTGTAAAAGTTAAAATGTAGCTAACTATTTATATATGCTCTTAGGGAGTGTGAGCTGGGGGCATGAGAACAAATGACATTGGCTAATGGGAATGTTTCAGTTGACTTTACTGTGTAACTGGAGTGCTGTCTCTGTTCCAGCCTCGTTGGCTGTGCCTGAACCCTTTTCCATGTGATTCATTTCCCTGTAGCAGTTTTTCCGTACCTTAACAATGAATTTGGGACCAAACTCTGTCTTTGCTGAGCTAATGAGCTCTGCATCCAGCCTGTTGCCTTCCCTACAAGAGAGGGAGCATTCCAAATCCCAGAGCTCCTTTGATCACCCAGGGCCTTCCTGGAAGCTCAGTGACAAACATCCCCAACTTGCTTCTGCAAAATAAATGTGATTTTTTTTTTTTATTTGGAGCCATGTTACTGCTGTTTTTAGCTGTGTGTTGTAAAGAATTTTGTATATTACTGATTTAACATTTTGCCTTTCCTTAACCATGCTATTTTGTATATATCTCAACATTTTGTGTAACTGGTTAATGACATATTGCAGATTATAAATATTTGCATTTACAAACATATAAGATACTGTGCTATTTATTCTTTGTGGGCTAATTGCACTTCCCCATTGAAGGTACAAGGGATGTCCTTCATTGCTGCAGTACTCATTCTCAATCTGGAAGAGGCCGATGCTTTCATTGCCTTTGCAAACCTCCTAAACAAGCCATGCCAGCTGGCCTTTTTTCGTGTGGATCACAGCATGGTATGTAAGCAGATTGTAAAGTATTAGACCTTGATTTTGTTCTTTGATTCAAAATATATTCTTACTATTAGTAACCTTTTTAATCCTTCATTCATTTGGACAGCAAACAATTTCTAATGATGGTTAGAATTAGACAGTCAAGCTACTGTGATTAATTACCTAAAGACATTCTAGAGAGAAATAAAAAAAAACAGAATTTGTTGTACTATGGACAAGTTTTAAGGTTTGAAGATCTTCAATTTGTGATACTTTCCCCTACAGATGCTGAAATATTTTGCAGCGTTTGAAGTATTCTTTGAAGAAAATCTCTCAAAACTGTTTCTTCATTTCAAATCCTATAGTCTTACTCCAGACATATACTTAATAGACTGGTAAGTTAATAGCCACAGCAAACCTGATTTAGCAACTACCTGTGATTTTCTGATTTTGCTTCATCTTTCCCCCTCTCCCTCCCTCACAGCAGAAGTACAATATAGTCAGGAGTTTGTGCGGGACCAAAACTACCTCCAAATTTTCTGGAGCTCATGAACTCCTGGAGAATTACTTTGCACAGCCACACGTTCCATGGCAGCCCTAACAGGAGCACCTAGTTTCAACATCAGTATACATTTATGAACTGGAAGTAGAAATAACACATACGTTCATATAGAAAACAAGATGCAATTAATTTAATAGGCCTTTTGACCTTGCTCAACTATGCGGTATTGGACCGGTTTTGGACCAGTTGTAGTGGTAAAGGGAGCAGTAAAGGGATACTGAATAAAAGAGTAAGAGGAGAGTCTGAAGGGAAAGCTAAGGTAGAGGTAGAATAAAAGAATAAGAATTGAGGAAGTGAAAGGATAGACTTAGAAATAACAAACATATAGAAGTACTTAATGTTAAAGTCAGAGGAATACACTAAAGTTAGGAGAGAAAAAGATAGAGAATGGAAACAAGTTAGTACTCTTTAAAAATGTGGGCAAAGTACCATTTTTTATATATAATAATAAACATACATTTAACAGATTAACATTTTAAAAACACTTTTGAGTTGATCCATTTGGTTGTGCTATTATATTAAATATATTAAAACTGGAAGGAAAAGATTAAAATTTGCTACCTCAACACATCTTCAGAGGAGTTTTGGACTGCAAACAATATAAACATACATGTAAAAATTTTTGTTTTTCTCTAACCAAGTTTCCCTAAGTTTTTAATTGATTCCAGTATTCTCCTTTAATGTGTTTTTGTGAGGTGGTGTACATTGAAGAGTTGTCTTGCTTCATCCCAGAAATGACTGGATTTAGAAATAAAGTGATCATGAATGTATGTTATCAATTGTATATGTTGCCTAATGTCTTGTCACCCAAGTAATTTTCATGCCATCATTTCCCCAGAAGAACAAAATGTTGTTCTGTCCCTAAAAAATGAAATTGTTCAGAAACTCCTAAACAACCTAAAGTTTGAATGTCATATTTGCCTGTCAGAACAGCTAAAATTTGTTTTGTAAACATGTTCATAGGATGCCTCAAGTCTTTTCCAGACAACTGGACAAAAATACTACTGAAGCCTAAACCAAAACAAAATTCAAGAAAAAAGCCCTGTTCAGAGTATTGTATATCCCTACTCCACACTGTCTCTTTGGAGACATTGGGATTGTTCGGTGTGGAGGGAAGAAGGCAGCTCTCAAATGAAGTATTCCCTGTAGCATGGGAAGGAAATACCAGACAATCTCAGACTGGGAATTCAAATTCTAGGGGACTATCTAAAACTCTGCTAGCTTTTAAAATTGCAACTATTTGACAAAGGATAAAACTAGAAAACATTTAGCTCTTGAATATGTCAGTGCTAATTTGTCATTTGATAGCTTTCAGTAACCTAGAAAAGGGAGGGGTATGGGATCTGATCATGTTTCTGAGGTAAAACAATAGCACTAACAAATTTATCTTTATACAATTATAGGATCTTCACACTCTACAGCAAGTCACTACCACTTGATCTGGCCTGTCGAGTCTGGGATGTCTTTTGTAGAGATGGAGAAGAGTTTTTGTTTAGAACAGGATTAGGAATCCTTCGATTATATGAAGATATTCTCTTACAGATGGACTTCATTCATATAGCACAGTTTCTAACAAAACTGCCTGAAGACATCACATCAGAAAAGCTTTTTAGTTGCATTGCAGCTATTCAGATGCAGAATAGTAACAAAAAATGGGCCCAGGTGAGTTAAAATAATGTGACTTAAAGTTGTTGTTAATACACATTTTTCAAAATAGACAGTGGCCTGTAAAATTTCAGAACATGTAGGGTAACTCCATTATACATCAGACTTTCAGCAGAAAGTCTGATATTTTTATTATTTTTAAAAGAAATACTGTATCAAAAGCACATGTTTGGATTGCTCTCCATGTGAAGTGCATCCTACTTATCTATTTGGAGAACAGATCCGGTGTCATTCATGGAGGTGATAGCTTATTACTTCCTTCACTGGAAAATTAAGTGCAAGAATGGAAGCTCTTCTTGGAGTGCTTGTTTGTCAATTCCAAGTAGGTATGTGCACGCTGTGTGCACGGTAGCCGGAAAGTTTTCCCCCAGCAGTATCCATCATGTCGGCTCAGGTGCCCCTCTGGGGTCACACCTTTATGGTGGACCCCAGAGGGATACCTGGATAATAGGACCCTGTCAGCCGCTTAGTTCCTTCTTACCACCTCTGACAGTTGGCTGGAATGCTCATGGCTCTTGCTCTGCAAGTGCAACTCCCCTAGTTTCTTGACTTCTTTGTGTAAATAGTTTGTATATAGTGTATAGTTGTATTAGTTTAGGTTTAGATAGGATTTATTTGGGGGTGCACCCTTTGGCTCCCCACTTTTTCCTCTGGGACCAGCGCATGCCTCGATCCCCCTGGTTAAACCCTGCATAGATTGTGGCAAGCATATGCCGAAAAGTGATCCTCACACTTCTTGCCTGAAGTGTCTGGGTGAAGGCCACCTCAAGGAGTGCTGCAAGATCTGCAGGGGTTTTTGGCCAAGCACCCAGAAAGAGAGGGAGCAGCACCTCAAGATACTGCTGATGGACGCTGCTTTGTGTCTGCATTTAGACCCTGGCTTGGCAGAGTTGACACTAAGTACCTTGGCATCAGTGCATGGTGCCCCAGCACAGTCAGGACATGAGTTGGCACAGAGAAAGGACTCTAGTAGAGACTCTTGGCACTGGCAGGCATTTCCTCATAGGAGCTCCACACAGGGCAATGGGCTGCGCCTCTCTGTCTCCAGTCCCCTCACAAGAAGAGAAGACCTGAGAGGGGACACTCCCCAGTGCCTGCTGTGAGACCTGTGTAGGGCCACACAAGCTTGACCTCTTCATTGAAGGTCGAGTTGACTCCTGCCGATGGAGCTTGCTTGTTCGGATCCAGTCATACAAGTCCTCCTTGGTAATAGGAAACCTTCCACAAGGGCTACCTACCTGACCAAGTGGAAGAGATTTCCAGTCTGGTCCACACAACACTGTTCCTCTCTAACTCTTGTGTCTATACCCCTCATACTGGACTAATTCTCTATTTCAAGCAGTAGGGGTTGTTCATGTTTTCAGTAAAGGTTTTGGCTGCCATTTCTGCCTTCCATCTAGGCGCAGATGGTCGGTCTTTGCCAAGTCCATGGTCCGTCATTTCCTGAAACGCCTCGACAGGCTATACCCACACATCTGACAGCCGATCCTAATAGGGCCATCTTCTGAGCCACTGGCAACATGTTCTTTGCTGTACGTCTCATACAAAATTGTGTTTCTGGTGGTAGTCACATCAGCCAACAGGTGTCTGAGCTCAAGACATTATCAGAGCCCCCTTATACTGTATTCTCTAAGGACAAAGTTCAGTTCAGGCTGCATCCAGCTTTCCTTCCTAAGGTTGTCTCCTAAGTTCACATCAACCAGGACATCTTTCTCCGTTTTCTTTCCTAAGCCACGCTCCAGCAAGAGGGTGCAAAAATTGAGCAAAGGAAACCATTCTGGAAGTCCATTCAGCTGTTTGTCACAGTAATTTACAGAATGTGAAGGGGCTTCCAGTCTCCTCCCAAAGGATCTCGTCATGGATCACATCCTGCATCCGGGCATGCTAGGACCTTGTGAAGGTACCTGCCCCTCTGCTTACAGCACATTCTGCAAAGGCGCAGTCTTTGTCAGCAGCATTCCTGGAGCATGTTCTAAATCCAGGAAATATGCAGGGTGGCAACATGGTCACAGATACACACTTTTACCTCACTTTACGCTATCACCCAGCAGGCCAGAGATGATGCAGCCTTTGGTAGAGTGGTACTGCAGTCAGCGACCCTCTAAGCTCCAACCCCACCTCCAAACTTGGACTTGGTAATTGCCTAAATGGAATTGACATGAACATGCACTTGAAGAAAAAAAAAATGGTTACCTACCTTCTCGTGATTGTTCTTTGAGATGTGGTGTTTGTTTGTCTATTCCAATACCCACCCTCCTATGCCTCTGTCAAAGCAGCTGGCAGGAAGGAACTGACACTGCTAGGGGAAAACCTTTCTGGCTGCTGTGCATGAGGCAGACGCACACCTAATTGGAATGGACGTGAACACCACGTCTTGAAGAACAAGAGTTATGAGAAGTAATGTTTTTTGCCTGCTCTTTGGTCATAGAGCTTTGAAGGGAACCATAATAAAATGATTGCCCTGAAATGAATAGGCTTGGGCATCCTTAGGAACCTGTATAAGACCAACATTCCAGTCCAGTGTAGAAACATTAGGGGAAAATGCCGTAGTTGAGTTATGGGTAAACAAATATTTCCAGAAAACAAATATGTATTGTAAAACATTAAATCTTAGGCGATATTTCACATAATATCTAACAGGGAAATTGACTAAGATGTACGATTTAAAGTTTATATAGGGTACTTTTCCAGCAAAATATCTTGCTCTATTTAGTGCAGCTTTGAATTGTTGTGGCATTTGAATCTCTTGTGGGCTTTAGCAGCTCAGGAGCTGATCACATTTTTGTATATATGCTCAGAATTTCTTTCTTTGGAAGTTTTAGAAAAATATTTAAAATCCAGTATTCAGCAAATGTTTGCAATATTGCTGCTGAAATCTGTATCAGACTACAAGAGTACAAAACCCATAGCTGGGATGAAAGAGAAGCCACACGCAGCCCCCCCCCCAAAAAGTATCAGGCCCTGTTGAACACTGAACAGTGAAGAACAGGTACTTTAAGCGACACTGTCATGTAGGCTTTGTAGTACTCCCTTGGAGTACTCCCACAGCTCCAGCTTCCTCCAGAAGCAAACAGAATTGAGCTCAGAGATTTGACATGACAAAGTAATACCAAGCTGACATGATGGCTTGGGTTGGGGATTGGTCCTGCTTTGAGCAGGGGTTTGGACTAGATGACCACCTGAAGTCCCTTCTAACTCTGATATTCTATGACGGCTTCGCTTAAAGTACCTGTTCTTCACTATTCAATGTTCAAAAGGGAAGGGAAGTGCTTTGATTGTGGCCAGTAAGGATAGTGGTATCTGGCTTCTATTTCCTTTCAGACAGTCTTTTCTTGTGGGTTTGGAAGTTATAACACTCCACCTAAAGGTTAGACAGTAGGAGAAACGTAGGGATCCTCAGGTTTATGATAAATGTAAATCTTTGTTGAGAAAAACATCTGTATGAGGGTAGCCTCATAAAGAGATCATATGGTATGATAAATGTTAATTAAATATTAAAATTGCTGTTTTTTAAAAACTGCAAGTCATTTTAACCTGCCTTTTTGACACTAATTTATAGGTGTTTGCCTCACTAATGAAGGACAGCAAAGAAGGGGACAAGAACCATAGCCCAGCACTGAAAAGCTAATCTCCATAATGTTGTAAAGGTCTATTGACATTGTAGAAAACCACTTGATTAAAAGGAATTATTACATCATTTTTACGTGAAAACCACTATAGAGAAAAGTTTAAACATGAGGAGAGACAGTATTTGACAGTACTATGGCAGAAATTGATATCTTCACCTTGTTGCCAGTATTAAATAGCTTTTTGTGGGAAGAATTGTTTTCACAAAGAGCAAAATACTAAAACTTGTGAAACTGAGAAGTGGGTAATACATATTTAATATTTAAAAAGAATCTGCTTAATGCAATAAACATTTTGTAATAACTTGTTGGTACTTACAAAAATTTAGGCATACATTTTTTTTATGAATACTACAAAGGCACTTTTTGGGGGAGTGACGAAAATATAAAATAAGGCCCAAAACTGCTATCTGAACCAAACACTCTGGTACAAATATTACCTCCACAATTAACCAGTAAGAAATATTGTGGACCAAATGAGTTTGTTTAGATATGTTTGTACTAAATAATATAAAGTATTGGGGTATGTCTTATTTAGCTCACTTAAATTGTAGCTTCATTCTTCATCTTAGGCAAATTTAACTCAGGAAATATTGTGCCCAATCCTGCTACAAATGAATTCAGTAGCAAAAGTCCAGTTGACTAAAATTCTGGCAATATTAGGCCCATTATTTGTAGTGTATTATAAAAGTGTGTGTACACTGCAAATTAAGGTATCCCAGTGCTACAATTTTTAATCTAGTTAGCATGGGTAACAGATGGTTTCAATCATTTGTTTTTTTGAAGTGTTGGGTGTGCAACTTACTTAAAGGAAAATTAAATGGATATTCCATGAACAGTTATTTGCCACCAACAGTTTATCTTAAAAATTACTAATAAAAGAAATGGTTCACTCTTATGCTTGATGATAAACACTAAAAACAGTCTTCGGACGACAGTCTCTGAACATTTTCAGGAGCATTGATACTAAAAATTCCAGTCCACACACACATGCTGGAAAAAAAAATGCAGATGGAATAATTTTTGAAACTTTCTTTTATGGTGTGCAATACTAAAAAAATCCAAAAAGCATATTGTTTGGCAATCCTTTGCTTTTTCTTTTAATTGTATAAGAAATAAGATCATATGGTGCATGTCACACAAGCAGATATTTCCTAGTTTCTAAAATATGTAAAACACAATGTTCGATCCTAGGGATTAGAAATTGATAACGGATAACACTGCAAGTAGCTAACACTTGCTCTTTTGGAGTCCATTTTTGATAGTATTTAATGTAAATAAATTGCTTACCTGTGATTTTGTAATTAGTCCCTCTGTGTGGAAATGAAGTCAGATTTATCATTACATATTTTTAAATTTGGGAGTTTTTTTCAGTTGTCCAGTGTTAAAAGCGGAGTCTGCATAACTTGTTCTGGTTAAAGATCTGAATTACAGTGTGGTGTAACTTTTTATGTTGCTATCTGGTTTAAAACTACATTTAAATATACTACTCATAACATACAATTTAAAGTTAAAATGTCTGAGATTTTTTCTTGTGTATTCACTACTTTAATCGGATCCAATTTATTTGTCTTTTGTTTTTGAGTTCTGTTGTACAGTTTTCTTACTTTTCAACTACAAACATGTATATAAAATTGTAAATAGAAGGGATCGAGCCTTCATTTAAGACCACTAGTAACAATCCTGTGTAAATAAAACTCATAAGCAGAACAAGTACTTGAGTCTCCTTTTCCTTTGGGGATATGTTCAATACAAGAGAAAACTCTGGCCTAAAAAACTTCTTGCTAAACTTTTCTCTTCAGTCTGATATAGTTGTACCTAAAGGATTTTCTTGTAGTGAGGAAAATTGAAATAATGTATTCATTGAGCTTGATGTACTATGTTGCTGATCATCCCAAGTGATAGATTCAGCAATGTTGCTGAGCTATACCATTTAATGTATGTACTGTGCACAGCATAGTAGGGCCTTTGAGCACTGCTGTAATACAAATGTGTTGATATTGATCTGTGTGTGCTGGTTTGCTGGTAAGCTAGGCTGGGAATGTGAGGAATTCCCCTGTGAAAATGTTCCACTTGTGGTCCTGTCCTTGTCGTTGATGAAGCCAGAGTCAAGGGAGGCATTTTGCTATCTTGATCATTGATAGGCATATTAACTGTGTTGCCAGCGCTAGTCAAGGGGATGGAAAAACTGATTTATGTTAAATGAGTCACTCTTATTTCATTGTTGACCCAAAGGCACATGTTGAATTTGTTCTGACAAGGGGTTGCTTTTCTGATGGACTGATTTCCCCCTCCTCCTCACACTATCATCACCAAGCCTAGTTCTAGGCCAGGGAAAAATTGGATAGAAGAGGTATGATGGTGACACTGTCCTCTTCTGATCTATTGAGAGAGGAAAGATTACAATTCAGGCAGTAAAGTGGTTAATATTAATTGGATAGTAGTTGGAGTATAGGAGACACCTGAAGTGACCAGATGCCTTTGTTAGGGTCTTTGTCTTACATACACAACTATACACTCCCCTCACCCACCTGAAAAAATGTCCTGATTTTTGACATTTGCCATCTCATCACCCTAGTTTCAGGTTTTCTTCTGCTGAAGCTACATACTAATAGAGGATCAGTCTAATCCTCGAGTGTATAATGAAAAGATTGGTCCAGAACCAGCACATGTGAAATGGTTACTATTGCTTTCATAGAATCATAGGACTGGAAGAGACCTCGAGGTCATCTAATCCAGTTCCCTGCACTCATGGCAGGACCAAGTATTATCTAGACTTATTATCTAGTATTAGATAATACTATAATAATAATGACAGGTGTTTGGAGACTTTAAGAGTAGGTTAGATGATGGAGATTCCACAACCTCCCTAAGCAATTTATTCTAGTGCTTTGCCACCTAATGTCCAGTCTAAACCTCCTTTGCGGCAATTTAAGCCCACTGCTTGTCCTATCCTCAGTGGTGCTTTCACAAAGCACCTACTAATAACTATGCTCAATGAAAATCCAAAACAGAAAAGTTGTTCTGCATTTTTACAATGCACCCCAATGCTTGCGAATTATTTAAAAATGAGGAAAAAAGTAGGATGGTACAGTGGTTAGGGTAGTTGCCTAGGACTTGGGGACCAGTAGTGAGGACAAATACATTAGACTGTTAAGTTCTCAGATATGGTGCTGATAGGAGCCATAGAAGTATTTACCATAGAATGAGGATATGAGAGTGCTTCATATAACACTTTTTTGGGGGGGGGTGTTTCAGAAGACCAGAGGGTGGGGAGTAGTCTGTGCTCAGTCCAATTGTAAGTTGGTGATCTTAGACAAAATGCTGTACTATTTCCCTTGTTTCATGGATGTCAAAAACTGTTGTCCCTAAACATGCATTCAGATAATTCTTGCAATTCGGTCCAGACTACTTGTGATCAAGGTGTATAGTAGTAGTAAGAATTTGTTAGTACCCTCAATTTTTAGCTTAGTTTCCAGCTCATATCCTTTTTGAAAATTATCTCTGCTTCTGCCAGACCTTGGTCCTTAATTGGCCAAGTATCAATAAGAGTTTACCTGTGACAGTTATGCAGATAATCCCTTGATGTGGTGTGGTGGAGTGTGGATAGAATAATAAATGATTTCAGTGTCTGCTGCTTTTACCTTAAGACTTTAGCTGGGGTATTAGTTCACTTCTGACTTAGGAACACAGGCATTCATTCAACTGTTTGGAAGAGCCAACTCCTGTTGGCTTTCTCTCAGGGGAACAATGTACCTGGTACCAAGTGCCTACCTATGTTAGCTAGGTCATCAATAACGGGATGATATTGTACCAGTTCAGGGAAGCTAAAGGGTTCAGCCTTCTTCACAGGAAGCCTAATTGCTGCGGTGATAAGCACATGGATTGTGGAGGGACAGAAGAGTCAGATTTCATGGAGGCTAAAGAATGGTAGTCTATAAAATTAGCATTGCTTTGCAAAACAAACTAGGACAACACAATTTCACAAGAATATAACAAACCACCTCAGGGACATCCAAACAACCCGGGTAGGAAACCAAATGAAATAGTGTTTAGTTAACTTTCGCTGATGCTTTATGTTAGGACAGATCATTCTAACTTCAGCCAGTTTGGAAAGTTCACTATACTTATATTTTGCCCAGTGGGATCACTAACCTTGTTTCAAATTAATATGAAACAGCTTTCAAAAGAAGTTGGTTTCATGCTGTGTGAGATGAACAGGAGTGTAAGTAGGTGATCTAGCTATGATACAGAAGTGGGTCCTTTCAAATCTTGCTGGAATATTACTGGTTGGGAATGTTGATTTGTTTCACCTTGTCATTTTGGTTTGGTGCGTGACTGGGTGAGGGCATAGGTGCTGGAACCAAGGGTGCAGGGGTGCTGGTCTGATGATTCCATTATATAGCGGGTTTACAGTTGGTTCAATGGTTTCAGCACCATGCTAGAAAAACTGTCCCAGCATCCCTGGATGAGGGTGGCAGGTTCTCTAGCATCAGTAACTATTTTTCCCCATCTTGGTTGAAATAAACGAGGAGTAGCAGCAGTTGGATTCTCAGGACTGACGTAGCGTTGCCAACTTTCTAATCTCACGAAACCGAACACCCTCGCCCTGCCTCTGCTCACTACATTCCCCTCTTCTGGGGCTTGCTCTCTCTTCTCTTCCCCCCCACCCCCATTGGGCTGGGGCAGAGGGTTGAGGTGTGGGAGGGGTTCAGGCTCTGGAGTGGGGCCAAAATGAGGGTTCAGGATTAGGGTGCCCATGTAGCCTGGACCAGGACTCGCCCCATATGCTGCTGACCAGGAACAACTTCATGAAGCGATAAGCCGCTGCCCGGTTTCCACACGCTGCAGAGTAGGTCAGACCCTGGCTGAGGTGCGCGGATTTCAAGAGCTGCAGGCCGCCGCAGTCCCAGCTCGCTGGCGGGGGCGGAATGGAGCCGGGCGACGCGAGGGCCGGGGCGGGGCCCTGCTCCGGGGGCAGGGGTGGGCCTAGCTGGGGCTGGGGTGGGGCCACGCGCACCCCGAGCGGTCGCTGGGCTGGGCTGTGCTCGCCTTCTGTCGCCAGAGGCCGCTGTGAGGCAGCTCAGTCCCGCCCCGCCCCGCCCCGCGCTTCCGGGCCTACGCTGCGGCCTCGTGTGTCCGGGAGCCCGAGAGCCGCCACAATGAAGCCGGTGAGAGGGAGAGCGGGGCCGGGGCTCGGAGTCGGGGTGGGGACAAGGCGCTGTGAGGGGGAGAGCCGGGCCGGGAACGGGAGGGAGGGTGCGCTGTGAGGGGGAGAGCCGGGCCGGGCCCGGGTGCGCTGTGAGGGGGAGAGCCGAACCGGGCCCGGGTGCGCTGTGAGGGGGAGAGCCGGGCCGGGCCCGGGTGCGCTGTGAGGGGGAGAGCCGAACCGGGCCCGGGTGCGCTGTGAGGGGGAGAGCCGGGCCGAGGGCGGCTGTGCGTGTGTGGGGGGGAGAGAGGCTCGGAGCGGAGGGGACGGGACAAGGCGCTGTGAAGTGGAGAAGCGGGCAGGGGGGAGGGAGGGAGATCGGGGGCGGCGTGGCGCTCTCCCTTGTGGCGAGGGGTATGAGCACGAGAAGGGGGTGTCTGTGGTGTCCTTTTAGGACCGGTACACGGGCGCCTTGTGCAGCGGCCCGGCTGGCTGCTGAGGTCCGCGCAGCCTCCCCAAGGGGACCCGAGAGTGGCGCGCAACGTGCCGGTTCCTGGGCTCTTTGCCGGGGTAGCAGGATCCTACCCGCCGCCGGCTCCAGAGTGAGGCCGGCTGAAGCTCTGTGTGTCTGCGCCGCCTTGTCCCCGTCAGCAGCCCCCGGGCCCGGCAGGCCCATAGCACCGCAGGCCCCGTCTTGAAGAGGAAGGGTGAGGAGATAGACCAGGACTGTGAATTACCTGGCAAGCCCTCATGTGCATAGGCAGGGCTGGCCCGTTACTCCTCTGCCTTCTTACACCTCTTTTGGAGCAAGGCGGCACTTCTTGAAATGTTCACTTCATCACCCCTACTGATATCTCAGAAGCAATTTTATGGCAATTGGCTTCAAAGATTGCTGATAATACAGTTAATAGGGATATTGTTTGTACTGCCCTTGCACTTGGGAGCCCTTCTCATGAACTAGGACTCCATCATGTTACATGCTATACAGCTTATCCTAGGAACAGATCACAGAAATATTAGTACGGTCACATTTCTGTACCCATGCCTGGAACCAGAATAATGGGGGCAGAGGTAGTCTGAATGTCAGATGTTGTTGGAGCTGTCCCATCACCACTTTCCTAATACTTTAATCCTTCCTAAACAAGGGGAGGCTAAATATGTGTGATAGGACTGCATTTAAACTGCATTGTTTTCTGGGCTGGATATTTATAGAACTGGTATTGTTCAGAAATGTTTCTGTAAAATCTTTGGCTCATTTGTTTCCAGGTTATTCTGCTTGATGCAATTAATTTGACGAATTAGGAATTGGGTATATTTAAACCTAAACACAGAAATCTCTGTTCACAAGAAATATGTTATCCATCACGGGTGTTAGTGAGCTTTAGCATCTCTGGTTTAAATCTTTCACTTAAATTTAATGTGATTTTATGCTTTTTTTAACAAACAAAAATAAAAATGTATCAGTTAACTGAAGTTTTCTGTTGGTTTCCAGAGAAAAAATAAAAAACGAGTTCCAAGCTTTCGCAAGTTGCTGAAAACTAGTAAAGTAAAACTTGACAACAAGTTAAAGAATAAACAGTTTAAGCAGCAGAGCACTGCTAAGAAATATCGAAAAGAGCAAAGAAAACTTAGGCAAGCTGTCAAAGATGTTGCATCCAGAACATCTGTTCCATTGGAGGAATACAAGAAAAAACATGAAGGTGAGTGTTTGCTTGTGTCACGTAGTGAATTTAGCAAAGTTTCTGATCTATTTTGCATAGATGGGGGGATGAGAGGTAAGCATGGCATTGTAATTTACATCTAGTGAAACCAGACCTGAACCCAAGAGATACAAAATGTTCTTTTTTCTGGTACTGCCATTAGTGAATATGTACAGATGCTTGAGTCTTGACTTTCCTTTATGTAGATTATTATCAGTCAATTCTTTGCCACTGCATCGAAGGATTATATGCATGGAGTGTGGTGAGAAAATTGTAATAATGCTTCCATTATTTTTTATGCAAGAGTAAACAGTATGCAGTGCTTTACAAAATGAACTGCCGGAAAAGTATGGCATCAGAGTTTCCCATTATAAAGACAAACTTATGCTTCAATATTCACACAATCATTTTTTTTTATTCCTGACTTCTCTGAACTTTCTTTTCTTATCCTCAAGCGTGCCTGCATGTATTAGTCTCTGGACCAGTTTATGTTTATTTGGTAACTACACTGCTCACCTTCTTGACTTCTGTTCCAAATTAGATCCTGAGCCTGTTATTTTTCTGACTGTCACATTTGTACATTCTTATAGACTCAGACTCGAAAGCTATTTTGAATCTGAATTCCTAACTATTCTATCTTTTTAGAACAAGCCCACATATAACTTAAGCATGTCAAAAATGTTTATATAGATTCTTTGATGATGCAGAATGCCCATGTACCAGTTTTTATCTTCTTGTTCTTTAAAAAGAGAACAAAAACACCTTCCCAACACTAGAAATATGAAGGAAAGAATTGATTGGGCATGACTGCCTCAAACTAAATCCTTTTAGATGGGACTGTTCTTCAAAGTCAGGTTTATTTGGCCTACTGAGATTGATGAGGTCAATTTTTTATTATCTAGACTAGATAATGATTGTGGAGCCAGGAAGACTTAAGGGCCTGCATTTTGCAAATACTTACGAATGTGAGTGACTTTACTCGTAAGAATAGTCCTACTATTGTGAATGGGTCTACTCACAGGAATAAAGTTCAGCATGTGTGTTTGTAGGATTGGGGCTGAAGTGTGGAGCTGAGAAGACTGACAAATACAGGAAAGGTGCATTTTCAAGTTTGCATACAAGTTCAGTGGCTCACAAGTCTGTCTATTGTCCTCTGATACAGCTGAAAGAAAGGAGGAAGAGGAGGAAGAGGAGGCTCTTCCACTGGATATGATGGATGAAGATGACCTGAAATTAATGGAAGATTTGGCTCAAAAAGCGTCATTTGTAACGAGAGACCTTTCTTCTAGGTTAGTATTCTCATGTACCCTTACAGTTCATAAGCTATAGTGAGGTTAATAATACTTATTCTAGTAACACATTTTCTATTAACACATTCATCAACACTACTGTAGCTATCCTCTAATGCTGAAAAATTACTTTCTCCTAAGATAACTTGTCTACACAATTTTCACTTCTCTCTCAGCTCCCTAATGTGAGACAGATGGAATCCCCAAAGCTCAAGATGTTTTTTTGGTTCCTACATGCAGTGGTAGCAGCTAGGGAGAAGGAACCAGTCTCCTATTCATGGTCACGTGCTTCCCTGGACTTCCAGCCACTGCCTTTTGAACATTCACGTCAATTCCTATTGAACCAAATACAAAGACTTTCCCTGCAGTGTTAAGCCAATTATCAGAATAGTTTGAAAACTATCTTGCTTTAAACGCAATGATGATAAACCTCAGATGCAGATATGAAGGGGGATAAAAAGTACCTGCAACATCTGTGGGTGGGAGAGTGGGCGAGTGAGTGAAAATTTGAAAGAAGAAATAAATTACCCTATAATTCTTCCATTTCCTGAAATAGGATCTTGGCAGGATTCTCAGTCCTACAGAGGAGCAGAATTATAGTGTCTTTTCTTTATTTCTTAATAATATCCTTTGACAACCAGTAGGAGATGCCATGACCGTGGGAGCTGTGAAGTATTAATAGTTCTAATTTTCAGTGTAAATTCAACTTTTTCTTTTAATGGATTATAAAAAAAAAAAGTCTTCATTTGACATAGAAAGCATCATCTCAGAGAACTTTTTTTTTAAAAAAAAATTGATTTTGGAATTAATTTTTACTGTTTAAAAGGAGAGAAACATTCTGCTACCAACACTTATTTAAAGTAATCCTAATTCAAATGATTTTGCTAAGTTTATAAACTATTAATCAGTAATGTAGACCAGTTTTTGACATATATTAAAAAATAATTTTTGACATACAGAGTTACAGCTCTTCTGCATTCTGTCATGCTCTGTAAAATGCTGTAGCTGGTCTACAAGTTGTTAGCTAAAATACAATTTTCTTTTTAAAACACAACTCGGTTTCCAGCTATGTTACAGAAGACCTGAAATAGATCTTGGAAAACTCGAAATGTGTATAGTTATTGAATAACACTGTGCAACCTGTAGATGTTTTAGTTTGACCTAGGCTTTTTTTTAATTTTTTAAAAGACATTTTTAAATTGTTGAGATAAACATTTGAAAATTAGCTACAGTGCCAAATGTTTGTTGTTCATATTGTCTTCTAAAGCACAGAATGCAGCATTTTCCAATTTTAAAAATTTCCCCCGTTTTTCTGCCTTTTATTCTTATCAATTGTAAAAAGTTCATAGAAACATCTGCATTGTAGCCACCATGGCCAAGATCCACAGTGGGACTTAGACTCCACTACAACCCACAGAATCCTGACTTGGCTGCCATGTAAAGTGCCTAAAGTTTTGCTGTAAGAGTTCTTTAATTTCTATCTCTGGGCATGCCTGCTGCTGCCACGCTCTTGGTTCCCATCGCCTGCCTAAGGGCCAGGGTGATCCATAAACTGGGGGGAATGGTGCCTGTTTTAACTATAGGCTTAGTTCAGTGCTCTGAGCATATCTATTGGATCACATCTAGCTAGAGGTGGAAATGGTTGTGCCTCCCTTACAAGTTTTTAGCCCAATGATTAATTAAAGTACTTGGGCCAGAGAAAGACAGTGAGAAACTCTGTAGCCTGGGAGATGGAAGTTGCAAGGTTCTGTCCCCCTGCTCTAATGACTCTATTTTTTGAAAGTTGAACAGCTTCGACAGGAAAGGGTAAGAGTGCCCCATATCAGAATATCCCATAGCCCAATGGCTAGAACACTCTCCAGAGAAGTGGCAGACTCCTTTTCAAATTCTTTCTTCTCATCAGGCAGAGGCGGTAATTGAATTCAGGTGCCCCATGTCTCAGGACAGTGCTCTGACCACTTGGCTAAAAATTATAAGGCAGGTAACAGTGGCATCATCTCCTCTGATTGTTAGGCAGGGAGTTAGGTACTTGTCTAACTCCTTCCCACAAGAAACAGGTGAGGTGCCTAAGCTGCCTGATTCCAGAAGAGGGGTTCCTCTCTGTGCATTGCAAAACATATAAGTACCTCCTGCAGTCCAGACTTAGGTGCCTAACTGACAGAGAGGCAGGGCTGAGGACATACCCGCCTCTTTGGCATCTTCCATTGGCTAGTTTAGACAGCTTTCCACCTAGCATGCTGGCTTTTGTGGTTTGCATTCTTGGGCATCTGTTTCTTTCTGTGCATTCCCTAGGGCAATATCTCAGGCTTTGTGGATTCTGCTACTGTTCCATTGATATTCTAGGTGCCTAAAAATGAGGCATTGCAATGCCTGATCTCTTGTGGATCTGGGCCTGCTGGACCATGATGATTACCTATTATTTACAAAACAAAGATTAGTGTAGTCACATATAAACATATACGGGTTAGGAGTCTGAACTGAATGAAAACAAACTAAGTTATGATGGCCTGTAAAAGGAGATGGCACACCAGACTAAAACTAGGACACTGGTCTGTTTGCTATGGCAGATCTTATGACAGTGAGGCTTCTTTCTACTGCTCTTTTCTTTGCAGCCTATTACATGTTTGGCCCAAGGCATCTTACCTGATAGTAGCCACGCTAGTTAGGTTTTCGCTGTTCTTCTAATGGGAATTACATTCCTCTCTGAAGACTGAATGACTTTTGCAAGTTTTTGCAATTGAACTGGACCCCTTTATATTGGTTTAAAAATGTTTGTTTTGGTTTAGATTGTCAGCAGCTAAACAAATAAATACTTTTGTGAATGTTGAGGGGTTGCATCACTTAATTCAATGTTTTTGTTTGTTTTTTTTCAAACTGATTTCGATTACCAACCCTTAGAAAACAGCTTGGTGGCTAGTGTAATAATGCTGACATTCACAAAATAACATGACTGACTTATTTTTACTTGTAACTTTCAAGTAAAGTGTTTGGTTATGAGTTTTATAGTGCATGCTTTTACTAGGTTAACTAAGCCACCATGCTTTCATATCTAAGTTTACTAAACATTGGAGGTGAACAGGAGGGTGGATTTTTTTGTTCATTTTTATTCACAGAACAGGGAATAACTGAACGGGCAACTGAAACTGACACTCACTCAAATGTTCTGGTTCATGATGTACTGCATTGCTTTCTTTATTTTAGTTGTTAGGAGTTTAATTTTGAATTAAATAGTCTGTCTTGCACTATACAGTGAACCTATTCATGCCAAGAAACGAAAACAGGAAAGCGTGATTGACAGGTATGAGAAAATGCCAAGGCGTATGCAGATTGAGCCAGAAAAAGAACTTATTCATCTGCTTCCTATCAAAGACAAAAGTGGCATTATTCCACAAACAGTGGAAAAGCCAGGTAAGAAACAGGTGCTGGATTCAACATAGCAGCCAACAAGGTTGTATTTTATTAATTTTTTTAAACCCTAGTGTCTAGTGTTAGGTTTGTAATTTACATTCTGTTCTTGCAGTCGTCAGTGTTGTACAGAATGAAGAGGAGGAAGATGCAGAAGAAATGGAGGTGATAGAAGGTAATAAAACACCCTGATACGCTTAGACAACTGAAGGTGATTTTTCTGTTTAATAGAGAGAGTCATTTACCACAGAATGTGTTCTGCTTAGGAGGTTTTGGAACAGACAGCTCAATTTGGTCAAGCATAATTTTACCCACACAATTTGGCATTGTGTCCTGTCTTGCTTCATACTCACCTGCAAGAATTTCAGGACTTGCAGGAAAAAATTCTGTTGCTGACTTCAGAATTACTTTACTTTGATGTGTTGATGACTCCAGAATTGATGCTTAGGCTAAGCCCTTGGAACTGTTTTTCCTTTTTCACCAGTGAGGGAAGAAGCCTTATTCTTAGTTTAGGAATCTCTGGCTTGCCTGATTCATGGTTATTATTCCAAAAGAAAAAAAATCTTAAAATGAAGCATGTATCCGTTTTTTGAGTATATATTGCCTTTCAGGATTTTTTTTTAACTTGAACAATCAAATATGAGAAACCCAGAAAACTTGGAATTCAATTTGCACTTCCACAATAAGCCACAGAGTCTCACTCAAATGATAAGTACAATTCTATCTGTCTTAGTCGTAGCTAGAGCTGATTGGGAAAATGGCAAATTGTTGCTGTCAGAACAGAATCAAATTTCAAAATATCAAAATTTCCTGCAAACCAGAAATCCTAAGTTTCTTGGCCGGTTTTAGTCTGGGCAACAAAAGCCAAAACACACATTTGAGTAAATTTAAACCATCCTCAGGAAATGCAAGTAAAGTGGTTGTAATGCTATGATATGAATTTGGTTGTGATAAATTTACATCAAAACACACTGTTGCAAATTCTCTTGCCAGTCAAGCTGCCAATGTTTGGTTTATGCATTGGGTTTGTATGTTGTCACTGTGTACATAGAGAAAACCACTTTCAAATTCAAACCAGACATGCACTCTACTCCTTTTTACAAGAGTTAGAAACTCAGCTGGGGAGTATTGTCTTACCAACTGCCAAGCTGTATGCATTTTGGAGGTATCTTACATTTTTAAAGGCATTTTGAAAATTCTGCATTGCCTGTAGTTTAGAGTATGTCTTCAGATCAGCCTGTGGGTATAACTCCTGGCTTCAGGAGACATACCCGTGCTAGCTTTGATCGAGCTGGCATGCTAAAAATAGAGTGTAGCCAGGGCGGTGGGAGAGGCTAGTCATCCCGAGTATTTACATAGTATCTTGGACAGACATGTACTCTGGTACTGAGCCCCTCCTGCCATTCGTGCTGACACAACTGCAGTCTGTTTTTAGCATGCCTGCTCAGTGAGAGCTAACACAGATATGCCTCCTTCAGCTGAGAATTATACTCCAGCTTGATGTGCAGACATACGCTTTCCTGTACACCTTCTAAGGGTATCCCTTCCTGAGGAGAAGTGGGTAAAGTAGGAGGATTGTAGGGGGCAGCACACCAGGAAGCATTCCTCCTCCTCTTCCTGTGGATCTACTGGGGCCCACAATGTTTGGAGATGTACAGGGATAGAAATCCTAAGTTCAGCAGCCTCCTAGAAAACATTAGAAGATTCATTTTGAAGTTGGCTTCCAAGACCTCCATTCAAGCAATAGGAGGCTTGATTTAATTAATTAGTCTTTGGTTCTGTGCATGAGAGCTCAGGTTGATGAGTCTGTACAGCTATGTTTTATCACTGTCCTTTTTTATTTATTTAATCATGTGAACACTTCCATTTCTTAGGGTACTGCAATTGAAAATGCCCTTGTCCAATTCATTTAAAATTTAACAGAAAAATTGACAAAGAGTCCTGTGGCACCTTAAAGACTAACTGAAATTTTTTCAGAGCATGAGCTTTCGTGGGCTAATACCCACTTCGTCGGATGCATCGGATGGGTA